>CM017464.2:49088448-49723737 GCA_007827005.2 Populus simonii | reverse complement strand
GGACCAACAATTAGAAAACACGACCAAACCTTAGATTTTGACCAGACAAATAAAACAATGCAGCTTACCTTAGGTAAGGCGTATTTGGGGTGCTAATACCTTTCATTTACGCAACCAGTCTCCGTACCCGATCTCTTAGACTAGTTAGGGTTCCTAGTGACCATAATACTAGGTGTCGACTCCATTCCATTTTTTTCCACTAATAAGAGACAAGAATTCCTTGTCTCCCCATATGCTCCAGACACACAAATGAGTGTGGGTGGGCGATCGCCGCAACGCCGCACACGTGCGACATATATTTGCAAGAAATAAGAATATGTTTGGCATATTTTTTCAATTATGAGTTTTGACTTTCAAATATATTTCAAAAGTTAATTTTTCATAGATAACTTGTGACAAAAAAGAGTTAAAATGACTTTAATTTAAAAACATGTTTGATAAAAATATCTCAAATCCAACTTTTTTTTAAGATTTAATGTAATATAAGTTATAGTTAAATTTGAACTTTTTTATTAAATCAAAATTTTGACTTGACTTTGAATAAGCTTTGATTTAAATCAAAAGTTAATTCTAGTCAAAACTCGTACCAAATATAATCTAAATTTTAACTTAAATCAAGATTTGTTATAAAATTGAGTCAAAACTTTACTTTAATAAAAAATAAAATTTTTAAATTTTAACTTATGATATAATTTTTTTTTATTAAAAAGTTAAAAAAAACTTAAATTAATTTGTATATTTATTTATTTAATTAATTTTTTAATCAAATAGAATTTAACTAAAATTTATTCCTGAATTATCACAAAGATATATTTATTTTTTATTTTTTTATTTTTATTTTTTTAATCAAATATATTTGTATCTCTCAACCAAATATAACCTACATAACAATTTTTTTCATTTGATTTCTAATTTGTTTTTAAAGCATTTGATTATTACATCATACACCCCTACATATTAAATGCGCTTATAAAATGTTTTATTAGGTAATTTGGGCCACAAATAACAAAACCAAAATAACCTCAACCAATATTCATTACTCCAAATTAATTTTAGAATTAGATTTATTTGACTTATATCTAAAAGATATATTTATCTGAATTTCTTCCTGTAAAATTATTTGTGAGTGGAGTATTTCATGAAACCCGATAAAAGAAATTCTACTTCAATTTTTTGTCAAGATATGTCTATCTTGATACATAGCAAAAATGAGGAATGTATTTCTCCTCCCTCCAATACTCCAATAGTATAGGTTCAAGCCTCATTCCCTATGTAGAGGGGAATTGTTAAACTTGATGATTAGAATAGTGTTTAGTTATTATTTTGGAATATAAAAGATAAAGATAGTGAAAATAACAGAGAAGACATGTTTTCATATATTTTTTGTTTTAAAAATATAAAAATTCATCAAAAAAAATTATTCCAAAAACAGATTTATTTTACGTAACTATCTTCATTTCCTTCAACAAATATATTTTTGTCTCTTATGTATTTGTTTATTCTAACTTAAAATACTAATTAAACACAGTCTAATTTTTTTAATTTGATTTATGATTTTTAAAAAAAATATTTGATTATCACAACATAGAATAAAAGTTTAAAAAAGAAACACTCACAGGCCTACACAACACATGAGTTGATTAAATGGCGACAATCCCATTAGCAAATTTGTGCTTCAAATGACAAAATAAAAATAAACTCGGCAAACAAGATCAGTCCTAATTATTTTTGACACAAGTATGTTGTCAACTGTTGGCCTATTCCAAACTATCAAGTCAAGCATTGAACCTATTCCCCATTTTCATTGACCGTTGGCATTACACCAAGCTCAATCAATCGCTTGGTGTTTTCTTGACAACACATTACTTGTTATTATCCATAGAGTTCATAAAGGCAATTCATTATTAAACCCTAAAAACTTGTATAACTCCATTCTCAATCCCAAAATACACACTTTAATTACTTTAAAAATTATATTCAAATCAAAATATACTTTTTTGAATTTCAATTTACAAACATAATACTTTTTTGTAGGTTGAATATGACTAGCCAAAAATTCCCTTCTTCTCCCCTCTTCAACACCTCTCGCAATCATCAGAGATTGTGACAAAAATGAAATTTCATGAATGAAATGTAAATTGAAATGTAAATGATAAAAACTACAAAGACCAAAGTGCAAAAAAAAAGCCTCAACAATATCAGTGCAATGAATAGACTGTGTGAAAGTGTACAGTGAAACTCGTCACTCATTTATCTTTTTTTATTTTTTATTTTTACTTTTAATTTTTAATTGTTAATGTTAATAATGAATTCACAAACCCGAATAAACGTTAATTTTGCACAGTTTCGAGAACAAACAAGGGTAACTGATGTGATGTCTTAAAGACTATTAGCCATATTTTACTAAATAACTTCTATTTTTTTTTTATTTTATCTCATACATAAATTAAAAGTCTGGTAAGATTTTTAAATTATGATTTTTTTTGTTTTATGTCATAATCCAAAAATTGTTTTTCATAAATAACTTCAAGTTATAAAGATGTTTGGTAAAAATGATTTAAATTAACTTTTTTAATGAAAAATGTAACACAAGTTATAGGTTAAAAGTTAAAAAAATATTAAATTTTTTATTCAAATTTGGAATAAACTTCTGATTTCCAACTAAACATACTTATAACTTTTTTAAGTCAAAAATTGAAAAATAACTTAAATCAAATTATAAAAGTAATACCAAATATAACTTAAATTTAGCTTATAGTATGCTTCATATTCTTACCCATAAAATTGGCAATTTCCTATACAGCATAAGCTTCTTATTAATAAACACAAATGATCCAACAATAGAACCATGTATATATGTTATTAAATGAATTGAAACTCCTTTTGAAATTTAGACAACAAAGAATTCGGACCTGCACTCGCTAACCATAGTAGTATGTTAACTCTAGTCCTTAATGCTTTGAACTTCTTTTTTTCCCAACAATTTCTTTGACACAATAAACTGGACTTTCATTGAAATTAGGCTCTTTAAGTTCCAAATTACACCATTATAGATATTCACATAAAATTGCCCACTCAATCATAGCTTTTAAACTTGATATGATGAACAACCCAGGGCAAGTCCTAGGCGAAAGTATTTTCTTTATTTTATTAAAAAATAACAATTATATACTTTAAAAAAATTAATGAGTTTTGATCGATTGAGTATTTTCAGACTGATTAGGTATAATTGAAAAATAAAAATTATATACTTTAAACTTCTGATTTCCAACTAAACATACTTATAACTTTTTTAAGTCAAAAATTGAAAAATAACTTAGATCAAATTATAAAAGTAATACCCACTTAAATTTAGCTTATAGTAACTTCATATCTTACCCATAAAAATGGCAATTCCTATTCAACATAAGCTTCTAATTAATTGTCGCACGTGTACGGTGTCGCGGTGAAAACATTCACCCTCATATTTTATCTTATCTATCTATCTAGCAAATAAGAAAAGACAAGGAATTCTTGTTTTTTATTAGTGAAAAAATGGGATGGAAGTTGTTGTAACCCTTTTTTGGGTCCCCGCACAAAAACCAAGAAAAGAAAAAAATCAATCAAAAATATATCAAAAAATAATAACAGTGAAAAAAAAGGATGCCAGAGTGCCCATAAAATGGTCAAAAAATTGGTTGAGGAGGTTCAAAAATACAAAGATTGAAATTTGGCAGTATATCGTTGACTGATGAGAGCCCTGTTGATGAAGAAAATTTGATTTGAGGAGGAAAAGTCTAAAATCAGATATTTATGGACTCAATTAAATTTATTGAAGGTTTAATTAAATTTATTGAGGGTTTGATTGCAAGAAAAATTGATTCTGAAGTCAATTTGGGTTTTAATTAGAAGAAATTAAAGTGCTGGGGTCAAATTATAATTTTTTAGAGTTGATTTGGTCAAATTAGGGGTTTAATTGCATAAATATAGAAGTTTGATGGCCAATTAGGGACTTGATTGAAGAAATCCAAAACCAAGGACCAAACTGAAAAGCGTGCAAATTGAAGGATTGACTTGAAAACTGACACACTTTGGCGCCGGTTTCCATTTAAATGAAACGGCGCGTTTTGGGAAAAACGACGCCGTTTCATGTATTTTCCAAAAAAAAATACAAAACAGTGTCGTTTTTAGACGGCACTGTTTCTCCTTCTTCTTCCCCTGGACATGCAACGGAGGAAGATAAGTTTTTGTTTTTTCTTCCTTGTTTCTTCCTCTCTCCCTCCCCACGTGCTATGTTAAAACCAAAATCGGACGCCACCCGCACCTCCTCATGATGAGAAGACAGAGAAGTCGTGCCCCGCAAGCGACGCCTCCATTGGCCACCTCTCCCGGCGCAGTGACAGACCAGGGGAACTGTATGCCCCATGCATGGGCAGAGATGGGACAGGGCAGGGTCGATCACGCTCCCCCTGCCCCTATAAATATTGCTCGAACAGAGGGAAGAAGAGAGGAGAGAGGAGCGAAAAAAGGGGGGGAATGAATGTGAGAAAGAGAGGGGAAAACCGAACAGAACAGAGAGGGAAGAAGAAGAAGAAAAAAAGAGAGGGGAGAGGGGACAGAATGAAGAAGACAGTAGAGAGGAAGGAGGGAAGATTAGAAACAGGGGGATGAGGATTTTTGCTTTAAAAAAACGAATGGACAAGCAGACGGAGGAGGAGAGTTTTCGGAGTAAAACAAAAAGGAAATTTTGAGAAGAAAGCCGGTGAGACAGAAGGAGAAACACAGGGGGGGACAGAAGAGGAGGAAGAAGAGGAGAGACAGAGGAGAGAAAGAGAAGATAACGGGGAGAAAAAAAAAGGGCCTCTACACAGGGAAGAAGAAAAAACCGCAGCAGCGCCGCCTGGAACCACTGTCTGCCACCGCAACACCACCGAGAACGGTCACCAGCATCACCATCAGCTCAGCCATCCGAGATCATCGCCTCAGGTAATTCTCTTCCCCCTCATAGTCGCTGGTCATTGTTCATCTTCTTGCTTGCAGAACATGCATTATGCACGTTCTGCATGCAAGAAGAATAATTAGTCGGTTAATTAATTAACTGGTTACTGTGCTCGTGCACAGTAACCAGTCCATGGTTGCTGTGGGCTGGAACATCAGCCCAGCCCACGCAGCTAGGCTGAGTCCAGCCCTGTAGAAAGGAGGCCTGATTTCATGTGCTAGGCTTGATTTTGGCCCAGTCTCTTTTTGGGCTGGCCCGGCCCCAGTAAAAAAATATTCAAAAATCATTTTAGGAAATTCAGGATTTTCCCGCGTATTTTCCCACGTCATTTTGATTAATATCGATCTATATTTTTATATCGTAAAGATACACATCCGGTATTAAAATACCCTGTTTTCAAAAAAAAATAATTTTTGTTTTCATGCATACGGCCAAGTCTCTCAAAGCTAAGAAATTATATTGTATTTTTATACAACAAAGAAACTAATATATATATATATATATATATATATATATATATATAAAGATAGTTCTTTTATAGACATTAGACCGGTTAGGTTTTGCCCTATAAGATAAAAACCTCCTTACTGAGGAAGATTTTTCTTCAACCATAGAAGGACCAACATGATAAGACCTTAGATTTTTTATCAGATAATAAAACAATGCAGCTTACCTTAGGTAAGGCGTATTTAGGGTGCTAATACATTCCCTTTATGCATTCAGTCTTCGTACCCGATCTCTAAGACCAGTTAGGGTTCCTAGTGACCAACATACTAGGTGGCGACTCTCATTCCATTTTTTCCGCTGATAAAAGATAATTATTCATTGTCTTTCCATATTTGCCAAGATAGACATACCACACCTGATGATGAGGGTGGTGGGCGATCACCGCGACGCCGCACACGTGTGACAGTAGTCGCCACCTAGTATTTTGGTCACTAGGAACCCTAACTGGTCTCAAAGATCGGGTACGGGGACTGTTTGCGTAAAGAGAAGGTATTAGCATCCCAAATACGCCTTACCTAATGTAATCTGCATTATTTTATTATCTGATAAAATATAATGTCTTGTCGTGTTTTCTAGTTGTTGGTCAAAATCATAGTAAATGTTATTCTTTACTGCTTTTTCCTTCAATATTAAGTTAATTTATAATTGCGCATTTTAATTTGTTTTTTTTTCAAGATTATCTATGTAACTTTTATAGATTAACCCATATTAACTTAGGTAATTCAAATGTTTTCTATCTTAATATTAGATAAAATAAATTATTTAATTCATAGTTAAAATCTAATATATAAATATATTTTTTAATACTTTAAATTATTTTTTTTCTGACCCGCAGCATACTGCAGACAAATAAACTAAACTAGGGTAAGCCTTAAGTTAAGTAAAATGGTGTACGTGCGTATGATAATATATATATTGTAAACCCCCGGTTATAATTTTTCAGGGTATTTAAAAGATGAGAAATTTAACCAATAGCAAAATGGGTTAAACTAAATTATAGAAACCTAAATCAAGATAAAAATAGTGAAATTAATGAAATGAAAAGTGAATATAGTACTAAATCATTGAAAAGAAAAACATTTATGAGGACAAAATGAATACGTAAGATCAAGAGAGGTCAATATTCAAATAACAGAAGATTGAGAGTTTATGTATAAATGATAAAAAGGGGTGGGGATAAATGTGCAATTAACAAGATGTTAGAACTATAAATATCATTCTATTTTCTCTCTTGGAGGGACTGGCAAGAGTAAGAGAGAGTTTAGAGAGAGGTTGGAGAGAAGATATATTGATGGTGAATCCACCGACAGCTATAACTCCACCTTCCACCGTTGGATTAGCACGATATTCGGATATGTTGTTCTCATCCATGTCGTGTACATTGTCACTGTAGGGATTTTCTATATCAGTCCCCGTTTGAGAGATACCAAGGGAGGAAAATATCTGGGAAAATGCACTTCTGGACAGTCTTCTTTGCTGTCTGTTTTCTCCTTCGGCCACCGTTGGATTAGGCTATAACTTGGATATGTTGTTTTTCCCGATTTTGTCTAGATTCTAAACGGTGGAGATCTAAAACAAACATTCAGTATAGAAGTTGTGTATCTTGCACAGTAGGTCTGCAAGTTTGAGGTCAGTTCGGTTAAACCCATATTTCTGGAAATTTCACCATTTGATGAAGTTACTATTTGGATATGTTATACTCATAATAATGCATTATAACTTGACAATATAGATTGTTTGGAATATTATTCGTTTGTTATTTGTGGTTGATAGAAACTATGTCAAGGATTGTGTTTAGAAGAATATTGTTCAGAAAGTTTGTAAAATCGACAAGAATGTTTTATTTTGACGTTAAGAGGGAAGATTGAAATAAATAAGATAAATTGGCTCTTATAAAGATATTTTTTTTTTTACAGTCTTAAACGATATGTGATATGGCCAGGGGTTGAGATGATAGAGAAAAAGTTAAATTGTGGATGTTGTGTGTAAATGGAAAGGTTGATGAATTTGGACAGATTCGTCTCCTAACTTTCGAAGAGAATTCGAGTAGAAGGATGAGAGAATTAGGATCAAGTTTCTTTATAGTAATTGTAGTTTTGGATGTTAGCTAACTAAGAAATTGGTCTTGCTCAATATGGAGCTATAGAACCCTAGTTATGGGTCATCAACCGAGATTGGGTTTTGACAGACCCTGTAGGGTAATGTTTGTTGATGAGCAATTTTGACTACCTGAAAGGCAGAACTTGGTTCTCCTTCCTTCAAAGAACTTGTAGCCTCGTGTATTAGCTTTCCAACGAGACTAATCTCGCTTGAAACAGAGTTCTATAAGTCTAGATATAGTTAAAAATCTGATGAGTGTTCAGACAGTAACAATTCAAATGTCTAGACAGTAACAGTTCAATGTGTAGACAGTAACAGTTCAAATGTCTAGACAGTAACAGTTCAAATGTCTAGACAGTAACAGTTCAAAGTTAGACAGTAACAGTTGAAAATTGGACAGTAACAGTTCAAAGTTAGACAGTAACAGTAGACTTTCAAGTGAATACTATATAAAAGAATTGAGCCATATGAACACTTGCACATTGAGATACTAACTCTGAAAATATACATGATATATGTATGTATGTTATTATGAGGAAATGAACATGCATAAGAAAGTAACATATGAGTAATGGATGAATATGGATTCTCTATAATATCGGCCTGAAGGAATGATAACTATGGTTGGATAAAGGATGACAACATTAATGGGTGTAATGAGAAAAACGTAAGATATAAAGAAAGATATGATTGAAAGAAAGATTTATTAGCTATTGATATGATTATTATAAAACATATCCTTGAATGAGGAAAATTTATGAGATGAGTCTGTGACTGCAGGAGGGACCACCGGTGTGGTGCAACAGCAGCAACAGGGGAGCACGAGTAGAGCTTTTACTGCAGGTAGGTGACTTTCACCTTCCTTTTAAATAATGTTGATTAATGAAAATACTTTATCATGAATGTTACTGTATTGTGTTAATTCAGATACCAGACTGTCAAATGCTTAAATGTTGACAAATGGTTGATTAGCTTCGGCTAATGGCATCTGAAGAGATGACCTTGAACAATGAAATACCTTATCATGAACATTGTCGTATTGTGTTAATTCAGATATCAGATTGTCAAATGCTTAAATGTTGACAAATGATTGATTAGATTCGGCTAATGGCATCCGAAGGGATGACCGAGACAAACGATTGATTAGCTTCGGCTAATGGCATCCGAATGGATAACCGAGACAAATGATTTATTAGCTTCGGCTAATGACGTCTGAATGGATGACTGGGACAAACGATTGATTAGCTTCGGCTAATGGCATCCGAAGGGATGACCGGAACAAACAAATGATTAGTTTCGACTAATGGCAACCGAAGGGATGACCGGGACAAACGATTGATTAGCTTCGGCTAATGACATATGAATGGATGACCGGGACAAATGAATGATTAGCTTTGGCTAATGGCATCCGAAGGGATGACCGGGACAAACGAATGATTAGTTTCGGCTACTAGCATCCGAATGGATGATCGGAATAAATGAATGATTAGCTTCGGCTAATGGAATTCGAAGGGATGACCGGGACAAACAGTTGATTAGTTTTGGCTGATGGAATTCGAAGGGGATGGCCGAGGTGAGTGAATAGTTAACCTCGACAAATGATGTCTTAAAAGAATGGTCGGATTTAAGATTATAGTTGATTGCAAGAATTGATGCATATATATGTACTGCAAGTTGTGTATACCAAGAACATGAAGGAACTACAAATGTCATGCTTCAAACATGAGATAATGTTAATGCTTCATTAAACTGCCAAACCATTTTCTTATTGTTATTATTATAATAATTATTATTAACTAATTGCATTCTTGTAAATGTTTTGTACTGCAGTAGGGACGTCATACCAACAAGTTGCCTAGAAAACCCAATACACGGGAACCTACTTTTGCAAGGAATCATGTAGTTGCATTCTAAATCACGATATATTTTATATGAATCAATGTACTGAATGTATAACTATTATTAGATCCTTTTAGATTAAATTCGTGATGACTATTTGTAGGATAGAATACAAACTCATAACTATGCATGTATATTTTAAATGCGAACTTCTAATCATGCAAATATAATATTATGAGTTTATGTAAGATTCACTTTTAAATGAAATGTTGATTGTTGTTGATGTATGGATTATATATTGATGATGTGAAGGGAACATGTTCGCCAATTACCGATATGATATGTGTCAAGTACAAAAAAAATAATATTTACCGTTGTTTTGGGCTTGAAAAGCCGGGTTGTTACATATATTTTTTGGATTCTGTCAGTAATTTCGTTGGTAAAAAATTACAAGTCATCATTTTTTTTCTTTTTTTTAATTATTTTTTCCACTGTAATTCCCTCGGTATATACCGAGAGAATATATCCGTTGGTAAAATTTGTGGGAAATTTACCAACAAAAATATTCCCTCGGTATTTCCAGGATCTTGATTGAGTGCAACTTTAAATATTTTTTTATATTTATACTAAGATTTTGATTGAATGTTTTTGCAATTTTATGTCATCTTACCTTGTTATAAAATTGCATGCAATCTACACTATTTATAGTGAATTGAGTTCTTAAAAGGTCCTGGTAAGAGCGAAGCCAACACCAACTTGACTAAGATTAGTGAATTGAGTTCTTAAAAGTTTGACTTTGAGGACCACCATCATATTCTGGAGGACCACAATATGATGGTGTATCTTAGAGCACCACATCAAAAGATAAGAAATTCCTCGAAGATCACCATAATATGATTGTGTATCTTGGAAAAGCGAAAAGCACGTGTCCCCGTTTTGTCTTTTAAAAACTCTAATGCTCCAGTTACTGTGGGGTTCTATCCAGGAGGGGCATCAAGTTTTAAAAAGAAAAGGAAAAGAAAAACTGGCCCGGTCACCGTATCAAAAGATGAGCTTACTTTCTTTTTTTTTCTTGTCTCTCACTTGTCCCTGTTTTCTCTTTTAAAAACTCTACTTAATATTAAATTAACAAGAAAATACTAAATGAGAAGGGGTTTTATTATAACCCCTCCTCACAAAACACTATTTATTAAATTAATATTTTTTTTGAATTTTTGAATTAATGTATTTTTTATAAAAACAATTCATTATTTAATTTTAGATTTATTTTTTATTGGATTATCTTACTCCTATTAGACGGATCACATGTTTGGTGAGTTAATCCAGTTAATTCATTTTTTTTAATTAACTTTTTCTTCTCAGTCTTATCATTTAATATTAGGTTGATTGATGAAAATTATAATTTGGGATGAAATCAAACAAATAATGAAATTTTAAAAGCAAGAAGTGGTCTAAAATAATTTATTTTATTTGTTTTTTATTGGGTTATTTCGACTTCATGATCTAAGAATTATGCTTAATGAGTTAACCCGAGTTAACCCGGTTTGTTCTTTTAATTAATTTTTTTTACAATTGGATTGATTGAGATTTAAATTTTATAATTTTAAAAAATTTATTTAACTTGCGGCAAATTACAGGTAAATAGAATAGTATAATTTAAATCATGAGACACTAACGTTAGTTGAACTACTTCATGATTGATATGCTTTAAATGAGCAATTAAAATATCAAAGAATTTTTTTCTGAGATACTCCCAAGATGTTTAATTATTAGAGGGTTAATTTTAGCTCCCCATCTTTTGATGCAGTGCTTGCTGTTTTTTCCAGATTGATGATTTCTTCTGATTGTTGCTGGTTGTAGATTTCCTCCTTCATCCACCTTGATGACTGCTACTCATATGAAAGGATTTGCAAACTAACTTCATCAAGTTTTAAAAAGAGAAGGCAAAGAAAAACCAGGGAATTGACCATATCAAAAGTCGCGTACGAGAGAACCTTTGTTATTAATATCACATGCGATGCTTTTAAAACAACATTACTGTACTCTTAAGGTGAAAATGACGGGGAATTGACCTCTCCTCACTATTATTTTCCTGCTTTCGTAAAGTTTTTCTTAGCTCTATCTCGTGCTGGGAGTGTTTCCAAAAGCACTGAAATGTGTGGTGCTAAAAGACAAGGGAGAATAAGGTTAAAGGGACCTAATTTAAAATTTTACTCTTAAGGTGTACAGTGGAAATCGACTCTCCCTTGTTAATTTCTAAATTAACCATCTGAAGAGGTTTTTTTCTTCTTGTATATTATTGTTTTAATCAAAATAATAGAAAAGAAGAAAAGGATAAAAGTAAAACCAGAGAAAGATTAAGAATACCAAGAGAGTGTGGGATTGGTAATGCAATATAAGATTTTTTAAAAAAAAATTATTTTTTTGTTAAAAATATATTTAAATAATTTTTTTAATATTTTACATCATATATTAGAATCATAAAAAAAACACCATGTAAACTATTATTATTATATTTATTTATCATTATCTTTATATTATATTATGCATGCTATCTTAATTATGTCATCAAATTGCATTTTTTTTTATGGGAATTGCTGCTCTAACTCGTAAGTTAGAATCCATGTAAACTATTTTGTTTTAATACTTCTCCTCTTTTCAACATAAAGTCGTTCTTTTATAAATATATTCATTAGATTGATGATATGCTATCTTTTCTTTTTATTGGTTTTGAGAAAGAAAAAAAAAAGTATTTCTATCTTTTTTATGGAAAAGCACAGAGATCTAAGAACTATTGTGTAAATAATTGTTAGGGTAAGTGTGAATTTTAGCACATGGCATGGATAGATATTGGTGAGGGGACAAAGGGATTACAGGTCTGGTTTGGATATAAATTATACAAAATCTGACCATAGTTTCCATTATCATCTCTGTTGAATATTCTTGGCACAAACAGCTCATAGCTAAGAGAAGCTCGGATTTCAAACCAGTTTCCGCCCCTTTTTATAGACCAAATTCTTACAATATCTTCTTCATCGATAAACCGATTCTGGAGGACGACCACAATATGATGGTGTATCTCAGAACACCACATCAAAAGATAAGAAATTCCTCGAAGATCACCATGATATGATGGTGTGTATCTTGGACAAGCGGAAAGCACTTGTCCCCGTTTAGTCTTTTAAAAACTCTAATGCTCCAATACTTTCGGTGGAGTTTAGACTTTTTTTTACATAACCTTCAACTCTGCTACAGTTTCTGTGGGGGTCAAGGATTTCTATCCAAGGGCATCAAGGTTTTAAAAACAAAAGGCAAAAGAAAAACTAGCCCGACCTCCATTTCAAAAGATAAGCTTACTTTCTTTCTTTTCTCCCTTGTCTCTGTTTTGTATTTTATTATACCCTTCCTCACAAAACACAACCTTCAACTCTGCTATAGTTGATGCGGTGGGTCAATTATTTCTAACTAAGGCATAACATTATCAAAATAAATTAATAAACCGTGAGGTGATTTTATGATGGCACCATTCACTATGAACTCTCTCACATTTTATTATGAACGGGAGTAGTGATTTTTTTCTTTTAATGCTCAAACTTTTTTTTTCTTCTTAATTTTATCATTTCATGGTCAAATTCATGGCCAATTATTTTTGGTTTGTTATAAAAGGGTAAGATTAAAAGATAGGGGACCAAAGAGAAAAGGATGAAAAAAATAGGTGATAGTTTCAAAATTAACATAAAAATATCACTTTGTTTGAATTATAATTCTTCAATCCTTTTAGTTTTTGAAAATTTATTTTTTTATTAAATTTATTTTTATTTTTAGTCATTTGTTTGAGAGATGAGAGAGAAGGTTGTTGGATTCCAATTTAAAAAAGAGAAAGTCATTAGTTGACATTGATCTTAGCCATGTAAAAGGTTGATTTTGGTGTCAGGAAGATTCATTCGATGATGAGAGTTTTACTTAGGTGTTGTTCGTCTTTGTTTTGTCTAAAAGTTTCACTTAGGTGTTCTTTGTCTTTCCTAAAAGCAAAAAAGGTTAATTTAAGTTGCTTTTGGGTTTTTTGACCATTTATTGGGTTAATTCAAGTTGCTTTTGGGTTTTTTGACCACTTATTGGGTTATTTAAAGTTATAGATTGATTTATCAAGATTTTTAGGGTGTTTTTAGATATTATGAGTTAAAAATAAAATGAAAAAAGAACTTTTGGGTATAAAGTAACCTTAACCTAATCCGATCATTAAATTATGAACAAGCAATAACGCATCATTTTCTAATATAAGTGTAGTGACACTTTTTTCATGTCTATTTTTTTAATAAAGAGTGGATAACATGTTATCCACTCTTTAATATGAAAAATTACATGTCATCCACCCTTTAATATGAGAAATCAAGAGAGTTTAGCTTTTTTTTTACATAACCTTCAATTCTGCTACAGTTCAAGGATTTCTATCCGGGGGGGGGGGGGGCATCAAGCTTTAAAAAGAAAAGGCAAAGAAAAACTGGCCCGACTACTATATCAAAAGATGAGCTTACTTTCTCTTTTTTCCCTGTCTCTCACTTGTCTCTGTTTTCTCTTTTAAAAACTCTAATTAATATTAAATTAACAAGAAAATACTAAATGAGAAGGGGTTTTTATTATAACCCCTCCTCACAAAACACTATTTATTAAATTAATATATTTTTTATTTTTTTAATTAATGTTTTTTATGAAAAAAAATCAATTCATTTTTTAATATTAGATTTGCTTTTTATTGAGTTATCTCACTCTGATTGCAAGGATCACGAGTTTAGTGGGTTAACCCGATTGATTCGGGTTTTTTTCTTAAGTAACTTTTTCTTCTTAGTCTCATCATTCAATATTGAGTATATTGATAATTAGGCTTCATGATTGTTTTATTTGCTATATATTGAGTTATTTCAACCTCATAATACATGAATAGTTCTTAATGAGTTAACCCGAGTTAACTCAGTTTGTATTTTGTCTTTTTTTAATTGAGTTTTTTTACAATTTTATCATTCAACATTGGATCGGTTAAGACTTGAGCTTCATAATTTATTTTAATTTACATTTTATAAGGATATCTTGGTTTCATGATCAAGGTTGTGGGTTTTGACGTTTTAAATCGAGTTTTTTTATTTTCTTTCTAAAAAGTTATTTTAGTCTCATGACCTAAGTCATAGGTCCTTCAACATTGGATTTACATTCTATTAGTTTATCCTTGTTTCGTAACTTGCGTAACGGGTTTGGCCGGTTAACCAAGTTGACTCTTTTTTTTCTCTTTTTTTAATTGGCTTCTTTCCCCAATCTCATTATTTAATATTCTGTTTGATTTGAAATTAGACTTCATGATTTGTTTTAGTTTGTTTTTTTAATAAAATTATTTTTTTTTCAATTTAAACCTCCTTTAATTTTTTAATATGTCAAATTTAGTCACCTTTCTTTTGATTTCTATTTA
Organism: Populus simonii; assembly: GCA_007827005.2. Lineage (NCBI taxonomy): Eukaryota > Viridiplantae > Streptophyta > Magnoliopsida > Malpighiales > Salicaceae > Populus > Populus simonii. The sequence goes on along the minus strand of CM017464.2, from coordinate 49,708,855 downwards.
TTTTATTTGAAATAATTTTTAAAATTGATTTTTTTAATTTCATCCTCTAGTTTTTTTTCCTATTAGGTTTGATCCCTATTCTTTTGATTACTATTTTTTAAAAAAAAAATTTAATAATTTTTTTTGCTTCATCCTTCAACATTAAATTGGTTGGGAATATAGCTTTTTGATTGAGCCAAGGTCTAGAATTTTATAAGTTACGAGTTTGGAAGATTAACATAGATTTAGGAGATTTGCTCGAGTTTGCTTGGTTTCCCCCCTTTTTAAGCTTTTGGTTTTTTAGTTTCATCCTTAAACATTAATTTTATTTCTTTACCTTTTTTCAGTGTCATTTTTTCTTTAATTTTTTTTTTATAGTCGTGGTATTTGTCATTTGTGTTTTTCAATTAGCCGATCTTATTAAACATAATTGATTTAATGACCCGAGTCTCAACTTTTTTTGTTTTTTTATAAATGTTTGCATTGCCTTAGCATCCTTTCTTTATATTGAAAGAAAATTGTGTCTACCCACGGTACAGCGAGAGCCACCTATCTAGTGTTACACTACTTTTTATGGATTTTTGGAGAAAAAACAACTAATGGGTAGAGTATTTCTAAACAAGACATAACATAAACAAATAAATTAATAAACTGTGAGGTGATTTTATGATAACACCATTCACTATGAAGCCTCTCACATTTCATTATGAACTAGAGTAGTAATTTGTTTTCTTTTAATTTTTTCTTCTTAATTTTATCATTTTGTGGTCAAATTGATGGCCAATTGCCTTTGGTTTGTTATGAAAGGGTAAGATTAAAAAGATTGGGGACCAAAGAGAAAAAGGACAGAAAAAATAGGTGGCAGATTCAAAATTAGCAAGAGAAGTTCACTTTGTTTAAATTATAATTTTTCAGTACTTTTAGTTTTTGAAAATTCATTTTTTTATTGAAAAATTTACTTTTTTTTTATTTTTAATCATTGGTTTGAGATTAGTAAGATTCATTCGTCAATGAGAGTTTTACTTAGATGTTCTTTGTCTTTCCCCTTGTCTAAGAGTTTTACTTAGGTGTTTTTTGTCTTCCTCAAAAGCAAAAAAAGTTAATTCAAGTTGCTCTAGGTTTTTTGACTAATTACGGGGTTATTTGAAGCCATAAATGATTTATCATGGTCTATAGGGTGTTTTGTAGGTTTTATGGGTTAAAAATAAAATTAAAAAAGAATTTTTGGGTGTTGCTACCCAATTTTTGACCCATTTTTTTGATAAAATTTCAGAAAAAATCAAAAAAGGCAAAAAAAAACGAAAAACCCCAAAAAATGTATTTTTGATATATTTGCTCGTTTTTAGCATTTTCAACGTCATCTTAAAAGAATTTAAATTTTCAAAGGTATTTGGAACGCGTTCAACTTTTAACGCGTAAATTTTATGATCACTGATTTTTCTTGTTGAGTTGACGTTGATATCGCTCGCTTTCAAAAATACAAAAAAAAAATAAGAAAAATCAAAATTTACAAAAAAAAAAAAGAAAAGAAAAGAAAAGGAAAAGTTGAGGGACTAGTTTGAAGACCTAGCAAAACTTCTCCAATAAATAACATGCTACAGTGAAAAAAAGGGCGGGGGCGGAGAAAATTAACAGGTGGGGAACAAAAGAAAAAACCTAACCTAAACTGAAAGAGGGAGAGGCCGCCACCCTTTGAAACCAAGTTGGCCGACCCTCCCTTTGAAAAACCAGAGAGCCCCTCTCTGCCTTGGGAGTTTTCTCCCTTCTCCCCATTTCCCTACACACACTATCCCTTTCCCTTGACTTTTGCAAAACAAACCAAAGAAACACAGGCCCCCTCCCTTGGCAAAAAAACCAAGGCCGCCACCCTCCCTCAGCAAAAGAGAACCAGAGAACAAAAGGTCCCCCTCTTCCTCTGCTTTTATCCCCTAAGGCCGGCCATTTCAGAGCCACTCGTCGTCATCCCTCTCTCGGCCATTTCCCCCCTCTCACACACCAGACGACAGCCGCCCCTCCAGAGAAACCCATCTCCCAGGCTGCCGGTCCCTTAGAAGAAGAAGAAAACCAAAGCTTTCCCTTCCCCTCAGCCCCAAAGCAAGCCAAAGCCGGTCGTCCCTCAACTGTTCCCCTTTGGCTTCTCCTTCTTCCCGCAGCAACGGCCCACCATCAACCGGCCAACAGCAGCATCGTCCCTTCTCCAGCAGCTCATGACAGAGACATCGAGGAAATGAGAAGGGAGGCCAGAGGATAGTGAAGAAGGGGCAGAAAACCGAAGCTTGGATGGGCGCCGATCTCACAACCATGGCAGCGGTGGACAACACCGCCGTTGCAGAAATGAAATGGGAGGAGGAAAGTTGCCGATCCAACCATCCACACGCCTGGTCTGTTGGCGGCGCGTGCAACGCCCAGCTCCAGATTTGGCAGATCTGAAGGAAGAGAAGCCGGACTGAAAACAAAGAAAGAAAAGCTGCAACAGACTTGCTTGCTGCGTTTTTGGTTGTTTTTGTAGGTAACGGCGTTGTCGCCGCCGGCGAGGAAGGTGAAGAGGGGAGGAAGCCGTTTCGGATCTCCCCTGTAGCCGGTCTTTGACCCACGCGCCGCCAGTGACGGCCGCGCGTGGGAGACGCGCCGCCACTGCTCCACAGCGCCTGAGGACCTCCTGTGCAGTTCCTGGACATTTTAGGGATCTTTTTGTAATTGTTACATGTTTGAACGTGTATTTGATTTCCTGGGAAATGTTTTTTAGCTTATGTTGTTCTGTAAACATGTAACAGAATGAGTATAGTAAAAAGTACTAGTAGTGGGTGTTTTTTTTTTTATGAATGTTTCTTTTATTGTTAAAAATAAAATAAAAAAACAAAAAGAATTAATTGTTCAATTTGAATATGATTAAATATCTCAAGGATAAATAAAATCATGTTATATTTTCCATGAAAATGTAAGAACATGTTTCTACATATATTCTGGGATTTAATAACTGATTTATTAAAATCTTAGAATTTAATTAACATTTCAAATTTTCAAATCACATCAAATCGCAAAGCAGCTTACCTCAGGTAGGGTGTGTTAGGGGTGCTAATACCTTCCCTAGCCACAACCAGTCCCCAACCCTCGAATCTTTGACAACGACCAGTAAATCCGGGTTTCCTAGTATCCCTCAATGAAATACTAGGTGGCGACTCTCAAAGAACCAATCAAGCAAAAATAACGAAAAATCGCCAAATCGCCGAATGGCCGCGCGGGGGACGTGCGACATTGCGTATAAAATACCCCTTACCTAATCCTATCATTAAATCTTGAACAAAACTGGGCATATTTTTTTTAAAAAAAGAAATAATTGTTGAAAAAATAATAAAAATTCAAATAAAATATAAATAAAAATTATGATTTGGGATGGAATCAAACAGATAATAAAATTTTAAAAGCAAGAAGTGGTCTAAAATAGGTACAATCAGGCCATCTATAATTTTGAGGATCAATTAGAAGTTTGATTGAAAAAACATTAAAGAAAAAGGTTGAATTTAGCCAAATTTGCTTCAGAGAGAGGTTGGAGAGAGAAATAATGTTTGAGAGAAAGAAATAAGGTTTGTAAGAAAATTACTAGACTTATATTTATTATATACTAAGGAAAAATAATATCTTTTTATATAATTTATTTTTTCCTGTTAAACACGGAGAGAAATCATAATTTTATAATTTCTCAAATCTTAAATTGAAAAAAAAAAAGACCAAAATAATATGAGATTTTTTTTTAATTATACCTAAAATTTATTAAGGAAAGAAAACAAATTCAACAATAAAGTACCAAAGTATAAAATAAGAAGAAATTCAATAATCAATCTTAAATTTATTAGAAAACATTATTGTCCTCTTCTCACCATTATTTCCTTGCTTTCGTCAGGACCGCTGAAAAAAGGTAAAGTTTTTTTAGCTCTATGTTCTATCTCGTGCTAAGAGGAACAGGAGAATGTTTTGAAAAGCAATTAAGAACATGATTTTATGGCCTCAATCAGAGAGGTAATGTGTGGTGCTAAAAGACAAGGCAGAATAAGGTGTATAGTGGAAATAGACTCTCCCTCCCTAGTTAATTTCTATATTTCCATCAAACCTATTTTAGGGTTTGTTTTCTTGTATATTATTGTTTTAATAAAAACAATTGATTTGACTATTTATAAGTGAATTGAAAGACCAAGTAATCTATAAATTAATGGATTGTGGGTTTGATAGTTTAACCTGAGTTTATAGGATTCACTCGGGCTTCTTCGGTGTTTTGTTTCTTTTTTTTAAGATCTTTTCGTTTTTTATATTTCAACCTCTAATATTTTTTTTACTCTTTCTATAGGATTTATCTTTCTTTTTAAAATAACAAGGATTGCCTAAAAGTTTTTTTTTCCGATCTTTGTTAAATTTTGCTTCTTTAAAAGGAATTTTTTTAATTAAATTAATTTTTTTGATTTCATCCTCTTTCATTTAATTTGAGGCAATACATAAAAGAATTTTGTTTTTTTAATTAAGTTTTTTGAAAATTTGTATTTTTTTTTCTACGTTTTTTTTCTATAGAGTTATCTTGATATTATGTCTCAAGTCATGGATTCAATAGATTTACCAAGTTTGACTCAGTTTTTTTTATTTTATTTTATTTGAGTTAATGATCAAAATCTTAAATTTTTTTAAAAATTGCATCGTCAATAGTGTTGTTTTTACTTGGGTTTTTTCTTCTAAATCTATATTTCTTTCTCTAATTTTATTCTTCAACATTTAGTTTATTGGAGACCGGGTTTAATAATTTATTGTGGTTTGTTTTATATATGGTTAGCTCAGTCTCTTTACACTATAAACTAAAAGAGGTGGTAAATTTACTATTTAGCGCCTCACAAAACACTATTCATTCCAATATTTTTTTTTAATTTTTTTTTTCTAAATCTATATTTCTTTCCCTAATTTCATATTTCAACATTTAGTTTATTGGAGTCGGCTTAATAATTTATCATAGTTTGCTTTATATATGGTTAGCTAAGTCTAATAACTCGTATTATGAGTTTGACGAGTTAGCTCAATTTTTTTTTATCTTTTTATAATTGATATTTTTTCAATTTTATCATTAAACATTGGGTTGATTATGAATTAAGCTTCATGATTTATTTTGGTTTGCTTTTTATAAGTTTATCCTGGTTTTATGACTCAGGTCGCGTGTTTTGTGAGTTAAGTCGTATAGACTCAGGTTTTTTATTGTATAATATTTTTAGATTGATTTTTTTTTTAATTTCAACCTTTAACAATAAGTTTATTGAAAATTGAGATTTATAATTTGTTTTGATTTAATTTTTATAAGATTATCACAATCTCATAACCTTGATTACAGGTTTGGCAAGTTAATCTAGGTTGAGACTCACACTATTTTTTTTTGTTTACTTTCTATGAAAAATCGTAATAAAAGGGTGCAAAATTGATAACATCCATGTAGTTTAATGGTATATTTTAAAAAAAAGTTATCATTTTGAAAGTTTTATTAAAAGTTAATTCATGTTTTTACCAATCATTAAAATTGTATTTTGATCCATAAAATCAATCAATTTAATTTAAGTTAACTTTTATGTGATTTAATTAAAAACTTGAGTTAGATAAAAAAACTAAATTACAAAATTAACTTATTAAACCAATAATATAATTAAAAGATTTTTAATGCTTTTAATATTTTTTTACATTTTAAAAAATTTATCCAATAAATAACAGTTCAATAAACTAGTAGAAGTTAGATCACGAGACACTAAATTCAGCTGAACTACTTCATGATTGATAAGCTTTAAATGAGCAATTAAAATATGAAAGGATTTCTGGTACACTCCCAGGATGTTTAATTATTAGAGGGTTAATTTCTGTTTTTTTCCAGATTGGTGATATCTTCTGGTTGTAGATTTGCTGATGACTGCTACTCATATCAAAGGCAAACTAACTTCATGTAATTTTTTTTTTAAGTTGAAAATTCAGCTGAACAAACCAGATCTGATCTAGATTTAATTAAGTTAAAATTAAAAAACTTTCTTTTTTTAAAAAAATATGGTTCTTTAATAAAATTGATTAATCTAAATTGATGCAATAACCCATGAATTTAAAGTGTGTTTAAGAATGAAATAGTTGTTGATTTTTAAAGTAGTTTTTGTTTGGAAATACTTTAAAAAAAAATATTTTTTTTGAAAAATTTTGACATCAAAACATTAAAATGATAAAAAAATATATCAAAAAGTATTAATTAAAAATAAATAAATAAATAAATAAAATTTAATTTTTTTAAAAAATACTTGTGAAATATCCAAGTAATCATTCAAATATCTAAGTAATCATTCAAATTATTTTATTTTCTTAAAAGAAAAAAAAAAGTCGCGCACGAGAGAACCTTTGTTATTAATATCACATGCAAACTTTTTAAAACATTATTGGAATCATTATTGACCATTATATTATTGTCCTCGTGAAAATGACATCTTCTCACCAATATTAGAAGAACAGGAGAGTTTTGAAAAGCGGGGAAAGAGTGAGAAACAAGAGCATGATTTTAAGGCACGTGGTCAGTTCCTTGTATGGTCCCCAATCAGAGAGGAAATGTGTGGTGCTAAAAGACAAGGCAGAATAAGATTAAAGGTGTATAGTGGAAATAGACTCTCCCTACCTAGTGAATTTCCATCAAACATATTTTATGGGTTGTTTTCTTATATATTATTGGTATCACATGCAAACTTCTTAAAACATTATTGACCATTATATTATTGTCCTCGTGAAAATGACATCTTCTCACCATTATTAGAAGAACATGAGAGTGTTTTGAAAAGCGGGGACAGAGTGAGAAACAAGAACATGATTTTATGGCACGTGGTCAGTTCCTTGTATGGTCCTCAATCAGGAAGGTACTGTGTGGTGCTAAAAGACAAGGCAGAATAAGGTTAAAGGGACCTAATTTACAAATTTTACTCTTAAGGTGTATAGTGGAAATAGACTCTCCCTAGTTAGTTTCTATATTTCCATCAAACCTATTTAGGGTTTGTTTTCTTGTATATTATTGTTTTGATAAAAACAATTGATTTGACTATTTATAAGTGAATTGAAAGACCAAGTAATCTATAAATTTGTTTTCGAGGTTAGTCCATAATCAGGTCAAGTAGAACAGCTATGCATCTAATAATTAAGAAGATAAGAAAGAAGAAAATGATAAAAGTAAAACTAGAGGAAGATTAATGATTGGTATTGTAATGCAATGTAAGATATTTTTAAAAATTATTTTTATTTAAAAATATATTTGAATAACTTTTTAAATTATTTATATTAATATATTAAAATCATAAAAAATATTAATTTAATATATTTTCAAGCAAAACTCATGCAAATTCAATTAAAAAAACATTAAAAAAAAACTGTAAGGAGAAGATAAGGTTGAATAAGTGACGACAATCTATTGGCTTCTCGGATGACCTTATCTCCATGTCACAGGTCCTTTCTCTTAATTGTTTTCTATATTTGAAACTGTAATTCCCAGCATAGCGCATATGCGAGGGTAATCTCAAGAGAAAAACAACAGCCTTGTTCTTTTAGAAGCATCGAAGGGTGAAATAGAAAAAAATAAAAGGACTGAAATGAAATAAAACCTTGGTGGATGCTATCAATAGCCTTGTTCTTTTAGCTTTCTGTATAATGTAATGGGCAGGTCTTATTACTTGAGTGTGTGATGCAAGAGATAGTCATTGCAGATTTTAGTTGCCTAAGTTTGATCCTTTGTGGAGTTCCTTGCAACTCTCTTTTTTTTCTCTCCTTATTCATAATTTTCAAAAAAAAAAAAAACATTTACCGATCATAGCTTTAGATTAATTATGTGTGTTATTGGAAGCGAAGAGGAGCTAGTATCATCCGTGCAGGTGTCAAAGTGATCTTCATCAGCCTTCCATTCCTTTCTCTCTTTGCTTGGTGAGTACTTGTACATATTATTCTTTTATTTGTTCGTAATTATCTTTATATTATGCTTTTTATCTTAATTATTTCATAAAATTGCATTTTTGTGGGAATTGCTGCTTTAAACTCATAAGTGTAAACTATTCTGTTTCAATGTATTCTTTAGATCGGTGGTATGCTATCTTTCACTAATGAAATTCTTTTTATTGGTTTTGAGAAGAAAAAAAAATGTATTTCTATCTTTGTTTTATGGAAAAAGCACATAGATCGATGAACTATATATAAAAAAAGAAAGGATAGATATTCCCATTACTTAATAATCGTGGCATCTATGAACTATATAATCGAGGAAAATAGTGTTTAAAATTAAGATAATAAAATTGAAACCAAATCAACTTCATTAGATAAAGCTGTTGTGTAAATAAGTGATTTTACTCATGGCATAGATAGACATAGTCATTACAGATTTTAGTTGCCTAAGATTGATCCTTTGTTGAGTTCGTTCCATTAATTATGTCATCAAATTGCATTTTTTTTTATGGTAATTGCCGCTCTGACTCGTAAGTTAGAATCCATGTAAACTATTTTGTTTTAATACTTCTCCTCTTTTCAACATAAAGTCGTTCTTTTATAAATATATTCATTAGATTTTTTCTTTTTATTGGTTTTGAGAAGAAAAAAAAAGTATTTCTATCTTTTTTTATGGAAATGCACAGAGATCTATGAACTACTGTGTACACGATTGTTAGGGTAAGTGTGAATTTTAACACAAGGCATGGATAGCTACTGATGAGGGGACAAAGGGATTACAATGATCTATGAACTATTGTGTAGATAATTGTTATGTTAGGACAATGAATTAAATGTTTATCGTTCTACTTATACCTTGCCTTGTTGCTCTTGAAGCTGGCTTCCATACAGAGCTAAAGGCCTTCTCCTTTTGTTCCTCTCGCTATATTTTATTATTGAGCAGTCAGTACCGGTGCTTTCCGCATATATTTTCACAAATTAAGGTAGTAAAATTACTATTCTCATTCTCTTAATGCCTAGTTTACTTGTAATGACTCACTCTCACGTTCTGTATCCTTTTTTCTTTGATTTTCAGACCGGTGGAAAATGGCTGTCGAATGTGCTGCTGGATACATTATATCCAAGATAGCAGATCTCATGGTGGAACCAGTAGGAAGGCAGTTCCGTTACATGTTCTGTTTCAACAATTTTGCTAAAGAATTCAAAAGAACAAAAGGAGAAACTGGTTTCGGTAAAAGATCGTCTGCAAGATGCTGTCCAAGTTGCTGAAAGGAATGCTGAAGAAATTTGCAAAGATGTCATCAAATGGCTGGAAGATGCAAACAACGGAATTGAAGGTGCGAAGCCTTTGGAAAATGAAATAGAAAAGAATGGCAAATGCTTCACTTGGTGTCCAAACTGCATGCGACAATTCAAGTTAAGCATGGCACTGGCCAAGAAGTCGAAGACTTTCAGAGACCTGCAAAAAACTCGCAAAACGCTTACAACAGTTTCCTGCAAAGCTGCTCCTCAGCCCATAGAATTTCTTCCATCAAAGGAATTCACGCTCTCAAAATCGTCAGAAGAAGCTTTCGATCAGATTATGAAAGCTCTCAAAGATGACAATGTCAATATGATCGGACTGTGTGGTATGGGAGGGGTGGGTAAAACCACCCTTGTGAAAGAAGTAGGCAGGATAGCCAAAGATTCGAAGCTTTTTGATAAAGTTTTGATGGCTTCGGTGTCGCAGACTCCAAATGTCGAAGACATTCAGAAACGAATGGCAGATATGTTATGTTTGAAAGTTGAAGAAAACAGCAAAAAAGGGATAGCAGATCGATTACGGGAGAAACTGAAGAAAGTGGACAAGTTGCTTGTAATCCTAGATGATGTCTGGGAAGTTATTTACTTGGAAGAGATAGGGATCCCATTTGGTGATGATCACAGGGGTTGTAAAATTCTTCTAACAACACGTCTTGAAGAGAAGTGTTCTTATTGCCAGGAAAAAGTGTTTTTAAATGTCCTATCTGAAGAGGAAGCATGGGCTTTATTCAGAATCAATTCAGGTGTACGTGATGGGGACTCTAACTTGAACGGAGTGGCAAAGGAGGTTGCGAGAGAATGCCAAGGCTTGCCTATAGCACTTGTTGCAGTGGGAAAGGCTCTAAAAGGTAAATCTAAAAGTGAGTGGGAGGTGGCATCTGAAGACCTCAAAAAATCTCAATCTCGACACGTGGGAAAATATGATGACCGAAGAAATGCATATGCATGTCTTAAATTGAGCTATGATTATTTGAAGGACGAGGAAACCAAGTTATGTTTCTTGCTATGCTGTTTATTTCCAGAAGATTATGACATTCCAGCCGAGGAGTTGACGAGATATGCAGTTGGCTACGGGTTATATCAAGATGTGAAGTCCATTGAAGATGCAAGGAAACGAGTTTATATGGAAATCGAAAACCTCAAAGCTTGTTGTATGCTGTTAGGAACTCATAGTGAAGAATTTGTGAAAATGCATGACTTGGTTCGTGATGTTGCTATTCAGATAGCATCATCAGAAAAATACGGATTCATGGTAAATGCTGGCTTTGGGTTGAAGGAGTGGCCAAGGAGCAATAAAAGATTTGAAGGTTGTACAGTAGTTTCGTTAATGGGCAATAAACTAGCAGAACTTCCTGAAGGATTGGTGTGTCCACAGCTCAAAGTTCTATTGTTAGGACTGGATGATGGTTTGAATGTTCCAGAGAGGTTTTTTGAAGGGATGAAAGCAATTGAAGTTTTGTCTCTAGAGGGAGGGTGTTTGTCATTGCAATCACTTCAATTCTCAACGAACCTTCAATCGTTGCTGTTGATCGCGTGTAAATGCAAGGACCTCATTTGGTTGAGAAAGCTGCAAAGACTTCAGATTCTTGGTTTCATTCGGTGCGGCTCCGTTGAAGAATTACCTGATGAAATTGGGGAGCTCAAGGAGTTGAGGTTGTTGGATGTGACAGGTTGTGGATTGCTAAGAAGGATTCCTGTGAATTTGATTGGAAGGTTGAAGACGTTAGAAGAGCTGTTGATCGGGGATAAGAGCTTCAACAGATGGGATGTTGTTGGATGTGACAGCACAGAAGGAATGAATGCAAGCCTAACGGAACTAAATTCGCTGTCTCATTTAGCTGTATTATCATTGAAGATACCGAAGGTTGAATGCATTCCCAGAGATTTTGTTTTTCCCAGCTTGCTCAAATATGATATAGTGTTAGGGAATGGGTATACAAAAACAGAATACCCAATCCCAACAAGAATATATTTGGGTGAAATCAGCGCCACATCCTTAAATGCAAAGACATTTGAGCCGTTGTTTCCTACTGTGTCTCATATTTGTTTTTGGAGAGTGGAGGGTTTAAGAAATATAGTATTGTCCTCTGATCAGATGAAGGACTTCTTACAAAGATTAGAACATGTAGAAGTGGAAGAATGTGGGGATATTCGCACTCTGTTTCCAGCAAAATGGCGGCAAGCTTTGAAAAATGTAATAAGTGTGGATATTAGTAACTGCAAATCATTGGAAGAGGTATTTGAATTGGATGAAGGAATTAACGAGGAGAAGGAGCTGCGGCTGCTGTCATCTTTAACAAGGTTACGGCTGTCCTGGTTATATGAGCTCAAATGTATATGGAAGGGGCCCACCAGACATGTCAGCCTCCAAAGTCTTCTTCATCTGAAGTTGTGGTCTCTTCACGAACTGACATTTATATTTACACCGTCACTCGCTCAAAGTCTTATTCATCTGGAAACACTTGAGATATTCGGTTGCCTAAAATTGAAGCGTCTTATCAGAGAGAAGGAGGACGAAGGGGAAATAATTCCAGAGTCTCTTGGCTTCCCAAAATTAAAAAAACTCTCTATAAGATTCTGTCATAAACTTGAATATGTCTTCCCCGTCTCCGTGTCTCCAAGTTTTCAGAACCTGGAAGAGATGAAGATTCGTGAAGCTGACAATTTAAAGCAAGTATTTTACAGTGGAGAAGGAGATGACATCATCGTCAAGTCTAAAATTAAAGATGGCATCATCGACTTCCCTCAGCTAAGAAAATTGACTCTTTCAAAGAGCAGCTTTTTTGGTCCAGAGGATTTTGCTGCCCGATTGCCTTCATTGCAATGTCTAAGCATCTGTGGCCACGAAGAAGGGGGTAATTTGTTGGAACATCTTCGAGTACGTCCTTTATATTTCTCCATTTTTTTTTATTTTCTAATTTAAATTGTCAACTTCAATATATTGTGATAATTTGTTGTATCTTCCTCCAAATTTCAAAAACTAAAGTAATTGATAAGTTCTTTAACCATCAACTGAATTTAATTGATGATTTAAATTGGCTTAGGAAGTTAGACATCAATTACTGTAATGTAATTTCTTATTTCTTCCTTCAGATTTCTAAAACTAAAGTAATGGATAAATGGTAGCAAATCCTTTAGCCATCCACTGAATTTAAAAGGAGTGAATATTGAGTATTTTATTTCAGTGCAGCAACTTATGACAGATGGTTCAAAAAATTAATAAAAATTGGTTTTTTTATCCAATTTTCTAAACAATTAGATTCAAAAGGTAAAAATTGAAACTTTCTTTTTAAACACAATATTTTCTCATTCAAAGAACTTCGAAAGCAACAAATTTGTATATATATTTTTCTTACAATTGTTTTCACTTTTTTTTATGAAAACAATAATATAAATGATCAATAATCAAGCATTTTTATTAAAACATTTTACTAATATGTAAAATTCAAATTATTTTCTTTTATATTTTTATTTTTGGACAGTGTCATAATTTTTTTCATTATAAATCGAATATACAAAATTAATTTTTTTGAGTTAATAACTATAATTTTTTCATGATTGCTTTTAATTTAACTTATATAAAATAATAGTTTATATTTAGATTATCATAAATATGAAAATTATGATTTTATTTTCCCATGACTCATTGCCCTGTCTATTTATATCTTCTTCTTGATAAGTATTTCGGTATTGGGGATAATTGGTTCATCTATTTAACAAAATCATCTAATATGTACCCTTATTTTCTTTTGATGCAGGGGTTAACAAGTTTGGAAACATTAAAGTCGTCCTCCCTGCTTGTGCCTGACTTGAGGTGTATATGGAAGGGTCTCGTGCCGAGCAACTTGACTACTTTGAAGGTGAAAAAGTGTGAGAGACTGACACATGTATTCACAAACAGCATGATTGCTAGTCTAATTCAACTGAAAGTTCTAGAGATATCAGCTTGTGAGGAATTGGAGCAAATCGTTGCAAAGGATAAGATATTTTCAGGAAGTGATCTCCAATCTTCATGCTTTCCTAATTTGTGTCGACTTGAGATCAGAGGATGCAACAAGTTGAAGAGTCTCTTCCTAGTAGCCATGGCTTCAGGTCTCAAAAAGCTCCAAATACTTATAGTAAGAGAATCCTCTCAATTATTGGGAGTATTTGGGCAGGATGATCATGCTTCACCTGTCAATGTTGAGAAGGAGATGGTGCTCCCTCATCTGAAGCAGCTGATTCTAGAAAAATTACCAAGCATTGTCTACTTCAGTCATGGATGTTATGATTTCATATTCCCTCGTTTGTTGAGGTTGGAGATGCGTCAATGTCCAAAGCTGACCACAAAATTTGATACTACATCAAATGGTTCAATGAGTGCTCAATCAGAGGTGCTGCATATTTGACATGATTTCTTGCCTCTCTTTTAAGTGTTTTTATTTCTTGTTTCCCTCAATAATAAGACTTACAAGTTAGAATGTGTATACCATGCTTGAATTGGTTTTGCAGGTAGCTGAGGGTTCCGGCGCTGGTTGCTCCGTGCCAACCAGCACTGCTAGAAGGTGGACCCGGGAAAATGGGTGGAAAGAGGAAAAAGAGGAAGAAGATGATTAGTTTGGCATTGGAATTTGAAAAGCATGCTAGTACGTAATTCATTCTTGCAGGTAAAATGGCTGCAACTATTTATGTTCTATCCTTGTTTAAATGGTTGGATTAAATCAACAAATACGAGATGCCTGGATGATCTTTGTTCTTGATGTTTGCATTAGGTTGGTTACCTATGTGATGATCAACTCGACATTGGGAAGTAATTCCAGCTGTTTCATTAGCTACAACAATTTGTCTTATTTCATGTGTTTGTTGTGTGAACTTCCAGAAATAAGGGTAATGTTATGTGTTTAGCAATTTATTGTGCGAACCTCCAAAAAAAGGGCTTTTGTTTGTTTGCCCATTTGTGTTTCTTTTCAAGTGTCCGAACCTTCAAAAACGAAAGGCATAATGTTTACTCATTTGTGTGCTTATTGTTTAATGTGTGGATTCTCATTCTCCTCATTTTGATGTTCTATTTCTTTTACGGATTCTTTATGTGGTCAACTTGTTATTGTGCGTATCGTACAATAATATGGTTTCTACATGAATATATATATATATATATATATATATATATATAAATACATGTGAATGAGAGTATATATATATATATATATATATATAATCAATTTACAAATTTATTGACAGAATATGAAATTCCAATATAAAAGGGGCTCACTAGATATGTTGAACTTGTGGTATCTTGACAAATTGACATTTATCTTCACACCATTCCTGGCTCAGAGTCTTATTCATCTGGAAACACTACAGATTGAAGCGTCTTATCAGAGTCTCTTGGATTTCCAGGATTAAAAAATCTCTATACAAGAGGCTGTGTTAAATTGGAACATGTCTTCCCTGTCTCCGTGTCTCCAAGTCTTCTGAACCTGGAACAGATAACGATTAAATTTGCTGACAATTTAAAGCAAATATTTTATAGTGGAGAAGGAGATGCCCTCACCAGAGATGGCATCATCAACTTCCCTCGGCTAAGAAAATTGATTCTTTCAAAGTGCAGCTTTTTTGGCCCAAAGAATTTTGCTGCCCAATTGCCTTCTTTGCAAGTGTTAACCAAACCATTAAAGGCCACGAAGAATTGGGTAATTTGTTGCCACAGCTACAAGTACATCCTTTATATTTCTCCCCTGATTTTTTCCTTTCAAATTTAAATTGTCAAATTCAATACATTGTGATAATTTCTTATTTCTTCCTTCAGATTTCTAAAACTGAAGTAATGGATAAATGGTAGCAAATCCTTTAGCCATCCACTGAATTTAAAAGGAGTGAAATTGAGGCCTTCCCGCCAATTAATAAAAAAATGGTTTTTTTATCCAATTTTCTAAACAATTAGAGTCAAAAAGTAAAAATTGAAACTTTCTTTTTAAATACAATATTTTCACATTAAAAGAACTTCAAAAGCAACAAATTTGTAATTAAACAAATATATTGTTGTCCCTTATGTATTTGTTTATTCTAACTTAAAATACTAATTAAACAGTCTAATTTTTTAATTTGATTTATGATTTAAAAAAAAAACGTTTGATTATCACAACACAGAATAAAAGTTTAAAAAAGAAACATTCAAGCAAATTTGTGCTACAAATGACAAAATAAAAATAAACTCAGCAAACAAGATCAGTCCTAATTAATTTTGTCAACTGTTGGCCTATTCCAAACTATCAAGCATTGAACCTTTCCAAATTAATTGCTTTTTTTTTTTCAATTTGTTTTGGTCTAATTGCATTGATTGGTTGGTTGATTGAATGAATGGTGCAGTCCCCATTTTCATTTACTTTTGGCATTACACAAAAACATCCCTTTCAAGTTACAAAACGACGTGCAGCTCAGTCAATGCCTTCATTGCCCACCGCCTTCAAAAAATCAACTGCTTAGTTAGATTCGTCCTTGGCTTGCTTAGAGCGACAGCCACCGAAATGTTTGACATGTGGCCTAGAATGTGAATTATGTGTTAACAATTAGCTAATTTTTTAATTCTCTTAATTTGATTAATTTAATTAGTTACGGTGGCGGATATGTAGTATCTAATAGTTGGTATTTGGTAATTGAAATTGATTAATAACTTATATTTATAAAAGATTTTATTTGATAGATGTGAAAATTTTTAAATGCTTAAATATTTATGTAGTGACAGAAAGTATAATGATATTTTAGAGAGATAAATTTTAAAAATATATATTTTAAAAATGTTAAAAATAGAAAAATTATAAACCTTAAATTTTGAGGATTTATGTGATATTTATAACTTATAAGTCTTGTTTTTTTTAAGAAGAGATTAAAAAGTAATTTATTTTTGTGATATTTTGAGTTATATTTTATTTAAAATAATATGGGTTTGATTAATATAAATAATAAAGGATTTGTACAGGATATTAAAAAAATTTAAACAAAATATTGGGCCTAAGCCTAGTAGAAGTAAAAAATAAACTTACGAACAAGGTATATGGATCCAGGCAGCGCTTGTAAAAACCTAGAGCAGTTAGGCTTTTGGGAGTTTTTTTAAGCCAATTAAATTTTGGTCTAAAGCGAATAGAAGTGATAATCTCTTCTTTTGTTCTACTGAGATTCTTGACGTTTAGGCTGGGAATAAATTTAGCTCATATTGTTTACCTAGAAAATGGAGGGAAAGTAGCTGAAATAATTTAAAACCATTTAAGATTTTTGTCAGTTTAGTTTAGTCGTTCACTTTCCTGTAGTTTCTCAGATACTAAACACGTTTTTATGTGTTGAATAAATAATTAACCACCAATTAAAGCAGAAGGAACATTTGTGTTTGAATCCTGGGAAAATTGAGTTGGAAAATAAAGGGGAATTTTTGCATTTTATGAAGTTTATTTTTCTTAGTTATGATGATTTATTGTTTTGGAATTAAACAGTGCCTTTTTTGAAACTGCTCAATTATTAATCGCTTGGTGTCTACTTGTCCATTCCATTGACCTCTTACAACCACATGATGAGCTTGTTATTGTGCTCAATTAAAGCTCGATCTTCAAAAGCTCAATCTTCGAATCTTCTTCTAAAATATTTAATTTTGCTCTGATATTTATGAAAATGTAATTCATTATTAAACCCTAAGAACTTCTATAACTCCATTCTCAATCCCAAAATTTTGACTTGATTTTGTCATAAGCTTTGATTTAAATCAAAAGTTAATTCTAGTCAAAACTCGTACCAAATATAATCTAAATTTTGACTTAAATCAAGATTTGTTATAAAATTGAGTCAAAACTTTACTTTAATAAAAAAATAAAAATTTTAAATTTTAACTTATGATATAATTTTTTCTTGAGTAAAAAGTAAAAAAAAAAACAATAAATTAATTTACAAAACTGAACCATATACAATCAAAATTTGGAATTAAATCGAAAGTTTGTTATTTCACAGTTAATAATTGAAAGTTACTTTAAATTATGACTTGAAGTCAGAAGTTACTTTTCATAAATGATGCCTAGAGGAAAGAGGGGAAATGATGCAATCTGGGTCATTGTGGATCGACTAACTAAGTTTGCCCTTTTTCTACCAGTAAAGATGACAGATCCAGTTGACAAGTTGGCTAAGATTTATGTGAACGAAGTTGTAAGGTTTCATGGAGTCCCAACATCAATTGTTTCAGACCGAGACCCAAGATTTACTTCACGTCTCTGGTCGAGCATACAACATGCCTTGGGAACAAATTTGAGTATCAGTACTGCCTTTCATCCGCAGACTAATGGCCAATCTGAGAGAGTTATTTAGATCTTAGAAGATTTACTAAGAGCATGTGCTTTGGAATTTGGTGGAAACTAGGAGGAGCACCTGTCACTAGTAGAATTCACATATAACAACAATTATTAGACAACAATTGGAATGGCCCGATTTGAAGCTCTTTATGGTAGAAAGTGTAGGACACCCTTGTGTTGGGAAGAAGTTGGGGACAAAAAGCTGTATAGGGCAGAATTAGTACAAATCACTACTGAAAAAGTAAGGATTATTAAGAATCGAATAAAGGCAGCTCAGGATAGACAGAAGAAGTATGCAGATATTCGAAGAAGACCACTTGAATTTTGTCCTGGAGATAAAGTATTTCTGAAGGTAGCTCCATGGAAGCACATGCTGAGATTCAGCATGAAGGGAAAGTTAGCCCCGAGGTTCATTGGACCATTTGAAATCCGAAAACATATCGGACCTGTAGCATATGAAATAAACTTGCCCTCACAGTTGGCCAAGGTTCACAATGTATTCAATGTTTCTTTGTTGTGAAAAGCCGATGTAAACCCTTCGAGAGTGTTACCTCAAGTGCTAGTGGAGGTAAAAGAAGACTTAACACTTGAGGTAAAACCGATAAAGATACCCGATTGGGGCGAGAAAGAACTTCGTAATAAAAAAGTTCTCATCATCAGAGTCTTATGGCGAAGCTCACAAAACGAGGAAGAAACATGGGAGAGAGAATCAGAAATGAGACGAAAATTCCCCAACTTATTTATAAATTCAAGTACATCACTCAAATTTCGAGGATAAAATTTCTATTAGGAGGGGAGAATGTAAACCCCAATAAAAATAAATAAATAAAAGTGAAGAAATTCATGCATATGGTTAAATAAAAAATAGGAATTCAAAAATTTTTTAATATGAATTTCCGGGTGAAATAATTCGAGATATTATAATGAACTTGGTACTGTTAAGGGTTGGATTTAATTGAAGAGAAAAAAAAATACACTTAAAGGAAAAAGGGAGCCTAAATGCAAATAAGGGAAAATATAGAGTATAAATACTCTCTCCTCACCAAAACAAAATCTGTAGGAACCATAAGGAGAGAAGATAGGAAGTTTTATACCCATTCTTGAGAAATCAAGAGAGAAACACTAACATTTCAAGAATCCATCCAAGATTTAGAGCTTATAGATGAGATAAACACTTGAGAGCGAAGGGTTACTAAGAAATTGAACAAAAAAAGAAAGAAAGGAGGGAGTTGAAAATCTTCAACTGGTTGAAGATCAAGATCTTAATTTATATCAGGTAAGGTATTTTAAACATGAGCTTTAAAAAAATTCATTTTTAAATTTGATAAAGAATTGATGCCTTGATATTGAATCATAGGTTAGGGTTCTTAGACATAAATTGGGGAAAAAGTACTTATTGTTGAGATTAAGTTAATTTATGTGTGTGGTATGTAGTTTATGAAAGTATTGTGTGAAGGGGAGGGGGAGACAAATCTAGACAGACTTGTCTCCTGACTTTCGGTGAGATTTTGGATAGGAGGATGAGGGAATTAGGATTGGATTCCTCATAGAAATTATAGATTTGAATGTTAGCTAACCAAGGAAACTAGTCTTGCTCAATTTGAAGATGTAGAACTTCAATTATGGGTTACCAACCGAAACTGAGTCATGACTGATTATATAGGGCAGTAGGACTGATTAGTTGATGAACAATTTTGACTATCTTAGAGGCAGAACTGGGTTCTCTTTCCTCAGAGAACTGGTAGCCTTGTGTCTTAGTTTTCTAACGAGATCAATATCACTTAAAATGGAGTTTTAGAACTTTAGATATAGTTAAAAATCTGATGAGTGTTCAGACAATAACAATTCAAAGTCAGACAGTAACAGTTGAAAATTGAACAGTAACAGTTCAAAGTCAGACAGTAACGGTTCAAAGTCAGACAGTAACAGTTGGAAAATTGAATCGTAATAGTAGACTTTCACGTGAATACTATAAATAAGAATATTAAAGAATTGAGTCATACAAACGCTTACACATTGAGATACTAACTCTGATAATATATATGATATATGTATGTATGTTATTATGAGGAAATGAACATACATAGAAAGTAACATATGAGTAATGGATGAATATGAATTCTCTATAATATCGGCTTGAAGGAATCATAACCAAAAAACTTCCTTGTGATTCAGGAGGAGCAACCAAGATTGGATCTTCTGTTAGGGGAGGTCGTGAGACAGGCGAAGCAGGTGCGTGATTTTCCTCCTATTTGCACTTATATAATTTAAAATTCGTCTGGTGAATGCAATTACAATAAGTGTTGTGTTCAATGTAAATAAAATCTAGCGTAAATACAAGATTAGCTTCGACTAATGGCATCCGCGATAGGATTGCCGAGATATGAATTACAAGATTAGCTTCGGCTAATGGCATCCGTGATAGGATTGCCGGGAGATGATTTACATGATTAGCTTAGGCTAATGGCATCCGCGATAGGAATGCCGGGAAATGGATTACAGGATTAGACCTTGCAAGGTCACCCAGTTCATGCAAGTAAATAAGATTGTTCAATTAAGAATATACAAATGAGTGTTAATTAGGTTTTAAAGATTTATAAGCAAAATATAAGTTCTCTGTTATAATTCTTATGAATACTAACCAAATATAACCTACATTTTTTCATTTGATTTCTAATTTATTTTTAAAACATTTGATTATTACATCATAGAATAAGAAATAAGTTGAGTAAAAACAAGCACACACACCCCTACATAATAAATGCGCTTATAAAATGGTTCATTAGATAATTTGGGCTACAAATAACAAAACCAAAATAACCTCAACCAACATTGATTACTCCAAATTAATTTTAGAATTAGATTTATTTGACTTTCTTCCTGTAAAAATTATTTGTGAGTGGAGTATTTCATGAAACCCGATAAAAGAAATTCTACTTCAATTTTTTGTCAAGATATGTCTATCTTGATAGGAAAAATGAGGAATATAAAAAATATAAAAAATTAGGTTATGACACCTACTAGTAATTAAAATATAAAAAAGAAACAGAAAAATCTTTATTTAATCACAGCAACACGGGATAATACCTGGCTAGTTATCACTTAATGAAAGACTACAAGTCTACAAGAGCTGACAATAAGAGCAAGGCTGCTACAACTGGAGGATTTACAATGAATTAGAAATAAAATTTTAGTCCACATTGGCATGGGCTTAATCTACAAAAATATAGAAAATCTACACTTGTTGACCTGCTTGCCCATCCCTTTTTTCTACTTCTTCCTGGCCTCCTATTTGACTCTCATTCTCACTCATACAGTACTTCTTGAAGAAATAACCAAAACACCTCATCACAAAAGGCACTGAAGCCGCAATCAAAAGATAGCGAAAACGCACAGATTCATTAGGAGTAACAGCAAAAACCGCAGATGCATAGGTTATCATCATTGAAGCTGTAGCAGCCCATATTTCAAGATGGAAAGGGAACCTGTAAGTGAGAGATGTAATGACAAGTATACAAGTGGAGAGAGCCAAAGTGTTTGATATCAAGAAAACATAGAAAGCACGCTTTTGAGATGCATAAATTGCTCTTCCCACACGATCTCCTTCTTGCCAGACCCCTCCAGGAGGGTTCACCCCGGCCTGGAAAGTCACTGCTGCAATCAAGGCCACAACTACTAGCAAAACATTTCTAGCATCGCTTGGTTAGTCTCTCACTTCATCATACTGAAATTTCTTGAACCAGCCAGCACTTCTTTTAGTATTGTTTTTTTTAGGCTGAGACATTTTTACTTGGGCAAAGATATGTGGGAGATACCAGCACTCTGGCTCTCAAGAAGTTACTTATAAAGGGCCTCCGTTCTATTTGAGTCCACTTATTTTAGTAGATTTTTATTTTTTTTATATTATCATACCAACTTTTTTTATTATTATTATATCAATTAAATATCTTTTTTCTTGTTTATTTTGATGTTGTGACTTTGATCCAATGAAATTGAGTTTGGGTTTTTTTCTAGAATAAATAATTGTTTTGGTAAATAAATAATTATTTCTCCATCACTAAGATGGCTCAATGTAGAGACAAATTTGGTCCATTTTTTGGTTTTAATTCCATGGCTTTGGTTTGATTTATTTTTTGTCATTCTTCTAATATATTTGTTTCTTGATAGATTTTTTCGTTGATACTGTGTTCCAAATAAAAATTAGATAAAATTTTATTTTTTATTTAAAATTAATTTTTTATATTTTTAAAAATTTTAATTTATATAAAAAATATTTTTTAAAAAATAAAAAAGTATATTATTTTAATATGTTTTTACGTAAAAAATAAATTTTTTTTTTGTATTTGTTTTCTGGTTATATTTAATTTTTCATCAATATTCCTATCGTAAATTGCTTTGTATTTTGAATCTTGAAGGCCTAAGAGATGGTAGACAAAATAGAAAAAGAAACAAGACAGTTCAAAAGAAGAAAAAGAAAGAACAATAGTGAATAATATTTTTTTATTTTTTGATGTGTTATGTCAAAATATTTTTTTAAATTAATTTTTTTTTCTTTTTACTATATTTTAAAATAAAAACATTTTAAAAAATAATCATTATCCACCTTCAAATATCATTAAGATGAGGCAACCCTTCTTTTGACTCGGCTAGCCTACTGTTCTGTGGGTATATTTTATTGCTGCATCATTTTCACTATAATTTTCATTATAGTGAAAATTCAGAATTATTTTAATGGATTCAAATTCAACAGGGTGATTTTTTACAGTGGATTCAAATTCAACAACAAGGGCTATTTCCAGCAGCAAGGAGAGTTTCTGAATTTTCATTATTCATACATTGCAAAAAATAATAAAGTTTCTGAGAATTTTCAAATCAAACTTGAATTAGGTTGTTGTTGCTAACTATTTTATTTTCACTATAATTAATTGCTTTATCACGTTGACACCAGCAGTCAACAACTATCTTACATTCCCTTGGCATCGAATTCCATGCCTTTGCAAAATATCAAAGGCTCTAGTGCCTCTCTAGCAATAATTAATTTTAGTTTCCCCCAAATATTTATCGAAATAATTAATTTAACTACACAAAAAAAAACAAATAGATCCAACTACCATACCATTCCACAATTAATTTTTTTTTTAATAAATAACTTTTAAATCATAGAAAGAGTGAAGAATAATCAAAGTGGTGGATAAGAATGTAATCAACCACCTCTAGCGAAATATTTAATTTAATCACATCCTTTCTAGCTAATCTAGATTTTAGTAACTGGTTGGTGCTGCGTTCCAAATAAAAATAGAATAAAATTTGATTTTTTTATTTAAAATTATTTTTTTTATTTTTTAATATGGTAATATTAAAAATAATTTTATATTGAAATTGATTTTAATAACGTTTATTGAATCCACAATTAAAGAAGTAAGATGGATAGAAATGTGCAATTTGAGATGGATCCGCGAGACCATTGCTATCAAGAGTTTTTTCTACGGGATAAGATGAGTCCGTGAGACCATATTACCCCGTAAGCTTTAGAAGGGATAATATGTTTTAATTTCAATAAATAAATCTCAATTTAATTAATGTAAAATGGACCTTAGATTAATATATTATTATTTTTTATTGTATATTTTTTTCTAGTC
Organism: Populus simonii; assembly: GCA_007827005.2. Classification (NCBI taxonomy): domain Eukaryota; kingdom Viridiplantae; phylum Streptophyta; class Magnoliopsida; order Malpighiales; family Salicaceae; genus Populus; species Populus simonii. Next base: position 49,685,658 of record CM017464.2, on the reverse strand, counting down.
ATATTTAATTTTTCATCAAGTGATTAATATGTATAATTCAATGGATATAATTCTTAACGTTAAATGCTTATGTATTTAGAATTTTGATGGATTGAGAAATGGAGGATAGAAAGAGAGACAGAGCAGCTCAAAAGAAAAAGAAAAAGATGGAACAAAAGTGAGAGAGAGATGAGAGAACCAAAGTGGAACAGTTTTTATTAACTAAATAAACTTATTTTAGGAAGCTATAACAATTAATATTAAATTTAAAATTTATATTGCAAATCCTGAAACATATCATGTGGCTTAACATCATTAATCAAAAGCTCATAATATCTTTCATTATATATATATATATATATATATATATATATATATATATATATATATATATATATATATATATATATATATATATTAAAAGTAAATATTAAAACCTATTATATTATTAATTCAGATGTGAATTATAATTCTAAAATGTTTTTTAAAAATTCTCTATATACTACAACTAGCTGAAGAAAGTCATCTTCATTGGACCATACAGTACCCAAAAAATAAAAAAAGAATTGCATGAAAGTAATTAACCGGAACTTATATAATCCTTCTTCAAACGTTGACCCGGAGTCAGTCTTTTTTTAAAGGAAAAAAAACATGGATAAAATGGATAAAATGTTAATGTTATGAGCTCACTTTCCATGATGATGATGATGAATATAAAGACTTGCAACTGTTTTTTTTTATTATTATCGAAATTACTTGTGGAAAATCATGCCTTTTGAATTTGATGGAAATTACATGTGAAAAATCATGCCTTTCGAGATAATTTAAATTACGGTAGTTATTATTTTTGTTGTTATTATTATATAAAAAGAAGAGGATAGCTTAATTATTCTTTTTTTAATAAAAAACAGTTCACTTCCACAAATATTTATTAGCATGCTACTCATTTATTATTGTTGCCATACCCCTTTAAATATTCTATTTGCTCATTGTTACTGAAATGCTCACGGAGGAGTTAACTTTGTTAATGTGTCAATGTTATTATTATTTCAATTTTTAAAAAGAATAATGACTTTGTAATAAGCTTTGATTTAAATCAAAAGTTAATTCTAGTCAAAACTCGTTCCAAATATAATCTAAATTTTGACTTAAATCAAGATTTGTTATAAAATTGAGTCAAAACTTTACTTTAATATAAAAATAAAATTTTTAAATTTTAACTTATGATATAATTTTTTCTTGAGTAAAAAGTAAAAAAACAACTTAAATTAATTTGCAAAACTGAACCATATACAATCAAAATTTGGACTTAAATCAAAAGTTTGTTATTACACAGTTAATAATCGAAAGTTACTTTAAATTATGACTTGAAGTCAAAAGTTACTTTTCATAAATGAAGTTACTTTAAATTATAACAAATTTGTGCTACAAATAACAAAATAAAAATAAACTCAGCAAACAAGATCAGTCCTAATTAATTTTGACATTGTTGGCCTATTCCAAACTATCAAGTCAAGCATTGAACCTTTCCAAATTGCTTTTTTTTTTTTTAATTTGTTTTGGGTCTAATTACAGTCCCCATTTTCATTTACCGTTGGCATTGCACAAAAACATCCCTTTCAAGTTACAAAACGACGTGCAGCTCAATCAATGCCTTCATTGCCTACAGCCTTCAAAAAATCAACTCATTAGTTAGTTTCGTCCTTGGCTCACGTAGAACGACATCCACTTTAAGTGTGTGTTTGGCTTTGAGGTGTGGTGGCTTTTTGTTAAAAGTACAATACCTTTTAAGCATACACCACACCTCTAAAAATTATAAAAACATGTTTTTTACTTAAAAAAGCACAAGTTACCTCCAAGCCAAACACCCTCTAAATGATAGCCACCGAGATGTTTGACTTGTGGCTTAAAATAAGAATTATGTGTCCTTAATTTTTTTAATTTTAGTAATTGATATTTTTTTTTAATTATAGTGGTTGATAGATAATGTTTGATAAGTCAAGGTAATTGGTGTCCGATAAACAAAGATAATAAATAGCTTGTACTTATAAAAGATCCTTTACCGATTTGATCCAAAATCTCTTATTGAATTGATAAACCTTTACTTTTGGCCGGGAGATAAAGCAATTATTTTTTTTTGTTCTTGTGAAAAAGTTTTTTCTTAAAAACAATAAAGATATAATCTATTTACGTTTCCGTCTTTTTTTTATATCTATACCGGCTAAAATCACGAGTGAGGACTTTTAAATCCTTAAGAATTTATGTAAGGAGAGAAAATATAATGATAGTTTAAAGAAATAAAGTTTAAAAATATATATGCTATAAAAGTTAAAAATAGAAAGATTATAAATCTTGAACTTTGAGGATTTATGTGGTATTTATAACTTGCATGTTTTGTACTTTTGAAGAGATGAGGGATTAAAAAGTAATTTTATCATATGGTATTTTGAATTATATTTTACTCAAAATAATATATATTGGATCAATATACAATATTGAAAAATATATGTGGGATCTTGAAATTTTTTTGAATAGAATGTTAGGTTTAAGTGAATTGCCTAAACCCATTAAAAATAAAAAATAAAATTCAAGTGCATTGTCTAAATCACCCACACTCGAGCCCATTAAACGTATATGGTTCCAGGCAGTGCTTGGAACCAGAGCAGTTAGGCCTTTGGGAGTATTTTTTAGCCAATTAAATTTTGGTCTAAAGCAAATAGAAAGCTATTGTTCTGTTGATTGATTTCAATCCATTAGTCTTTTTCTTTCATTGACTCGGTTTCTACGGGTGCTGACTAGTTATTTATGGTGAAGTGATAATCTCTTCTTTTGTTCTACTGAAATTCTTGACGTTTAGGCTGGGAATAAATTTAGCTCATATTGTTTACCTAGAAAATGGAGGGAAAGTAGCTGAAATAATTTAAAACCATTTAAGATTTTTGTCAGTTTAGTTTATTCGTTCACTTTCCTGTAGTTTCTGAGATAGTACCAAACATATTGTTATGTGTTGAATAAATAATTAACCACCGATTAAAGCAGAAGGAACATTTGTGTTTGAATCCTGAGAAAAATGAGTAGGAAAATAAAGGGAAAGTTTTGCATTTTATGAAGGTTTTTTTCTTAGTTATGATGATTTATTCTTCTGGAGGCCCCTAAAAGTGGAATAATGGTCCCAAAATTTACAATGTTTTCCTGCAATCAAACAGTGCGTTTTTTATTGAATATATGAAAATGTTATTATCCATAGAGTTCATAAAGATGATTACCCCTTTTTATATTGTTTATATGATGTCAAGTTTCAAAGACTATTAGTCATATGTTATTAAAGAACTTCTGTTTTTTGTTTCTTGTTTAAGCTCTCTCTCTTTTTTTTTTCTTCCATATTTCGACCTCTAACATTCTTTTGTGCTCTCTTTTTATATGGGATTTATCTTTCTTTTCTAAATAATAAGAGTTGTCTCAAAGTTTTTTTTTTTTTATCTTTGTTAAATTTTGCTTCTTTACAAGGGATTTTTTTAAATTAAATTAATTTTTTTGATTTCATTCTCTTGCATTTAATTTGAGGCAATACCTGAAAGAATTTTGTTTTTCTAATTAATTTTTTAAAAAAAAATTATATTTTTTTCCTATAGAGTTATCCTGATATTATATCTTGAGTCATTGATTCAATAGGTTTACCAAGTTTGATTTAAGTCTTTTTTTTTCGTTTCTTTTTAATATTTTTTTATCTTGAGTCAATGACTAAAATCTTAAATTTAAAAAAATTGCATTGTCAAAATTTTTTTTAATCTATATTTTTTTTTCTAATTTCAAACTTCAATATTTAGTTCATTGGAGACCGGACTTAATAATTTATTATTAATTGCTTTATATATGGTTAGCTCAATCTCTTTACATTATAAACTAAAAGAGGTGATGGATTTACTATGCACCACCTCACAAAACACAATTCATTTCAATAGTGTTTTTTTTTTAATCCATATTTCTTTATTCCTTGATTGCATACTTCAACATTTAGTTTATTATAGACCGAGTTTAATAATTTATCATGGTTTGCTTCAGTCTCATAAGTCGTATTACAGGTTTAACGGGTTAACTCAGTTTTTTTTTTATCTTTTTGAATTGATATTTTTTTAATTTCATCATTCAATATTGGATTGATTATAAATTAGACTTTATTATTTACAGGTCACAAACGTGTTTTGTGAGTTAAGTCGTGTAGACTTGGGTCGTTTTATTGTATAATGTTTTTAGATTGATTTTTTTCAATTTCAACCTTTAATAATTAATTTATTGAAAATTGAGCTTCATAATTTGTTTTGATTTACTTTCTATAGAATTATCATAATCTCATGACCTTGGTCACGGGTTTGGCAGTTTAACTTAGGTTGACTCAAGTTATTTTTTGTTTACTTTCTATTAGGTTATCTGAGTCTCATTACCCCGATCACAGGTTTGACGAGTTAACCTGAGTTGAATATGGTCTTTTTTTTTTTTTTATCCTTTTATTTTAATTTTATCATTCAACATTGAGTTTGCTTATTCCGGGTTACGGGTTAACTCAGCTTTGTTTTGTCCATTTTTTAGTTGTTTTTTTTTTCTCAATTTCATCCTTCAATATTTGTTGGTTTGGAATTAGACTTCATATTTTATCTTATTTTATTTCTTTCTATGAGGTTATTCTAGTCTCATTACTTAGGTCATGGGTTTGCTATGTTAACTTGGGTTGTCTTGGATCTTTTTTTTTTTTTATCTTTTTTAATTAATATTTTTTCAACATCCTTCAATATTTGATTAATTAGGGATTTAGTTTCATAATTTATTTTAATTGCTTTCTACGGGGTTATATTAGTCATATGGCCCGGATTGCAGTTTTGACAAGTGAACCCTAGTTGACTCGAGTTGTTTGTTTTTTTCTCTCTTTTTTAATTATTTGTTTTTCAATTTCATCCTTCAATATTGGTTTAATTAGGAATTGAGTTTCATATTTGGTTTTGATTTGCTTTCTATGAGGTTATTCTAATTTCATGATCCGGGTCACAGATTTGACAAGTTAACCTAAGTTAACTTAAGTCGATCCAATATGTTTTTGTCTTAATATTTTTTTTAAAAATATATCATCTTGAATTTGTTTAGTCAAACTATATTTTGAATAGTTATCCAATTTATTTTTGAACCTGTCAAGTTCACTGAATCACATCGAGTTAACCTCTACTCAGATTTTTTTATTTATTAGAAAGCACACTTAACAAATAATAATTTAGTCTTGATAAAACTAATTAATCAATTCCATAGTTTCAATAACTATATGTTTAATTCTTATATATTTAGGTATATATAGTTTAGTACTATCAATTTCAAGTTCTTTTCCATGTATTTTTTCTTCTTCCTTCTTGAAAAATAGAAAAAGGAAAAGAGAAGCAGGCAGTCGGGGAAATTTCATTAGGAAGGAAGGTATTTTATATATATAGTAAATTGAGGGTGGTTAACACTAGTTAATGGGATGTTTCATTATTTATGATACTACGATAATTAATTTTAATAAATTACAGCACTAAGTTATAATTAAATCTTCATTGACGTATAGGATTTTATTATTTGTTTTTTGAAGGAGAATATGTACATGCAACAATCTTTACTGTTCCTTCATTTAGGAATATAGAATTCAAATATGCTTTTAAGAGTATATATTTATAGGGTACAAATCTGTTTGTCTAAGCAATATTTTCATAAATTTATCAATTTTACAGCTGGAAAAAAGAAATAGACTCAATATTCCACATGAGAAAACCGATAAAATGAAAGAAAAGAGAATTCTTAATTAACAAACAGGACTTAGCTATAGACTTATTATCTTAATTAACAAATAATAAGAGAAAGAGGATTTTATCTTAATTAACCGATAAAACCGATAAAATGAAAGAAATAGACTCAATATTCCACAATTTTAGTTACAGCACACTACAACTCAACTGCTATATTATCTTAATTAACCAAAAATTCCATCATCTAATAAGCTATAGACTTAGCTGGGTTTTAAAAAACTCCTCTTTTACGTTGACTTTCTTGGAGGAGAAAGAGGATTTTATTTTTGGATGAAAAGCCGTGATTCTCCAAACGGGCACCAAGTCATGTTTCTTGCTATGCTGTTTATTTCCCGAAGATTACAATATTCCAATCGAGGACTTGACGAGATATGCAATTGGCTATGGGTCACATCAAGATGCGAAGCCCATTGAATTGTGGGCTTATCGGACAGAACAGCATTCAAAACATCACAGGGGATGTATGTCATCATCTTCCTGTTGAATTAGAGCACAAAGCATATTAAGCAATGAAACAACTAAACATATTAGGCAATGAACAGCATTCAAAACATCTACTGGCTGCAGGTAAACAAAAAATCCTGCAAATCAATGAGATGGATGAATTTCACAATGAATCATATGAGAATACCAAAATATACAAGGAAAGAACCAACGCATGACATGACAAGCATATTGTACATAAAGAGTTTCTTCCTAGTCAACATGTATTACTTTTCAATTCACAGCTTTGCTTATTTTCCGGTAAACTTAAATCATGGTGGTCAGGACCATTCATAGTTGTTAAGGTGTTTTCTTATGGAGCAATGGAGATCACTCATGTTGAGAAGGAACATTCACAATAAATAGATAGCATCGAAGCATTATAGGAATGAGGAATCAATTAGCAAGAGGGATGATATCCCTCTTCCTCCATCTTTGTAAAATAAAAAATGGAAGGCAATCCATAAAAAAAAAATTTGCACTTATTCGTTTAATTGAGTTGTGTAGGGATGGAACAAACAAATAGATAACCAGTTGAAAACTAGCAACTCACTACCGAACTTTACTTTATTGATCGGGAAGCATAGTATTTTTTATAGAGTCAGCATTCACAGGTTTAACTAGATCTTCTCCATCCATTCTAGATAAAAATAAAGCTCCTCCCGAGAATGCTTTCTTTACCACGTAAGGGCCCTCATTGTTTGGCACCCATTTACTCTGATCTTCTTATGGTAAAGGTTATATTTTCTCCAGTACAAGATCTCCTTCATGGAATCCTCGAGGTCAAACCTTCTTATCATATGGTTTGGCCATCTTTGATGATGAAAAATTACAGCTATCCTCTTTTCACTGATCAGATTCAACTATTCATATCTTACTTTTACCCACTCTACCTCTTCTAGCTCTGAGTCTATCAATACTCTTAATGAGGGGATTTCAACTTTTAAAGGCATCACCGCCTCCATTCCATATACCAACATATACGGGGTGACTCCTATTGAGGTTCGGACTTCGGTGCAATACGCGTGAAGGGCCAATGGCAACATCTCATGCCAATCCTTGGAGGTGAATATCATCTTCTGAATAATCTTCTTGACATTCTTGTTAGCAACTTCTACCACACCATTCATTTTTGGCCTATATGGCGAGGAATTGGAATGCTTGATTTTTCATCTAGCGTAGAGTTCTATTATCATCTTGCCATTAAAGTTCTGGGCATTTATTAGGTATAATCTTTTCTAGTCGACCATATCGACAGATCAAATCTTTTTTCATAAATTTCTTCACCACTTTTTGCCTCTAAACATCTCAACAAAAATCTCGTTAGATGATTTTTTTACACAAAGTTTCCCCATCAAGACAGAAATCCCTTGCCAACCTCCTCAAAGTCTTCTTGTCGATTGTGGATGCCCCCATGAGATATGTTTGGTTTTTGGATGAAATTCTTGATATCATAGTACCAAGGGTTTCCATCTATTTCTCTCTCAACTGAGCAACAATGAGCTGGGTTATTTCTTATATCAATGTGTACCGACTGTACCTTGTGCCCAAAGTCTATTCTAGCCATAGAAGCTAACGTGACCAAAGCGTCAGCAAAATGGTTTCCTTCCCTTCCTAGATGGGTGAACTTTATTTCCCCAAATTCTCTAGCCAATTTAGATAGTTATTCTTGGTAAGGTCTCAACTTCTCATCCTTGATTTGCCATTTTCCTTTCACTAATCAAAATTGAGTTTCCATACATATCTATCTTTCTAATATTCAACTCCAATGTCGCCTCTAAAACAAGAATGCAAGCTTCATACTCCTATGTTGTTATTGCACCCAAACTGCAACTTAACTAAAATCGAATACTACTTTTTATTAGGAGATATTATCATTGCATCAGCTCTATTACCACATACGTTTATAGTGTCGCGGGGTGCGCGACGTCGCGGCGAATATTCCACTTTTAAAATCTAGGAAAATGTGTATGGTATCTATCTGGAAAATATGGGGAGACAAGAAAATATTGTCTTTTGTTGGTAAAAAAAGGAATAGGAGTCGCCACCTAGTATTTTGATCACTAGGAACCCTAACTGGTCTTAGAGATTGGGTACGGGGACTGGTTGCGTAAAGGGAAGGTATTAGCACCCCAAATACGCCCTACCTAAGGTAAGCTGCATTGTTTATTTGTCTGATAAAATTCAAGGTCTCGTTGTGTTTCCTAGTTGTTGGTCCGTCTATGGTTCAAGAAAAGTCCTCCTCAATAAGGAGATCCTTATCTTTATCGGGTAAAGCCTAACCGTTCTAACGTCAATGTAAAAAAACATATTTAATCAGGAATACGTTTTATGTATAAATTCGTAATCCCACATACTAAAAGAAGACAAAAAGATTTTTTTAGAATTTTTGAAATATTGGCCTAGTTCTCATGGCTTGAATAAACTGGTTATTAAAGCCAAAATGCATGCTAATACATATATTGTTTTTTTGAAACTTTCTTTTTTGCATGAAAATATGATGTCATAATATTTATATATATATTGGAGATACTAGGCCGTATTTTAAAACAAAACATTTTTTAATTATGTATTTTTTTTTATGTTTTGACGCAAATCGGGTATTTTAATACTTGGTTGGTATCCTTACAGTATAAAAATACAACCAAATATTAATCCACTTTGATAAAAAAATATGCAGGAAAATCAACAATATTTTTAAAGATATTTAGAAAATTTTTGAAAGCAAAAGTCATTTTTTATTTGAAAAATGTTTGATGTTTTGATGAAAACCGGGTATTTTAATACCGGATTTGTATCTTTACAGTATAAAAATACAAACCGATATTGATCAAAATACAGTAATAAACTTACGGAAAAAATCACATATTTTTGGAAATAATTTTCGAAGAAAATTATTAATTAATTATATATATATATATATATATATATATATATATATATATATATATATATATATATATACACATAATATACAATTGGGCTGGGCTGGGCCGGCCAATGAATTGGGCCGGACTCAGCCCCAAAATGTGTTGGGCCGATATCGGCCCAACCAGAATTTTTTTATCATGGGCCGGACCCAGCCCAGCCAGTAGGGCTGGGCTAGGATCAGTCCGGCCCACAGAAGGAAAACCATTTTGCTGGGCCAGAACCACTCTGGCCCAGCATAATTAAAGAACCACGGGGGGAATTATTTTCCCCCCTTCCTGCATGCAGAATGTGCGTTCTGCATGCAGGAACAAAGAACCGATCGATGCACAAAGGGGGAGGAGAAGAGCACCTGGCGTGGAGGAGGCGGTGCGCTGCTGTGGAAGCTGGTGGTGCTGCGGTGGAGGCTGGTGGCTTCACTGGCGTGCACTGGTCCCGGCTGGAAGGAGCAGATTCCTCTGCTGTCGGTGTGGAGGCTGTCTGAGTCACGGTGGCAGAGGAGAAGGAAAGTTCTCGGCTGGAGCTGTGGGTGTGACTGAGGAAGGAGCTGCTACTCCGGTTGCTGCTGGGCGTCGCTGGAGGAAGGGGGACTGCTGTTGGCCGGTGAAGAAGCTGGAAGGCGGAGGCTGGCTCCTGTGGAGGCTGTCACTGCTAAGGAGGCCGCGGGAGGCGTTGCTGGGGCTGTTGAAGCTGCGGTGAAGGAGAAGCTGAGGTGAAGATCTGCTGCTGGCTTTGTGCTGATGGGAGGGAGAGGGGACAGTGTTTTGGGGGGCTGCTGGAGACGATGGGGCAGGTTGAAGGAGAAGAAAAAAATCAAAAACAGGGGGGTGGCTCTAAGGCTGGCGGCCAGAAATGAAGAAGAGGGAGGGGGCTGGCGAAGGGAGCAGCTGAGAGGGGAAGATGACAGTGAGCGGCTGTCCAGTTGAGGGAGAAGAAGCTGGAAAAAAAGAAAACTGGTTGCAGGAAAAACGGGCAGGAAAAGCTTATTTTGTGCCAACTTTGGGCTCCATCCCTCCAAACGTTTGAGCATGAAAATTGCTTCTATTTATAGGGCTTGAAAGAGGGTAATCTTTTCTACGTTGTGGAAAAATTACAGCCCTTGATTTAGTTGGGAAGCATCTCAACCGTTGGCTCAAAGTGTGCACCTCGAGCTGCCAAATTTGGCAGCTCCAGGCTGTGAACTGTCCGAGGTGGCCACTTCAGGCCAATGAACGGACCTGTTTCTAACTTTTTCGACCCGACCGGACCATCCTCCGGGATAAAGGGGTTTCATTTGGACATGTTGGTGCATGCCTTGTCGGATTCGGGGGCCAAACGAGGTAGAAAACACGCCTGGAAGTCGGCCACTCGGGCAGCTCGGTGGAGAAGAAAATGAACAGTTCCTGCCCAAAAATGCAAAACGGCGCCGTTTTGCTAAAAATAGGGATTTCTTTGCCAATTTTCAATCTAGTCCTCCGACTTTCAGTTTCGTTCAATATTATTCCCTAATTGACCCTAAAACTTCTGATTTGATGCAATTTAGTCCCGGCGTAACTTCATCTTCGGCCCCAGAGTTACGCGCCTTTTCCAATTTGGTCCTTGGTTTCGGATTTCTTCAATTAAGTCCCTAATTGGCCCTTAAACTTCAATATGTATGCAATTAGGCCCTTGATTTAACCAAATCAACTCTTAAAAATTATAATTTGACCCCAGAACTTTAATTTCTTCCAATTAAAGCCTAAATTGACTTAAAACTCAATTTTCCTTGCAATCAAAACCTCTATAAATTCAAATAAACCTTAAAAAAAATCCAATTGAGTCCATAAACATCCAATTTTGGCCTTTTTCTCTTCAAATTAATTTTCTCTTCCAACAGGGCTCTCCTCCTTCAAGAATATACTGTCAAAAAATTCACTCCTTGCATTTCTGAACCTCCTTAATCAATTTTTCTGATTCTTTCTGAGCGCTCCCACCTCTTATTATTTTTCTAATTTCTTCCGGCTATATATTTTTTTATTTTTGTGGGGGGACCCAAAAATGGGTTACAACAGATGCCCCCTCTTTATAATGCTTACGGAGCAGCCTGGGTTTTGCGCAGTAAGTTTTATAAAGATAAACAAAACTGAACTTCCGAAACTGATATTGTCGAAGCTTGATCCATCTGAAACTGTCTTTACAACAATTCCCCTTCAACCCGAAACAGTGATCAAAACTTAGTCATCTTGAGATCCAATCTGGTGATCCCTTGACCTCTAACTTCGATTAGATTAACCTGGCATTCATCCGAGATCCCATCTGACGATCCCTTTTAACTAAAATCTATATTTGTAGTTTGGCTAACCTAAAATCCCATCCGGCGATTTCCCTTAGCCAAAGCTGATATCTGTGTTGCGGTTGGGCTAACCTGAGATCCCTTCCGGGGATCCCCTTTAACCAGAACCATTATTCTGTGTGTGTGGTTGGGCTAACCTGAGATCCCATCTGGCGATCCCCTTTAACCAGAACCAATATCGTGTGTGTGGTTGGGCTAACCTGAGATCCCATCGGGCGATCCCCTTTAACCAGAACCAAAATCCTGTGTATGTGGTTGGGCTAACCTGAGATCCCATCTGGCGATCCCCTTTAACCAGAACCAAAAAAATCTGTGTGTGGTTGGGCTAACCTGAGATCCCATCTGGCGATCCCCTTTAACCAGAACCATTATCCTGTGTGTGGTTGGGCTAACCTGAGATCCCATCTGGCGATCCCCTTTAACCAGAACCAAAAAATTTGTGTGTGGTTGGGCTAACCTGAGATCCCATCTGGCGATCCCCTTTAACCAGAACCATTATCCTGTGTGTGGTTGGGCTAACCTGAGATCCCATCTGGCGATCCCCTTTAACCAGAACCAAAAAATCGTGTGTGGTTGGGCTAACCTGAGATCCCATCTGGCGATCCCCTTTAACCAGAACCAAAAAATCTGTGTGTGGTTGGGCTAACTTGAGATCCCATATGGCGATCCCCTTTAACCAGAACCAAAAAATCATGTGTTTGTAGCCCGGTCAACCTGGAATCCCATCTGGCGATTCCCTCTAACCAGAGCTGAAATATGAGATCCCTTATGGCGACCTCCTTTGACAAAAGCTGAAATATGAGACCCCTTCTGGCGACCTCCTTTGACAAAAGCTGAAATATGAGACCCCTTCTAGCGATCTCCTTTAATCAAAATCGAAATATGAGATCCCTCCTGGCGACCTCCTTTAATCAAAACTGAAATATGAGATCTCTTCTGGCGACCTCCTTTAAGCAAAACCAAAAACTATATTTGTAGCTCGGTCAACCTAGAATCCCATCTGGCGATTCCCTTTAACCAAAGCTGAAATCGGTGTCGTTCTTCCTGATGGCAGGGTTTGAACCTTTCATTTTCTTTTAAAATTTCCTAACAGGTTCTCCTCACTTTATTGTTGTTCCAGAATCAAAACCGTGATTCTTTGTTATCATCAACTCAATGATCCTTTCTTCATCCACAATCTTGTTGAATTAAGGATTCCTCCTGTAACAATTCAAAAACATATATGCAATGATTTATGATTAGATGTCATGCATGCATTCTTACCTAGTTTTGAAACATAGGTCCCACCACTCTCCCTTGACATGAGCTTGCTTGTGAAGTCGTATGCTGGATTCATTTCTCGTGCTGCCCCCTTTTACCTATCATATCTTTGAGAAGAAGTCTTCGACTTTTTACAAGTAGCTTTTTTTTCAAAATGTATGACTTGTCATTGCCTTCTTTGTCATGCTTTTGTCAAATGCTTTAACTTATCTTTTTCAAATCTACGGGCTCTCATCCCGTTTTTTTTTTTAAAAAAAAAAACGTAAAACTTTTCATGAAATATCTTTTATTGCCCCAGTGTGGGGTGTGATCCTATTCCAGGTTTTTATAAAGAAGAAAATCATTCCGGCCCAAACAGGACCACCTACGATATATTCTTTAGAGGGTGAAGGAAAAATGAAATTTTCTCATTTCAAAATGCACATTGTTAGGCAATATAAACTCTGTTTTTTTTTTTTTTTTCCTTGAAAGAAACTTATAGGTGATTGATCAATTCATTATGCTATCCAAAGGCAGGGTTGTACTTCAGGGTTAACTTTGGTTTGTTTTCTTAACTTTCATCTTTAACCGTTTTATGATACATTTCTTGTAATCACTCAACCTTGTTTAAAAAGTGCATGATCTTGTCATTTATTTAAAGAACAGATAGGCTCAAAGACAAACACAAAATCTAGCTGACATCATGAGCCTTGATTGTCAACTAGAGAGAAAAAAAACAAACCAAAAGCAATGACAAAAGCATGCTAAGGCAAACAAAGTTGGTTTACATTTTGAAAAAACTACTAGAGCTTTTTGGGTCACCCCGCTCTGAAACTTCTCACCCTGAGCCAACTTGCGCCCAAAGGTCTTGGCTGAGACTTTTTCTAGTATCTGGATAGTTAGTTGTGGCAGTGCTTCATCTTCCTTCCCCACCTGTGTTTTCTTATCATCTCCTTCGATCTCATCTTCTTTATCATTGATAATTCTTGATCGAGATTTTCCAATCCTTTATCCATTATTACTTGCGTCATGACCAGGCAATGACTTTGAATTGATGTTGGGTGTGTCTTCAAATGATACCCATCCTATCTTAATAAGCTCCAACAACTTCCTCTTGAAAGCGTAGCAGGTTTCAATCCTATGCCCGGGATTACCAGCATGGTACTCGCAAGTCAACTCGGGCTTGTACCAAATTGGGAATGGTGGTTGCAGTGGTGGTGCGGGGATAGGAGCTATTTGTCCAATGCTTAGTAGTTTGGCATACACGTCCTTCAAAGGCATGGGTAATGGCGGCAGTGGTTCTGAGAGGTATCTTGTGTTTGGTCTTTGGTAGTTGTTTTGGTTGTTTGACTGGTTATTCGCTCGATTAGAGGAAAAATGTTTGTTAAAGTTTATGTGGGCAACATGAGAGGTAGGTATTTGTGGGTTAAGTGAATCCACTATCTTGCCCTTGGACCCATCTTCAAAGTCGTAAATGTGACCTTCCATTTTTCTTCCAAGAAAACCCTTCGTCTCCAATGGCTCAGCTATACGTCCAGCTTTAATCCCTTGCTCTATTCTTTCAGCTATGCGTACCGTATCATAGAAATGCTGAGATGAGCTACCCATTAGGTGCTCATAATATGGTGCTTTGAAGGTATTGGCAAACAAGGTCACCATCTCTGTTTCTATCAAAGGGGGTTGGACATGCATTGCCTCATCCCTCCACCTTTGAGCATAGGCCCTTACCGACTCTTGGCTCCTTTTCTCCATTGACATTAGACTTGTTCGATCAGGAGCGATTTCCATATTAAACTTGTACTGCTTAAGGAAAGCCTCCACCAAGTCTCTCCAGCTCCTGATCCTGACACTGTCTAACCTCATGTACCAGCTCAACGCGGATCCTACGAGGCTATCTTGAAAGAAATAAATTAGCATTTTATCATCGCGGATTACTTCTGCCATTTTATTACAGTATGATCGAAGGTGAGTGTTTGGGCATTCCAAACCAGTATACTTAATGAACTCTGGTATCCTAAAATCTTTTGGCACCACGATGTTTGGTACTAAACATACTTCGGCCGCTCGCATAGGGTCAAACCAATCATTACCCTCAATTGCCCGTAATCTTTCTTCCAAAGCAAACAACTTGTCTTGGTCCATCAAACCGGGAGACCTATTATCCGGGATTCCCTCCGCTGTTAAGTCCACAGTGATTGGAGCGTGAGTTGGCTGGATAGGGGTGATAGGCACAAAATGTTGTTCATTGGCCGAGTTTGCCCCCTGGTTTTGAGATGCTTGAGGGTTGTGAGCTGCTGGCGCTCCTTCAGGCTGTTGTGCTGATGTTCCCTCCCCATTCTTAGCTCTTAGAAGCTGCTCAAGTAAATCGGTTAGCCGAGAAACTTCATTTTTTACAGACTCCAACTCGGTCTGATAATGTGACTCTAAGTGAGCTCTCTCTTCGTTCTCCATTCTTGCTCGAGACCGGGTGTTGTGGACTTTGGATGTGGGACCTATGTTTCACGGTCTGGTGCATATGATAAATTATAAACAAATGCGTGATGAGAATATGATGGATTTAGTCATGATTTCAGCTTAAAAAAAACCTGGTTTGATGAATTTAACATTATTAATCTTAATGCAAAAGAAAGTAAGATACATATCCTAAGGACAAGCTCTATTTATTAAGTGAGAATGGGTAGGTTTGCTATCTAGTCTTGAAAGGGTCTCATATCTGCCTAGTGACGTTCTTCGTAAAGACAGTATAGGGGCGTTGCAAGGAACAGTTAAGGTACGTATACCCACCATTACCAAGCAGGCACTCAGATATGAGTTGGGTGTTTCACGCATCTGAACCCTGACCAATAGTCATAGGGCAAATCGCTAATCCCCCACTTAACTTAAAGCTTGTGTGTGCTTCTCAAAATCAAAGTATGTGATGCATGTGACAGTTCTATAAGATGAATGAGACAGTTCTATACCAATGCATGAACAATATGTGTAAAAATATTTAAAGCATATAAGCAGATAACAAAAGAAAAGGTATATTAAAAACATACGAAAACAAAAGCAAATCAGACACAAACAAAGCTTAGTCCACAAGGTCCCCAGTGGAGTCGCCATTCTGTCGCGGGGTGCGCGACGTCGCGGCGAATATTCCACTTTTAAAATCTAGGAAAATGTGTATGGTATCTATCTGGAAAATATGGGGAGACAAGAAAATATTGTCTTTTGTTGGTAAAAAAAGGAATAGGAGTCGCCACCTAGTATTTTGATCACTAGGAACCCTAACTGGTCTTAGAGATTGGGTACGGGGACTGGTTGCGTAAAGGGAAGGTATTAGCACCCCAAATACGCCCTACCTAAGGTAAGCTGCATTGTTTATTTGTCTGATAAAATTCAAGGTCTCGTTGTGTTTCCTAGTTGTTGGTCCGTCTATGGTTCAAGAAAAGTCCTCCTCAATAAGGAGATCCTTATCTTTATCGGGTAAAGCCTAACCGTTCTAACGTCAATGTAAAAAAACATATTTAATCAGGAATACGTTTTATGTATAAATTCGTAATCCCACATACTAAAAGAAGACAAAAAGATTTTTTTAGAATTTTTGAAATATTGGCCTAGTTCTCATGGCTTGAATAAACTGGTTATTAAAGCCAAAATGCATGCTAATACATATATTGTTTTTTTGAAACTTTCTTTTTTGCATGAAAATATGATGTCATAATATTTATATATATATTGGAGATACTAGGCCGTATTTTAAAACAAAACATTTTTTAATTATGTATATTTTTTTGATATTTTGACGCAAATCGGGTATTTTAATACTTGGTTGGTATCCTTACAGTATAAAAATACAACCAAATATTAATCCACTTTGATAAAAAATATGCAGGAAAATCAACAATATTTTTAAAGATATTTAGAAAATTTTTGAAAGCAAAAGTCATTTTTTATTTTGAAAATGTTTGATGTTTTGATGAAAACCGGGTATTTTAATACCGGATTTGTATCTTTACAGTATAAAAATACAAACCGATATTGATCAAAATACAGTAATAAACTTACGGAAAAAATCACATATTTTTGGAAATAATTTTCGAAGAAAATTATTAATTAATTATATATATATATATATATATATATATATATATATATATATATATATATATAAAATAATATACATAATATACAATTGGGCTGGGCTGGGCCAGCCAATGAATTGGGCTGGGCTGGGCCGGCCAATGAATTGGGCCGGACTCAGCCCCAAAATGTGTTGGGCCGATATCGGCCCAACCAGAATTTTTTTATCATGGGCCGGACCCAGCCCAGCCAGTAGGGCTGGGCTAGGATCAGTCCGGCCCACAGAAGGAAAACCATTTTGCTGGGCCAGAACCACTCTGGCCCAGCATAATTAAAGAACCACGGGGGGAATTATTTTCCCCCCTTCCTGCATGCAGAATGTGCGTTCTGCATGCAGGAACAAAGAACCGATCGATGCACAAAGGGGGAGGAGAAGAGCACCTGGCGTGGAGGAGGCGGTGCGCTGCTGTGGAAGCTGGTGGTGCTGCGGTGGAGGCTGGTGGCTTCACTGGCGTGCACTGGTCCCGGCTGGAAGGAGCAGATTCCTCTGCTGTCGGTGTGGAGGCTGTCTGAGTCACGGTGGCAGAGGAGAAGGAAAGTTCTCGGCTGGAGCTGTGGGTGTGACTGAGGAAGGAGCTGCTACTCCGGTTGCTGCTGGGCGTCGCTGGAGGAAGGGGGACTGCTGTTGGCCGGTGAAGAAGCTGGAAGGCGGAGGCTGGCTCCTGTGGAGGCTGTCACTGCTAAGGAGGCCGCGGGAGGCGTTGCTGGGGCTGTTGAAGCTGCGGTGAAGGAGAAGCTGAGGTGAAGATCTGCTGCTGGCTTTGTGCTGATGGGAGGGAGAGGGGACAGTGTTTTGGGGGGCTGCTGGAGACGATGGGGCAGGTTGAAGGAGAAGAAAAAAATCAAAAACAGGGGGGTGGCTCTAAGGCTGGCGGCCAGAAATGAAGAAGAGGGAGGGGGCTGGCGAAGGGAGCAGCTGAGAGGGGAAGATGACAGTGAGCGGCTGTCCAGTTGAGGGAGAAGAAGCTGGAAAAAAAGAAAACTGGTTGCAGGAAAAACGGGCAGGAAAAGCTTATTTTGTGCCAACTTTGGGCTCCATCCCTCCAAACGTTTGAGCATGAAAATTGCTTCTATTTATAGGGCTTGAAAGAGGGTAATCTTTTCTACGTTGTGGAAAAATTACAGCCCTTGATTTAGTTGGGAAGCATCTCAACCGTTGGCTCAAAGTGTGCACCTCGAGCTGCCAAATTTGGCAGCTCCAGGCTGTGAACTGTCCGAGGTGGCCACTTCAGGCCAATGAACGGACCTGTTTCTAACTTTTTCGACCCGACCGGACCATCCTCCGGGATAAAGGGGTTTCATTTGGACATGTTGGTGCATGCCTTGTCGGATTCGGGGGCCAAACGAGGTAGAAAACACGCCTGGAAGTCGGCCACTCGGGCAGCTCGGTGGAGAAGAAAATGAACAGTTCCTGCCCAAAAATGCAAAACGGCGCCGTTTTGCTAAAAATAGGGATTTCTTTGCCAATTTTCAATCTAGTCCTCCGACTTTCAGTTTCGTTCAATATTATTCCCTAATTGACCCTAAAACTTCTGATTTGATGCAATTTAGTCCCGGCGTAACTTCATCTTCGGCCCCAGAGTTACGCGCCTTTTCCAATTTGGTCCTTGGTTTCGGATTTCTTCAATTAAGTCCCTAATTGGCCCTTAAACTTCAATATGTATGCAATTAGGCCCTTGATTTAACCAAATCAACTCTTAAAAATTATAATTTGACCCCAGAACTTTAATTTCTTCCAATTAAAGCCTAAATTGACTTAAAACTCAATTTTCCTTGCAATCAAAACCTCTATAAATTCAAATAAACCTTAAAAAAAATCCAATTGAGTCCATAAACATCCAATTTTGGCCTTTTTCTCTTCAAATTAATTTTCTCTTCCAACAGGGCTCTCCTCCTTCAAGAATATACTGTCAAAAAATTCACTCCTTGCATTTCTGAACCTCCTTAATCAATTTTTCTGATTCTTTCTGAGCGCTCCCACCTCTTATTATTTTTCTAATTTCTTCCGGCTATATATTTTTTTATTTTTGTGGGGGGACCCAAAAATGGTTTACAACATATAGCACCATCAAAGTACATAGTCCACCAATCTAATTTTCCTTCCTCAACTGAAAACACATCTTCATCAAGAGGTACTGCTTGATTTTCTCGAAAGCTTCTTCACACTCTTATTCCAAATTTCGAGATTCTTCTTCCTTAACAATTGAAGATTGGGTCACAAGTCATGGTTAATTGGGATATAAACCGAGCAATGTAATTCAACCTTTCTAAGAACTTTCTTACATCCTTCTCATCCTTGGGAGTTGGCATAGATTGAATAGCCTTTACTTAACCAAGGTCCACTTCTATCCTTTTGTCACTCATCCTAAATCCCAACAACTTCCCAGATTTCACCCCGAATGAACACCTTGCATGGTTAAGCCTCAACTTGTACTTCCTTGGTCTTTCAAACAATTCCTTCAATATTTGGACATGATTCTCTCCCTCCCTAGATTTAGCAATCATGTCATCCATGTATACTTCACTATTTGTGCATCATGTCGTGAAATAGAGTTACCATGGCCCTTTGGTAGGTGGCCCCAACATTCTTTGAACCAAATGGCATGACCTTGTAACAAAAGGTTCCCCATGGTGTTACAAATGTTGTCTTCTTCTTATCCTCTTACGCCATTTTTATCTGATTGTAGCCCGAAAATCCGTCCATAAAAGAATATGTGGAGATACGTGCTGCATTTGTCCAACATATCTATGTGTGGTAGACAAACTCTAATTTTATCTTCCTTTTTTGGTACAACCACTATGTTGGACACCCGTTATGGATATTTGACTACTTCTAGAAAATCGGTGTTCCACTGCTTTTCAATTTCTACCTTTACTTCGATCAAGACATCCGAATGGATTCTTCTCAACTTTTCCTTAACCCATTTGCATCCTTCTACCAGTAGTACCCTTTGTACTACAATATCCGTATCTAAGCCAGACATATCCTCATAGGACCAAGCAAAAACATCTATATAATCTCGAAGTAACCAACTCTTCTCTTTCTTTAGAAGTGATCAAAATCCCTATCTTCAGCTCTCTCTTGGTTTCTTCATTACCCACATTTATGGTTTCAAGTTCCTCTTTAGCGGGTCTCCAAGCTTGTTCATGTTGTCCTATTTTTATCCCATTCTTCCTCTTCTACAGCTACTATGTATTCTTTAAAGTTTGGCCATTCATTCTTAGTATAAAGTTTAGGTGTTTGTTTTGGAAGATCCACTTTGAAAACAGAAAGTGATGTGTAAAAACATCAAGATGAACTTTTAAAAATGCATGATCTCATTAAAGGGAAAAAGTTATCTCAAAACATTTGTTCGAGCAAACCGATTAGGTGTGCATGATCATTCCAAATTCCTTCAAGCTCTTTTTGGCACTAGGTGTGACCTTTCATCATTTTCCTTAGTCAATTGTTATGGATTCTAGAAGGGGGACCTATGTTTCTAGGTCTGCATATGCGTGTATAGATGTATAAGAAAATGCATGATATGATGCATGATTGTGATAAGAATGCATTTGTATATTGGGTATGGATGCAGCCTTCTTGTGAACGAATAATAGCCACCATCTTATAAACAGAAACATAGATTCTCTTATCACATTGCTAGGAGTACTGCCTTTCAAGTCGTTTGCTTGAATCATATTCACCAAGAGATAAATTTTGCATAAGAAGATGGGTCAACGCCCTTTTCATTAATGCTTGATAAGTTTATTACATTTATAAATGAAAAAGGAAATACAACATATTAATCCCTTTCCTCCACAAACTCTCTAGCCAAAGGTAAAAAGGCAAAGCCGCGGTTCTCAATCTTCCCTAGAAAGGCATCGGTTTCATCTAGGCTTCGGCGATAGCGAATGATGTCCCCTCCCATATTTCGCGCATTCATTCTAATAATCCGAGCATGTGCAGTAGCTTCGTCCATTTGCTCATCTGTCTTGGTCATCTTTTCTACGAGTAACATATTGGTTCTGTTTAAAGCAGCGTTGTTGGCGTCGATTTGATCCTTGTGTTTTTCCATTGCTGCTAGCTTCTCGTCCAAATACTTCACCTTTTCACGTTCCATGTCAAGTTTTATCCTCATAAATTTTATCTCATTCTTCTTAACGGCCAATTCTGTTTCAATAGCCTCGAAACCTTTCCTTTTACTTTCTTCTTTTGCAATCCCCATCGAATGGCTTTCCAACTCCATATATTTCTTGTTCAAATCCTCATACTTCCCAATTCTATCCATCAGTTCGAACTGGACTTGTGCAAATTTTTCTTGGAAATATTCTGCACTTCCTTGGCAATCGTTAAAGTCAATCTCCATTGCTTCAAGTTCAGAGCAACTTTGCATCCAATCCAAACTCATCCCTCTTAGCTCCTTCTCACTCTTTTCCCTAGCAATCTTCTCCTCACCCAGCTTTAACTTAAGCTTTGTTATTTGCGCATCTCTAGATTGTATTTGCTCATCTAGAAATGCTCTCCTTTTATCTTCTTTTAGCATCATTTCTTCCAACATTGCCTTGTCTTTTCTGCTTTTGCTCAACTCTGTCCGAAGTTTTTCCACTTGTCTTCTCAACTCCTCTTCATTATTGACCCTTTTCCTCTTAACAGACTCTTCTATAGTTTGGGGAGATTTGGCCTCTACACAAGGCATGGCTAAAGCAGCTAAGTCTCTCCATCTTGCATATCCTTCGCTTGCACTTGGATCCTTTAAACCTTCTAACTCAACCAAAATCAGATGCTTCCAATCTTGTTTGATGATCTCCAAAACTTCTTGTGCAATGGGATCTTTGAACAAACCAAAGAATTGAGCAATTCCCATAGTCCTTGGAACAAACTGCATGCCCCCAAGTTGCCTTACCACCAGGGCAGGAGCATAACTCACATAGCTTGTAATCCCCACCAATGGCACTCAACATCTATGTCCACAACTCATTAGGACTTTCACTGTCGTTACCTATGGGGCTCTCCACTTGAAATCACTATTAGGCAAACCTTCTAATTTGTCAACCCAACCTTGGTTGTCTAGATCTCCCCATTCTTCTTCTTCTACCAACTTCAGGGGTCTTTGGGTGAACCACCAAAAATTATTGAAGACAGGTTTTTTTGTTTCGATATGGCTAATCATCCAGATATACAACAACTGCATGCAGCATCTCATTGCTCCTTTTCTGATCCTCCTACAATGATTAAGCGTCAAGATGGTTTCAGATAAAATAGCAGCCATGAGATTGATTTGTGTATTCTCATACTATACATAAGCAGCAGCGGCCTCCAAACTCACTACACTCGTCTGGCTTGGGAACAACACAAGGCCAAATATGCCCAAGGCAATCAATCTCTCTTTTTCTGATCCTGTCTTCTTTTCCAGTTCAATTTCTAGCATCCTTCATTTCAGACCGGTAGCATTCTTTTCCAAAAACTTTTCCAAGTTGGAGATTCTGAGCAGTTTTGACAGTTCGAGGATGATCTTGTCAGATCTTAAAGGAAATAAATCCTATATAGATTGTTTGGAAACTCGGTCAACATCCCATATTCCTCCATAGTGGGAGATAGGTCTATGTTTTCAAAAGAAAAACACTAGTAGTCTGGATCCCAAAAATGAACTAAGGCTCGCACAGCTGGACTTAAAACTTCTACCCTTGCAATTTCCACCAAACGTCCGTATTTCCTAAAAAATGCATCCTTATCCACATTCTAAAAGTGAGTCGTTAACTTGTTTACCTCATTCATAATGCAATTCAGGTTCTTGATTGGTGACAGCTTCTTAGCATCGCTTCTAAGGCAGTCTCCTTCAGTCAATTGTGACAGTTCAAAAATTTTTCCATATTCTATGATGGAAAATTTAGCAATGGTGGCCATTTCGTTCACAAGTTCTGCAATTCAGGATGACTTGAGTTTAGACTTGTTTTGATGCAAAAGATATTATGGAGCATACACCTTAAGGATAGGTTCTAGTTCCTTTACGTGAGACATAGGGTAGGTTTACTACTTAGTCTCTAACAAGGGTCTCTTGTTGTCCCAGTGATCACCCTCGTAAAGGCAATATGGGGGTTCAGCAGATAGTGGGATGCATATGTACCAATCACTATCAGTCTAAACACTCAGCAAAGAGTTGGGGTTTACACAAACTTAAACCTTGACTCAAGTCATAAGGCAAGCTGCTAGTCCCCCACTTAACTTAAAGTTTAATGTGTGTGCCCTCAAAAAGATAATAATCATAAAGTGATGAATTACTATATCATGTATGATAGAATGTAAAGATGCATGCTAAAGCTTTTGAACAAAGTATCATTCATATAAAAAAACAAAAACCAACATAGCATAAACAAACAAATTACCAATCCTAGTCCTAGGGTCCCCAGTGGAGTCGCCATCCTGTCGCACCCTCGCGAGCGGAGCGCGGCGTCGCGGCGACCATCGATTGATTTCAGGGTCTTTTTGTTTTATTGTGAATAAGGGAGTCGCCACCTAGTATTATGGTCACTAGGAAACCTAACTGGTTTTTTTGAGATTCTAAGGCAAGGGACTGGTTGTGTAAAGGGAAGGTATTAGCACCCCTAGTACGCCCTACCTAAGGTAAGCTGCTTGGTGTTTAGTTTGTCTTATAATTGCTATGGTGTTAGTGTTTTCTAATTCCATCAGTTTTTCTAAGTTTCTAACTAAATTTAATAAGACAGAAATCCAAGGAGATTCCATGTGCTTTAAAAGCTCATTTTCCCTTGGTATTTCAAGAGTTTGCGACTCGTAAATCGCAAGGAGGAGGGACAAAAATTCAGAAATCTAGGGTGCTTTGAAAGCCTATTTTTGCCTTAGTGTTTTATACTCTCACGGCTCGTAAACCGTGGAGTAAAAAAATTGAAATGTCCTCGATTATAATCAAGGCTTTTTTCAAGGATGTGTGCGGATTTATTATTCCTAGAAAATTATTTTGGATATTTACCACTCTGGGTTTCTTTATCCAAATATTAACAGTGAATAATAACAAATTATTCCCAATAATATTTTGGATATTCGTCCTTTAAGGATTTCTTTATCCAAACATTAGCGGTGAATAATAGATGAATTCCCCCCAAAATAAGATTTTTATATTTTTTGGAATATTGGTCAATACCCTTTGGAGTTTTACAAACATGTTGTAAAATCCAGAAATGCAAGAAAACAAATTTTTTTTGTTGTGTTTAAGAAATCCACGCGAAAACACATTTTCAAAACTTTCAATATTTTTTGTATATAAAAAAAAACGTTCAAAATATGTTAGGATATTGGCCGTATGCAACACACAAGAAAACAAATTTTTTTATCGAAACATAAACATCACAGTTAATCACAATTAAAGACGACAAACCGTGCGCATATACATATACTCTCAAAATTCTGCAAAAATAAATAAAATATAAAAAAACAAAGATGGCCCCTCAAAACTAACTTTTATCAAATAAAATTTGGTTCATTCTTAAACCCCAAAAATCAAGCTCAGTCACTGTTCAAGTGAATAGTAACACAAATGCCATCATTCAACAGCCAAAAGGATAACGCCTTCCCCCCCTTTTGAATCTGCCCGAAACCTTACGGCAATTGCAGAAGGGGTTTCCCCGCAATTTCAACTTCCTTCCCCGCCCTAAACTTTATCAAAGATACCCCATCCCAGATTATAAAGCAGAAAAGGAGGACATCTGAACTGAAGGGTGGGCTGATGACAGCCCCCCTCTCCCGGTTCCTCATGCACCAGAGAAAGAAAAAACAAAACCAGGAAACCCGCAACTCTAACACAAAAAAACCATCTAAACTCA
The DNA here is from genome assembly GCA_007827005.2 of Populus simonii. Classification (NCBI taxonomy): domain Eukaryota; kingdom Viridiplantae; phylum Streptophyta; class Magnoliopsida; order Malpighiales; family Salicaceae; genus Populus; species Populus simonii. The sequence continues at coordinate 49,660,956 of CM017464.2, read as the reverse complement.
AAGCCACGGAAAGAAATAGAAGACAGGCATTCATTGTATGGCAAAAAGAAAATAGAAAACGAAGGTGCAAAGCCAAAAGACAACACAGTTTTTAAAACATCAAAACAAGTACCTGCAGGTCTCACTGAAATGGTTTACTGTAACAGCTGAAATAAAAAACCAAGCGCACGTTGCTGTCAAGGTTTAGAGCAAAACCCCCTCTCCGTCTTGTCTTTTTTTCTCTTCTTTCCTCACGGTAACACCAGAACGCAAGCAAGAAACTCCCTCTATTTACTGCGTTTTTTTTTTACTCTGCCTTTCTTGCGTTTTTTCTTTTCTGTCTTTGGTTGTTTTTTCTGCTATTTTCTGTTCGTTTTTCTCTTCTTTTTTTTCATCTTTGTTTTCTTTTTTTCCCCCTCTTTCACGTTCCAGTGCAGGCTTTTTAGTATCAAAGAAAAGCCTCCTTTCTTTCCCCTTGTTTTGCCTCCGTCTCCTCTTTTTTTCTTTTTCTCCTCCCCCCCTTTTTAGGTCAGCAGAGGCAGCGTATATATAGTCTATACACAGCTCTTATTAGGAAAGATTCAATGCATTAATCTAGGATACAAATCCTAGCTGATTTGCAGCCAAATAATTAAAATGAGGAAACTACAATATTGTCATTGATTATGTGCTGATTCTAGTGATTTCTTTCCAACATTAACACATCATCCCAGCCATCTATGTTAGGGATAAAATCCCAGCCATTAGATGATGGTGAGGTTCTTCTCTTTATGGCATTTTGCAGCTGTCAAAAGCTGCTGTTTCTTATGAATTATAGCTGCACAAAAACGTGATTTTCCTTATTCGGTGTGGTAGAAATCCTGTCATTTATGATGATCCAGCCCCCCTCTCCAACTTTCAATATCCTTCTTCAATCCCTCATTTTAGCACCTTTCGATTCAGTCCTTGGTCCAAAAAAAATCCTTCGAATCAGTCCCGCGAACTTGGGCAAAAAATCCTTCTTGCGGCAGGAATCCCTGCTTTCACACTAGATATTCAAATGAGAATATCTTGAGCTTCTGATATCGAAATTAAGTGATTCAAAAGCCCAAATTTATCTATGCGTATAGGACTACAACTTTGATGAAGGAGTCGAAGTGAGATAAAATCTTTTTTACAGAACAGAAACTTGCAGTAATCTAGGTGGTCAAAAGGGATCTCCGGGTCTAACTCAAAACTGACGAATGTTGAGAATCCTGATGACTGATAGTATGAACTAAGAACAAAAATCACAAAAACTAGGCCAAAAATAGAGTTTTGTTAGTGCAGACTCGGGTCAATATCCTTCTCGCGGCAGAATTCTCTACCTTCACGTTAGATATTCAAACGGGAACATCTTGAGCCTCTGATATCGAAATCAAGTGATTAAAAAGCTCAAATTCATTTACGCGTCTAGGACTACAACTTTGATGAAGGAGTCGAAGTGAGATAAAATATTTTTTACAGAACAGAAACTTGCAGTAATCTAGTTGGTCAAAAAGGTTCTTGATCTGACAATACTGAGCATCCAAATCTGACTGAGAATCTGCTCTAAGAACAATGATCCCTAGGATCTAATAAAGGTGTACGTCAATTTTTTAACATATCATGAGTGACAGAATATACCTAGGATGGTCAGATATCGTACGAAACCGAGTCAGAATCAGAGCCTAAGTTGGAACAAAAAATTGCGACAACAGCAGAACCATTTTTTTATGCAAATTCTGAGGGATTTTTCAACTTTAAAGACCATATAAAAAAGGAATGAATTTGGCATTATGAAGACTTCTGATCAATCTAAGAAAACCTGACGATTTTGGCAGCAAAGGGGAAGGATAAAGAGAGCAGAAAACAACTCAAACAGGGTTTCGAAAAAATATTTCTTTCATCTGCTTTTGTCAATCTTCCAGCAAACATGGGGTCCAAAAATGAGTAACAACAGTTCCCATGAAAAAAGTTATGTTTTTTTAATGTGGGATTTGAAACCCATTAGTATATATACTCTATGTTCCTAAGAAAAAAATCATGTTTTTTCAATGTGGGATAAAAAATTCTTTTGGTTTAAATACTTCAACTTAAAAGGATAACATAGTATCTTTTCAATGTGGAATAATTCTTTTTTTAAATATTCTTTTAAACTTCATTGTTTACAATATGTATAACCTATATTTACATGGATTTTTTTCATATGAAATATTAAAATTTTAATTTTTTTTTTAATTTTTCCGGGTTGACCTAAGTTGACCAGGGTTGACCCATAAAACTCGGGACCCGATCCCTTGGCCGGGTCAACTCTCAGGCCTGGTTTAATAACTATGGTTCAAATACTATGAGATATTTAGTTGTTGCAAATTCGTAAACTAAGGTTCTATTTGGTATGACATTTACAAATTAATTTAAGTTGTTTTTAATTAAAAATATTCATAAGTATATATTTGCAAGAAATAAGAATATGTTTGGCATATTGTTTCAATTATGAGTTTTGACTTTCAAATATATTTCAAAAGTTATTTTTTCATAGATAAGTACTTGTGACAAAAAAAGAGTTAAAATGGCCTTTAATTTAGAAACATTGTTTGATAAAAATGTAACTTTTTTTAAGAAAGAATGTAATATAAGTTATAGTTAAAAATTTAAACTTTTTTCTTAAATCAAAATTTTTACTTGACTTTGTAATAAGCTTTGATTTAAATCAAAAGTTAATTCTAGTAAAAACTCGTACCAAAGATAATTTAAATTTTGACTTAAATCAAGATTTGTTATAAAATTGAGTCAAAACTTTATTTAAAAAAAAAATAAAATTTTTAAATTTTAACTTATGATATAATTTTTTCTTGAGTAAAAAGTCAAAAAACAACTTAAATTAATTTGTATATTTATTTTTTTAATCAATATAATTTAACTAAAATTTATTCTTGAATTATCACAAAGATATTTTTATTTTATTTTTTATTTTTTTTTAATCAAATATATTTGTATCTCTCGTCCCTTGAACACTAACCAAATATAACCAACATAACCATTTTTTTCATTTTATTTCTAATTTTATTTAAAAGCATTTGATTATTACATCATAAAATAAGATAAAAGTTGAGTAAAAATAAGCACCCACACCCCTACATTATAAATGCGCTTATAAAATGGTTCATTAGGTAATTTGGCTACAAATAACAAAACCAAAATAACCTCAACCAACATTCATTACTCCAAATTAATTTTAGAATTAGATTTATTTGACTTATATCTAAAAGATATTTATCTGAATTTCTTCTTGTAAAAATATTTGCGAGTGGAGTATTTCATGAAACCCGATAAAAGAAATTCTACTTTAATTTTTTGTCAAGATATGTCTATCTTGATAGAAAAAATGAGGAATATAAAAAATATAAAAAATGAGGAATATTATTATATCAATTAAATACTTTTTTTCTTGTTTACTTTAATGTTGTGACTTTGATTCAATGAAAATGAGTTTGGATTTTCCTCCAGAATAATAATTGTTTTAATAAATAAATAATTATCTCTCCATCACTAAGATGGCTCAATGTAGAGACAAATTTGATCCATCTTTTAGTTTTAATTCATGGCTTTGGTTTGATTTATTTTTGTCATTCTTGGAATATCTTTGTTTCTTGATAGATTTTTTTCGTTGATACTGTGTTCCAAATAAAAATTGGATAAATTTTATTTTTTATTTAAAATTAATTTTTATATTTTTTATATTTTTAATTTATATAAAAAATATTTTAAAAAAATAAAAAAGTATATTATTTTAATATATTTTTACGTAAAAAATACTTTAAAAAATAATTTTTGTTTTTGTATTTGTTTTCTGGTTATATTTAATTTTTCATCAATATTGCTATCATAAATTGCTTTGTATTTTGAATCTTGAAGGCCTAAGAGATGGTGGACAAAATAGAAAAAAGAGACAAGACAGTTCGAAAGAAGAAAAAGAAAGAACAATAGTGAATATATTTTTTTATTTTTTGATGTGTTATGTCAAAATTTTTTTTAAATTAAATTTTTTTTCATTTAATATATTTTAAAATAAAAACATTTTAAAAAATAATCATTATCCACCTTCAAATATCATTAAGAGGCAACCCTTCTTTTGACTCGGCTAGCCTACTGTTCTGTGGGTATATTTTATTGCTGCATCATTTTCACTATTTTCATTATAGTGAAATTCAGAATTATTTTAATGGATTCAATTCAACAGGGTGATTTTTTACAGTGGATTCAAATTCAACAACAAGGGCTATTTCCAGCAGCAAGGAGAGTTTCTGAATTTCATTATTCATACATTGCAAAAAATAATAAAGTTTCTGAGAATTTTCAAATCAAACTTGAATTAGGTTGTTGTTGCTAACTATTTAATATTTCACTATATTAATTGCTTTATCACGTTGACAAGCCAGTCACACTATCTTATATCTCTTGGCATCGAATTCCATGCCTTTGCAAAATATCAAAGGCTCTAGTGCCTCTCTAGCAATAATTAATTTTTTCCTCCAAATATTTATCGAAATATTAATTTAATCACATCCTCTCTAGCTAATCTAGATTTTAATAACTGGTTGGTGCTACGTTCCAAATAAAATAGAATAAAATTTGATTTTTTATTTAAAATTATTTTTTATATGTTTTTATGTAGTAATATTAAAAAAATTTTATGTTGAAATTGATTTTAATAACATTGATTGAATACACAATTAAAGAAGAAAGATGGGTTTGTGAGACCATTGCTATCAAGAGTTTTTTTTTATGGGATAAGATGAGTTCGTGAGACCATATTACCCGGTAAGCTTTAGAAGGGATGATATGTTTTAATTTCAATAAATAAATCTCAATTTAGTGCGTTAAAATGCAACCACCGACTAATTAAAGGACAATGGACCTTAGATTAATATACTATTATTTTTTATTGTATTTGTTTTCTAGTCATATTTAATTTTTCATCAAGCGATTAATATGTATAATACAATGGATATAATTTTTAACATTAAATGCTATGTATATAGAATTTTGATGGATTGAGAAATGGGAGATAGAAAGAGAGACAGAGCAGCTCAAAAGAAAAAAAAAAAGATGAAACAAAAGTGAGAGAGAGATGAGAGAACAAAAGTGTAACAGTTTTTATTAACTACATAAACTTATTTTAGGAAGCTATAATTATTAATATTAAATTTAAAATTTATATTGCAAATCCTGAAACATATCATGTGGTTTAATAGAAATTATTTTTATAAACGTATGTGGCTTAACATCATTAATCAAAAGCTCATAATATCTTTCATTTTATATATATATTAAAAGTAAATATTAAAACCTATTATATTATTAATTCAGATGTGAATTATAATTCTAAAATGTTTTTTAAAAATTCTCTATATACTACAACTAGCTTAAGAAAGTCGTCTTCATCGGAACTTATAATCCTTCTTCAAACGTTGACCCGGAGTCAAAGTCTTTTTTTAAGGAAAAAAACATGAATAAAATGTTAATGTTATGAGCTCATGATGATGAATATAAAGACTTTCAACTGTTTTTTTTTTTAATTATTATTATTGAAATTACGTGTGGAAAATCATGCCTTTTGAATTTGATGGAAATTACATGTGAAAAATCATGCCTTTCGAGATAATTTAAATTACTGTAGTTATTATTTTTGTTGTTTTTATTATTAAATAAAAAGAAGAGGATAGCTTAATTATTCTTTTTTAATAAAAAACAGTTCACTTCCAGAAATATTTATTAGCATGCTAATCATTTATTATTGTTGCCATACCCCTTTAAATATTCTATTTGCTCATTGTTACTGAAATGCTCACGTAGGAGTTAACTTTGTTAATGTGCCAATGTTATTATTATTTCAATTTTTAAAAAGAATAATGACTTTGTAATAAGCTTTGATTTAAATCAAAAGTTAATTCTAGTCAAAACTCGTTCCAAATATAATCTAAATTTTGACTTAAATCAAGATTTGTTATAAAATTGAGTCAAAACTTTACTTTAATAAAAAAATAAAAATTTTAAATTTTAACTTATGATATAATTTTTAAATTACAACAGATAATGTAATCAATGGCCGTGCTCTAGCTGTAGCAATGTCAATGACAGATAGAAAGGAGAGATTTTGACGTCCATTTTGAATTTAAGTTCAAGTGATTCATGAATGTTTTTTCAGTTAGTTCATGGTCAGGTCAAGTACGCACCTATGCCATGCGCGGGAGATAAAAAAGAAGAAAAGGATAAAAGTAAAATAGAGAAAAATTAAGATTGCAAGAGAGTGTGGAATTGATATTGTAATTTAAGATTTTTTTAAAATTATTTCTTTGTTTAAAAATATATTTAAATCATTTTTTAAATATTTTATATCAATATATAGAATCATAAAAAAAAAACACTAATTTAATATATTTTTAAACTAAACTCATCCCAACCCAGTTTAAAAAAAAACGGTGCCAAGTGGAAATTAACTAGGGAGAGTCTATTTCAATAATAAAAAAAAAAAAAACGAAGGATAGCAATGAAAAACTCGGTGCAGGTCTTTTTTTTATATGTTTTATTTATTAATATGAGTTTCCAAACTATTTATATATAGACTAATATTATCATGAATTTTAAAAAATTCATAATTTTTTAAAATTATAGACTAATAATTTATAAAATTAATAAATTAATAATTTTAAAAAAATAAATTTAGAGGGACCAATCAAAATTTCCACTACCAGAAAATTGATAAATATAAACGGAAATACAGAGGGAATATTTCCGTCGGTAAATTTTCGAGGGATTTTACCGATGAAAATATTCCCTCGGTATATACCGAGGGAATTACCGTGGGAAAAAAAAAATTAAAACAAAGTAAAAAAAAATGATGACAAGTCATTTTTACCAACGGAATTACCGAGGGAATTTCCATCGGTAAATTTGTTGGTAAACTGTAAACACTGTTCATCATGTCAATTACAAAGGGAATCACCGACAGAATTTTCCGTCGGTATTTTCCAGAGAGCTCCAGAACTGTTCACTTTCCAATTGCACTGTTAATTGTTGTTCTTTACGGACAAAATCACTGACGGATTGAAAAGTCGTCGGTGTTATTTGGCGGTTTTCTGAAAAAATTCAATTAATTTAAAATTTTCATTTAAATATTACAGACGGAATCACCGACGGATTGAAAAATCATCGGTAATTTTTTGGCGGTTTCTGAAAACTTTTTACGAAATTGAAAATTTAAATTAAATATTACCGATGGAATTACCGACGGAATAATTAAAAAATATTAATATTCAATTATCCGTCGGTAAAGCGCCCCAATAAAAAGCCTGAATCCCCTTATTTCACAAGAGACAGACCCATTTCTTATTATTATTATTCTTCTTCTTGTTGTTCTTTTACTTCTTCTTCTTCACTATATGTAAAAAACATCATTTCTTATCTATTTCTTTCTCTTCTTTTCTCTCCTCATCTCCTTCTCTTTTCCTTCATGCTTGGGTATGTCTTCTTCTTCTTTTTTCTTTTATCCTCTTAGTTTTTTTTTTTTTAATTAATATGCTTAACGAAATTTTTTTTCTCTCCTTAGCTTCACTTGCAACTACATTAAGGTAAGATTTTTATTTTTTCTTCTTTTTTCATGATTTTTTTCACTATATTTGTTTTTTATTTTATTTTTAATTGTTTTTGTTCTTAATAATTGTATAAATGTTGTTGTGAGATTTTTTTTTCATATGAGATCAATTTTTAGTTGATTTATTTATAGGATTTTTAAATTTTTAGCAATTGCAACTTCATTTTTTTTATATGAATTTTTTTAGTTGAATTTATTTTTTTGTTTTATTTATTTGTTGCAAATTTGTTTGAGTTGATTTTCGTATTCTTTTTTCCAAGCATTTTGAGTATATATTATACAGTGTTAATTTATGTTAATTTAATTATTTTATAAAATGATTTTTTTTAAAATGTTTTTAAATAATTACCGACGGAATTACCGACGGAAATTCCATCGGTAATTCCGTTGGTAATAAAAAAATATTATTACCGAGGGATATACCGACGAAATAAAGCGGATAAATTTATTTTTTTAATACCAACGGATTTACCAACGGACAAAAAATTACCGACGAAAGATTCACCGACGGAGCATTTCCGTCGGTGATTCCATCGGCAATTAATTTACCGACGGAATATGTGTCTTACGCCGATGGAAAAATTCCGTCAGTAAAACTGTTAAATCTTGTAGTGTTGAGGGAAAGAACTCGGTGCAGGTTTTTGATTTCACGCATGAGAGTTACTGAACAACAACCTTGTTGGTTACTAGCTACCCTGTTCTGCTTTGACAAAATACAAGAACAATCTTAATCTACAACCTTGCAAAATATATATATATATATATATATATATATATATATATATATATATATATATATATATATATATATATATATATTTTCTTTAATTTGATATAATTAATTTTATGTGTGTCTATTTCTACAATCATTTGATTAAATAAAAAATTAATTTTAATAATCAGAGTCATTAAATATAATTAAGTAAATAAACCATGTTGCGAGATTAAATATTTTAATCTATATCCGCCCCTGATTTTTCCAGATATGTATTTAGTTATCGTTAATGTCTTTTTTTTTATTTGTTGACATAAATGATTATTAATTTATTTAATTAGATGTGTGTATAAATTTACATTTGATATTTTTTTATGTAAAAAAATATATAAAAAAAGTTTATATGTTTAATGTTTTTTGTTGATAAAAAAATACCCGGTCCTTAGCAAAGAGTGAGTAAAATAGCCATTAATTATAACCACCACTAATAGAACTCTCTTTTCTCTCACTTAAAAAGACCTAAAACCTATCTTCTTCTTTTTGTAAGCAAATGCTATGCATTTTAATGAATATGAAATACATTACTATTTTGGTTTAAACCCAAAAGAAACAATGTAAACAGAAATAATTATAATTAACAATTAATACATCCACAATTACGATAACATAATTAAATTACCAAACAATTTATAATATATAAATAGCTAAACGATCAAAATTATTTCACTTCCATAATACAGGGGCAGACGTCTAATTAATTTGTGTGCTTTTAATTTTCTTATTTCCTCTGTATTTGATACCATATCATGATTTCTCAAATACACCTCACGAGTTGCCTGCAAAATCTAGTTGCAGGTCGTAGATTCGTTTGCATATAAAAAAATATTTTATATGGTTTATACTAAAATTTTAAACCTGATATTCTAGGAAAAAAACCATTTAATTAATGGGCTCACTAGTCACTTTGTTGACTCAGCCAAGCTGAGTCATATTTAATTTGGGTCTATCTAGAAATATAGTTAATATTATTTTTTAAAATTTTTTTTATTTAAAAATATATTAAAATAATATTTTAAAAAATTTTAAAACTTATTTTTTAAATAAACACATTAAAACAATCTTAAAAAATTAATTTGAATTTTTTAAAAAAAAATTCATTAAAAATAGATTGAATCGCATCCTCAAACCCTCTTATAATACTTTCATTATATATATAAAAAAAGTTATTATTATTATCATCTAGTATCTAAAACTGTATACGGTAATATAGAAAATTGAAGGCTTTATGGCATCTTAACATGCCTTGAATTGGTTTTGTACATGCAGCAGTAATGTTTTCGCTTACCCATGAAGCTATTGGCCTGCATGCATCCGAAAAAATAAAATAAAATAAAATAATTGAAATGAGAATCTCTCTTTAGCCTGCAAATGCTGATGTCATTAACTTACTTCATAAGTAAACCAAATTTCAAGCAAGGAATGTCTTCTTTTTTCTTCTCCTTTTCTTTATGGGCAAATCATATTCCTTGAGTGGGCAAAAGACGATCATATAGCTCGATTTTCATCCTTGGAAGTGCCAGAGAGTGTTCTTCATTTAATTAATTGTTGTCTTCTTTTCAGCTCCTTTCGTTCTTTTCCCCTAATCATCATTCTCAAAAAAAAAAAAAAAAGAAGAAGAAAAAACCTAATTATAGTAACACTACATACAATATTAAGGATTATATTTGTGGTTGCAATCGATTGATAGAGAGGTTGTCTAAGTGATCGTGAATCTTCCATTTGTTCCTGTCTTTACTACAAACAAGGTGTGTATTTCTACTAATTCTTGTGTTATTTGTTTTTGTTTTTATATTATATTATATTATTATGTGTTCATGAAGAAAGAAAGTGAAATATTTGTTCAATTTAATCCCCATTTTCTCCTACCAGACTCACTCAATTTCTGTATGCAAGTTTTTATCGAAGTCTATCTCGTTGTTAAATACCCATTATTAAAAAGATTATGGTGTTTTAATTTATTAGTCAATTAGAAAACTAATTAGTTTTAAGATCTGCTTAATAATACATATATAAAATAATTAAATTAAGACTTTAATCTTGATAGCTAACATTTTGAACTTTTACCTTAAATTTGATATGGATGTAAAATCTACAAATTTACAAGACTAAAATTTAAAGTAGGGTAGTGGTCTAAATAATATTACTCTTGTAAAAGTTGATCTCCAATTCAATTTTCAACCTCATCTTTAATAATTGAGGAAATTAGAGTCATTTTAATCAAATCATCTTCAATAGATAAAGCTATTATGTAATTATTTGCTAGGCTAAGCGTATTTGTACATTCATAGTTCCTGTTGAATTCTAAATACTATAAATCTACAAGGATTTGTATGATGTTAAGAGAAATATCCCCTTTTAGCCAACACTAGATAATTTCTTACGGGACGTTGCGAGTTGAATTAATTTTTTAAAAAAATATCTAAATGTACTTAACATGTTTTCTAGCTAGTAAAAAAAAACTACGTAGGGGTTGAGCAAAGTGATTTAAAGTAAGTTTAAGAAAAATACGGTTAGACGTGGTTAGCTAGATTTAGATATGTGTTTGGTAAAAATTATGGTTGAAGTTTAAGTATAGTAAAAAACATGCATAAAATGTTTGGTGGATGTGTGGTTGTTTTTCAAAGTGCTTTTTACTTGGAAATACATTAAAATAATATATTTTTTTATTTTTTAAAAATTATTTTTTATATCAGCACATCAAAATAATTTGAAAACACAAAAATATAGCAATTTGAAGAAAATAAAAAAATAAAAAAAATTTATTTTTTTTCAAAAGCGTTTTTAAAATGCAAAAACAAACAGGGTTTTATGAAACTCAGTTACAAAAGCATGTAAAGAGTCGTTTGGCTAAGCGTCTGTGGCTGTGTTTATTATGTAATAGTGGCAACATAGTGTTTGGTTATGAAATCAGCCGTAATTTTTATGCGTGGGCCCTACCATTATCTGCGTTGAAAACGTTGTTTTGTTGAAGCAGAAATTACATGCTTCTCTCGTCACGTTCCTGCCTCTTTGCTGCTTCATGCGCACATCATGCTAATTAATTAGCATGAACAGTGTAGCTAGCTCCACTGTTCCGGTCGGACCGGTTCCGGTCCAAAACTTAAAATATATTAAAACGGGTCCGATCCAGTAAAATAAAAAATAAAAATTATTTTTTCTTTTTTTAATTGTGTTTTATTTAAAAAACTAGTGTTTAACATTATTCAATGACACTACATAAATTAGATAAAGATCGCTTGATGACGTAGCATTTGGAGAATTTGATCGTAATCCTGATTTTGTTCCTAATTATATTTTACCTGATGTTGTTGTGCGCTTAAGAAACCAGAAAAACTGTAGTCCTTGTCGGATGTATTTCATACGTGATGGAATTGTAGATAGTTTAATGAAACAATAAAAAATATTTTATATAAAGTATTATTTAAATTAAAAACCATCAATATTAATCTATATTTTTTAAAATTATTTTATAACCTCAATTTCAAAAGCATGTACTTAACCAAACACATTAAATTACTTTTTGTTCAACCTCAATTTCAACTATAGTTTTAACCAAATATACATAAATACCAAATCAACCTCAAACAAAAGTACTTTTTATAAAATAACTTTTTTCAAACCACAACCACAACAGCTACCACAATACCAAACACACTCCTGCTTCACAAAAATTATGTTTCAAACTCAATTTTTCAAAATATTCAATTAAAAAAAGAACAAAAAAAAAATCCAAGTTAACTTGGCTAACATGTAAAACTTACGACCTGAGTCATTAAACCATGATAATCCCATAGAGAAAAATAAATGAATATGAAACCCAATTCTCAATCAACTTAACATTGAAGGATGAAGTTGAAAAAAAATCAACTAAAAAAAAAACAAAAAATAACTCGAGTCAACCTAGATTAACCTACCAAACTTGGGTAATGAGACTAGAAGAAGTAAATTGAAATAAATTACAAAATCTAATATCTATTAAATCTAATATTGAATTATGAAATTGAAAAAAAAAGTTTGAATTTAAAAGAAAAAACTTGAGGATTAAATTAAAAAAGGCCAAAGCATTTTACCCAAGACCTTTTAGTATATGTTAATTATTCAATTGTATGGTTAGTCTATGAGCTATGAGAAATAAAAGTCTTATAAATCCTTAGTTAATGCAAAATAGAGTGTAGGACTTTTTAACAATATATAAAATATTACACAAGAATCTTGATCGTGAAATAAATATTAATCCAAATATTTTAATGAATTATTCTAGAACACAATAATTTATCTCTTTCTCTCTTTATTTGTCTATCTATTTGTGTATTTATTTATCTATCTATTTATCTACAAATACAAATAGAATAATTGTTTATTATGTCTTGTTTAGTTTACTTATATCCAGTATATCAAACACACTTATAGGCTGAAGTTATTTTACTCAAGTTGCAACTTATTATTATTATTATTATTATTATTATTATTTTATTATTATTATAAATTTCATGTTTGATTTGAAAGGTTAATTTCTTTTTACTATAAATATGTTTTATATATGTTGATATTTTTTTTGCTCATCCATTCACGAAGCCTTTAGCCTTGCATGTTAATATAAGAAGAAAAAAATAATAATGAAAGTAGATCAAATTTGAAATACAGAATCCCTTTTAATTTGAATATTTTTGGCTTTGGCCTTCGTGGTCAAATCAAATTTGAAGTAAGGAATCTATTTTAGCTTTCATACGCTAGATGCTAGCTCGAGTTTGATCCTTGCAAGTGGGACAGAGGGTCCTTGATTCAATTAATTATTTACTCCTTTTGAAGACTTTTCTTTTTATTCTATAAAAATAAATTTTTTTTAGAGACCATAAATATATTTACATACATAATTCATTAGATTAATTCTATTTATATCATCTATACAGGTGTTTAACTGATCATCACGAATTTCTCCTTCGTTTATCTCTTTAGTATCAAGTAAGTTCTTTTACAAATTCTTCTTTTATTTGTTTATTAATATTTTTATGATACGCATGATACCTTAATTTATATGTCATGAAATTGCATTTTTCATAGAAAATGCCACTTTAACTCACAAGTCTTTGTGATGCTAGTATAAATACATCTACACTATAATGTTTTAAGGTCATTTAGGTTTTGAGTGTAGATTTCTTAAAGAATAATTTTTCCTTTTAGAATTTGATAACTTCTTTCTGACAAGGTTGTCATAAATCACTAATTGTTTAAATATTTAATCTTTAATTATAATCTACATGAATTTTTTATTTATAAAAGAGAGTAAGAAACAAAATCAAATGATCAAATTAGAAATCTTATAAACCCTTTCTGGATCGAAGAATTGCAAAACCTTGATGGCTGATTCTTTTCTAACTCTCTATTAACTCTTTAATAAATATTATTATTAGAGTTATGAGTAAGATTATTGTATTTATAGGAAAAACCAAACTCTAACTATGTCAAAATATTGTGTTATTTGTTATTGTCTTTATATTATAGTATTATGTGTTCATATATACATGTTTGCAAGTATGATCCATGAAGAAAGAAAGTTACATGTTCAATTTAATTCTTATTCTCTCCTACTAGACTCAATCAATCTTTATATACAAGTTTATATGGAAGTCTATGTATCTTGTTGTAGGGTTGAATAATTATAAATACAGATTAAATACGTGTTTTAATTTATTAGTCAATTAGAAAAATAATTAGTTTTAAAATCTGCTTAGTAATACATATAAAATTAATTTAAGACTTTAATCTTGATATCTAACATTTTGAACTTTTACCTTAAATTTGATATGGATGTAAAATCCACAAATTCACAAGACTAAAATTTCTTTGTGTTTGGTGGATTAAAGTAGGGTAATGGTCTAAATAATAGGACTCTTGTAAAAGTTGGATTTATTAGTGCATGGCTAGCTTTCACCACCGTAATTTGATCTGGACGCCATCGTTTCTTCTTCTTCTTCTTCTTTATTATATCACTTATGGTTTTTTTATTTATTGAAAAGCCCAAAAATCCACGAACTTCATAGTAAGAACAGACCTTCCAATTACTTAATAACTGATGAAATTAGAGTCATTTTAATCAAATCATCTTCAATAGATAAAGATATATTAATTTACATACATAATTCATTAGATTAATTATACATATATAGGTGTTTAACTGATTATCGTGAATTTCTTATTCATTTATCTCTTTATTATCAAGTACGTTGTACAAATTCTTCTTTTATTTGTTTATTAATGTCTTTATGTTACGCATAGTACCTTAATTTATATGTCACATAATTACATTTTTCATAGAAATTGCCTCTTTAACTCAATAGTTAGAGTTTAGAAAAACTAATTCACTCCTAGATACAATGAAGAATCCTAGTCTTAAAGGAAGAGTCAGTCAATTACTAAATATAAGGAAATTTGAATTTAAAATAGATTTTAATAATTGAATTAATTTACATTTTGATGCTTTTACCATCACCATTATCATTTTTATTATCAGTATCTCATCACTATCTTTTCTACCACTATTATTATCCCACCATCTTCATCACCATCACTATTAAAAAATAATTTACATGTAAAATATTTCTTTTTTTTAAATAATGTTTTTATAATCTTCATCGTCTTCAATTCGGTAAAAACAATTTTAAAAATTATTATAGAAACCAACTTTCTTATATAGTTAGGAAAGTTTAAATTTTATTCAAATAAATGAATATCAATGTATACTTTTGTGGCATAAAGATTCTGCCTTTAAAATGTAATTTATATCAAGTATAAAGTTGTTGCAATTGGATCCAAGCAAATACACTCCTAGAACTGTATAAAGATATCGAAGGAATAACAAATCTTAAAGAACTAAGAAGTGAAATAGAACTAAGATATATTAATATTCTATATTTTATTAACAACATTATGACAATTTAAAATTAATAACAAATTAATTTAAATATATTATAGATGAGGGTCAAGGAATTAATTGCTCATTGATGTACCTTGTTGCCTTGTTTCTATTGTATTTCTTTTCACACATATTTTCACCAATTAAGGTAATAAAATTACTATTCTCATTCTCTCAATGCCTATTTTACTTGTAAAGACTCACTCTCACAGTCAGCATCCTCATTTCTCTAATTTTTCAGACTGGTGGAAAATGGCTATCGAATGTGTTGGTGAATCCATTGTATCTAAGATAGCAGAACTCTTGGTGGAACCAGCAATCAAGCAGTTCCGTTACATGTTCTGTTTCAACAATTTTGTTCAAGAATTCGATGAACAAATGATGAACCTTGCTTTGGCACTTTATCGTCTGCAAGATGAAGTCGACATTGCTAAAAGGAATGCTGAAGAAATTGAGATTGATGTCAACAAATGGCTGGAAGATGCAAAAAACGAAATTGAAGGTGTGAATCGTTTGCAAAATGAAAAAGGGAAAATTGGCAAATGCTTTACTTGGTGTCCAAATTGGATGCGACAATTCAAGTTAAGCAAGGCACTGGCAAAGAAGACGGAGACTTTGAGAAAACTCGAAGAAAATAGCAGAAAGTTTCCAAAAATTTCCCACAAAGCACCTCTTCAAGAGATAAAATTTCTTCCATCAGAGGAATTCACACTCTCAGGATCGTCAGAAGAAGCTTTCAAACAGATTATGAAAGCTCTCAAAGATGACAATGTCAATATGATCGGACTGTACGGCATGGGAGGGGTGGGTAAAACCACCCTGGTGAAAGAAGTGGGCAGGAGAGCCAAAGAGTTGCACCTTTTTGATGAAGTTTTGATAGCTACGGTGTCCCAGAATCCAAATGTCACAGGCATCCAGGATCAAATGGCAGATAGTTTAGATCTGAAATTTGACAAGAACAGTCAAGAAGGGAGAGCAGGTCGGTTATGGCAGAGACTGCAGGTGTAATGTTTTGAATATAAAGAGATAGGAAAAGGCTATAGAGCCCTTGGTGGTTTAGAAGTGGGTATAATTAAATGAAGGGTATTGTAGTAATTGTATAAATACATAATATATATAAATAGAAGAAAAAAAAAAAGAAAACAAGAGATCTGAAAATTTAGAGTAAAAACTGACGGGAGAGAGAAGGGAGAAAGAGGAAGAAGAAGAAGAAGAGAAAAGAGGGGAAAATAAGGGAAAAAGAAAAAGGAGTTGGAGGAAATAAGTAAAAAGGGGTAAGATTATGTTTTAATGTGTATAATATGTTTTCTTGAGCTTTTAATTTTGGTTTTGATAAATGTTAGGGTTTTGAAAATTTGTGTTTTGGGTTAATTGATGAATTAATTTGAATGTTATAGAGTTAATTGTTGTGGGTATTTGATTATTTGGATGATTTTGAGAGATTGTAGATGAAAATGATGATTTTGAGTTATGGTTTTGTTGAATGGTGAATTTGTGTTAGAAATAAGGAAAGAACAGTGGGTTTTCTGTTGAAAATTCTGGGTTTGAGGTTGAAGATGACAAAATTTCGGTTTGGTCCCTCAATTTTGGAAAATTACAGTTTAATCCCCAAACTTTGGAAAATTTGCAGAATGGTCCCTGGAGCCAATTCCGAGAATCTGAACAGAATAACATATGAATTATGGACAGAATTATTGTATAGATAAGAGAATTTAACACTTTCAATTTGGTCCTCCAATTTGACAAAAATTACAAATTGACCCTAAAAATTTGGTAAAATTCCAGAATGGTCCCTGGAGTATAATGAGATGATCTGGACAGAAATGAGGATGAATTATGGACATAATTTCAGTATATTCATGGATTTATGATAAATTTTAGTTTGGTCCTCCAATTTGACAAAAGTTGCAATTTAACCCTTAAGGATATGATAAATTACAGATTAGTCCCTAGCTGTAATATTGCCTTTTTTCAGATTGGTTTGATGAATAATTGAGGGTTATTTAGTGAATTATTACCAATTTTATTAATTGTTTTATTATGGATTAGATTTCGGGAAAACCGTTAAATGTTGGGTTTTTAGGAAAGATAACTAGTTAGTTCAAAAACATTTAGGGTTATGGAATACACCCTTAGATGAGTGTATTAAATAGGTTATATATATTCTTTTGAGTCATTCTTAAATATGTCTCCTTTATATTCAGATAATCCTGATATTCTACCGGCGGGACGTCAGTAGGATTTTCTTCGGTGTTTTTGACTTCTGTTTGCTTTCGAGTCAGGTGAGTGGATAATTTTCCATATGCATGAGAAATATTATAAATATTTGATTTGCTAATATGAATTGGATCATGCTTCTGATAATATATATGTTGATTATTATCCGTGTTTTGATAAAGCATGATCAATTGTTGAATCTAAATTCTTGATATGAACCAGTATATATTTTGAATTGAATTCTGAATTGATAGCTCCTCATTTGATTGATGTCATGAGTTGAGCTTTGAGATATGAATATGTTTGTTAGATTATGATTATGAACATATGGTATGTCAGTCAGAATACCCATGCTAACAGGGTAGTGTTAGTCTTTGTGCACATCGTATCTGAACCCTAGTTGGTCGGGGGAGTCACCAACCTGTGTGGACTGATCATCCCACAGTACGGAGCCTCATGCTCATTGCATTTTGATTTTCTGACGAGTTTTACCATATGATCTTCTTGTTATGGCCAATTTGAGAACACTTCCATAAGAACCTAAAGCCATACTTGTATATATATTTCTCATTGCTGTATTACCTCGTGTGTGTGTATTGAACGTTATCTACTCACTGAGTTGTTGAACTCACCATCTCATTATTTATCCTTTTCAGGCTTATAGCTTGATAGCAGGTCATTTTGTTGGACCTTCAGAACCTGCTCTTTTGGTAGTAATTTGTACCTTCCTTTATGTCTAGTTAGTGCTCCAAAACTATGAATTATATTAACTCTTGTATTAAGACAATTCAATTATATTATGAAGTTGATTTTGTTATTAATGCTGCGTTGAACTCTGATTGAGTTAGGATAAGTTTGTGTGTAAGTTTGGGTTCGCATAGGTATGGAACCTTGGAGGGGAACCTTGCCTATGTGCCGGTCATGGATCCGGGACTCGGGTCGTGACAAACGTGGTATCAGAGCTTTAGGTTAAAGAAACAATAATATAATTAAATTCGTAATAAGTGGAGCATTAGGATCCGTGTTGTCTTGTTTATTGTCTTTGAAATTCTGAATTCTCATCAAGCATGTCTTCTTCCTTGTGATAGATATGCTTTCCTATAATTCTGTGATAATTATCATGCTATTGTTCTAGCATGACTTGAGTACTCTCATTTTTATTTTAGGAAATGCCGAGGAATAGACGAATAGCTGATACTGTTAGAGTAGAGGATGATCAGGATGATGTTCCTATTGTGCGGTTGAGAACTGCAAGGCAAAGAAGGAGGCGCGGTGCACCCGTGACTCAACATGTTGAGGAGGTACCTCCACCAGTGGAGGAAGAGCCTCAGGAGATAGAAGAGGAAGATATGGTTGATGAAACAGATGTGGGGGTAGCTGACCCTGAACCTGTTACAGAGTTTCAGCAACTTAGCCAGGTTGTGCGGACCTGGATAGAGTTTTCTATGGAGAGAGATAGAAGGAGGGATAGAGATGTACCCTCGACATCCCACACTATTCAGGGAGTTAATGTGCCGTTGAATGACTTCATGAAGTTGGCACCTCCTATTTTTACTGGGATGGATAGTTCAGAGGATCCTCAGAGGTTCCTAGATGATATTTGGCGACGGTGTGAAGCTTTGGGATGTACAGACCACCGAGCTGTGAGTTTGGCATCGTTCAGGTTGGAAGGAGATGTGGCAATCTCTTGGTTTGAGTCTAGAAAAAGAGCAAGACCAGTAGAGGCTCAGTGAACATGGAAGGAGTTTAGCTCCATGTTCTTAGACAGGTTTCTCCCTCAGAGCGTCAGGGATGCTCGACTTTATGAGTTTGAGAGGCTATCTCAGGGGAGCATGACAGTGGATGAGTATGATCTGAAGTTCACTCAGCTGTCTAGGTATGCAGAACATCTTCTGCCCACAGAGGAGTGGAGGGTGAAGAGGTTTATTAGAGGACTCAAATCCTCTATGTATAAGGTGATGGTGTCACAGGTGTTTCCATCATACTACTTAGCTATTGATAGCGCCAGATTGATAGAGGCGCGAGAATTGGAGGATATGACTGCAGGCTAGTCTAAGAGGCCTAGAGAGGAGGGTCAATCTTTTAGGCAACAGGGATTCAGTGCAGGTCCGTCTAGGGGACGAAGTGGCCGTCAGGGCTCATAGGTTCAGAGGAGGTTTAGACAGAGACCGTCAGTTAGTGGCTCAGGCGGTCAGAGTGGCAGTAGTGGTACTCAGAGTTTAGTTCAGACTGCACCTCGTAGTTCATTTGTTTCACCTAATGATAGTTCTTCATGTCAGCATTGTGGAGGAAGTCATACTAGTGCAGAGTGCTACAGAAGGACTGGGGCTTGTTTTAGTTGTGGCCAGATAGGTCATAAGATCAGAGAGTGCCCGAGGAGACAGTTGTCAGCTTCGGGGTTATCTGCTTCAGTCCAGCATCCTATTCAGGCACCATCGACGAGCCAGTCTGTGGCTCATGGGGGTAGAGATTTTGGTGGTCGTGGTCAGAGAGGTCGGGGTGCAGGTGATAGAGGTCAGATACAGCAGGGTCAGGGGCATGCCAGAGTTTTTGCCTTGACTCAGCAGGATGCTCAGGCATCCAACACAGTTGTTTCAGGTATTCTTCTTGTTTGCTCTTTTGAAGCAAAAGTTTTGTTTGATACGGGTGCAACCCATTCATTTGTGTCTCCATATTTTGCCATGAGGTTAGATAAACAACCAACCTTGTTAAAATCCCCGATTTCAGTCTCCACTCCCTTAGATGAATTAATATTAGTGAAGTATGTGTATCTGGATTGTGAAATAGAGATTGGAGATAAGATCTTTATGGGAGACTTAAATGTCTTAGATATGGTTGATTTTGATGTAATTTTGGGAATGGATTGGTTGGCAAAGCATAGGGCTTCGGTAAATTGTTGGGGTAAGAAAATAATGTTTGATCTAGATGAGGAAGTTGGGTTGGTATTTCAAGGAGATACGATTGGGTCTCCATCAATTATGTTGTCGGCTATCTCGAGGAAAATGGCCCGAAAAGGGATACAGTGCTACCTAGCATATATAGTGGATGTAGAGAAAGAAGTTCCTCAATTAGACCAAGTCCCTATAGTTAGGGAGTTTATTGATGTCTTTCCCGATGACTTACCTGGATTGCCTCCATATAGGGAGATTGAGTTTTGTATTGATTTGGTTCCGGGTACTGAACCGATATCAATGGCACCCTATAGAATGGCACCAGCAGAATTGAGGGAGCTAAAGGAGCAACTGCAGGATTTGTTGGATAAAAAGTTTATCCGACCAAGTGTGTCCCCTTGGGGAGCCCCAGTGTTGTTTGTGAAGAAGAAAGATGGGTCATTGAGGTTGTGTATAGATTATAGGCAACTGAATCGGGTGACAATTCGAAATAGATACCCACTCCCTCGCATAGATGATTTGTTTGACCAATTGCAGGGAGCTCAATTCTTTTCTAAGATCGATCTTCGATCTGGGTATCATCAGTTGAGGATAAGAGATGAGGATATTTCAAAAACAGCTTTCAGAACTCGGTATGGTCATTATGAGTTCTTAGTGATGTCTTTTGGGTTGACGAATGCACCAGCAGCTTTTATGGATTTGATGAATAGAGTGTTTGGCCAGTTTATTGATCGATTTGTGATAGTTTTTATTGATGATATTTTGGTGTATTCGAGGTCTAGGGAGGAGCATGAGCAGCACTTGAGAATGGTGCTTCAAACTCTGCGAGATCATCAGTTGTATGGCAAGTTCTCAAAGAGTGAGTTTTGGTTGGAGAGTGTAGCATTTCTTGGGCATGTAGTCTCAAGGAATGGGATTGAGGTTGATCCTCAAAAGATTGAGGCAGTTAAGCAGTGGCTTAGGCCTACTTCGGCGACCGAGATAAGAAGTTTCTTAGGGTTGGCCGGCTATTATCGGAGGTTTGTGGAGAACTTTTCTCGGATTTCTGCACCATTGACTAAGTTAACGCAGAAAAATGTTAAGTTTCAGTGGTCTGAAGCTTGTGAGAAAAGTTTCTTAGAGTTGAAAGAGAGATTGACTACAGCGCCTATTTTGGCAGTACCATCAGGTTCTGGTGGTTACACAGTGTATTGTGATGCTTCGAGAGTGGGGTTAGGATGTGTTCTAATGCAGCATGGCAAGGTTATTGCCTATGCTTCGCGGCAGCTGAAGAAGCATGAACAGAACTATCCTACACATGATTTAGAGATGGCGGCTGTAATTTTTGCCTTGAAGATTTGGAGGCACTACTTGTATGGTGAAACTTGTGAGATCTTCACAGATCACAAGAGTTTGAAATATATCTTTCAGCAGAGAGATCTAAACCTGAGGCAGAGGAGATGGATGGAATTGCTGAAGGATTATGATTGTACCATACATTACCACCCAGGTAAGGCAAATGTAGTTGCCGATGCTTTGAGTAGAAAATCATCAGGGAGCTTAGCTCATATTCAGGAGGTACGAAGACCTCTGATTAGGGAGCTGCATGAGTTGGTGGATGAAGGAGTCAGATTTGATCTTAGTGAAGCTGGAGCAATGATTGCTCATTTTCAGGTTAAGTCAGATTTGTTTGATAAGATAAAAGCAGCTCAGAAGAAAGATGATTCACTACTCAGGATTAGAAATGAGGTTGAGCAGGGTAAAGCTGCAGGTTTTGTGATAGGTGATGATGATGTGCTGAGATATAGGGATAGGCTTTGTGTACCTGATGTAGATGATCTGAGGAGAGAATTGATGGTAGAGGCACATCAGACAGTTTACACAATGCATCCAGGTTCCACCAAGATGTATAAAGACCTTAAAGTGTGTTATTGGTGGAATAGGATGAAGGCTGATGTAGCAGATTTTGTTTCTAGGTGTTTGACCTGTCAGAGGGTAAAGGGTGAGCACCAGAAACCTCCTGGATTGTTGCAACCATTGTTGATTCCAGAATGGAAGTGGGAAAGGATCACAATGGACTTTGTGACAGGATTGCCTAGGAGTCAAGAGGGTTATGATTCAATATGGGTGATTGTTGACAGGTTGACAAAATCAGCCCATTTTCTACCAGTTAGGATTACTTATGGATATGCAAAATTGGCGGAATTGTTTATTAGTGAGATTGTAAGGTTGCATGGAGTGCCAATCTCGATAGTGTCAGATAGAGGTCCACAGTTTACATCACGGTTTTGGGTGAAATTCCAAGAAGCTATGGGTACTAAAGTTCAGTTGAGTACAGCTTTTCACCCTCAGACCGATGGTTAGTCTGAGAGGACTATTCAGATCTTGGAGGATATGCTGAGGGCTTGTGTCATGGATTTTGGAGTTGGTTGGAGTAAGTTCCTACCATTAGTGGAATTTGCTTACAACAACAGTTATCAGGCTAGCATAGAGATGGCACCTTATGAGGCTTTGTATGGTCGGAAGTGTAGATCACCAGTTTGTTGGTTTGAGGTTGGTGAGAAGAGGCTAATGGGACCAGAGTTGATTCAGATTACCTCAAAGAAGATAGAGGTAATTAGAAAGAAGCTTCAAACAGCTCAGAGTAGACAGAAAAGTTACGCGGATAGAAGAAGGCGTGACTTAGAATTTTCAGTGGGTGATTGTGTGTTCTTAAAAGTATCACCGACAAAAGGAGTATTCAGGTTTGGGAAGAAAGGCAAGTTGAGTCCTCGATTCATTGGACCGTATGAGATTCTGGAGAGAGTTGGGGTGGTTGCTTATAGGTTAGCATTACCACCAAACTTGTCTGCTATTCATCCGGTATTTCATGTTTCAATGCTAAGGAAGTATATGTCAGATCCATCGCATGTATTAGAGGTTTATCCCATTGAATTGAGAGATGATATGGTTTATGAGGTGCAACCGGAAGCTATAGTCGACCGACAAGTGAGGAAGCTTAGGTCGAAGGATATAGCTTCAGTCAAAGTGAAATGGAAAGGTCATTCATGTGAGGAAGCGACCTGGGAGCTCGAGGATAAGATGCATGAGGAGTATCCTCATCTTTTCGATAATCTCGGTAAGTATTCAATCTTTTCTATTAAGTTTCGAGGACGAAACTTTTATAAGGTGGGGAGATTGTAATGTTTTGAATATAAAGAGATAGGAAAAGGCTATAGAGCCCTTGGTGGTTTAGAAGTGGGTATAATTAAATGAAGGGTATTGTAGTAATTGTATAAATACATAATATATATAAATAGAAGAAAAAAAAAAGAAAACAAGAGATCTGAAAATTTAGAGTAAAAACTGACGGGAGAGAGAAGGGAGAAAGAGGAAGAAGAAGAAGAAGAGAAAAGAGGGGAAAATAAGGGAAAAAGAAAAAGGAGTTGGAGGAAATAAGTAAAAAGGGGTAAGATTATGTTTTAATGTGTATAATATGTTTTCTTGAGCTTTTAATTTTGGTTTTGATAAATGTTAGGGTTTTGAAATTTGTGTTTTGGGTTAATTGATGAATTAATTTGAATGTTATAGAGTTAATTGTTGTGGGTATTTGATTATTTGGATGATTTTGAGAGATTGTAGATGAAAATGATGATTTTGAGTTATGGTTTTGTTGAATGGTGAATTTGTGTTAGAAATAAGGAAAGAACAGTGGGTTTTCTGTTGAAAATTCTGGGTTTGAGGTTGAAGATGACAAAATTTCGGTTTGGTCCCTCAATTTTGGAAAATTACAGTTTAGTCCCCAACTTTGGAAAATTTGCAAATTGGTCCCTGGAGCCTATTCCGAGATTCTGAACAGAATAAATATGAATTATGGACAGAATTACTGTATAGATAAGAGAATTTAACACTTTCAATTTGGTCCTCCAATTTGACAAAAATTACAATTTGACCCTAAAAATTTGGTAAAATTCCAGAATGGTCCCTGGAGTATAATGAGATGATCTGGACAGAAATGAGGATGAATTATGGACATAATTTCAGTATATTCATGGATTTATGATAAATTTCAGTTTGGTCCTCCAATTAGACAAAAGTTGCAATTTAACCCTTAAAATATGATAAATTACAGATTAGTCCCTAGCTGTAATATTACCTTTTTCAGATTGGTTTGATGAATAATTGAGGGTTATTTAGTGAATTATTACCAATTTTATTATTGTTTTATTATGGATTAGATTTCGGGAAAACCGTTAAATGTTGGGTTTTTAGGAAAGATAACTAGTTAGTTCAAAAACATTAGGGTTATGGAATACACCCTTAGATAAGTGTATTAAATAGGTTATATATATTCTTTTGAGTCATTCTTAATATGTCTCCTTTATATTCAGATAATCCTGATATTCTACCGGCGGACGTCAGTAGGATTTTCTTCGGTGTTTTGGCTTCTGTTTGCTTTTGAGTCAGGTGAGTGGATAATTTTCCATATGCATGAGAAATAGTATAAATATTTGATTTGTTAATATGAATTGAATCATGCTTCTTGATAATATATATGTTGATTATTATCCTTGTTTGATAAAGCATGATCAATTATTGAATCTGAATTCTTGATATGAACCAATATATTTTGAATTGACTTCTGAATTGATAGCTCCTCATTTGATTGATGTCATGAGTTGAGCTTTGAGATATGAATATGTTTGTTAGATTATGATTATGAACCTATGGTATGTCAGTCAGAATACCCATGCTAACAGGGTAGTGTTAGTCTTTGTGCACATCGTATCTGAACCCTAGTTGGTCGGGGGAGTCACCAACCTGTGTGGACTGATCATCCCACAGTACGGAGCCTCATGCTCATTGCATTTTGATTTTCTGACGAGTTTTACCATATGATATTCTTGTTATGGCCAATTTGAGAAACCTTCTATAAGAACCTAGAGCCATACTTGTATATATATTTCTCATTGCTGTATTACCTCGTGTGTGTATATTGAACGTTATCTACTCACTGAGTTGTTGAACTCACCATCTCATTATTTATCTTTTCAGGCTTATAGCTTGATAGCAGGTCATTTTGTTGGACCTTCAGAACCTGCTTTTGGTTGTAATTTGTACCTTCCTTTATGTCAGTTAGTGCTCCAAAACTATGAATTATATTAACTCTTGTATTAAGACAATTCAATTATATTATGAAGTTGATTTTGTTATTAATGCTGCGTTGAACTCTGATTGAGTTAGGATAAGTTTGTGTGTAAGTTTGGGTTCGCATACGTATGGAACCTTGGAGGGGAACCTTGCCTATGTGCCGGTCATGGATCCGGGACTCGGGTCGTGACAGCAGGGAAAGAAGATGCTTATAGTCCTGGATGATGTTTGGAAAGATATTGACTTCCAAGAGATACGGATCCCATTTGGTGATGATCACAGGGGTTGTAAAATTCTTCTAACAACACGTCTTGAACACATATGTTCTTCTATGAAGCGCCAGCAAAAAGTGTTATTAAGAGTCTTACCTGAAAATGAAGCATGGGCTTTATTCAAAATCAATGCAGGTTTACGTGATGAGGACTCTGACTTGAACAGAGTGGCAAAGGAGGTTGCGAGAGAATGTAAGGATTGCCTATAGCACTTGTGACAGTCGGAAGGGCTCTAAGAGATAAATCTGCAGTTGAGTGGGAAGTAGCATTTGATCAGCTAAAAAAGTCTCAATTTCCGGACATGGAACAAATTGATGAACAAAAAAATGCATATGCATGTCTTAAGTTGAGCTATGATTATTTGAAGCACGAGAAAACCAAGTTATGTTTCTTGCTATGCTGTTTATTTCCAGAAGATTACAACATTCCAATTGAGGACTTGACAAGATACGCAGTTGGCTATGGGTTACATCAAGATGGGGAGTCCATTGAAGATGCAAGGAAACGAGTTAATGTGGCGATCAAAAACCTCAAAGCTTGTTGTATGCTGTTAGGAACTGAAACTGAAGAATATGTGAAAATGCATGACTTGGTTCGTGATGTTATCATCAGAAAAATACGGATTCATGGTGAAGGCTGGCTTTGGGTTGAAGGAGTGGCCAACGAGCAATAAAAGCTTTGAAGGCTGTACAACAATCTCGTTAATGGAGAATGAACTAGCAGAACTTCCTGAAGGATTGGTGTGTCCACAGCTCAAAGTTCTATTGTTAGGACTGGATCGTGGTTTGTATGTTCCAGAGAGGTTTTTTGAAGGGATGAAAGCAATAGAAGTTTTGTCTCTACATGGAGGGTGTTTGTCATTGCAATCACTTGAACTCTCAACGAACCTTCAGTCGTTGCTGTTGAGAAGGTGTGAATGCAAGGACCTCAATTGGTTGAGAAAGCTGCAAAGACTTAAGATTCTTGTTTTCATGTGGTGCGACTCCATTGAAGAATTACCTGATGAAATTGGGGAGCTCAAGGAGTTAAGGTTGTTGGATGTTACAGGTTGTGAATTGCTAAGAAGGATTCCTGTGAATTTGATAGGAAGGTTGAAGAAGTTAGAAGAACTGTTGATCGGGGATGAGAGCTTCAAGGGATGGGATGTTGTTGGATGTGACAGCGCAGAAGGAATCAATGCAAGCCTAACAGAACTAAGTTCGCTGTCTCATTTAGCTGTATTATCATTGAAGATACCGAAGGTTGAATGCATTCCCAGAGATTTTGTTTTTCCCAGGTTGCTCAAATATGATATAGTGTTAGGGGATGCGTATTCAGAACTCCATGAAGAATACCCAACCTCGACAAGATTATATTTGGGTGATATAAGCGCCACATCCTTAAATGCAAAGACATTTGAGCAGTTGTTTCCTACCGTGTCTCATATTTGTTTTCGGAGAGTGGAGGGTTTAAAAAATATAGTATTGTCCTCTGATCAGATGACCACCCATGGCCATGGGTCGCAAAAGGACTTCTTACAAAGATTAGAACATGTAGAAGTGAATGGATGTGGGGATATTCGCACTCTGTTTCCAGCAAAATGGCGGCAAGCTTTGAAAAATCTAAGGAGTGTGGAAATTGAATACTGCAGTTCATTAGAAGAGGTATTTGAATTGGGTGAAGGAATTAACGAGGAGAAGGAGCTGCCGCTGTTGTCATCTTTAACAAAGTTGAAGCTGGAAATGTTACCTGAGCTCAAATGCATATGGAAGGGGCCCACTAGCCATGTCAGCCTTCAAAGTCTTATTAAGCTGAAGTTGTATTCTCTGTGACATTTATCTTCACACCGTCCCTCGCTCAAAGTCTTATTCATCTGGAAACACTACGGATAGGAGAATGTCGTGAATTGAAGCGTCTTATCAGAGAGAAGGATGACGAAGGGGAAATAATTCCAGAGTCTCTTGGCTTCCCAAAATTAAAAACACTCTCTATAAGTGTCTGTTATAAACTGGAATATGTCTTTCCTGTCTCCGTGTCTCCAAGTCTTCAGAACCTGGAAGAGATGGAGATTAGATTTAATGACAATTTAAAGCAAGTATTTTACAGTGGAGAAGGAGATGACATCATCGTCAAGTCTAAAATTAAAGATGGCATCATCAACTTCCCTCAGCTAAGAAAATTGTCTCTTTCAAATTGCAGCTTTTTTGGTCCAAAGGATTTTACTACATCAAATGGTTCAATGAGTGCTCAATCAGAGGTGCTGTATATTTGACATGATTTCTTGCCTCTCGTTTAGTTTTAAAAGTGCACAATAATTACTATGAATTACATCTAACAAATCGGTACCCTTGTTTTCTTTTGATGTAGAGGTTTATGAATTTGAAAGAAATATCTATTGAAAACTTGGAAGGAGTACAAGATTTAATACAAGTTGGATGTTTGATAACTAATAGAAGAGCTGGGCATGAACTTTCAATCGTGAGTTTGGAAACATTACACTTGAACTTATTGCCAAAGTTGAGGTGTATTTGGAAAGGTCTCGTGCCGAGCAATTTGACTACTTTGAAGGTGAACGAGTGTAAGAGACTGACACATGTTTTCACAGACAGCATGATTGCTAGTCTACTTCAACTGGAATTTCTAGAGATATCAACATGTGAGGAATTGGAGCAAATCATTGCTAAGGATAATGATGATGAAAAGGATCAGATATTTTCAGGAAGTGACCTCCAATCTTCATGCTTCCCTAATTTGTATCGACTTGAGATCACAGGATGCAACAAGTTGAAGAGTCTCTTCCCGATAGCCATGGCTTCAGGTCTCAAAAGGCTTCAAAGACTTGAAGTAAAAGAATCCTTTCAATTATTGTGAGTATTTGGGCAGGATGATCATGCTTCACCTGTCAATGTTGAGAAGGAGATTATACTCCCTGATCTGGAGTGGCTGATTCTAGATAGATTACCAAGCATTGTCTACTTCAGTCATGGATGTTATGATTTCATATTCCCTCATTTGTGGGGGTTGGAGGTGCGTCAATGTCCAAAGCTGACCACAAAATTTGCTACTACATCAAATGGTTTAATGAGTGCTCAATCAGAGGTGCTGCATATTTGACATGATTTATTTCCTCTCTTTTAGTGTTTTTATTTCTTGTTTCCCTCAATAATAAGACTTACAAGTTAGAATGTGTATGCCATGCTTAAATTGGTTTTGCAGGTATCTCAAGTAGCTGAGGGTTCCAGCACTGGTTGCTCCGTGCCAACCAGCACTTGTAGAACATGGACCTCATATAATGGGTGGAAAGAGGAAAAAGAGGAAGAGGATGGAGTCATATGATTAGTTTGGCATTGGAATTTGAAAAACATGCGAGATGCCTATTTATTTTATAAATACATCTACTAATTCATTCTTCCAAGTAAAATGGCTGCAACTATTTATTTTATATCCTTCTTTAAATCAACAAATACGAGATGCCTGGATGATCTTTGTTCTTGATGTTTGCATTAGGTTGGTTGGTTACCTATTTCATAATAAACTCGACATTGGTGGGAAGTAATTCCAGCTGTTTCATTGGCTACAACAATTTGTCTTATTTCATGTGTTTGTTCTGTTTCATTAGCTACAACAATTTGTCTTATTTCATGTGTTTGTTGTGTGAACTTCCATAAATAAGGGTAATGTTATGTGTTTAGTAATTTATTGTGCGAACCTCCAAAAAAAAGGCTTTTGTTTGTTTGCTCATTTGTGTTTCTTTTCAAGTGTCTGAACCTTCAAAAACAGAAGGCATAATGTTTACTCATTTATGTGCTTATTGTTTAATGTGTGGATTCTCATTCTCCTCATTTTGATGTTCTATTTTTATTACAGATTCTTTATGTGGTTAACTTGTTATTGTGCGTATTGTACAATAATATGGTTTCTACATGAATATATATGTAAAAAATCAATTTACAAATTTATTGACAGAATTTGATATTCCAATATATAAGTAAAAGGATAAATCCTCTAGCTTTGAAAAGAATTAGTGTTTGCCTTTGAGATTGTAATATATTTTTTTCAGCGTATATTCAATTTAATATTTTTAATAATACAAATGAAAATAAACAGAAAATTAATTTATAAATGTAACTACAAATTAAAACAATGTTGAGAAGGAAGAAAGATTAGTAGAATAAAAATAAAATTAATAGACTTTAAAAAAGCAAAGAGTTTTTAATGTTAAAAATATTTTTTTTTATTTAATAGACCCAATTTTGTATTTTTTTTAAAAAGATAACTCTATTTTAATTCTGATTCTTTAGCAACACAGTTTTTCATTCACCATAACACACACATTTTTTTTAAAATAGTTAACATGTCATATTAATGAGGAGAGGTATTTGAATTGGGTGAGGCTGATGAAGGAAGTCAAGGAACTAACGAGGAGAAGGAGCTGCCGCTGCTGTCATCTTTAACAGAGTTACGGCTGTACTGGTTACCTGAGCTCAAATATATATGGAAGGGCCCACTAGATATGCTGAACTTGTGGTATCTTGACAAACTGATATTTATCTTCACACCGTCTCTGACTCAGAGTCTTATTCATCTGGAAACACTACAGATAGAACATTGCGGTGGATTGAAGCGTCTTATCAGAGTCTCTTGGATTTCCAGGATTAAAAAATCTCTATACAAGAGGCTGTGTTAAACTGGAACATGTCTTCCCTGTCTCCGTGTCTCCAAGTTTTCTGAACCTGGAAGAGTAACGATTAAATTTGCTGACAATTTAAAGCAAATATTTTACAGTGGAGAAGGCGATGCACTCACCAGAGATGGCATCATCAACTTCCCTCGGCTAACAAAATTGATTCTTTCAAATTGCAGCTTTTTTGGCCCAAAGAATTTTGCTGCCCAATTGCCTTCTTTGCAAGTGTTAACCAAACCATTAAAGGCCTCGAAGAATTGGGTAATTTGTTGCCACAACTACAAGTGATTTTTTAGCCAAATTCAATACATTGTGATAATTTCTTATTTCTTCCTTCAGATTTCTAAAACTAAAGTAATGGATAAATGGTAGCAAATCCTTTAGCCATCCACTGAATTTAAAAGGAGTGAAATTGAGGCCTTTCCGCCAATTAATAAAAAATAGTTTTTTTATCCAATTTTCTAAACAATTAGAGTCAAAAAGTAAAAATTGAAACTTTCTTTTTAAATACAATATTTTCACATTAAAAGAACTTCAAAAGCAACAAATTTGTAATTAAACAAATCTATTTTTGTCTCTTATGTATTTGTTTATTCTAACTTAAAATACTAATTAAACAGTCTAATTTTTTAATTTGATTTATGATTTTTTAAAAAAACATTTGATTATCACAACATAGAATAAAAGTTTAAAAATTTTATTTGATAAATGTGAGAATTTTTAAATGGTTAAATATTTATGTAGTGAGAGAAAGTATAATGATATTTTAGAAAGATAAATTTTAAAAATATATATATTCTAAAAATGTTAAAAATAGAAAAATTATAAACCTTAAACTTTGAGGATTTATGTAATATTTATAACTTATAAGTCTTTTTTGTTTTTAGAGAAGAGAGATTAAAAATAATTTTATTTTTATGATATTTTAAGTTATATTTTATTTAAAATAATATGGGTTTGATTAATATAAAATATTAAAGAATTTGTACACGATATTAAAAAAATTTTAAATAAAATATTGAGCCTAAGCCTAGTAGAAGTAAAAAATAAACTTATGAACAAGGTATATGGATCCAGGTAGCACTTGTAAAAACCTAGAGCAGTTAGGCTTTTGGAAGTTTTCTTAAGCCAATTAAATTTTGGTCTAAAGCGACTAGAAGTGATAATCTCTTCTTTTGTTCTACTGAAATTCTTGACGTTTAGGCTGGGAATAAATTTAGCTCATCTTGTTTACCTAGAAAATTGAGGGAATGTAGCTGAAATAATTTAAAACCATTTAAGATTTTTGTCAGTTTAGCTAGTTTAGTCGTTCACTTTCCTGTAGTTTCTCAGATACCAAACACGTTTTTATGTATTGAATAAATAATTAACCACCAATTAAAGCAGAAGGAACAATATTTGTGTTTGAATCCTGAGAAAATTGAGTAGGAAAATAAAGGTAAATTTTTGTATTTTATGAAGTTTATTTTTCTTAGTTATGATGATTTATTGTTTTGGAGGTCCCTAAAAGTAGAATAATGGTCCCCAAATTTACAATGTTTTCCTGCAACCAAACAATGCCTTTTTTTAAACTGCTCAATTATTAATCGCTCGGTGTCTACTTGTCCATTCCATTGACCTCTTACAACCACATGATGAGCTTGTTATTGTGCTCAATTAAAGCTCGATCTTCAAAAGCTCAATCTTCGAATCTTCTTCTAAAATATTTAATTTTGCTCTGATATTTATGAAAATGTAATTCATTATTAATCCCTAAAAACTTCTATAACTCCATTCTCAATCCCAAAATTTTGACTTGATTTTGTCATAAGCTTTGATTTAAATCAAAACTTAATTCTAGTCAAAACTCGTACTAAATATAATTTAAATTTTGACTTAAAT
The DNA here is from genome assembly GCA_007827005.2 of Populus simonii. Classification (NCBI taxonomy): domain Eukaryota; kingdom Viridiplantae; phylum Streptophyta; class Magnoliopsida; order Malpighiales; family Salicaceae; genus Populus; species Populus simonii. The sequence continues at coordinate 49,628,602 of CM017464.2, read as the reverse complement.
CAAGATTTGTTATAAAATTAAGTCAAAACTTTACTTTAATAAAATTTTAAAATTTTAACTTATGATATAATTTTTTCTTGAGTAAAAAGTAAAAAAAAACAACTTAAATTAATTTACAAAACTGAACCATATACAATCAAAATTTGGACTTAAATTGAAAGTTTGTTATTACACGGTTAATAATCGAAAGTTACTTTAAATAATTATGAATTGAAGTCAGAAGTTACTTTTCATGAATGATGCCCTGACTTCAATTACTCCACAAATTAACCAACGCTCTTCAATACAACAGATAATGTAATCAATGGTCGTGCTCTAGCTGTAGCCATGCCAATGACAAAGACAGTTGCATTTTCTTGAGCATATATAGTTGTTTAATGAGGTTCGGTTAAGATAGAAAGGAGAGATTTTCACGAGTAAGTCCAAATAATGTCCTTTTTTTTTACATCATAAAACATCATAAAACAAGATAAAAATTGAGTAAAAACAAGCACCCACACCCCTACATAATAAATGCACTTATAAAAGGGTTCATTAGGTAATTTGGGCTACAAATAACAAAACCAAAATAACCTCAACCAATATTCATTACTCCAAATTAATTTTAGAATTAGATTTATTTGACTACACAACACAGAATAAAAGTTTTAAAAAGAAACACTCACAGGCCTACACAACACATGAGCTGATTAAATGGCGACAATCCCATTAGCAAATTTGTGCTCCAAATGACAAAATAAAAATAAACTCAGCAAACAAGATCAGTCCTCATTAATTTTTACACAAGTATGTTGTCAACTGTTGGCCTATTCCAAATTGAGAAAATTGAGTTGGAAAATAAAGGGAATTTTTTTAATCAAATAGAAAAAGTAATACTAATAAATTGAAAAATAACTTAAATCAAATTATAAAAGTAATACCCAATATAACTTAAATTTAGCTTATAGTACGTATGCTTCTTATTCTTACCCATAAAATTGGCAATTTCCTGTACGGCATAAGCTTCTTATTAATAAACACTAATGATCCAACAATTGAACCATTTAACTTCAAAAGGAGTTTCAATTTCCTGTACGGCATAAGCTTCATTTAATAACTTATATGTTATTAAATGAATTGAAGCTCCTTTTGAAATTTGGAAATCAAAGAATTCGGACCTGCACTTGCTAACCATAGTAGCATGTTAACTCTAGTCCTTAATGCTTTGAACTTCTTTTTTTTCCCAACAATTTCTTTGACACAATAAATTGGACTTTCATTGAAATTAGGCTCTTTAAGTTCAAAATTACACCATTATAGATATTCACATAAAATGGTCCACTCAGTCACAGCTTTGTAGAAGCCTAACAAGTAGATAGCAACTTTCGACAAATGCTCTCAGTCCAGTAAATAAGTTCGGTGTTTCAATTAAGCTAGAATTCAATTACTCAATTTTACAAAAAAAAAAAAAAAAACAATGAGTTTTTTCCTTATATTTTACTCTATACTAAAAAAAATCAGTCTTTCGTCATGAATTCGCATAATGAAAGACTGATTTTAGTGGACAAAGTAGCATGCCTTAAATCTAGGGGTATGATGATCTTTTTCATAAAACACATTGGTCATTACTAAAAGGGGGCTAGATGATATTTTTACATTTTCTTTGCACAATGTGACTATTTAATTACCTTTGAAAGACAAAAAAAAATCACTTGGGTCCAGAGGCTTGTAGTCTTTGACTTGATTTTTCAACAAGTAAGTTACTTAATTGCCCATGGAAATTTAAAACAATTGTCTTTGACTATGAGGCTTTTTGTCATTTAAATTGGTCATTTGATAGTTATTTGGTATCATTGAAGGCAAGAATAGAATTTGATAAATAAAAAAATTAAATTAAAAAGAAAAATAGAATTGGGTTAACAGTGTTTGCCACCTATGGACAGCATGTGCGGCACCATCCAATAGGCAAAACCGTGATTCCAGGGCGGCTTTTGAAGGATCTCGATGTCCCCTCCACCAATCAGCGGTGCATGTAGCACTATAACGGCTGGTGTGGCACATGTGGCATTTTTTTTTCTTTTCTCCTCTCTCCTACTCAATTTTTGTGTCGGAATTTAAAAATCAAATCAGACCCTAAAGTTTGTTCTACTTATGATTTCATCCATATTCTTTTTATTACATTTTTTTTCAAATTTAGAATACTTTTATGAAATCATGTGGTTTTTTCAATTTCATCATTGTTCTCTTTGTTGCATTTTTTTATTTAGAATAGTCTATTAAATTACTTTAGATGGTTTTCACAACTGTTTTTTTTTTTTTTTGCAATTTCATCATTCTTTAGTTTTTTCCTATCAAATCTAATCTTTTTTTATTATTGTATTTTTTTTACCTTGCGAGATTTTTTTTGAATGATTTTTTTTATTATTTTATCTTTCAACATTTAATTAGACGAGTCTTTAGGTTTTTAGTAAAGTCCAAGTCTAGAATTTAATGGTTTGCAGGTTTAAGAGATTGATCCCGGTTTCTTTGTTTTTTTTTTTTTATCCTCCAACATTTTGTTCTTTTTTAATTCACTTTATATGATATTTTTTAGTCTTTTTGAAAATAACATAGGTTGCCTTGGTTTTTTCTTTTGTTTTCGTCTTTGTTGAATTTAGTTTTTTATGAAGGAATTTTATTTTTAAGCTGAATTAAATTGATTGATTTCATCCTCCAACATTTAGTTTTTTAGGTGTTGAGCTCGGGTCAAGAATTTAATATATTGCGGGTTTGAGAGTTTAACTTGAGTTTACAAGGTTCACTCGAGCTTCTTTGATTTTTTGTTTCATTTTTGTAAGCTTTTTTTTTTTTTTTCATATTTCATCCTCTAACATTCTTTTTTACTCTCTTTCTATGGGAGTTTTTTTAAAATAACAAGGGTACGACTCAAAGTTTTTTTTTTAATATTTGTTAATGGTTTGCCTCATAACTCGTATTACAGGTTTGACGAGTTAGCTCAGGTTTTTTTATCTTTTTTTAATTGGTATTTTTTATTTCATAATTTAACATTGAGTTGATTATAAATTAGACTTCATGATTTAATTTGGTTTGCTTTCTATGATGTTATCCTGATTTTATGACTCAGGTCACATGTTTTGCGAATTAAGCCATGTAGACTTAGGTCGTTTTATTGTATAATGTTTTTAGATTGATTTTTTTTTCAATTTCAACATTTAACAATAAGTTTATTGAAAATTGAGTTTTATATTTTGTTTTGATTTGCTTTCTATGAGGTTATTCTGGTTTTATAATCTGGGTCGTGGATTTGACATGTTAACCCGAGTTAACTTAGGTCGATCCAATATGTTTTTGTTTCAATATTTTTTAAAAAATATATATTTTCTTGAATTTTTTAACTTAAGGTTGCCTCAAGTCTTTTTTTTTATCTTTTTTAATTTATTTTTTAAAAATTTCTTCCTTTGATATTTGATTAATTGGGGATTAAACTTCATAGTTTGTTTAGATTATTTTCTATAGAGTTATCCCAGTCATATGACTTGGGTTGCAGTTTTGACAGGTGAACCCGAGTTGACTCGAGTTATTTGTTTTTTCTCTCTTTTTTAATTGTTTTCTTTTTCAATTTCATTCTTCAACATTGGTTTAATTGAGAATTAGATTTCATATTTGATTTTGATTTGCTTTCTATGAAGTTTATTTTAACCTCATAATTCGGGTCGCAGATTTGACATGTTAACTCGAGTTAACCTAAGTTGATCAAATATGTTTTTGTCTCAATAATGTTTTTTAAAAATATGCTTTCTTGAATTTGTGTAGTCAAACTATATTTTTAACGGTTGTTCGATTTGATTTTGGACTTGTCAAGTTGACCAGGTCACATTGAGACAATCCTTACTCGATTTTTTTTATTAGAAAGCACACTTAGCAAATAATAATTTAGTCTTGATAAAACTAATTAATCAATTCCATAGTTTCAATAACAATATGTTTAATTCTTATATTTTTAGTTATATATAGTTTAGTACTGTCAATTTCAAGTTCTTTTACAAGTTTTTTTTTTTTTTTTTTTTGCTTCCTTCTTGAAAAAAAAGAAAAAGGAAAAGAAGAAGCAGCCAGTTGGGGAAATTTCATTAGGAAGGAAGGTATCTTATATATATAGTTAATGGAATGTTTCATAAATATACTACAAGGATTAAATAATTAATTTTAATAAATTACAGCGCTAATTAGTTATAATTAAATCTTCGTTGACATAAAGGATTTTATTATTTGTTTTTTGAAGGAGAATATGTACATGCAACAATCTTTACTGTTCCTTCATTTAGGAATATAGAATTCAAATATGCTTTTAAGAGTATATATTTATAGGGTACAAATCTGTTTGTATAAGCAATATTTTCATAAATTTATCAATTCTGCAGCTGGAAAAAAGAAATAGACTCAATATTGCACCTGAGAAGACCGATAAAATGAAAGAAAAGAGAATTCTTTCTTTATCCAAAAAATGCTTAACACAATTTTAGTTCCAGCACTACAACTCATCAACTGTTATATTATCTTAATTAACAAAAAAATCCATCATATAATAACTTCAAAAAATCGATAATACGCAAGTAATTTAATGGTATATTTAATGTTTGCCCCTGTTGAGTTTACGAAGAGACCAAATATAAAAGTATTTATAAAAAGATTTTAGTTTTGAAGTTTTTAAATCGATTCTGGAGGACCACAGTATCTCAGAGCACCACATCATGGTGTGTATCTTGGACAAGTGGAAAGCACTTGTCGCCGTTTTGCCTTTTAGAAACTCTAATGCTCCAATACTTTCGGTGGAGTTTAGCTTCTTTTTTTACTTAACCTTCAGCTCTGCTACAGTTCAAGGATTTCTATCCCTAAATGAAAAATGAATTTTTGACCCCTAACCTAATCCCGTCATTAAATTCTAAATAAACAAACAATAGCAATACATTATTATTATTATTCTTTTATAAAGAAGAGATGATATGTCATCTACTTTTTAATATAAAAAATTAAAAAGTCAGGCCCACGAAGGAGGCCTTTTCTTTAATGCGTTAGGTACATAGACCCACATGTCTAACTTCTTTTGCCTTTTTTTTTTCCCTCTGCATTTTACACTTTATGAGCTTACTTTCTCTTTTTTCCATGTCTCTCACTTGTCCCCATTTTCTCTTTTAAAAACTCTAAATAAAACTAAATTAACAAGAAAATACTAAATGAGAAGGGGTTTTTATTTAAAACCCCTCCTCACAAAACACTATTTATTATATTAATTAATATTTTTTTCTATTTTTTTAATTAATGTTTTTTATAAAAAAAAATTTATTTTTTAATATTAGATTGTTTTTTATTGAGTTATCTCACTCTTATAGCAAGCCTCACGAATTAAGTGGGTTAACCCGATTGACTCAGGTTTTTTTTTTTTAGTAACGTTTTCTTCTTAATCTCATAATTTAATATTGAGTATATTGATAATTAGGTTTCATGATTTTTTATTTGCTTTATATTCAGTTATTTCAGCCTCATGATACATAAATAGTTCTTAATGAGTTAACCCGAGTTAACTCAATTTGTATTTTGTGTCTTTTTTTAATTGAGTTTTTTTATAATTTCATCATTCAACATTGGATCGGTTAAGACTTGAGCTTCATAATTTATTTTAATTTACATTTTACAAGGATATCTTGGTTTCATGATCAAGGTTGTGGGTTTTGACATTTTAAATCGAGTTTTTTTTTATTTTTTTCTAAAACGTTATCTCGGTCTCATGACTTGGGTCATAGGTCCTTCAAAATTGGATTTATATTTTATTAGTTTATCCTTGTTTCATAACTTGGGTAACGGGTTTGGCCGGTTAATCAAGTTGACCCTATTTTTTTAAAATGGCTTTTTTTCCCCCTAATCTCATTATTTAATATTCTGTTTGATTTGAAATTAGACTTCATGATTTGTTTTAGTTTGTTTTTTTAATAAAATTAGATTGTTTTTTCAATTTCAACCTCCTTTAATTTTTTAATTTGTCAAATTCAGTCACCTTTATTTTGATTTCTATTTATTTTATTTGAGATAATTTTTAAATTTGATTTTTTTATTTCATCCTCTGGTTTTTTTCCTATTAGGTTTGTGATTAGTACTTAAAAGTGTATTTTTATTAAGGTTTTATATCATCATTATGCACTTGAAGTATCAATAACTCCTTAACTAAATCATGTTTTATAATAACATACCTAATAATATAAGATACCTTTAATTTATGGTAAATGTTCATCTTAAATGCAGGCCTATCACATAAATGAAATGATGGATTGATGAGTTCAAGTATTGAAATTGAAAGGACAAAGAGATGACCAAACTTAGAAAAGAAATGTTGGTGCAGTCCAAACTGGAACATTGTTCGGTAATTGGGTCATATCTCGAGTTCTAGATGTCCAAATGATCTCAATTTTTTACACAGATTCAGTAAGATATTAAACTCTTGTTTATGTTTTTCATTTCCTTTCCTTTATTTATATAATTATGTTCTTATCTTATTTATTTATGTTTCTTTATTTCATTATGTTTAGCTAAATCTATTATGTCAAGGTGAAAAGGTTACACTATTGGTGTAAGAATAAGTATAGTATAAACTCAACATGGACTTTAATGCTTGATACTAACATGTTTTATATTTATTATCTTGCTCACTCTTAATACCTTGCTTGGTAAATGGTTAATCTAGATTTGTGTTGAACAACTCTGGTACAACAAATGCTTGGCACTTTCATAGCCTAACTGTATGGTATAACCTACACCTGTGCTATGAAAGGAACTTGATTTGTTGTTAACATAAGTTATCACCATGAATACCTGATAATATTTACAAGTATTGGCATTACTCGAACAAGATAATTAATGTAATCATGTTAACAATTATAATCTGATTGGAACCTCCTTTGTGTGTGGTTTCCAGTTGAGTAATAAGAGTTTATACTATACTTGCTTGAAGTACCATTAGTAGATCTTCTAACCATTAACAATAAAATACTAAATAAGAAGGGGTTTTCATTTGATTAATATATTTTTTATTTTTTTAATTAATACTTTTTTTATATAAAAAAATTCATTATTTAACTTTAGATTTATTTTTTATTGAATTATCTTACTCCTATTAGATAGATCATATGTTTGGTGAGTTGATCCAATTGACTCGTTTTTTTAATTAACTTTTTCTTTTTAATCTCGTCTTTAATATTAGGTTGATTGATAATTAGGTTTTATAATTTGTTTTATTTGTTTTTTATTGGGTTATTTGGACTTTATAATCCGAGAATTATGTTTAATGGGTTAACCCGAGTTAACTCGGTTTATTTTTTTAATTATTTTTTTTTTACAATTTTATTTTTTAACATTGAATTGATTAAGATTTAAATTTTATAATTTTAAAAAAATTATTTAACTTGCAGCAAATTACAGGTAAATAGAATAGTATAATTTAAATCTTGAGACACTAATGTTAGTTGAACTACTTCATGATTGATATGCTTTAAATGAGCAATTAAAATATCAAAGGATTTCTTTCAAAGACACTCCCAAATGTTTAATTATTAGAAGGTTAATTTTAGTTACTCGTCTTTTGATGCAGTGCTTGCTGTTTTTTTCAGATTGATGATATCTTCTGATTGTTGCTGGTTGTAGATTTCCTCCTTCATCCACCTTCATGACTGCTACTCATATCAAAGGACTTGCAAACTAACTTCATCAAGTTTTAAAAAGAAAAGGCAAAGAAAAACCAGGGAATTGACCTCTCCTCACTGTTATTTTCCTGCTTTCGTAAAGTTTTTTATTATATTCTATCTCGTGCTGAGAGTGTTTCCAAAAGCACTGAAATGTGTGGAAAATTTTACTCTGAAGGTGTACAGTGGAAATCGACTCTCCCTTGTTAATTTCTAAATTAACCATCTGAAGAGGTTTTTTTTTCTTGTATATTATTGTTTTAATAAAAATAATAGAAAAGAAGAAAAGGATAAAAGTAAAACCAGAGAATGATTAAGAATACCAAGAGAGTGTGGGATTGGTAATGTAATATAAGATGTTTTTTTAAATTATTTTTTTTGTTTAAGAATATATTTAAATAGTTTAAGAATACAAGCGGAAAGCACTTGTCCCCGTTTTGCCTTTTAAAAACTCTAATGCTCCAATACTTTCGGTGGAGTTTAGACTTTTCTTACATAACCTTCAACTCTGCTACAGTTGCTGTGGGGGTCAAGGATTTCAATCCAAGAGCATCAAGGTTTTAAAAAGAAAAGGCAAAGAAAAACTGGCCCGACCACCATTTCAAAAGATAAGCTTACTTTCTTTTTTTTCCCCGTCTCTCATTTGTCCCTGTTTTGTATTTTAAAAAACAAAAAAAAAACTAAATGAGAAGGGTTTTTTTAATTATTATACCCTTCCTCACAAAACATAACCTTCAACTCTACTATAGTTATGTGGTGGGCATAACATTATCAAAATAAATTAATAAACCGTGAGGTGATTTTATGATGGTACTAATCATTATGAATCCTCTCACATTTTATTATAAACGGAGTAGTGATTTTTTTTCTTTTAATGCTCAAACATTTTTTTCTTTTAATTTTATCATTTTGTGGTCAAATTGATGGCTAATTGTTTTTAGTTTGTTATGAAAGGATAAGATTAAAAGATAGAGGATCAAAGATTAAAAAAAATAAAAAAAATAGATGGCAATTTCAAAATTAACATAAAAGTTCACTTTGTTTGAATTATAAATTTTCAATCCTTTTAGTTTTTGAAAATTCATTTTTTTATTGAATTTTTTATTTTATTTTCAGTCATTGGTTTGAGAGATAAGAGAGAAGGTTGTTGGATTTCAATTGAAGAAAAAGAAAGTCATTAGTTGACATCGATCTTAGCCATGTAAAAGGTCGATTTTGGTGTCAGCGAGATTCGTTCGATGATGAGAGTTTTACTTAGGTGTTCTTCATCTTTCTTCTTATCTGAGAGTTTTACTTAGGTATTCTTTGTCTTTCCTAAAAGCAAAAAAGGTTAATTAAAGTTGCTTTTGGGTTTTTTTGACCACTTACTAGGTTATTTAAGGCTATAAATAGATTTATCAAGGCTTTTAGGGTGTTTTCTAGGTGTTATGAGTTAAAAATAAAATGAAAAAAGAACTTTTGAGTATAAATACCCTTAACCTAATCCGGTCATTAAATTCTGAACAAGCAAATGACGCTTCATTTTCTAATATAAGTGTAGCAACGCATTCTCCATGTCTATTTTTTTAATAAAGAGTGGACAACATATCATCCATCCTTTAATATGAGAAATTACATGTCATCCACCCTTTAATACGAGAAATTAATAGATTTTAGCTTCTTCTTTTTTATACATAACCTTCAACTATGCTACATTCAAGGATTTCTATCTAGAGGGGCATCAAGTTTTAAAAAGAAAAGGCAAAGAAAAACCAGCCTGACCACCATATCAAAAGTTGAGCTTACTTTCTCTTTTTTTCCTATCTCTAACTTATCCCTGTTTTCTCTTTTAAAAACTCTAATTAATATTAAATTAACAAGAAAATACTAAATGAGAAGGGGTTTTTATTATAACCCATCCTCACAAAACACTATTTATTTGATTAATATTTTTTTATTTTTTTCATTAATGCTTTTTTATATAAAAAACAATTCATTTTTTAATATTAAATTTATTTTTTATTGAGTTATCTAACTCTTATTGCAAGAATCAAGAATTTAGTGGGTTAACCTGATTGACTCGAGTTTTTTTTCTTGAGTAACTTTTTCTTCTTAGTCTCATCATTTAATATTGAGTATATTGATAATTAGGCTTCATCATTGTTTTATTTGCTTTTTATTGGATTATTTCAGCCTCATGATATATGAATAGTTCTTAATAAGTTAACCTGAGTTAACTCAGTTTGTATTTTGTGCCTTTTTTTAATTGAGATTTTTTACAATTTCATTATTCAACCTTGGAAAGGTTGAGACTTGAGCTTCATGATTTATTTTAATTTACATTTTACAAGGATATCTTGGTTTCATGATCAAGGTTGTGGGTTTTGACATTTTAAATCAAGTTTTTTTTTTATTTTCTTTCTAAAAAGTTATCTCGGTCTCATGACCTGGATCATGAGTCCTTCAACATTGAATTTACATTTTATTAGTTTATCCTTGTTTCGTGACTTCAGTAACGGGATTGGCCGATTAACCAAGTTGACTCTTTTTTTTCCTTTTTTTAATTGGCTTTTCCCCCCAATCTCATTATTTAATATTTTGTTTGATTTATAATTAGACTTCATGATTTGTTTTAGTTTGTTTTTTAATTAAATTAGATTGTTTTTTCAATTTCAACCTCTTTTAATTTTTTTAATATGTCAAATTCGGTCACCCTTTTTTATTTCTATTTATTTTATTTGAGATAATTTTTTAAATTATTTTTTTTATTTCATCCTCTGGTTTTTTTTTCTATTAGGTTTGATCCTCATTCTTTTGATTGCTATTTTTTAAAAAATAATTTTTTTTGCTTTATCCTTCAACATTAAATTAGTTGAAAACAGAGCTTTTTGACTGAGACAAAGTCTAGAATTTCACGAGTTACGAGTTTGAAAAATTAACATAGGTTTAGGAGATTTGCTCGAGTTTGCTTGGGTTTTCCCCCTTTTTTAAGCTTATGGTTTTTTAGTTTCATCCTTCAATATTGGATTTCTCATTGATTTTGAAAATGATATGGGTTATCTTACTCTTCAACATTAGGTTGTTTAATAATTAAGTTTCATAGTTTTATTCAATTTGCTTTTGATGAGGTTGTCCAATATCACAACTAGGTCATGAATTTTGTATGCTGACCCGGTGGAATCGAGTAGGGTTTTTTTCAAAACTTTTTTGAGATTATATTTTATCTTCAATTCATCTTTCAATATTTTGTTTACTAGAAATTGAGCTTCGAATGTTTTCACGTTCTTATTTAAATTTTTCTTCATTATAAGATAAGATCCTTCAACATTTGATTTTTTATTTATTTTATATTTCAACATTTGATTGATACTTCAATCTTATACCTATAATCATGGACTTAATAGGTTAACCTGGTTTAACTCGGGTTGTTTTTTCGTTGTTTTTTTAGCTTCCCCTTTTGATATTAGGTTATTTGATAATTGAGCTTCATGATTTTATTTTATTTGTTTTCTACAGGGTTACACCGATGTCATGACCAAGTCGCATATTTTGCATGCTAACATGGATCGACTCAATTTTATTTTTTTACCTTTTTTCAGTGTAATTTTTTCTTTAATTTTTTTATAGCCGTGGTATTTTTCATTTGTGTTTTTCAATTAACCGATGCTTGCATTGCCTTAACATATTTTCTTTATGTTGAAAAAAAATTGGGTTTACCAACGATATAGTGCGAGCCACCTATCTGTTGTTACACTACTTTTTATGGATTTTTGGAGAAAAAACAACTAGTGGGTCAAGTATTTCTAACCAAGACATAACATAAACAAAATAAATTAATAAACTGTGAGGTGATTTTATGATAGCACCATTCGCTATGAAGCCTCTCACATTTCATTATGAGTTGGAGTAGTGATTTTTTTTTCTTTTAATTTTTTCTTCTTAATTTTATCATTTTGTGGTCAAATTGATGGCTAATTGCTTTTGGTTTGTTATGAAAAGGTAAGATTAAAAAGATTGGGGACCAAAGAGAAAAAGGGCAGAAAAAATAGATGGCAGATTCAAAATTAGCGAGAGAAGTTCACTTTGTTTAAATTATAATTTTTCAGTCCTTCTAGTTTTTGAAAATTCATTTTTTTATTGAAAATTTTACTTTTTTTATTTTCAATTATTGGTTTGAGAGATGAGAGAGAAGGTTGCTGGATTCGAGTTCAAGAAAGAGAAAGTCATTAGTTGATATCGATCCTAGCCATGTTAAAAGTCGATGTTGGTGTTAGTAAGATTCATTCGTCAATGAGAGTTTTACTTAGGTGTTCTTTGTCTTTCCCCTTGTCTAAGAGTTTTACTTAGGTGTTTTTTGTCTTCCTCAAAAGCAAAAAAGGTTAATTCAAGTTGCTTTGGGTTTTTTGACTAATTACTAGGTTATTTGAGGCCATAAATGATTTATCACGGTCTATAGGGTGTTTTGCAGGTGTTATGGGTTTAAAATAAAATAAATAAATAAAGAATTTTTGGGTATAAAATACCCCTTACCTAATCCTATCATTAAATCTTGAACAAAATTAGGCATATTTTTTAAAAAAAGAAACAATTGTTGAAAAAAATATCAAAAATTCAAAAAAAATATAATATAAAAAAAATTATGATTTGGGATGAAATCAAACAGATAATAAATTTTTAAAAGCAAGAAGTGGTCTAAAATAGGTATAATCAGGCCAACTATAATTTTGAGGACCAATTAGGAGTTTGATTGAAAAGAAAATTGAAGAAAAAGATTGAATTTAGCCATATTTGCTTTAGAGAGAGGTTGGAAAGAGAAATCATGTTTGAGAGAAAGAAACAAGGAAATTACGTAGACTTACATTTATTATATACTAAGGAAAAAAATACCTTTTTGTCTAATTTGCTTTTTCCTGTTGAACAAGGAGGCAAATCATAATTTCCCAAACCATAGATTAAAAAAAAAAAACCAGACCAAAAGTATAAGAGATTTTTTTTAATTATACCTAAAATTTATTAAGGAAAGAAAAAAAAATCAACAATAGAGTATCAAAGTATAAAATAAAAAGAAATCCAATAATCAATCTTAAATTTGTTAGAAAATATTATGTTTAGTTCACATATTTTTTTTATTCTATAGTTCCTTTAGTTTTTACAATTTTAATTTTAGTTCAAAATTTTATTTTTTTAATATTTTAAATCCTTGAGTTTAAAAAATAAAAGAGAAAGTCGATTGAAAAGAATGAAAGAAAGGTGAAGTTTGTGAATGAGAACTTTTCAAAGATAAAACTCATCGTTTTTTGTATCAACAAGTTTTATTATATGAGAGAAGCTTGATAGTGGTAGTTTATTTCTATAAACATGCCTGAAAAATACATTAAGTTTCATTTATATTTTTTTATTTGGTTTATTTTTATTTTTTGAATGATTTTGGGATTTTATTTTTAATACATAGATATTTTTATGATATTTTTAGATGCAAAGAAAACCTGTGTTATTAATATCATATGCAAACTTTTTAAAACATTATTGTAATTATTGTTGTCCTCGCGATAATCACCATTACTATCTTTGCTATTAATATCATATGCAAAGTTTGTAAAACAATATTATTGTCCTCGTGAAAATGACAGGGAATTGACCTCTTCTCACCATTATTTCCTTGCTTTCGTCAGGACCGCTGAAATAAGGTAAAGTTTTTTTAGCTCTATGTTCTATCTCGTGCTAAGAGGAACAGGAGAATGTTTTGAAAAGCAATTAAGAACATGATTTTATGGCCTCAATCAGAGAGGTAATGTGTGGTGCTAAAAGACAAGGCAGAATAAGGTGTATAGTGGAAATAGACTCTCCCTAGTCCCTAGTTAATTTCTATATTTCCATCAAACCTATTTTAGGGTTTGAACTTGAACCATCTGAAGAGGTTTTTTTTTCTTGTATATTATTGCTTTAATAAAGATAACAAAAAAGAAAAGAAAAGGATAAAAGTAAAACCAGAGAAAGATTAAGAATGCCAAAAGAGTGTGGGATTGATATTGTAATATATGATGTTTTTTTAAAAATATTAATTTAAAATAAATAAATAAATAAATAAAATTTAATTTTTTTAAAAAATACTTGTAAAATATCTAAGTAATCATTCAAATTATTTTATGTTCTTGAAAGAAAAGAAAAGTCGCGTACGAGAGAACCTGTGTTATTAATATCACATGCAAACTTCTTAAAACATTATTGACCATTATATTATTGTCCTCGTGAAAATGACATCTTCTCACCATTATTAGAAGAACATGAGAGTGTTTTGAAAAGCGGGGACAGAGTGAGAAACAAGAACATGATTTTATGGCACGTGGTCAGTTCCTTGTATGGTCCTCAATCAGGAAGGTACTGTGTGGTGCTAAAAGACAAGGCAGAATAAGGTTAAAGGGACCTAATTTACAAATTTTACTCTTAAGGTGTATAGTGGAAATAGACTCTCCCTAGTTAGTTTCTATATTTCCATCAAACCTATTTAGGGTTTGTTTTCTTGTATATTATTGTTTTGATAAAAACAATTGATTTGACTATTTATAAGTGAATTGAAAGACCAAGTAATCTATAAATTTGTTTTCGAGGTTAGTCCATAATCAGGTCAAGTAGAACAGCTATGCATCTAATAATTAAGAAGATAAGAAAGAAGAAAATGATAAAAGTAAAACTAGAGGAAGATTAATGATTGGTATTGTAATGCAATGTAAGATATTTTTAAAAATTATTTTTATTTAAAAATATATTTGAATAACTTTTTAAATTATTTATATTAATATATTAAAATCATAAAAAATATTAATTTAATATATTTTCAAGCAAAACTCATGCAAATTCAATTAAAAAAACATTAAAAAAAAACTGTAAGGAGAAGATAAGGTTGAATAAGTGACGACAATCTATTGGCTTCTCGGATGACCTTATCTCCATGTCACAGGTCCTTTCTCTTAATTGTTTTCTATATTTGAAACTGTAATTCCCAGCATAGCGCATATGCGAGGGTAATCTCAAGAGAAAAACAACAGCCTTGTTCTTTTAGAAGCATCGAAGGGTGAAATAGAAAAAAATAAAAGGACTGAAATGAAATAAAACCTTGGTGGATGCTATCAATAGCCTTGTTCTTTTAGCTTTCTGTATAATGTAATGGGCAGGTCTTATTACTTGAGTGTGTGATGCAAGAGATAGTCATTGCAGATTTTAGTTGCCTAAGTTTGATCCTTTGTGGAGTTCCTTTGCAAGTCTCTTTTTTTTCTCCTTATTCATAATTTTCAAAAAAAAAAAAAAAACATTGACCGATCATAGCTTTAGATTAATTATATGTGTTATTGGAAGAGATGAGGAGCTAGTATCATTCGTGCAGGTGTCAAAGTGATCATCAGCAGCCTTCCATTCCTTTCTCTCTTTGCTAGGTGAGTACTGGTGCATATTATTCTTTTATTTGTTTGTCATTATCTTTATACTATGCCTTTTATCTTAATTATGTCATAAAATTGCATTTTTGTGGGAATTGCTGCTTTAAACTCGTAAGTGTAAACTATTTTGTTTCAATGTATTCGTTAGATCGGTGGTATGCTATCTTTCACTAATGAAATTCTTTTTATTGGTTTTGAGAAGAAAAAAAAAGTATTTCTATCTTTGTCTTATGGAAAAAGCACATAGATCTATGAACTATATATATAAAAAGAAAGGATAGATATTCCGATTACTTAATAATCGAGGAAATGAGTGTTTAAAATTAAATTAATAAAATTGAAACCAAATCAGCTTCATTAGATAAAGCTATTGTGTAGATAAAAATAATTAAATAAGTGTATGATGCAGAGATGGTCGCTACAGATTTTCGTTGGCTAAGATTGATCCTTTGTTGAGTTCGTTCCATTAATTATACTTCCTTGCAAGTCTTTTTTTTCTCCTTATTCATAACTTTTAAAAAAAAAAAAACATTGACCGATCATAGCCTTAGATTGATTAGATGTATTGTTGGAAGCGATGAGCAGCTAGTATCATTCGTGCAGGTGTCAAAGTGATCATCATCAACCTTCCATACAGAGACTGGTGGAAAATGGCTATCGAAAGTGTTGGTGGATCCGTTGTATCCAAGATAGCAGAGCTCTTGGTGGAACCAGCAATAAGGCAGTTCCGTTACATGTTCTGTTTCAACAATTTTGTTCAAGAATTCGATGAACAAATGATGAACCTGGCTTTGGCATTTTATCGTCTGCAAGATGCTGTCAACGTTGCTGAAAGGAATGCTGAAGAAATTGAGATTGATGTCAACGCATGGCTGGAAAATGCAAAAAACGAAATTGAAGGTGTGAATCGTTTGCAAAATGAAAAAGGAAAAATTGGCAAATGCTTTACTTGGTGTCCAAATTCGATGCGACAATTCAAGTTAAGCAAGGCACTGGCAGAGAAGACAGCGACTTTGAGAAAACTTGAACAAAATAGCAGAAAGTTTCCAAAAGTGTCCCACAAAGCACCTCTTCAAGAGATAAAATTTCTTCCATCAAAGGGATTCATGCTCTCAAAATCGTCAGAAGAAGCTTTCGAACAGATTATGAAAGCTCTCAAAGATGACAAGGTCAATATGATCAGACTGTACGGCATGGGAGGGGTGGGTAAAACCACCCTGGTGAAAGAAGTAGCCAGGAGGGCCAAAGAGTTGCAGTTGTTTGATGAAGTTTTGATGGCTACGGTGTCCCAGAATCCAAATGTCACAGACATCCAGGATCAAATGGCAGATAGTTTAGATCTGAAATTTGTCAAGGAGAGAAAAGGAGGGAGAGCAAATGAACTATGGCAGAGACTGCAGGGAAAGAAGATGCTTATAGTCCTGGATGATGTTTGGAAAGATATTGACTTCCAAGAGATAGGGATCCCATTTGGTGATGATCACAGGGGTTGTAAAATTCTTCTAACAACACGTAATCAAGAACTATGTTCTTATTTGGCGTGCCAGCAAAAAGTGTTGTTAAGTCCCTTAACTGAAATTGAAGCTTGGGCTTTATTCAAAAGCAACGCAGGTTTAAGTGATGAGGACTCTGACTTGAACAGAGTGGCAAAGGAGGTTGCGAGAAAATGCCAAGGATTGCCTTTAGCTCTTGCGGCAGTAGGAAGGGCTCTAAAAGGCAAATCTAAAAATGAGTGGAAATTAGCATCTAAAAACCTCAAAAAATCTCAATCTCGGCACATGGAAAACGTTGATGACCGAAGTAATCCATATGCCTGTCTTAAATTGAGCTATGATTATTTGAAGCGCAAGGAAACCAAGTTATGTTTCTTGCTATGCTGTTTATTTGAAGAAGATGACGACATTTCAATCGAGGATTTGACGAGACATGCAGTTGGCTACGGGTTACATCAAGATGTGGAGTCCATTGATGATACAAGGGAACAAGTTTATGCGGAGATGAAAGCCCTCAAAGATAGGTGTATGCTGTTGGGCACTGAAATTGAAGAATATGTGAAAATGCATGACTTGTTTCGTGAAGTTGCTATTGAGATAGCAACTAAAGAATATGGATTCATGGTAAGTGCTGGCAATGGGTGGAAGAGTGTTAATAACAGTGTTACAACAATTTCGTTAATGGGCAATATACTAGCAGAACTTCCTGAAGAATTGGTGTGTCCACAGCTCAAAGTTCTTTTATTAGAACTGGATGATGATTTGAATGTTCCAGAGAGGTTTTTTGAAGGGATGAAAGCAATAGAAGTTTTGTCTCTAAAGGGAGGGTGTTTGTCATTGCAATCACTTCAATTCTCAACGAACCTTCAATCGTTGCTGTTGATCGAGTGTGAATGCAAGGACCTCATTCGGTTGAGAAAGCTGCAAAGACTTAAGATTCTTGTTTTCAGGTGTTGCTACTCCATTGAAGAATTACCTGATGAAATTGGGGAGCTCAAGGAGTTAAGGTTGTTGGATTTGACAGGTTGTGAAAATCTAAGAAGGATTCCTGTGAATTTGATTGCAAGGTTGAAGAAGTTAGAAGAACTGCTGATCGGGGATGAGAGCTTCAAGGGATGGGATGTTGTTGGATGTGACAGCGCAGAAGGAATCAATGCACGCCTAACAGAACTAAACTCGTTGTCTCATTTAGCTGTATTATCATTGAAGATACCGAAGGTTGAATGCATTCCCAGAGATTTTGTTTTTCCCAGCTTGCTCAAATATGATATAGTGTTAGGGGATTATTATTATTTAGAAGTATACCCAACCTCGAAAAGATTATATTTGGGTGATATCAGCGACGCATCCTTAAATGCAAAGACATTGGAGCAGTTGTTTCCTACCGTGTCTCGTATTTATTTTCGTAGAGTGAAGGGTTTAGAAAATATAGTATTGTCCTCTGATCAGATGACCACCCATGGCCATGGGTCGCAAAAGGACTTCTTTCAAAGATTAGAACATGTAGAAGTGAGTGAATGTCATGATATTCGCACTGTGTTTCCAGCAAAATGGCGGCAAGCTTTGAAAAATCTAATAAGTGTGGAAATTGAAGACTGCGAATCATTGGAAGAGGTATTTGAATTGGATGAAGGAATTAACGAGGAGAAGGAGCTGTCATTTTTAAAGGAGTTACAGCTGTCCTCGTTACCTGAGCTCAAATGTATATGGAAGGGGCCTACTAGACATGTCAGCCTCCAAAGTCTTATTCATCTGAAGTTGTGGTCTCTTAACAAACTGACATTTATCTTTACACCATCCCTCGCTCAAAGTCTTATTCATCTGGAAACACTACGGATAGAATATTGCCTAAAATTGAAGCGTCTTATCAGAGAGAAGGATGACGAAGGGGAAATAATTACAGAGTCTCTTGGCTTCCCAAAATTAAAAACTCTCTCTATAAGATTCTGTCATAAACTTGAATATGTCTTCCCTGTCTCCGTGTCTCCAAGTCTTCAGAACCTCGAAGAGATGGTGATTCGTGAAGCTAACAATTTAAAGCAAGTATTCTACAGTGGAGAAGGAGATGACATCATCGTCAAGTCTAAAATTAAAGATGGCATCATCGACTTCCCTCAGCTAAGAAAATTGTCTCTTTTAAAGTGCAGCTTTTTTGGTCCAAAGGATTTTGCTGCCCAATTGCCTTGTTTGCAAGTGTTAACCATTGAAGGCCACGAGGAATTGGGTAATTTGCGGGCACAGCTTCGAGTACGTCCTTTATATTTCTCCTGATTTTTTACTTTTAAATTTAAATGCATTGTGATAATTTCTTATTTCTTCCTTCAGATTTCTAAAACTAAAGTAATGGATAAATGGTAGCAAATCCTTTAGCCATCCACTGAATTTAAAAAGGAGTGAAATTGAGGCTCTTCCGCCAATTAATGGAAAGTATTTAAAAGGAGTGAATAGTGAGTATTTTATTTCAGTGCTGCAACTTATGATAGATGGTTCAAAAAATTAATAAAAATTGGTTTTTTAATCCAATTTTCTAAAGAATTAGAGTCAAAAGGTAAAACTTGAAACTTTCTATTTAAATACAATATTTTCTCATTCAAAGAACTTCAAAAGCACCAAATTTGTATTGAATTCAAAAAACATATTTTTTATATATATTTTCAAGTATTTTCTTTACAATTTTTTTTCACTTTTTTTTATAAAATAATAATTTCAAAGACCACTAATCAAGCATTTTTATTGAAAAAATTTACTAATATGTAAAATTCAAATTATTTTCTTTTATATTTTTATTTTTGATAATGTCATAATTTTTTTATTATAAATTGAATATAAAAAATTATTTTTTTTGAGTTAATAAGTATATTCTTTTCATGATTGCTTTTCATTTAACTAATATAAAATAATAGTTGATATTTGGATTATCATAAATATAAAAAGTTATGATTTTATATTCCCATGACTTGTTACCCTGTCTATTTATATCTTCTTGTTGATAAGTATTTTGGTATTGGGGATAATTGTTTCATCTATTTAACAAAATTATATAATAGTTTCAAAGTGCACAAAAATTACTAGGAATTATATCTAACAAATTGGTACCCTTATTTTCTTTTGATGCAGGGGTTTACAAGTTTGAAAACATTGAAGTTGTCCTCCGTGCTTGTGCCTGACTTGAGGTGTCTATGGAAGGACCTCGTGCCGAGCAATTTGACTTCTTTGATGGTGTATGGGTGTAAGAGACTGACGCGTGTATTCACAAACAGCATAATTGCTAGTCTTGTTCAATTGGAAGTTCTACAGATATCAAATTGTGAGGAATTGGAGCAAATCATTGCTAAGGATAATGATGATGAAAAGGATCAGATATTTTCAGGAAGTGATCTCCAATCTGCATGCTTTCCTAATTTGTGTCGACTTGAGATCAAAGGATGCAACAAGTTGAAGAGTCTCTTCCCGGTAGCCATGGCTTCAGGTCTCAAAAAGCTCCAAATACTTAAAGTAAGTGAATCCTCTCAATTATTGGGAGTATTTGGGCAGGGTGATCATGGTTCACCTGTCAATGTTGAGAAGGAGATGGTGCTCCCTGATCTGCAGGAGTTGTTGCTTGTACAATTACCAAGTATTTCCTGCTTTAGTCTCGGATGTTATGATTTCTTGTTCCCTCATTTGAAGAAGTTGGAGGTGGATGGATGCCCAAAGCTGACCACAGAATCTGCTACTACATCAAATGACTCAATGAGTGCTCAATCAGAGGTGCTGCTGATTTGACTTGATTTCTTGCCTCTCATTTAGTTTTAAAAGTGCACAATAATTACTATGAATTACATCTAACAAATTGGTACCCTTGTTTTCTTTTGATGCAGGGGTTTATGAATTTGAAAGAAATATCTATTGGAAACTTGGAAGGAGTACAAGATTTAATGCAAGTTGGACGTTTGGTAACTAATAAAAGAGGTGGGCATGAACTTTCACTCGTTAGTTTGGAAACATTACGCTTGAACTTATTGCCAGACTTGAGGTGTATATGGAAGGGTCTCCTGCCGAGCAATTTGACTACTTTGAAGGTGAACGACTGTAAGAGACTGACACATGTATTCACAGACAGCATGATTGCTAGTCTAGTTCAACTGAAAGTTCTAGAGATATCAGCTTGTGAGGAATTGGAGCAAATCGTTGCTAAGGATAATGATGATGAAAAGGATCAGATATTTTCAGGAAGTGATCTCCAATCTGCATGCTTTTCTAATTTGTATCGACTTGAGATTAGAGGATGCAACAAGTTGAAGAGTCTCTTCCCGGTAGCCATGGCTTCAGGTCTCAAAAAGCTCCAAATACTTAAAATAAGAGAATCCTCTCAATTATTGGGAGTATTTGGGCAGGGTGATCATGTTTCACCTGTCAATGTTGAGAAGGAGATGGTGCTCCCTGATCTGCAGGAGTTGTTGCTTGTACAATTACCAAGTATTTCCTGCTTTAGTCTCGGATGTTATGATTTCTTGTTCCCTCATTTGAAGAAGTTGGAGGTGGATGGATGCCCAAAGCTGACCACAGAATCTGCTACTACATCAAATGACTCAATGAGCGCCCAATCAGAGGTGCTGCTGATTTGACTTGATTTATTGCCTCTTATTTAGTTTTAGAAGTGCACAATAATTACTATGAATTACATCTAACAAATTGGTACCCTTGTTGTTTTCTTGTGATGCAGGGGTTTATGAATTTGAAAGAAATATCTATTGGAAACTTGGAAGGAGTACAAGATTTAATGCAAGTTGGACGTTTGGTAACTAATAAAAGAGGTGGGCATGAACTTTCACTCGTTAGTTTGGAAACATTACGCTTGAACTTATTGCCAGACTTGAGGTGGATTTGGAAGGGCCTTGTGCCGAGCAATTTGACTACTTTAAAGGTGAATGAGTGTAAAAGACTGAGACATATATTCACAAACACCATCATTGCTAGTCTAGTTCAACTGAAATTTCTAGGGATATCAAATTGTGAGGAATTGGAGCAAATCATTGCTAAGAATAATGATGATGAAAAGAATCAGATATTGTCAGGGAGTGATCCCCAATCTCCATGCTTCCCTAAGTTACGTCAACTTGAGATTAGAGGATGCAACAAGTTGAAGAGTCTCTTCCCGGTAGCCATGGCTTCAGGTCTCAAAAAGCTCCGAGAACTTGAAGTAAGAGAATCCTCTCAATTATTGGGAGTATTTGGTCTGGATGATCATGCTTCACCTGTCAATATTGAGAAGGAGATGGTGCTTGCTGATCTGGAGTTGCTGATTCTAGAAAAATTACCAAGCATTGTTTACTTCAGTCATGGATGTTGTGATTTCAAATTCCCTTGTTTGTCGATATTGGTGGTACGTCAATGTCCAAAGCTGTCCACAAGATTTGCTACTACATCAAATGGTTCAATGAGTGCTCAATCAGAGGTGCTGTATATTTGACATGATTTCTTGCCTCACTTTCAGTGTTTTTATTTCTTGTTTCCCTCAATAATAAGACTTACAAGTTAGAATGTGTATGCCATGCTTGAATTGGTTTTGCAGGTATCTCAAGTAGCTGAGGGTTCCAGCACTGGTTGCTCCGTGCCAACCAGCACTTGTAGAAAGTGGACCTCATATAATGGGTGGAAAGAGGAAAAAGAGGAAGAGGATGGAGTCAGATGATTAGTTTGGCATTGGAATTTGAAAAACATGCTAATAATTCATTCTTGCAGGTAAAATGGCTGCAACTATTTATCTTCTATCCTTCTTTAAATGGGTGGATTAAATCAACAAATACGAGATGCCTGGATGATGTTTGTTCTTGATGTTTGCATTAGGTTGGTTGGTTACCTATTACATGATCAACTCGACATTGGTGGGAAGTAATTCCAGCTGTTTCATTAGCTACAACAATTTGTCTTATTTCATGTGTTTGTTGTGTGAACTTCCAGAAATAAGGGTAATGTTATGTGTTTAGTAATTTATTGTGCGAACCTCCAAAAAAGGGGCTTTTGTTTGTTTGCCCATTTGTGTTTCTTCTCAAGTGTCTGAACCTTAAAAAACGAGAGCATAATATTTACTCATTGGCGTGCTTATTGTTTAATGTGTGGATTCTTATTGTTCGGATTTGGTAAGATTATATAAAATAATAAATCAGAAAGGCATCAATGAAAAATAAATCACATTTCTATTAATTTTATCTCACACAACAATTAGTCCATTAAATTTGTTGAGAAAACATGCTAAATACAATATCATAAGCCAGGCCCACGGCCTATAACATAAATATGAACTTAAGCAACTTCTACCCAAAAAAGTGAGGAACAAGTGCCTCATGGGGATTAACCTCATGAGTAAGAAATGTGTTTCTCATGCCTCCAATAAGTAGAGGTTCAAACTTCAAGCCTCATTCTCGAGTGGGGAGAGTATTAAACTTGAGGATTTATATAGTGTTTGATTTGAGGATTTATATAGTGTTTGGTTATTATTTTAAAATAATAAAGATAAAAATAGTAAAAATAAAAAAATATATTTTTTTTCTGTTTTACAAATACAAAAGTTCTTTAAAAAAATAATTTCATAAACAAATTTATTTTATTTAGTTATCTCTGCCTTCTCCATTAAACACATTTTCATCACTTTTATATCTGTTTATTTTATCCTAAAATACTAACTAAACATAACCTGATTTTTAAATCTGATTTTTTTAAAAGCATTTAATTATCAAAACATAAGAATAAAAGTTTTTTTAAAAAAACACCGAACATGCCTACCCAACAGTTCCATTAGCAAATTTGTGCTCCAAATGAAAAAATAAAAATAAAACATGATTAAAACTTTCAAAACATGTTTACATTAAAATCCACTCAACCTTTCCAAATTTCATTTCTTTTTCAATTTTTTGTCTAATTACATTCACTGATGAAGGGTCCAATTTCATTTACTTTTGGCATTACACAAGCACATCCCTTTCAAGTTACAAAACGACGTGCAGCGTTCAAGTTACAATAAACATGATCAGTCAATACCTTCGTTGCCTTTGGCGTTCAAAAAATGAACTCCTTAGTTAGTTTCGTCCTTGGCTTGCTTAGAGCGACTGCTACATTAAAGCTTTGTTTATTTACTGGAAAATAATTTTTTTAAAAAGTAAATTTTTAAAAAGTAAATTATTCTTCGATGTTTGGTAGTGTTATGAAAAATAAATTGGAAAACACTTTCAGTGTTTGTTTATGTTATATAAAATGAACTGGAAAATAATTTATTAATAAATTAATTTTTTTTCAAGTTTATCTAATATATATAAAATATTTAATATAAATATTTAATCACTTACAATAAAAAAATGAAATCTAAAAAGTATAATGATGAATTTTTTTATTATATCATATATTCATATATAGCTTATTTTATAAAATATAACTATATATGTCATATCACATTATAGAGAAATAACCTTGTGAAATATTTCTTAAGTAAAACCTATTAATATATTTTTTCAATTTTAAAAGCTTAAAATAAGTTCTTTTTCATATAAAGAAAGCCAAATTAGTTTATGGTAAGAGTTAGATATTTGAGATTTTTTTTTGTACGAAGAATTTTTAAAAAGATAAATAGATACAAAAATATTTTGATGGGTTTTTTGGATAAAGAATTTTTTTTTTACAGGTAAAGACAATTATCCTTTTAATATCCCTTTAATATAGAAGTTTCTTCATATTCCCCTTCATTTTCAATTGAAATTGATTGCTTTTCAGTGTTCTCTTCCAAGTTGACATCAACATATGATTTGGCATAATTTCTGGTTGCCATGTCTTTCCCAACAGCAATTGTCATTGCCTCATACATATCAAGTTTTTTGTTGAGATACTTATCATGATTGGGATGTGTCTGTTCATAAAGTTTAGAATATGCAATTTTTTAGTTCATTGTATAACATTTTAGAAACAAAAGTAAATATAAAAATTACAAAGAGTATAAATATTTATCATATCTTTACTTCTTCATCATGTACATCTTTCAAAACTGTAATCATCTTCAAACAATCATCCCAGCCAAAGCCACTTTTATTTTTAAGTTTGGTTATTATTCTCCATTCTTTTTTCACAGTCTTGAGATGATTGTCCACATACTTAGGCTCGCATTGCACGTTGAACTTTTGACTAATTTTTGTAGCCACCTTAACAAAAGATTGTGCTTTAAAGATGGAAGAAGGTTTGCTTCCTTTAAATGCCTCCTCAGCTAATATCTCAAGTAACATGTGAGACATAGGCTTAGACCATGTGAAGTGCTTGCCCTTGCATTTTTCATTCTTCATGGTTCAATGAGTGCTCAATCAGAGGTGCTGTATATTTGACATGATTTCTTACCTCTCTTTCAGTGTTTTTATTTCTTATTTCCCTCAATAATAAGACTTACAAGTTAGAATGTGTATGCCATACTTGAATTGGCTTTGCAGGTATCTCAAGTAGCTGAGGGTTCCAGCACTGGTTGCTCCGTGCCAACCAGCACTTGTAGAACGTCAGATGATTAGTTTGGCATTGGAACTTGAAAAACATGCTAGTAATTCATTCTTGCAGGTAAAATGGCTGCAACTATTTATCTTCTATCCTTCTTTAAATGGTTGGATTAAATCAACAAATACGATATGCCTGGATGATCTTTGTTATTGATGTTTGCATTAGGTGTTGGTGTAGTTTGTAAATGAATAAAGGAAAGATGTTTATCCCATATTGGAAAGAAACACTCCCTCCTAATGTTTCTAAGTGTGGGTTTCTATTGTATAGTAAATTAAGTCATGATGGACAAACTCTCTTATTTGGCTTCCTAATGTTGTTATATGGATATTTATAATATCATTTGGAACTTGGAACTTGGAACTTAATATGAATAGTCATACTATTTGATGAACAATCATATTATTTCATCAACAATCATATTGTTTGATGAACAACCATAATGTTTCATCAATAGTCATAATGTTTGATGAACAGTCATATTGTTTCATCAATAGTCATATTATTTGATGAACAATCATACTGTTTCATCGTTATGTTTCAAGTCTATAAAAGCATGTTACTATACAGAAAAGAAATAACAACAAAAAGACATATTCTTTTCTTGGTCTTATCTTCTCATTCTTTTAGAGGTTTAGAGGGCTTAGTTGTATCCTAGAGGTGTTGTCTTTGTGTGGGACAAATAAACACCTTAAAGATAGTGTTTTCACGCCTCTAAGCCAACTCCATATTTGCTTCCATCCTAAATTTTTTCTAACAATTTTAAGGTGTTTAATTTGATGGAGACAAATATGAATTCTAGCGTCAAAGTTGCTAAGGATGTCAAAATTCAACTAGATCGGTTTGATGGTACGAATTACACAAGATGGATGGACAAGATGATATTCCTACTTACTTCATTAAAGATTTACTACATTCTTGATCTGAATCTATCTGCACTACCTGAACCATAAGAAGATGAATCTGCCACTATTAAGACTGCAAGAGTAAAACGTGAAGAAGATGAAGTGCTTTGTCGAGGGCATATACTGAATACTCTGACCAGTCGACTTTATGACATCTTCTCCAAATTAAAGTCACCAAAAGAAATTTGGGCTGCCTTGGAGACACACTACAAGCAGGAAAAATCAGGTTCTGATCGTTTTCTTGCTTTAAAATTTTTTGAGTATGAGATTACTGATAATAAGCTAATCATGGATTAAGTCCATGAAATTCAAATGCTGATTTCAAAACTTAGTGATTTGGATATCAAAGTTCCTGATTCACTTCAAGTGGGGGCTGTTTTATCAAAACTTCCTCCATTCTGGAATGAATATAGGACGAAGATGTTGCATTCTATAGACAATTATATCTTTGAACAGTTTCAAACACACTTGCAAATTGAGGTTTAATCTCGCATGCGTGAATTGCAAGCAACGAATTCTAAAGTGAATTTGGTTACTGAAACTGGTTTGACAATAACTCAAAACAATCTGAAAGTGCAAAAGAAAGGAAACAAATTCAAGAAGAAACAAAGTGCTAATAAGAAACATAGAGTTTGTTTCCATTGTGGAAATAAAGGGCACTATATAAAAGAGTGCAAATTCAAGAATTTCAACAAGAAAGGTGGTTCTTTCAAAGTGAATATGGTTGAAAAAGACGAAGTCAAAGAGTTAGTTGTCATGGTTTCAAACATTCAAATTGGAATGATTACTGAATTAAATATGGCAACTAATATTGTAAAGACTTCAGATTGGTGGCTGGATTCTGGTGCAACAGTTCATGTTTGCAACAACAAAGCATGGTTCAAGACTTATGAAGAATTGAAAAAACCTGAAGAGGTCTTGATGGGCAACCATAATTCTGCTAAAGTTTTGGGAAAAGGAACTATTGAGTTGTACTTTACTTCTGGACAAAAATTATCTTTACTCAATGTGTTCCATGTTCCATGAACTTTCACTCGTGAGTTTGGAAACATTACACTTGAATTTATTGCCAGACTTGAGGTGTATTTGGAAGGGTCTCATGCCGAGCAATTTGACTGCTTTGGAGGTGAATAGGTGTGACAGGCTGACATGTGTATTCACAGCCAACATGATTGCTAGTCTAGTTCAACTTGAAGTTTTAGAGATATCAAATTGTGAGGAATTGGAGCAAATTATTGCTAAGGATAATGATGATGAAAATGATTAGATATTGTCAGGAAGTGATCTCCAATCTTCATGCTTCCCTAATTTGTGTCAACTTGAGATCACAGGATGCAACAAGTTGAAGAGTCTCTTCCCAGTAGCCATGGCTACAGGTCTCAAAAAGCTCCAAAAACTTGAAGTAGGAGAATCCTCTCAATTATTGGGAGTATTTGGACAGGATGATCATGCTTCACCTGCCAATGTTGAGAAGGTGATGGTGCTCCCTGATCTGAAGTGGCTGATTCTAGAAAAATTACCAAGCATTGTCTACTTCAGTCATGGTTGTTGTGATTTCATGTTCCCTTGTTTGTCGATTTTGAGGGTGAGTCAATGTCCAAAGCTGACCACAACATTCGCTACTACATCAAATGGTTCAACATTCGCTACTACATCAAATGGTTCAATGAGTGCTCAATCAGAGATGGTGTATATTTGACATGATTTCTTGCCTCTCTTTCAGTGTTTTTATTTCTTGTGTCCCTCAATAATAAGACCTACAAGTTAGAATGTGCATGCCATACTTGAATTGGCTTTGCAGGTATCTCAAGTAGCTGAGGGTTCCAGCATTGGTTGCTCCGTGCCAACCAGCACTTGTAGAACGTCAGATGATTAGTTTGGCATTGGAACTTGAAAAACATGCTAGTAATTCATTCTTGCAGGTAAAATGGCTGCAACTATTTATCTTCTATCCTTCTTTAAATGGTTGGATTAAATCAACAAATACGATATGCCTGGATGATCTTTGTTCTTGATGTTTGCATTAGGTTGGTTGGTTAACTATTTCATGATCAACTCGACATTGGAGAATAAATATTAACATGTCATATTAACATACCGGTAAGATTATATTATAATGAGCAACAAGAATGAAGAATTATACTAAATATAAAATAATAAATCAAAATCATCAATGAAAAAAAATCACCTTTCTACTTATTTAGGCTGTCTAAAGCTAAATTACTAGATTAATTTTATCACACACAACAATTAGTCCATTAAATTTGGACTATTGTTGAAAAAACATGCTAAATACAACATCATAAGCCAGTTGACAATAATTTGTTGTTAAAAATTGCAGTCACAATCTGGGCTATTTGGAATAGGAGAAACGAACAGGTAAGGAACAATTATTCCTTCTCGTCCTATAGAGCTGTTCAAGCAGGTCTGAACTTTCTCTCTAGCTGGTCTGCTTCTCGGTTTACACCACCACATATAGCAATTCATCCTAGTTTGCCTAAATGGGAGAAACCTCCTGCTGGTTTTATCAAATGCAATATAGATGCAGCAGTTGACAATAATCAAGAGGCTATAGGAGCAGTGTTTGTCTTGCATGATGAGGAGGGGGCTTTGATAATGCGTGGCTGCTGGCATGCTAATGATGTTTTTCCCAAAGTTAGCAGAGGTATCAGTGTTGAAAGGGTTTTCTTTCATTACATATATATATATATATATATATATATATATATATATATATATATATATATATATATATATATATATATATATATATTGGTATCACCCTTGAATATTAACCAAATATAACCTAAATAACCTAATTTTTTTTTCATTTAATTTCTGATTTTCTGAAAGCATTTGATTATTACAACATAAAATAGGATAAAAGTTGAAAAACAAAAAGCACCCACACCTACATAATAAAATGGGCTAATTATATGGTCACAATCACATTAGCATTAGCAGATGTCGGCTATAAATTACAAAATCAAAATAACCTTAACCAAAATTGATTACCCCAAATTAATTTTAATATTAGATTTATTTAACTTATATCTAAAATATATTAATATGAATTTCTCCCTATAAAATATATGGAACCTGATAAAAAAACAATTTCTTCTTCAATTTTTTAATCATGATTTGTAAATCTTGATATTAAGAAAATGAGGAATGAATTTCTCATGCCTCCAACAAGTATATGTTCAAGCCTCATTCTCAATGTGGAGGGGCGAGAGTATTAAACTTCAGGATTAAGATATTATTTGGTTATTATTTTGAGATAAAAAAATATAAAGATAATGGAAATATAAAAGATATGTCTTTATATATTTTTTATTTTAAAAATATAATTTTTTTAAAAAAAAAATTATTCCAAAAAAAAATTATTTTATGTAGCTATTTTCATCTTCACCATCAAATTAACACATTTTCATCACCCCTGTATTTATTTATTTTGTTTTAAAATACTAACTAAATACAACTTAATTTTTAAATCTGAGTTTATAAAAAAGATATGAATATCACAACATAAGATAAAAGTTTTAAGAAGAAACACTCACAACAACAATAATAATAATAAAACCTTTTCAAATTTATGCTATAAATGACAAAATAAAAATAACCTCAACAAATCTAGTTCTAATTTTACATTTATCCACAAGCAAGTTGTGAATTGGTGGCCCATTCCAGACTGTCAAGTGAAGCATTGAACCTTGAACTTTTCAAATTGCATTTTCGTTTTCAATATTTTGTTCCAAATTGCATTTTCCCTTTCATTTTTTTGTACATTGATTGAATGGTACAGTCCTCATTTTCATTTACGTTTGGAAATAAACAAAAAATTCCTTTCAAGTTTCAAGTTACTAAACGACGTGCAGCTCAATCAATGCCTTCATTGCCTACAGCCTTTAAAAAATCAACTCATTAGTTAGTTTCGTCCTTGGCTCGCTTAGAACGACATCCACCCGAATGTTTGACATGTGGCACTTGAAAATCAGATTAAGAGAATGTTAGATGTTCCGTTAATCTTTTAATTCTAGAAATTAAATTTTTTTTTAGCTAAAATGAGATTAAATTAAATTCTTTAATCTTCAAAAAAAAAATTTAGCTAAAATGAGATTAAGAGAAATTTAATTCTTTTAATTCTAGAAATTAAATTAAATTTTTTTTTAGCTAAAATTAAATTAAATTTTGAAAATCAGATTAAGAGAATGATTGGTAGGAGATATCTAGTAAGTTAAAAAGACTGATGTCTAAAATGCTAAGATGATAAGTAGTTTTTACTTGCAAATTTAATAGGTGTGAGTATTCTTACATGCTTAAGAAAGAATCCATATAAAGAGAAAAAATATAATAATATTTTAAAGAGATAGACTCTAAAAATATATATGCTAAAATTATTAAGAATGAAGATATTATGAAACTTGAATTTTGAAGATTCATTTAGTATTTATAATTCTCAAGTCTTGTTTTTTGTGAAGAGAATAAGTTAAAAAGTAATGTTATCCTTGTTATATTTTGAGTTGTATTTCACTCAAAATAAAATATTGAGGGACTCGTATGAGGTCTTGAAAAAATTAATTTGATTGTTGTATTTTGAGTTGTATTTTACTCAAAATAATAGTATTGAATCAATATAAAATATTGAGAGATCTATGTGAGATCTTAAAAATATTAACTTCATTATTATAATATTTTGAATTATATTTTACTTAAAATAATATATATTAATTTAATATAAAATATTAAAAAAACTGTGTGGGGGGTATTGAAAAAATTTGAATGAAGAGGTAGGCTAGACGAGTTACTTAAGTTTGTTACAAGTGAAAAATAGATGAACACGTGCTCCATATCCACACGTATTGTCTAAACCCACACATATTGGATTCAAAATATACGCTAAAGCCCATAAAGATGCTGGGATGTATGCGGAACAAGGTATATGGGTCAAGGCACCGTCTGGATTCAAGGGCAGTTAAGCTTTGGGAGGTTTTTTTATCCCATTAAATTTTGGTCTAAAGCAGATAGAAAGTTATTGTTTTGTTGATAGTTAGTCCTTTTCTTTTATTGACTTGGTTTCTTTGGGTGTTGACTAGTTATTTATGGTGAAGTGATAATCTCTTCTTTTGTTTTACATATGGTAATGTGGTGTAGAATGCTTTTATAAAAATATTTTTCAATTGAAAATACATTAAAATAATTTTTTTCAATTAAAAAAACACTTCAAAATCATTAAATACTTAAAAATTAAATTAATAACATTAATTTAATATTTAAAAAAATCAAATACAGTTTAAAAGGTAATTAATTTAAATCAAAAAATTAAATTAACGAGTTTTTCCTTTATTTGAAAGGGAAGGGCTAAACGATATTTTTGTATTTTCTTTGCACAATGTAATTATTTAATTACCATTGGAAAACAAAGAAAATCACTTGGGTCTAGGGGCTTATTAGTCTTTGACTTGATTTTTCAACAAATATGTTACTTCATTGTCCTTAAAAAATTAAAACAATTATATGACTCTGAGACTCTTTTCTCATTTAGATGTGGTCATTTAATAGTTATTAGGTGTCATTGGAGACAATAAGATAATTTAGTAAATAAGAAAATTAAATTAAAAAAATAGAATCAAGTAAACAATGTTTGCCACCTCCGGATGATGTGTGCGGCATCATCCAATACCCAAAATGGTGATTCCAGGAGGCTTCTGAAGGATCTCAATGTCCCCCTACAAATCAACGATGCGTGTAGCACTACAGCGGTTGGTGTGACGTGTGTGGCCTTCTGTTTTTTTCTTTTCCCCTCTCTCTTACTCGATTTTCGTGTTGGGATTAAAAAATCAAATCAGTCCCTAAAGTTTATTGTACTTATGATTTCATCCCTTTTCTCTTTATTATAATTTTTAAAATTTAGAATACTTATGAAATTATGTGAAATTATGTGGTTTTTTCAATTTCATAATTGTTCTCTTTGTTGCCTTTTTTTTTAGAATAGTCTACTAAATTAAGAATTGTTTTTAATTTTAGATGGTTTTCACAAAAAAAATTTTACCTTGCAAGATTTTTTTATTATGTCATCCTCCAACATTTAAATAGCCAGGTCTTTAGCTTTTTAGTTGAGTCCGGGTCTAAAATTTAACGGTTTGTTGGTTTAAGAAATTGACCCCGGTTTCTTTGTTTTTTTTTTCCTTTTTTTTCCATCCTCCAACATTTTGTTATTTTTTAGTCTTTTTTAAAATAATGCAGGTTGCCTTGGTTTTTTTTTTTTTTGTCTTTGTTGAATTTAGTTTTATGAAGGAATTTTATTTTTAAATTGAATTAAATTGATTGATTTCATCTTCCAACATTTATTTTTTTAGGTGTTAAGCTCCTACATTGAGCCTGAGTCAAAAATTTAATGGATTGCGGGTTTGAGAGTTTAACCCGAGTTTATAGGATTCACGCTCAAGCTTCTTTGGTGTTTTGTTTCTTTTTTAAGCTATTTTCTTTTTTCATATTTCAATCTCTAACATTCTTTTTATGTTTTTTTTTATTGGTATCTCCCTTGAATATTAAACAAATATAACCTAAATAACCTAATTTTTTTCATTTAATTTCTGATTCTCTTAAAGCATTTGATTATTACAAGGATAAAAGTTAAAAAAACAAAAGGCACCCACACACCTACATGATAAATCGGCTATAAATTACAAAATCAAAATAACCTTAGCCAACATTGATTACTCCAAATTAATTTTAAAATTAGATTTATTTGACATATATCTAAAAAATATTAATCTGAATTTCTTCCTGTAAAAAATATGTGAGCAGAGTATTTCATGAAACCTAATAAAAATAAGATTCTTCTTCAATTTTATTTTTTTATCATCATTTGTAAATCTTGATAGAAAAAATGAGGAATGTATTTCTCATGCCTCCAAACCTCATCACTCCTATATTTGTTTATTATCTCCTAAATACTAACTAAGCACAACCTAATTTTTAAATCTGAATTTTTTAAAAGCATTTAATTATCATAACATGTGAATAATAATTTGTGCTCCAAATGACAAAATAAAAATAACCTCAACAAACATGATTAGTACTAATTAATTTTTACATTAATCCACAAGCAATTTTTATTATTGTTCGTGTTATTTTTGACCTGTCAAATTAATCGATTCATATTGTGTCAACTTTCATGTTTTTATTTGTATTTAAAATTTGAATGAAATAATTCCAGGTTAATTTATTTTTAAATTTAAATTTAAATTATATTTATTAAATTATATATATAACCCCAAAAAAACATGTCAAAATACCCCAATAAAAATCAATGCAGAGCCTTAATATACGGGACTTGTTATAGACTTCTTTAAATTGCTGGAAAACGACTCCGAAGTCCATGCCATGTACGCGAAGAAAAAGTGACTCTAGAGACAAGGCCATCTAATTAATTAGGAAACATTTATTATCTTTTACGGCATTAAAAATGAACAGAAGGAGGACTCACTGTAACCCTTCTTATAATTTTTTTATCCACCGTAATAATTATTTTGTTATTCTTATAAAATATAAAGATATTTGTTGTTAATTGTAAATTTGGTTGAGAGTAGTTAGTGTTATCTATTTCTTTTAATTTTCTAAACTAAATAAGAAAATAAACACCATAAACAAAAATAATTTTCTAAATTAATAAAAATAACTAAAAAATAAATAATTTCCCCTAACAATCCTCGTATACTTATCCTGAGTTATTTAAATGTTTGTCTCTAGCTACTGGGGAGCACCGCCATGAAAAGTTGTGTGAGTGCCTTTGCGCTTCATGGATTTCTAACATATAATCATCCGACTCAGATAAAATATGCCAAGAATCAGTCCCACTCTCCACTTCTTAATTGATGATGTTTGGACAGTACTGCGGAAGAAGATGAAGTTCTAGAATCTAAATTATATTTCTATCGCAAAACCATATATCAAATCGATGTATGGACAAGTGAATTCGCATCAGAATCCCATGCAACTTTTCAAACGTGCAGCTAACTCTTTAGAAATATTATATTGATAATTGGCATATTCAAAAGTGTACGAGGATCGATGACCAATCTTCAGGTTACTTTGAAATTCAACAGTTTTAGAAAACAATATAGCCCTGAAGTCCAGCTTAGGTGCATGTTTTCTGCCTTCTGCACATATTTAAAACAATCGCATTATCAGTATGAACAAAAAGTCGCATTATCTTCTCTCTTTTCTCCAAATATTTGACACACGGGAAAAATAAACCTAGTTGTTAATCTATAGCATACCTAAAACCATCTTCTTTGCGTAAAAATACATCAGTCATGCTAAAACGTCCTGATACTTTATCAAATAGATAATAAATTTATATTTTACCAAGTATAAGATATCAGTAAGCCACCTTCTATTCATAAAAAAAAGTCTACCAGCCACCTTAGTGTTGGTAAATGCGAATCGAGAGTCAACATTCAACACTACAAAGTACAAACTACTCAATTTAATGGAAAGAAAAAACAAATAAAAAGTAGACATATAAGATTTAATGTGGGTAATTAAGCAAAATTCTATCAACTCGGCAGACCTAGAGTAACCGTTCTTTACTTGAGAGGAAATATCAGAATATCAACGTGATTTTTATGTATAACTTTTTTATACATTTCTAAGAATTATCTTTATAATTAATTGCTTATTATTATTTTTATTTAAAATAGTTTTAAAAATAAAAGAAAATTGAAACTTAAGAAAAAAAAGGTTAACGGACGCTATAACAATGCTATAACAAAAGGCTGATATTAAATATATTACCATCGATAGTAGTTTAAGATTTACCAGACTTGAATCTAATGAGATTCTCGTTATAAAATATATGTTCTCATTCATAGAGTTTATAAAGGTTATTACCCTTTTTTATAAAATATATGTTCTCATTCATAGAGTTTATAAAGTTTATAAAGGTAATTACCCTAAGATAAAATAATTTATTTTTTATTCATTTTTTTTTTATCTATTTTACATGCAAAAGTTATCTTAGAATACTTTTAACCAAATATATTTTTTAAAAAAAACCGCAACTAAAAGTGTTTTTGTTAAATTTATTTTTTCAAATCGCAACTATAAAAGCTATCATTATTGTATGTTTGGTAATGTGATGTAGAATGATTTTACAAAAATATTTTTCAATTAAAAATATATTAAAATAATTTTTTTCAATTAAAAAACACTTCAAAATCATTAAAAAATACTTAAAAATTAATTAACAACATTAATTTAATATTTTTTAAAATTAAATACAGTTTCAAAAGTTATTAATTTAAATCAAAAAATTAAATGAACAAGTTTTTCCTTTATATTATACTATATACTAAAAGATAGCCTCCTTTCATTGTGGATTAGTATAATGAAAGGCTAAAAGCTTATTTTACCCTTTAGTGAGCAAAGTAGCATGTCTTGAATTTAGAGATATAATGGTTTTTTTCATGGGACACATTGGTCATTGTTTCAAAGGGAAGGGCTAAACGATATTCTTGCATTTTCTTTGCACAATGTGATAATTTAATTACCCTTGGAAAACAAGCTTGGGTCTAGGGGCTTATTAATCCTTGACTTGATTTTTCAACAAGTATGTTACTTCTTTGCCCTTGAAAATTTAAAATAATTATCTTTGACTCTAACACTTTTTTGTCATTTAGATATGGTCATTTAGTAGTTATTGGGTGTCATTGGAGATAATAAAATAATTTGGTAAATTAAAAAATTAAATTAAAAAAAACAGAATCATGTGAACAATGTTTGCCACCTCCGAACAGTGGGTGTAGCGTCATTCAATAGCTAAAATGGTGATTCCAGGGAGGCTTCCGCCGCCCCCCCCCCCCCCCCCCCCAAATGAATCAACACCCCCCCCCCCCCAATGAATCAACAACGTGTGTAGCACTATAGTGGTTGGTGTGACGCGTGTGATCTTTTGTTTTTTCCCCTCTCTCCTACTCGATTTTCATGTTGGGATTAAAAAATCAAATTAGTCCCTAAAGTTTATTGTACTTATGATTTCATCCCTATTCTCTTTATTATAATTTTTTAAATTTAGAATACTTTATGAAATTATGTGGTTTTTTCAATTTCATCCTTATTCTCTTTGTTGCATTTTTTTTTAATTTAGAATAGTCTACTAAATTAAGAATTGTTTTCAATTTCAGATGGTTTTCACAATTGTTTTTTTTTTTCAATTTCATTATTTTTTAGTTTTTTTCCTGTTAAATCTAATCTTTTTTTATTATTGTATTTTTTTGACCTTGCAAGATTTTTTTAGATTGATTTTTTTTATTATGTCATCCTCCAAAAATAATTAGCCGGGTCTTTAGCTTCTTAGTTGAGTCTGAGTCTAAAATTTAACGGTTTATTGGTTTAAGAGATTGACCCCAGTTTCTTTGTTTTTTTTTTTTCCTTTTTTTTTCCATCCTCCAGCATTTTGTTATTTTTTAATTCACTTTATATTGTATTTTTTTAGTCTTTTTAAAAATAATGCAGATTGCCTTGGTTTTTTTTTTTTTTTGTCTTTGTTGAATTTAGTTTTTATAAAGGAATTTTATTTTTAAATTGAATTAAATTGATTGATTTTATCTTTCAACTTTTAATTTTTTAGGTGTTGAGCTCCTGCATTGAGCTTGGGTCAAGAATTTAATGGATTGCGGGTTTGAGAGTTTAACCCGAGTTTATAGGGTTCACTCGGGCTTCTTTGGTGTTTTGTTTCTTTTTTAAATCTCTTTTCTTTTTCATATTTCAACCTATAACATTCTTTTTTTACTCTCTTTTATAAGATTTATCTTTCTTTTTAAAATAACAAGGGTTGCCTCAAAGTTTTTTCTTTTAATCTTTGTTAAATTTTGCTTCTTTAAAAGGATTTTTTTAATTTCATCCTCTTGTATTTAAATTGAGGCAATACATGAGAGAATTTTGTTTTTTTAATTGAGTTTTTTGAAAAATGGTATTTTTTTTCATTTTTTTTCTATAGAGTTATCCTGATATTATGTCTCAAGTCATCGATTCAATAGATTTACCAAGTTTGACTTAGGGTTTTTTTTTCATTTCTTTTTATTTGTTTTATCTCGAGTCAATGATCAAAATCCTAAAAAAATTTTAAAAAAATGTATCGTCAATAGTGTTTTTTTTACTTGGTTTTTTTTTTCTAAATCTATATTTCTTTCTCTATTTTCATACTTCAACATTTAGTTTATTAGAGACCGGGTTTAATAATTTATTGTAGTTTGCTTTATATATGGTTAGTTCAGTTTCTTTATACGCTATAAACTAAAAGAGGTGGTGAATTTACTATTTACCGCCTCACAAAACACTATTCATTCCAATAATGTTTTTTTAATTTTTTTTTGTTTTCTAAATCTATATATTATTTCTCTAATTTCATATTTCAACATTTAGTTTATTGGAGACTGAGCTTAATAATTTATAATAGTTTGCTTTATATATGGTTAGTTAAGTCTAATAACTCGTATTACGGGTTTGACGAGTTAGCTCAATTTTTTTTGTCTTTTTATAATTGGTATTTTTTTCAATTTTATCATTCAATATTGGGTTAATTATGAATTAAGTTTCATGATTTATTTTGGTTTGTTTTTTATGAGGTTATCCTGGTTTTATGACTCAGGTCACGTATTTTACGAATTAAGTTGTGTAGACTCAGGTCTTTTATTATATAATATTTTTAGATTGATTTTTTTTTCAATTTCAACCTTTAACAATAAGTTTATTGAAAATTAAGATTTATAATTTGTTTTGATTTACTTTTTATAAAATTATCACAATTAAAATATCAAAGGATTTCTGGGACACTCCTAATGATATTAATTTGTAAAATACTTAATTTTTTTAGGTAATTGTAACATAAATCCTTAATTGAAAAATAAAAATAGTTTACTAATAAAATTAATATAAAAAATAAATTGGGTGCAAAATTGATAACACCCATGTAGTTTAATGGTATATTTTTTTAAAAAAAAAAATCTATCATTTTAAAAGTTTATTAAAAATTAAGTTATGTTTTTACTAGTTATTAAAATTATATTTTAATTCATAAAATCAATCAATTTAATTTAAACTAACTTTTACATGATTTAATTAGAAAGTTAGATAAAAAAAACTAATTTACATGATTTTATAATTAACTTATTAAACCAGATTTAATAATATAATTAAAAGATTCTTCATGATTCTTCAAAATTTACATGATTTAATTAGAAAGTTAGAATGAAACTAGATCATAAGACATTAACATCAGATGAACTACTTCATGATTGATATGCTTTAAATGAGCAATTAAAATATCAAAGGATTTCTAGGATACTTCCAAGATGTTTAATTATTAGAGGGTTAATTTTAGTTCCCTGATATCTTCTGATTGTTGCTGGTTGTAGATTTCCTCCTTCTTCCATCTTGATGACTACTACTCATATCAAAGGATTTGCAAACTACTTCATGTTTTCTTCTTCTGTTTTTTTTTTTTTTTTTTTGAAGTTGAAAATTCAGTTGAATCAACCAGATCTGATCTAGATTTAATCAACTTAAAATTAAGAATTTTTTTTTTTAAGAAAAAAAATATGCTTCTTTAATAAAATTAATTAATCTAAATTGAGGCAATAATCCAATAACCCATGAATTCAAAGTATGTTTAGAAGTGTAATACTGGTTGATTTTCAAAGTGTTTTTTATTCAGAAATATATCACAATAATATATATTTTTTAAAAATAATTTTTGACATCAACATATCAAAATAATCAAAAACATATTAAAAACTATTAATTTAAAATAAATAAATAAAATTTAGTTTTTTTGTAAAAAAATACTTGTGAAATATCTAAGTAATCATTCAAATTATTTTATTTTTTAAAATGAAAAAAAAAAGTCGCGCACGAGAGAACCTTTGTTATTAATATCACATGCAAACTTTTTAAAACATAATTGTAATCATTATTGACCATTATATTATTGTCCTCGTGAAAATGACAGGGAATTGACATCTTCTAACTTGTGCATATTATTCTTAATTTTATTTGTTTGTCATTATCTTTATATAATGCGTTTTATCTTAATTATGTCATAAATTCGCATTTTTGGGGGAATTGCTGCTTTAAACTCGTTAGTGTAAACTATTTTGTTTCAATGTATTCGTTACATCGATGGTATGCTATCTTTCACTAATGAAATTCTTTTTATTGGTTTCGAGAAGGAAAAAAAAAGTATTTCTCTCTTTGTTTTATGGAAAAAGCACAGAGATCTATGAACTATATATAAAAAGATAGACATTCCCGTTCCATAATAATCGAGGAAATGAGTGTGTAAAATTCAGGTAATAAAATTGAAACCAAATCAGCTTCATTAGATAAAGCTATTGTGTAAATCAGTGCGACTTTTACCCAAATTAAATAAGTGCTCGAATATGTGATAAAGTAATTTTGAATGTTTAATTTTTTATTTTGTACAATGAAGTATTTAAGTAAATATATATTAATTCAATATTAATGTGACCGTTAAATAGTGACAGGAGCGATAACACTCGAGATAATGTTTAAAGTTAATATCATTAATAATGTAATAATTTATTTTTGGGTTATTATTTAAATTTATTTTTTTAAAAAATAAAAATAAAATAATAAAATAAAAATTGATAATGTGAAGAAAGCGGATTGAGGAAGATTCCAAAAATACATAGAAATCAAACTACAATTTTGAAGGAAATTCGAGGCTTAATTGTACCCTATTATGCTTAAAAATTGAGAAATAATGCAAATTCAAGGTTAAATTAAATGATTATTTGATGAATTTGCATAAAAATTAAGTTCATGGATATAATTAAATTTGTAATAGGACAGTTTGATTTAATCATGGGCCAAATTGAAGTTTAATTATGTTTAAGAATTAATTTGGGTCCAATTAAAGGATTTAATTAAGTTTAAGGACTTAATTATACTTTAAAAGAGTCAAATTAATTTTATTAGGGGTTTAATTGGTGAAACATTAAGTTTGGGAGCCTAATTTGAACTTAATTGAGAAGATTGAAATTTTAAAAGATCAAATTTTATTTTTATCTAATTGATTGATTGA
This sequence comes from Populus simonii, assembly GCA_007827005.2. Taxonomy (NCBI): domain Eukaryota; kingdom Viridiplantae; phylum Streptophyta; class Magnoliopsida; order Malpighiales; family Salicaceae; genus Populus; species Populus simonii. Next base: position 49,588,471 of record CM017464.2, on the reverse strand, counting down.
AATAAGAGATAAAATCACAAGAAAATTAAAATTTTGGGGTCAATTAGGAGTTAAATTGAAAAATTTCGCAGCTAAAAATCATTTTGTAAAAGGCTTCGAATTATAGAGGTTTAATTGACACATACCGGGGGTGAAATTGAATGAAGAAGAAGCAGAGGTCCCATTAATGGCAGCCATTCAATGCATTTTGTTTTCTTCAGTTAAAACCATGCCTTTATCATTGGAGAGCCAGTGGGAGAATTAAGTTTCACTCTCACTACATGCGCATGTTTCGAACGCGCGATTCTTTATCATATTTTAAAAGATCTAGACGCGTGAAACACACGATTTAGCTAATTGTTCCTGATAGTATCAGACTTGATGATAGTTCTGACCGGTGAATGATTTACGCATGTGTTTTTTTATGTTTTAAAAAAAACTAAATGTTTTTTTATTTTTTTATTTTAAATTATTTTTTTATACATTTTTAGAATATGATATAACAATATCAAAAATAATATTTTTAAAATAAAAAAATATTATTTAATGTATTTCCAAGTAAAAAATAATCACATTCCCAAATACCCTTTAATGTTAATATTTTAAATTGACCTTGAGATCATTTTTTACAAAAAAAAAGAAGAGTTTTTTTTAATTAAATTATTTTTTAATTTTTGATAATATCATAAAAAAATAAACTAAAAAATAATTGTAACCTTTTTTCATATTATCTTAGCATGTTTTATTTCTTTACACCCCTTCATGGTGTTTTGTTTTTTTTTTTTTAATATAAAAAAGTTTATTTGATTGATAAAACATTTTTGTTTGTTGTTTGATTAAATATCGTTTGATTTTTTTTTTTTATATATAACATTTGAGGGCACTTTTTTGTTGTTGCAAACCTCCACTATGGTTTTCTTTACTATATTCGGTAGCTTTTCTTTGCATGTCAGCTTTTATTATCTTATAGTTAGAAAACAAATTAAAAAAAATTAAGTTATTGAACCCATCCATGCCCATCATCTAATTTATGAGTTGATGTAAGTTAATAAAAAATATTATTATTTTAGTGTATAAAAAAAATTAAAAAGTCATTCACTTGAATTTTTTTTTCCTTAATATCAAACTAGATTTTTCTAGGTCGCATGGGAAGGCTAGTTCAATTTTGAAACCTAATCCATCCATGTAAGGGCTTGATTTGGAAGGTCTCTTAACTTCAAAAAAAAAAAAACATCACTTAAAAATAATGAAAGAAAGATAAAGTTAGTTAATGAGCATTTTTTAGAAACAAAACTCATTATTCTTGGTATTAATGAGTTTGAGAAAAGTTTGTTGATAAATATTTCTATTAAATTAGCTCTATTTTTAAATAATGATTGATTTTTTATATGACTTTAGTTGCATGATATTTCAAAAAAATTAGTTTGATTTGTTCTAAACATGATTCAAATAAAAAGAACAATCACTGTAAAATATCTGCATGTTTATCTATATTTTATTTCTATTATAAAGATTAACTTTATGCTTTGATTTTCTTAAATGAAAAAAAAGACGCGTACGAGAGAACCTTTTTTATTATTATTAATATCACATGCAAACTTTTTTAAATATTATTATTCTCTTGAAAATGACAGGGAATTGACTATTATTTTCCTCGTGAGAATCACCATTACTATCTTTGTTATTAACATCACATGCAAAGTTTTTAAAACAACATTAGTGTCCTCGTGAATCGACCTCTTCTCACCATTATTTTCTTTCTTTCGTCAGGACCGCTGAAATAAGAACATGGGAGTGTTTTGAAAAGCGGGGACAGAGTGAGAAACAAGAACATGATTTTATGGCCTCAACCAGAGAGGAAATGTGTGGGGCTAAAAGACCAAGGCAGAATAAGGTTAAAGGGACCTAATTATTACAAATTTTACTCTTAAAGTGTATAGTGGAAATAGATTCTCCCTGGTTAATTTCTATATTTTACATCGGTATATTAGAATCTAAAAAAAACACTAATTTGATATATTTTGGAACAAAACCCGTCCCAATCCAGTTAAAAAAAAAATAATGGTTTTTTTTTATATATTATTATTTTAATAAAAATAATTAACTTGAGTTGAGTGAATTTAAAGACCAAGTTTAGTCCATGGTCAGGTCAAGTACAACACCAATGCCATGTTCGAGAGGTGAATCTAATAATTAAGGAGAAGAAGATTGAGAATGCAAGAGTATATGTAATTAATATTGTGATGTAAGATATTTTTTAAAATTATTATTTTTTAAAATATTAAAATAATTTTTTTAATATTTTACATCGGTATATTAGAATATGAAAAAAAAAAAACACTAATTTGATATATTTTGGAACAAAACTCATCCCAACGGTGCCACCTGGAAATTAACTAGGGAGAGTCTATTTCAATAAAAATAAAACAAAGGATAGCAATGAAAAACTCGGTGCAGGTCTTTGATTTCACACATGAGAGTTACTGAACAACAACCTTGTTGACAATCCCTCCTTTTCTCATTAAAAAAAAAAAGCATCAATGCCGATTGCCTTAATTTAATAGAGGATCGGAAAAAAAAAACGACTTTTTTTAGGATTTTGGGCTTACTTTTAGGCAAAGAGCATATGCGACGGCATTCACAACAACTCAAGAGCAAAACAACACCCTATTAGTGGGCAAGTCTTGTTGCTTGAGTGTATGATGCAGAGATAGTCATTGCAGATTTTAGTGGCCTAAGTTTGATCCTTTGTTGAGTTCCTTGCAACTCTTTTTTTCTCCTTATTCATAATTTTCTAAAAACAAAAAAAAAAAAAAAACAAAAAAAAATTGACCGATCATAGCTTTAGATTAATTATATGTGTTATTGGAAGCGATGAGGAGCTAGTATCATTCGTGCAGGTGTCGAAGTGATCATCATCAGCCTTCCATTCCTTTCTCTCTTTGCTAGGTGAGCACTTGTGCATATTATTCTTAATTTTATTTGTTTGTCATTATCTTTATATTATGCTTTTTATCTTAATTATTTCATAAAATTGCATTTTTATGGGAATTGCTGCTTTAAACTCGTAAGTGTAAACTATTTTGTTTCAATTTATTCGTTAGATCGGTGGTATGCTATCTTTCACTAATGAAATTCTGTTTATTGGTTTTGAGAAGAAAAAAAAATAGTATTTCTATCTTTGTTTTATGGAAAAAGCACATAGATCTATGAACTAGATATAAAAAAAGATATTCCCATTACTTAATAATCGAGGAAATGAGTGTTTAAAATTAGATAAAGCTGTTGTGTAAATAAGTGTGACTTTCTATATATGAACTATATATATCGAGGAAATGAGTGTTTAAAATTAAGATAATAAAATTGAAACCAAATCAGCTTCATTAGATAAAGCTGTTGTGTAAATAAGCGTATGATGCAGAGATAGTCATTACAGATTTTAGTTGGCTAAGATTGATCCTTTGTTGAGTTCGTTCCATTAATTATATTTCCTTGCAAGTCTTTTTTGTCTCCTTATTCATAACTTTTTTTTAAATAAAAAAACATTGACCGATCATAGCTTTAGATTGATTAGATGTGTTGTTGGAAGCGATGAGCAGCTCGTATCATTCGTGCAGGTGTCAAAGTGATCATCATCCACCTTCCATACATAGACTGGTGGAAAATGGCTATCGAAAGTGTTGGTGGGTCCGTTGTATCTAAGATAGCAGAGCTCTTGGTGGAACCAGCAATCAAGCAGTTCCGTTACATGTTCTGTTTCAACAATTTTGTTCAAGAATTCGATGAACAAATGATGAACCTGGCTTTGGCATTTTATCGTCTGCAAGATGCTGTCAACGTTGCTGAAAGGAATGCTGAAGAAATTGAGATTGATGTCAACACATGGCTGGAAAATGCAAAAAACGAAATTGAAGGTGTGAATCGTTTGCAAAATGAAAAAGGAAAAATTGGCAAATGCTTTACTTGGTGTCCCAATTCGATGCGACAATTCAAGTTAAGCAAGGCACTGGCAAAGAAGACGGAGACTTTGAGAAAACTTGAAGAAAATAGCAGAAAGTTTCCAAAAGTGTCCCACAAAGCACCTCTTCAAGAGATAAAATTTCTTCCATCAAAGGAATTCACACTCTCAGGATCGTCAAAAGAAGCTTTCAAACAGATTATGAAAGCTCTCAAAGATGACAAGGTCAATATGATCGGACTGTACGGCATGGGAGGGGTGGGTAAAACCACCCTGGTGAAAGAAGTAGGCAGGAGAGCCAAAGAGTTGCACCTTTTGATGAAGTTTTGATAGCTACGGTGTCCCAGAATCCAAATGCCACAGGCATCCAGGATCAAATGGCAGATAGTTTAGATCTGAAATTTGACAAGAAGAGTAAAGAAGGGAGAGCAAAAGAACTATGGCAGAGACTGCAGGGAAAGAAGATGCTTATAGTCCTGGATGATGTTTGGAAAGATATTGACTTCGAAGAGATAGGGATCCCATTTGGTGATGATCACAGGGGTTGTAAAATTCTTCTAACAACACGTCTTGAAGACATGTGTTCTTATATGAAGTGCAAGGAAAAAGTTTTTTTAGGTCTCTTTTCTAAAGAGGAAGCATGGGCTTTATTCAGAATCAATGCAGCTTTACGTGACGAGGACTCTACCTTGAACAGGGTGGCAAAGAAGGTTGCAAGAGAATGTAATGGATTGCCTGTAGCACTTGTGACAGTGGGAAGGGCTCTAAGAGATAAATCTGTTGTTGAGTGGGAAGTAGCGTCTGAAGAGCTCAAAAACTCTCAATTTCGGCATTTGGAACAAATTGACGGACAAAAAAATGCATATGCATGTCTTAAGTTGAGCTATGATTATTTGACGTCCGATGAAACCAAGTCATGTTTCTTGCTATGCTGTTTATTTCCAGAAGATTACGACATTCCGATTGAGGACTTGACGAGATACGCAGTTGGCTATGGGTTACATAAAGATGCGGAGTCCATTGAAGATGCAAGGAAACGAGTTTATGTGGCAATCAAAAACCTCAAAGCTTGTTGTATGCTGTTAGGAACTGAAAGTGAAGAATATGTCAAAATGCATGACTTGGTTCGTGATGTTGCTATTCAGATAGCATCATCAGAAAAATACGGATTCATGGTAAAGGCTGGCATTGGGTTGCTAGAGTGGCCAACGAGCAATAAAAGCTTTGAAGGTTGTACAACAATTTCGTTAATGGGCAATAAACTAGCAGAACTTCCTGAAGGATTGGTGTGTCCACAGCTCAAAGTTCTATTGTTAGGACTGGATGATGGTTTGAATGTTCCAGAGAGGTTTTTTGAAGGGATGAAAGAAATTGAAGTTTTGTCTCTAGAGGGAGGGTGTTTGTCATTGCAATCACTTCAATTCTCAACGAACCTTCAATCTTTGTTGTTGATCGAGTGTAAATGCAAGGACCTCATTCGGTTGAGAAAGCTGCAAAGACTTAGGATTCTTGTTTTCTGGCGGTGCGGCTCCAGTGAAGAATTACCTGATGAAATTGGGGAGCTCAAGGAGTTAAGGTTGTTGGATTTGACAGGTTGTCAAAATCTAAGAAGGATTCCTGTGAATTTGATAGGAAGGTTGAAGAAGTTAGAAGAACTGTTGATCAAGGATGAGAGCTTCAAGGGATGGGATGTTGTTGGATGTGACAGCACAGAAGGAATGAATGCAAGCCTAACAGAACTAAGTTCGCTGTCTCATTTAGCTGTATTATCATTGAAGATACCGAAGGTTGAATGCATTCCCAGAGATTTTGTTTTTCCCAGCTTGCTCAAATATGATATAGTGTTAGGGGATCAGGATTATTATTATTCAGAAAGAGTATACCCAACCTCGACAAGATTATATTTGGGTGATATCAGCGCCACATCCTTAAATGCAAAGACATTTGAGCAGTTGTTTCCTACTGTGTCTCAAATTAGTTTTTGGAGAGTGGAGGGTTTAGAAAATATAGTATTGTCCTCTGATCAGATGACCACCCATGGCCATGGGTCGCAAAAGGACTTCTTACAAAGATTAGAACATGTAGAAGTGAGTAGATGTGGGGATATTCGCACTCTGTTTCCAGCAAAATGGCGGCAAGCTTTGAAAAATCTAAGGAGAGTTGAAATTAAAGACTGCCAATCGTTGGAAGAGGTATTTGAATTGGGTGAAGGAATTAACGAGGAGAAGGAGCTGCGGCTGCTGTTATCTTTAACAAAGTTACAGCTGTCCTATTTACCTGAGCTCAAATGTATATGGAAGGGGCCCACCAGACATGTCAGCCTCCAAAGTCTTAATTATCTGAACTTGTGGTTTGTTGACAAACTGACATTTATCTTCACACCGTCCCTCGCTCAAAATCTTATTCATCTGGAAACACTTGAGATATTCGGTTGCCATGGATTGAAGCGTCTTATCAGAGAGAAGGATGATGAAGGGGAACTAATTCCAGAGTCTCTTGGCTTCCCAAAATTAAAAACTCTCTCTATAAGAGGCTGTCGTTATCTGGAACATGTCTTCCCTGTCTCCGTGTCTCCAAGTCTTCAGAACCTGGAAGAGATGGAGATTGATTTAGCTGACAATTTAAAGCAAGTATTTTACAATGAAGAAGGAGATGACATCATCGTCAAGTCTAAAATTAAAGATGGCATCATCGACTTCCCTCAGCTAAGAAAATTGTCTCTTTTAAAGTGCAGCTTTTTTGGTCCAAAGGATTTTGCTGCCCAATTGCCTTGTTTGCAAGTGTTAACCATTGAAGGCCACGAGGAATTGGGTAATTTGCGGGCACAGCTTCGAGTACGTCCTTTATATTTCTCCTGATTTTTTACTTTTAAATTTAAATGCATTGTGATAATTTCTTATTTCTTCCTTCAGATTTCTAAAACTAAAGTAATGGATAAATGGTAGCAAATCCTTTAGCCATCCACTGAATTTAAAAAGGAGTGAAATTGAGGCTCTTCCGCCAATTAATGGAAAGTATTTAAAAGGAGTGAATAGTGAGTATTTTATTTCAGTGCTGCAACTTATGATAGATGGTTCAAAAAATTAATAAAAATTGGTTTTTTAATCCAATTTTCTAAAGAATTAGAGTCAAAAGGTAAACTTGAAACTTTCTATTTAAATACAATATTTTCTCATTCAAAGAACTTCAAAAGCACCAAATTTGTATTGAATTCAAAAAACATATTTTTTATATATATTTTCAAGTATTTTCTTTACAATTTTTTTTCACTTTTTTTATAAAATAATAATTTCAAAGACCACTAATCAAGCATTTTTATTGAAAAAATTTACTAATATGTAAAATTCAAATTATTTTCTTTTATATTTTTATTTTTGATAATGTCATAATTTTTTTATTATAAATTGAATATAAAAATTATTTTTTTTGAGTTAATAAGTATATTCTTTTCATGATTGCTTTTCATTTAACTAATATAAAATAATAGTTGATATTTGGATTATCATAAATATAAAAAGTTATGATTTTATATTCCCATGACTTGTTACCCTGTCTATTTATATCTTCTTGTTGATAAGTATTTTGGTATTGGGGATAATTGTTTCATCTTTTTAACAAAATTATATAATAGTTTCAAAGTGCACAAAAATTACTAGGAATTATATCTAACAAATTGGTACCCTTATTTTCTTTTGATGCAGGGGTTTACAAGTTTGAAAACATTGAAGTTGTCCTCCGTGCTTGTGCCTGACTTGAGGTGTCTATGGAAGGACCTCGTGCCGAGCAATTTGACTTCTTTGATGGTGTATGGGTGTAAGAGACTGACGCGTGTATTCACAAACAGCATAATTGCTAGTCTTGTTCAATTGGAAGTTCTACAGATATCAAATTGTGAGGAATTGGAGCAAATCATTGCTAAGGATAATGATGATGAAAAGGATCAGATATTTTCAGGAAGTGATCTCCAATCTGCATGCTTTCCTAATTTGTGTCGACTTGAGATCAAAGGATGCAACAAGTTGAAGAGTCTCTTCCCGGTAGCCATGGCTTCAGGTCTCAAAAAGCTCCAAATACTTAAAGTAAGTGAATCCTCTCAATTATTGGGAGTATTTGGGCAGGGTGATCATGGTTCACCTGTCAATGTTGAGAAGGAGATGGTGCTCCCTGATCTGCAGGAGTTGTTGCTTGTACAATTACCAAGTATTTCCTGCTTTAGTCTCGGATGTTATGATTTCTTGTTCCCTCATTTGAAGAAGTTGGAGGTGGATGGATGCCCTAAGCTGACCACAGAATCTGCTACTACATCAAATGACTCAATGAGTGCTCAATCAGAGGTGCTGCTGATTTGACTTGATTTCTTGCCTCTTATTTAGTTTTAAAAGTGCACAATAATTACTATGAATTACATCTAACAAATTGGTACCCTTGTTTTCTTTTGATGCAGGGGTTTATGCATTTGAAAGAAATATCTATTGGAAACTTGGAAAGAGTACAAGATTTAATGCAAGTTGGACGTTTGGTAACTAATAGAAGAGGTGAGCATGAACTTTCACTCATGACTTTGGAAACATTACGCTTGAACTTATTGCCAGACTTGAGGTGTATATGGAAGGGTCTCCTACCGAGCAATTTGACTACTTTGAAGGTGAACGAGTGTAAGAGACTGACACATGTATTCACAGACAGCATGATTGCTAGTCTAGTTCAACTGAAAGTTCTTGAGATATCAGCTTGTGAGGAATTGGAGCAAATCGTTGCTAAGGATAATGATGATGAAAAGGATCAGATATTTTCAGGAAGTGATCTCCAATCTGCATGCTTTCCTAATTTGTATCGACTTGAGATCAAAGGATGCAACAAGTTGAAGAGTCTCTTCCCGGTAGCCATGGCTTCAGGTCTCAAAAAGCTCCAAATACTTAAAGTAAGTGAATCCTCTCAATTATTGGGAGTATTTGGGCAGGGTGATCATGGTTCACCTGTCAATGTTGAGAAGGAGATGGTGCTCCCTGATCTGCAGGAGTTGTTGCTTGTACAATTACCAAGTATTTCCTGCTTTAGTCTCGGATGTTATGATTTCTTGTTCCCTTGTTTGAAGAGGTTGGAGGTGCGTCAATGTCCAAAGCTGTCCACAAGATTTGCCACTACACCAAATGGTTCAATGAGTGCTCAATTAGAGGTGCTGCATATTTGACATGATTTCTGCTGAATTTTGAACTAATTCATATGGTTCTGAGTTAAATCACTGATAATAAGGAATATTATAAACTACTACAATTTCTAAGCCTATTACTGTTATAAGCAGGATAATCCAGATTACTGCTCTGAGGAATCCAGGCGGATACAGTGCACCAAATGTGGCATTTCACATATATGCGTGTGCACTAATAGGACCAAGGCCAAGGCAAGATGGTGTCAGGTCAGTCTTCCGATTCTCTCTCTCCAATTCTATTTTTCATCTAAAATTATATATAATAAGTAATTTTTGCTTCAGGATTGCTGCCAATATCATCAAGCCAAAGATGGAGATGGATGGGTTGAATATAAAGGCACATTGGTCTTCGATAGGCCTCAAAAGGTACATTCCTTTGTGTTGTTTTGTCTAGGTTGCAGTAAATATGTCTGATAATTCCACAGATTCATTTGAGGTTATATTGTGAATGTTGTTTTAATGATCTGTAATCTTGTCAAAATGTTATTTTAATGATCTGTAATCTTGTCAGCTGTTCATTATGCTAAGCATTTCAATTTCCTTTCTTTTAGATGGAGATTCCGCGTGCATTTGTTTGTGCTGAGAGCAAAATCTTTGATGTGTCAGAATGGGCCATTTGTCAGGTCTGTAGCTCTTTTTCATGTGTTTGCTGAATTTGTTTTCTTTTTTTAGATATGCCATTGTAACTCTGTTGTGGAGGAAAAAAGAAGTATTACAATTTCATGATCTGTGAAATTTACAACTCCAAGCTCATTTGCCTTGCTGAACTTAGGGTTTTTTCAGACATTAATTGGGATGCAAGACAGTTCAGTGGAAGTTGTAGATGGTTGTTTTAGGGTTATGGTTGTAGAATTAGTTATCTAAAAGAAAGCAGTATAAAAAAAACTTAACTATTGTTCATAGGATTTAAAGGATCACTCCTTAATGAAAGCACCACTTACTCAACAAGTTAATCAAAGGTCTGCCCTATATTCATAATATTTATTATGCTGAAATTGAAAGAATATAAGCATATTACTAATCATAGACATGGACTCCTAAATAAGAAATACAATGTTCTTATTTTGACTGGGAAAGAAAAATCTAAATCTTAATTAGAAATTTTCATAATTCTAAAATAGCTATAAGTATTTCTCTTCATATAAAATTTACTGAAATTACAAATTGCCCTTTTGTAAATCCAAGGCTGAATCAAATACCCTTGATAAAAACAAGCTCTTGAATCTAAATCCCATGTTAATGGATTTTGAGATACCTAATTTTATCTGATTTGCTTTCTGAAAAATAAAAGGAAAGCTATCAAGGTAGCAAAAAAAACAGGCCACTTGCTGCTCTTTCCACTTTGTTAGATTCACACTTGGGAGATTGTCAGACGAGAAGATCCTATGTTCCAGCTAAAAGTGCCTTTCCATGTTGGCATATTTCAAACTATTTTTCTCACTGTCGACTTGAGGTTCACTTCATTATTTCCAACTATCATTAATGGAAATGACTGTTGACTGGATCTTTCAATTCCTCATGACAGTCTTGCATCATTGGTGCCTATGACTTGAATATTGACTGATTCAATTATAAGCAGATATTAGTCACTTTCCAGTATTTTAAATCATAAAAACTCTTTGCAGGGAATGCAATGTCGGCCCAACACCCATAGGCCAAGCTTCCATGTAAACATGGTTGGCTTGTAGAAGACTCAACGGTCCAACTCGAGCAGATATCCATGGGACTTGGATGCTGAAATGATGGATGAGGATGAAGAAGAATTCGAGCTGTGGCTTCAGCAGGCCCTGGCATCTGGCCTTTTTTGTGAGACCTCCAAACGTAGAAAGAGTTGGAGTCCTTTTAAGCTGCCTCAAAAGAAAGGAAAAAAGCAATGGCGAAGGACATCAACTTGAATAGATTCCCATCACAAGCAAAAAAAATGGAACCGCATTTTCTTGCCTTTGTTGTGGGGTGATTGGTTTGGATCAAGATCACCTGTTTCAAGTTAAGGAATGTGATTTGGTGATTTGAGAATCCAGAAAACAAAAAAAGACATGGGTTTTGCCTGAGTTTTGGAGCAATTTTCAACTTTGTAACTGGCAGTTACCCTCCTTGCATCATTTGACTTTTCATTCAATGTCTGAATACCCCACCCCCAAGGAAGAAAAAAATTAATATACATTTTACACAAGCAGCACATAATGTTAGCCTTGGTGAAATGACTTTCAATCTTTTGTACATATTTTTTTTTTCTTTTCAATAAATATCTCATTTACTTGAGGTTCTCTTTACTTGCCGCTTGGTAAGAATTACAACTTATGCAATGTATTTTTTTCTTATATAATTACTATATATGCAGTGGTGGGTGGTCTTGGAAAGTCAATTCACAGGAGCGTGCATTTCAAGACCTTGGCCAGGCAAAATGGTTTTAGGGATGGTCGATAAATTGGAAGGACGGAAAAGACAATTGGAAGAGTAGAAAAGTCTTGATTGAAGGGGATCGTCGCCTGTTTCTTTAAGGAGGGAGAATGGTCTACGAAGTCTTTGCCCTCATTCCACGTTAATCAACAAAGTTCTTTTCACCCATTTATCATTCAACAGCCATCTTTTTTGAGCTAGTGTGTACACATTTAGCTTCAGAAACAGAGAACTCATTTGGAACTTGAAATTTTAGGAGCTGTTCATGATTTCCTCCTTGGATTTCTCATTCCCTTATCAACTTTTTTGGTAATTAATGTCATTGGAACAGACATGGAAACCAGATGTATAATTGTGTGCAAAAGGGGAGGGGGTGAATGAGGGAGACGGGAAGAGTAAAGGTGAGAACAAACCATTGCATGCTATCTTTCACATCACTGGAATTTGTCCATTTACAGGTGAGTAAGAAATTGTATGTTTATGTGTATAAGGGATGGTCGCAGAATTTACAAGCTCAAAAAAATAAAAAATAGAATAAAATAAATGTAATGGGAATTTCTCGCGCGTTGATGTTTAAATGCTCCGATTATATAATTCCGTGAAAGCCGTCATGGTTACACTTGATGAGTTTTCTGATGTCAATATTGAAGTGTCCTGGTTGTCCGACCCAGAAGATACATTAAAGTATGTTGAAGCAGATGCTTTGGTCTTGGAGGGAGCTCGTACTTTGAGGTCCATGAAATCAGAAATCAGGCCTGGCTTTGTTATCTTTCTCTCATCAAAATTCTTCCGGCCAGTCAGCATTTTGACTACAGTAGACATAGAAGGCCGGAGATTTGGATCATCTTGGGTGCAGAGGAGACCAATTTTTAGAAACCTACAAGCCTCCTCAGCATTAAAGTCACCATTTAATGATACATCTACCAGGGAAACCAGCTCCCTTCGCTCATAAAGTTCCCAGGTCTGCAAAGGTAGAACCAAATAATAGTCAGCTAGTGCCCCCGAGTGTGAGTTAATCGTGATTGTTGATTATTCATGTAAATGTTTTCTCTACGTAAAATGTTGGATATCAAGAAAAAGAATGGATGAAAAACAAGCATTGCAATCAGAAAATCATAGCTCAATCCATGTAATAAAGCCAGTAAGTTGACATTTCAATCACTTCAAACATAGTAGCAAGGACTCAAGAAATTCATCATACCCGTTCTAAGAGGTATTGTTCTTCAACAGGTAATCGTGTATTTGTGTTATTTCTCCCACTAACAATTTCCAAAAGGAGGACACCGAAACTATAGAGATCTGCTTTCCGAGTCAATTTCCCCCTTATTGCATACTCTGGTGCCAGATAACGTCTGAAGCAACAAACAGAGAGGAAAGTTAAGCAGCTAAGCTTATAAATATAATCCATGCTTAAAATAAGATTCTTCAAAGAAGCTGAGTAGCACTAAATACAGGTTCTGTGCTCATAAAGGGCAGCATCTTGGAAATCTAATCAAGAAATACAACAACCGGATTTTGGTTCTGCGACTCAACTAATTTATAAAGCTTTCCAGAAAAAAAAGACCAACATTGTGAAAAGGCAACTGCAATGGTTCCATATGTGTTAATCACTCCATATACTGTGTTTGCAGTTTGCACAGCATAGCTACATTATAGATCCAATAACAAGTCGAATATGAATTATTCAATTTGAAACGAGTAATAACACAAGGAAACTTACAGTGTTCCAGCTACTCATGTACTGACACGAGTCTGGTTGTCTGGTATAAGCTTAGCCAGACCAAAATCTGAAATTTTCGCAGTTAGGTCTTTGTCAAGAAGAATATTGCTTGCTTTGATATCTCTATGAACGATTTATGGTTTGACTTCCTCGTGAAGGAAAGTAAGCCCTCTTGCTACCCCAATGCATATCTTAGTCCGTGTTCTCCAACTAAACTGGATATTGCTGTGACTATGACCTCCATCTGAAAGTGAAAAAAATACTTGAGCACTCAGATGCCAATCGATTCATGGAATAAAAGCAAGCTTTGCATAAATCATATGGGTTCATATGCATATGCATGTGCATATATGTTTACTGGTACCAAGATTCTCAGTGTAATAAAAGCAGATAAGTATATTTTGAGAGGAATATATACATGAATTGTTCATGAAGTTTCAAGCTCAAAAAGGCAGAACTATTTTTCAATGGTGTAAACCAAAACATCAGTATTTCAAAAGAAGAAGATATTCAAGAATTACCAAGAAGAGTTTGCGCAAGGCTATTGTTCTCAAGGTAATTGTAAACTAAAATTCTGTGATTATCTTCTACGCAACATCCATACAGCTTAACCAAGTTTTCATGCTCTATCTCTGACATTGCTTTAATCTCTGCTAAGAACTCTTCCACCCCTTGTCTCGACTCGGCTGAAAGAACTTTTAAAGCAGCTATCTTCCCATGTTTCAGCCGTCCCTGAACATCCATAATCATTTCTTAAGTACCATTCACAATTAAAAGAAACACAAAAACACCATATAAAACTACTTTGATATCATTAGTCATGTATTATAAAAACAATCATACAGTTACCTTGTATACAGAACCAAAACCACCCTCCCCAATTTTGTTGGCCGTACTAAAACCTTCGGTGGCATTTCTTAATTCCCTGTAGGTGTAACATCTAACATTCTGAATGCTTCCAAGTTCTGTTACGAAATAAAACAATAAGAACCTTCATATTGACAGGAAAACAAAGATGTGAATTAAAAAGAAAACTTCATTTCATGCATATGGCAGGTTATGACCCTGTTGAAACAATTCTCTCTACAGGCTTTTCCAGACAAGATACATATAAATCTGTCTATTTATGAGCACAAGCACACTAAAACACACAAAATTTATCAGTAGTCTACCTTCATCATCTCTACCCATATGTTGAGATTCTTGAGAAGAATCTATCCGTCTACCACATAAGAAAGAAAAACAAGTCATGTCTGTTTGTTCTGCCAGTGAACAGCCCTTCTATAGCAACCTTCAAAAGCTTGAAATAAACAACTTCAAAGACCAACAAACCTGAATCATCATAAACACAATTAACCTCAGGTACTTAATCCAGAATAATGAAATGAAATACCACAGCTATTAGACATGATCTGGAGACTGAGAAAGCTTTGGGAAAGATTGATGTGTTTATAAATCTTTGGACATATCAAACCCTAAATGCAAGCAACTGAAAGATAACAGCCAATATCACGCTTAGACACAGACTACTAAAGATTAAAGAGGAAAAAATGGTACTACATAAATCAACTGCAGATGGATCCTAAGAGTTTAATTACAGCTTATGTTTTGTGCGTCATTTGTCTATCAATGTCATCGAGAACTGATTTCCTCCCTACCCTTTTATTTCCTCTTATAATTATGATCATTTCAACCCTGCCCCCAACTCATAAGTAGCTAGACAGAAAATCGAATGAATATTTTGGTGCTAATCTTGACTCCCTTTTTCATTTTGAAACGAAGAACAGAAATTAAAATGACATCAAAATCGTGAAGAAACATAAAAAAGTTAATTGGAAATGTTGAGTAAGATCATGAAAAATAGACTAAAAAGGAAAGAAATATCAGCAAACAGAAGCATATCAGAGAAAAAGAAACCCCACAAGAAACAGATAGCCAAAAGGAAAAACAGAACGAAAACAAGAAGAAGCTGAAAAAAGCACACAAGTAAGGCAAAAAGAAAAACTCACCCTGAACAAAAGAAGAGATCAGGAGACGAAACAGACAGAGAAGATTGATTATCCTGAAGAGAAAGTTGTCTACAGCTCTGACCAGGAGAGAGAAGCACCTTGCTGATTAATAGGTCCATGAAGGAAAGCGCACGTTCTTTGAACTTGGTTTTTTCTACGAAAGCGAGGAGCTGGCGACTGACTTTCACAAACAAAAAACAAAAGTGATAGTGTTAGTCTCCTTTCTTGTTTGCTTCTGCGCTCCAAAATAAAGAAAGTGTCAACGACATTTTAAAACTTTACTTTATATTTGGTAATCGTATTTGGCTATGGTAAAACCGGTTTTTCATTAAATTTTTTTAAAATTAAATTAATTTTTTTAGTTTTTTTTAATTATTTTAATATGTTAATATCAAAAGATAATTTTTTAAAAAAAAATATTGTTTTTATGCATATAAAATCATTTTAAAAAACAACTTCAACTATACTTTTAAGTGCTCATTTGGAAACGCGGGCCAACCCGTATTTTCAAAAATATAAAATTTTATTTTTGCTAAAAATTAATTTTTTTTGTATGTTTTGGATCAATTTTGATGTGCTAATCTCAAAAATAATTTTTTAAAAATAAAAAAATATCATTTTGATGCATTTCAGCATGAAAAACATTTTAAAAAGAAACCACAACCATACTAACAAACTAACAAACAGACAAAATAGGCCATTTAGAATTTATAAATCAACTCAAGTTGTAATTTTAAAAAATAAAGTTATTTTATAGGTTTTTTAATAAAACAATTGGTTTAAAGTAAGACTCAACTCAAGTTATGTTTTAAATTAACAATTGATAATTTTACCGACTAATTACGAATAGGAATATTCTATATCAGTAAATCTTTCGGTATTTTTAATTTTTAATGGTAAAAAAAAAACCATTACTTTTTTAACTTCACGTGTAAACTCTAGCTAATATAATTCTAAAAAAAAAGAGAGTAGTAATTACAATTCATCTGCTTTCAAAAAAAAATCAAGAAAATAAAAAAAGTAAGAAATCTTTTTGATTGCTGTTTTAGTTCTTTAGGGCTGACCCAAATAAAATATGATATTCATGGAGCCTTGATCATAATACGTCAACGTTTTTGTTGTTTAATCCAAGTCGCATGCAGTGCCAGGGGAGGTGAAGGTGGACAATCCGTACAAAAAGTGTTGTGTTCACATTACAACTGGTCAAGAACGGAGGAGCATTGTCGTATTGAAAAATAATATTCAATGAGACTAGCTGGAAGTTTCCATGGAGATTTGGCTGCTTGGAGCTTATTATAATCATTTCTATAATTATTATTATCCACAATATCAAGGTTTCATGTCTTAGGTTTCAAGGATTCGGAGAAATACAAGTTTCTCAATATTGGAAAATTTAAGTACAACAACAACATCAATATCAACAAGCAGAAGCAGCAACGGTGCGTGTCTGAGATTATAATGTGGAATGTTTTTTAAAATTATTTTTTTTTAATATTAGGATATTAAAATCACAAAAAAAAAATCATTAATTTAATACTTTTTTAAGGAAAATACATTTTAAAATGTAATTTTAAAATTATTATACTTTCAAACATGACAAAAAAGAAAAAGAAAAAGAAGGGATGACCAAGAATATCTTTTAAAAAAAATTAATAATTCACTACTAATTTTCATTTTAAATTCTTTTAGTTATTATTCATTTTTTATCACAAGATTTGAAAAACTTGTTTGGGATTTATATTCATAATAAAAAGACTCGAGATAACCATGATCATTATTAAAATTAGTAAAAAATCTTATATAAAGCAAATAAAAAATAACAAGCTCAACCTTCAATCACATAAATATTGAGGGATGAAACTGAAAAACACGAGCTTTAAAAAAAGAGAGGGGAAACCTAGTAAATCAGGACAAATCTCTTAAGCCCGGGTTAATCTCCCAAGCACATCTCATATTTCTATCCAATCAATTCACTTAATCTAATCCAAAAATAAAATTCATTTTAAACAAGCTAAATTTTTTTTTTAAATGACAAATAAAAATATTTGAGATAACTCAAACCATTCTTAAAATTAGTGAGAAATCCTATAGAA
Organism: Populus simonii; assembly: GCA_007827005.2. Classification (NCBI taxonomy): domain Eukaryota; kingdom Viridiplantae; phylum Streptophyta; class Magnoliopsida; order Malpighiales; family Salicaceae; genus Populus; species Populus simonii. Next base: position 49,571,103 of record CM017464.2, on the reverse strand, counting down.
AACAAATAAAAAAATAACAGAGCTCAATATCCAATCGAATAAATATTAAGGGATGAAATTAAAAAAAAAACATGAGCTTAAAAAGAGAAAACAAAATCAAACAAACCCTGGTAAATCTCCTGAACTTGAGTTAATCTCTCAAACTCGTTTCATGTTTATATTTAATCAAATAATTTAATCTAAATAAAAAAACAAAGATTATTTTAAAAACAACAAATAAAAAGATTCGAGATAAACCAGGTCATTCTCAAAATTAGTGAAAAATCTTATATGTAAAAAATAAATAATGGAGCCTAATCTCTAATCGAATGAATATTAATGGATGAAACTAAAAAATACATAAGCTTAAAAAAAAAGAAGAGCAAACTCATGTATTTTCTAAACTCGAATTAATTTTTCAAACTTGCGATCTTTTGAACTCGTAACCCATAAAATCCAAAAAAAGACTCAAGTAAAAAACTCAATTCCTATTAAATCTAATTTTAAAGTATGAAATCAGAGGAAAAAAAAAAAACAACCTTATCCCATATTTTTAAATATAAAAACAAATAACCTTACGAAACTTAGGCAAGAGCCGAGTCAACCCTATCCCAGATCGTCGACCTATTAGGCGGGTTTAGTAACGATGCACTTGCCTATGCTCACAATTCTAAAAATATCTTGAAAACTTGTCGAACCCACATTAAACCGAACCAAAGCCAGTGGTCCAGGGAGGGCAGGAAATGACCATAACTACCATTAACTACAAGCTCCTGCCTTTTTGTCTCTGCAAATCCGATCCATCCATCGACACCACCACCATGAGCAACGTTGCAACTAAAGTCGCAGTTGTTGGAGGTGGAAGTAAGTATATGTCTCTCTCCTCCGTCTTTGTTTCTACTGTTTGTGACATGCGCTATATGTTTAGATATTGAGAATATTGCTGAAAGAAATGGAATGAATGTGGCAGTATCAGGAGCAGTATGTGCATCAACACTAGCAAAGAATGGAATCTCTGTGACGCTCTTCGAGTCTGCTCGAGGCCCTGGTGGCCGCATGTCTCAAAGAAGGTGATCTCTTCTTTGTATCTTCTCCTTTCTCTTTCATTTGGTTTATTTTTGGTAGTTTTTACATTTTCTGGAATTGAAAAAGAAAAAAAAAGTAATTAGCTTACCTATAATGAACTTTCTTTAATTATGATCTCTTAAGTTATTTGCAACAATGTATGAAATGGGTTTTTGTTTTTGGGTCTTATTGATGGCTTAAACATTGTAAGGAGACATTAGAACTTGATCATAGCATACCAAGATCATTATATTTTGCGTAATGTGAGAAGAAAGAAGTGCCCTTTTGGAGTAATTATATTATGTTACTAGAATTTATAGTGCTAATCAAGAAGATGTAGTGTATGGTTTGGCATGTGTTAAAAAAATATAACCTGTTACTCGTTCTAATAGAGAAATATCTGAAGATGGGAAGGAGCTATTGTTCGATCATGGTGCTCCATTTTTTAGTGCGAGCAACAGTGATGTCTTGAGGCTTGTTCATGAATGGGAATCTAAAGGTCTTGTTGAAGAATGGAAAGAGAATTTTGGCTCTTTTGATTGCATCTCCAAGAAATTTCTTGACATTGAACAGGTTTATGACCATCCCTATCCCTGTATATATAACATGCTATTCTTGTTCAAGCACATGCCTGGTACCATCAATTGCATGTTCGCTGATTACTGATCATAGATTTTGGGCCTCGGCATTATACATCCTTGATGCTGGTGTCCCATATGATTAGGATTAGTAAATGCTGGTGCCTGTATTCAAGTTAAGGCTTTTGACGTCATCCCTTTAGAAAATTTCTTTTCATATAAACTTAGCTTTCATTCATCTTGAATTCTTCATCTTTTCTGCTAGATTTTGTAAAGTGAATGACATTTTTCATTTGTATTCACTTGTTCTCAACCATAATACAGTCCACTGGGCTCTATCTATCCTGCAACTGAATATATAATTTGGAGACAAATGAAAATGTCATTTAACTTTGGGGAGGTTTTTTTGGTTTAACGTTTTACAAATACATGCAGAAATTGGATGCATGATTGTAAACAAAAGAGATTGGTACTTTCACTTGTCATATCTTCTTATTCATATGAAGTATCTTTAATGCCAATTTCATGTAGGAAGCACCAAACAAGAAATATGTTGGTATACCGGGCATGAATTCTATCTGTAAAGCATTATGCAATGAGACTGGTATGTAGTATCTTGCCACATTTTGCTGGGAATATTTCATGGGTGAGGTTAAAAATAAATCTTGAAAAATTGCTGCCTTCCCTTTTACATATTTTCAGGAGTGGAAAGTAAGTTTGGTGTTAGTATTGGGAGGTTGGAGTGTTTAGATGATGAAAAATGGTCTCTGACGGGTTTGGATGGTCAAAATCTTGGTCGTTTTAGTGGAGTGGTTGTGTCTGACAAAAGCATAGCTTCTCCAAGATTTACAGATGTGATAGGACGTCCACCACCTCTTGGTATGATGAACCTATCCCTCTCCTCCCCAGGCCTCTCAATAAACTTACTCTTATGTCTTTTAGAGTACATAAAACAAACACATTTCCTGTCCCCTCATTTTATTGGTTCCATTCTGTGGCATACAACAAAAAAAATATGTTCCTTTGTTACAAATATTTGCATAAAGCATTTGATGTTACATAAATCATACAGTGGTTATCTTTCCTTCCTTTCTCTATCTTATTGGAGCCATTGTCTGTGCGGAACAGCCTGAGTTAATATCTCAACCATTAGTTGTTTTTCATTGATTCAGATTTGAGTTTGACTCCAGAGTTGGCATTGAAGTTACAGGATATTCCTGTTAGTCCATGCTTTGCTCTTATGCTAGCATTTTCGGAGCCCTTGTCTTCAGTAAGTCACCGATCATGTATCTCTTAACCAAGCTTGTTAATGCTTTGAAAACCTTTTTCACATGCACTTTCCTCTTTTTGTTGTCCTTCCTTATTTTGCTCTCACACCTTTGCTTTCTAGTTGCACCACAATTTCTATTGCATGTTTTCTTCCATCAGAGCTATTCACGCAGCTTACATGTGTTCCTGATGGAATTTTGGTATCATGATTCAGATATCTGTAAAGGGCTTCTCATTTAAAAATTCTGAAATTTTAAGCTGGAGTCATTGTGACAGCAGCAAGCCTGGTCGTTCAACTGCGAGGCATGCATCTGTGTTTCCTTATTAGTGAATAACTGGAAGAGTAATCAAATTTCTGTTTCAGGTTGCTCAGTTGTATTTACTATTTTGCTTTGCTGTGCAGTGAACGATGGGTATTACATTCAACAGCAAATTATGCAAGAGGTGTAATTGCTCAAACTGGCCTTCAGAAGCCTTCAAGCGCAACATTAACAAAAGTAGCTGAAGAATTGTTTCAAGAATTCCAAAGCATTGGGCTCAATATCCCTCGGCCATTTTTTATGAAAGCTCATAGATGGTTGGTACTTAGATTAATGCCCTATATTTTCATTATTATTACTTCTATTTGTGGAATTTCTTGATGGAACTAGCTCTGGGATCTCTGCATTGTTCTAGTCCTATGTGAGGCTTTGAAAATCAATGCAGTTTCCATTTTTACCGTCCCATTTCTCCAGTAGGCTTGAGAAGAAAACTTTCTGGCTAGTTAAGTTAGCCTTTCAAAGCCCTTTAAAAGAGACTTTAATGGTCCATGACAAACTCTCTCTCTCAGCTTCATTGAAGAAATTTTGGGGGTGAGGGTATGACTTTGTTGGAATTAGAAAGTAAACTGGGAATTTGAAAGGAAGATGCACTATCTGGCCAGATCAGTTAGCTTGTTCGAAGGCCTTTAAAATGGTCCATACCACTACATCTCTCAGGTTTATTTAAGAAACTGGGGATGAGGGTATGACTTTGCTGGAATTACAAAGTAAACTGGGAATTTTGATTAGTTGGTCGGCATACTTGCAACTTTCTTAACGGCCAAAATTCATGAAGGATAGTAGAGAGGAGAAGAACAAAGAAGAGAAATGCTAGGGATTTTTGAAGCAAGTAGTAAGGAGAAGCAAAATTATTTATACTTAATAATCAATTGTTAATCAACAACATATAACAGGCATAAGAAACATCAAGAACCACAAACCCAATATCAAAATAGGGATAGGAATTCCTGAACAGGAAAACTAACAGAATAGGAAATGGAATAACTTTCTACCTGAAAACTACTCTAACTGCTGAATTGGGATTTTTTTTTTTGCTAAACCTCATTAGAAGAAATAAAAATTCCAAATAATCAAGTCAGGTAATAACTTCACAAGTTTTGTTCTGTTCTCCATTCTCCTCTTTTGTTTCTATGATGTATCTCGCTTCTTCCATTTATCTAATTAATTGACCAGCATGAATATAGGATTTCTCTCTTGAGATGTTATCTACTCATTTTGAGATGTTGTATACTCATTTCACTATAGGATTTCTCTCTTCTCTTTCCTGAGTCTTGAAAACGTTTATTCTGGCATGCAGAATGCTGAGATTATCCAGAATGATAAAATTAATGATTAGCACCAGCTTATCAATTTAACTCTTGAACTCAACTCTTTGTAATCAACATTCTATTCATCCGAATCCTTTAATTTGCGCTCTTCTATCTTAAACATTCTGCAGTTTCTACTGGTTGTCTCTTGTTATGGCATTGCTGCTAGTTGCTTGAATCTTCACAATGTTCATGACAAGATTGACCATCAGGACTACATACTTGCATTAAAACTTACTGGAAATTATAGATTAATTGTTAGAACTAGGGGTTAGGATTCCCTTTTTTTGGAATTGAAATTCCAGTTCTGCTGTCCCCTGTGTAAAAATCCATGATTCATGACGGCATTCAACTTCTTTTATACCGTCATGAATTCATGAACTTTTACATTAGCACAAGTGTAAGACGTGCATGTCTGTGTTTTCTCTTTTTTAACTGTTCCTTCTGTCAACTATTTTCATTCAATCTTACCGCTCTATACTGTTCACTTCATTGTTTCCATCGCTTGGTATGTTTCCAGGGGAAGTGCTTTCCCAACTGCGAGCATATCGAGGGAGCAGAAATGTCTTTGGGATAGGAAGAAGAGATTGGCCATCTGTGGAGATTTTTGTGTGAGTCCACATGTTGAAGGTGCGATTCTTAGTGGCCTGGCTGCTGCTTCAAAGCTTACGGAAATGCTTAGTTGCTTATAAGTTCTGTCCTGTTCCTTTTTTGCTTTTGTTTCTTTCTTTTCTTTTCCCCTTTCAGGTAGTTCTCTGATCATTTCATGGTCATGTAAAATACTCAACAACAATTCAATCCCACTATAATGCACGCTCTTGAAACCCAAGAAAACAAATAGTGCTGAGTTCACAGCTTTACGAGTCCAATAACACTTGTATAAGACTCAAAGCTCTCTCTTTTCCCTCTTTTCTCCTCAGCCATGCATATCCTTTTACAATAATAACCAATACAGACACAGCGAGAAAAATAAAAGCAAAAAGAAAAAAATAAAACGAAATACAAAATCACAATTCAACAGTGAGATATTAAGATCCAAAAGGCTGTTAATTAGGGTCAGTGAGGTATTTGTTTATTTTCATTTGAATAGTGTATAAACTTTATTATCCTTGCAAGCAAAATTGTTAGAAGGCTAATGTTTCATCATTATTTTTCTGTTGATGCTGCGCGTGTACGCAGAAGAATAATAATTGAGTTTTGGTAGATTTTTTTCTTCTTTTTGCCCTTTTCTCCCTATTAGCATTGCCAAAAATATAGAAGGTTTCATTTCATTGTTTTTTCTTTTAATTAAAATTGGTCTTTATTTTTTTAATATTTATTTGTTTTGTTTTTGTTTTTATCTTTTTTTAATTGATTTTTTTTTTTAATTTTACCCCTTCTCATTTGGTTTCTTTTAATCTTTATATCAAATTTGGTTTTCATTCTTTTTATTTATGTTTGTTTTTTCTAATTGAATTTTATTTTTAATTTTATCCCTCAACATTTAGCTTATAATCCTCGATGATGCTTGGAAAGATATTGACTTGAAAGAGATAGGGATCCCATTTGGTGATGCTCACAAGAGTTGTAAAATTCTTCTAACAACACGTCTTGAAAACATATGTTCTTCTATGAAGTGCCAGCAAAAAGTGTTTTAGATGAAGTGCCAGCAAAAAGTGTTTTTAAGAGTCTTATCTGAAAATGAAGCATGGGCTTTATTCAAAATAAATGCAGGTTTACGTGATGAGGACTCTGACTTGAACAGAGTGGCAAAGGAGGTTGCGAGAGAATGTAAAGGATTGCCTATAGCACTTGTGACAGTGGGAAGGGCTCTAAGAGATAAATCTGCAGTTGAGTGGGAAGTAGCATTTGATCAGCTAAAAAAGTCTCAATTTCCGGACATGGAACAAATTGATGAACAAAAAAATGCATATGCATGTCTTAAGTTGAGCTATGATTATTTGAAGCACGAGAAAACCAAGTTATGTTTCTTGCTATGCTGTTTATTTCCAGAAGATTACAACATTCCAATTGAGGACTTGACAAGATATGCAGTTGGCTATGGGTTACATCAAGATGTGGAGTCCATTGAAGATGCAAGGAAACGAGTTTATGTGGCAATCAAAAACCTCAAAGCTTGTTGTATGCTGTTAGGAACTGAAACTGAAGAATATGTCAAAATGCATGACTTGGTTCGTGATGTTGCTATTCAGATAGCATCATCAGAAAAATACGGATTCATGGTAAAGGCTGGCTTTGGGTTGAAGGAGTGGCCAATGAGGAATAAAAGCTTTGAAGGATGTACAGTAATCTCGTTACTGGGCAATAAACTAACAGATCTTCCTGAAGGATTGGTGTGTCCACAGCTCAAAGTTCTATTATTAGAACTGGATCGTGGTTTGAATGTTCCAGAGAGGTTTTTTGAAGGGATGAAAGAAATTGAAGTTTTGTCTCTAAAGGGAGGGTGTTTTTCATTGCAATCACTTCAATTCTCAACGAACCTTCAATCGTTGCTGTTGATGGAGTGTAAATGCAAGGACCTCATTTGGTTGAGAAAGCTGCAAAGACTTGAGATTCTTGGTTTTATAGGGCGCGACTCCAGTGAAGAATTACCTGGTGAAATGGGGGAGCTCAAGGAGTTGAGGTTGTTGGACGTGACAGGTTGTCGAAATCTAGGAAGGATTCCTGTGAATTTGATTGGAAGTTTGAAGAAGTTAGAAGAGCTGTTGATCGGGCGAAACAGCTTTAAGGAATGGGATGTCGTTGGGACAAGCAGGGGAGGAATGAATGCAAGCCTCACAGAACTAAATTCGCTGTCTCATTTAGCTGTATTATCATTGAAGATACCGAAGGTTGAAAGCATTCCCAGAGATTTTGTTTTTCCCAGGTTGCTCAAATATGATATAGTGTTAGGGATTGAGTTACTCTATAAAAAATACCCAACTGCAAAGACAAGATTATATTTGGGTGAAATCAGCGCCACATCCTTAAATGCAAAGACATTTGAGCAGTTGTTTCCTACTGTGTCTCAAATTGTTTTCATGAGAGTGAAGGGTTTAAGAAATATAGTATTGTCCTCTGATCAGATGACCACCCATGGCCATGGGTCGCAAAAGGACCTCTTACAAAGATTAGAACATGTCAAAGTGGAAAAATGTGGGGATATTCGCACTCTGTTTCCAGCAAAATGGCGGCAAGCTATGAAAAATCTAAAAAGTGTGGAAATTTATGAATGCGAATCATTGGAAGAGGTATTTGAATTGGGTGAGGCTGATGAAGGAACTAATTGGGTGAGGCTGCGGCTGCTGTCATCTTTAACAACGTTACAGCTGCACCGGTTACCTGAGCTCAAATGGATATGGAAGGGGCCCATTAAACATGTCAGCCTTCAAAGTCTTATTCATCTGGAGTTGTCATTTCTTGACAAACTGACATTTATCTTCACGCCGTCACTCGCTCAAAGTCTTATTCATCTGGAAACACTACAGATAAAACATTGCGATGAATTGAAGCGTCTTATCAGAGAGAAGGATGACGAAGGGGAAATAATTCCAAAGTCTTTTTGCTTCCCAAGATTAAAAATTCTTCGTTTAATTTATTGTATTAAACTTGAATATGTCTTCCCTGTCTCCGTGTCTCTAAGTCTTCAGAACCTGGAAGAGATGGAGATTTATTTTTATGGCAATTTAAAGCAAGTATTTTACAGTGGAGAAGGAGAAGACATCATCGTCAAGTCTAAAATTAAAGATGGCATCGTCGACTTCCCTCAGCTAAGAAAATTGTATCTTTCAAAGTGCAGCTTTTTTGGTCCAAAGGATTTTGCTGCCCAATTGCCTTCTTTGCAATGTCTAAGCATCTCTGGCCACGAAGACAGGGGTAATTTGTTCGCACAGCTTCGAGTACGTCCTTTATATTTCTCCATTTTTTTTTCTTTTCTAATTTAAATTGTCAACTTCAATACATTGTGATAATTTGTTCTATCTTCCTCCAAACTTCTAAAACTAAAGTAATTGATAAGTTCTTTAACCATCCACTGAATTTAATTGATGATTTAAATTGGCTTAGGAAGTTAGACATCAATTACTGTAATGTAATTTCTTATTTATAAACCTAAAGTAAATGGATAAATGCTAGCAAATCCTTTAGCCATCCACTGAATTTTAAAGGAGTGAAATTGAGGCTTTTCCACCGATTAATGGAAAATATTTGGACCCGATGATAAAGCTTCGTCTGAGAATATTGAGTTTTTTGTTTCAGTGCTGCAACTTATGAACTGTTCAAAAAATTAATAAAGTTAGAGTCAAAAAATGTAAAAATTGAAACTTTCTTTTTAAATACAATATTCCAAATTTGTGTTGAATTCAAAAAACATATATATTTTAATATTTTTCATGTTTTTGTTTCTACAATTGTCTTCACTTTTTATGAAAAAAATAATTTAAATGATCAATAATCTGATTTTATATTCCCGTTGTTTTTTTTTTTACGCAGGGATTTATGAATTTGAAAGAAATATCTATTGAAAACTTGGAAGGAGTACAAGATTTAATGCAAGTTGAACATTTGGTAACTAAAAGAAGAGGGGGGCATGAACTGTTGCTCGTGAGTTTGGAAACATTACACTTGAACTTATTGCCAGACTTGAGGTGTATTTGGAAGGGTCTTGTGCCGAGCAATTTGACTACTTTGGAGGTGAAAAAGTGTGACAGACTGACACATGTATTCACAAACAGCATCATTGCTAGTCTAATTCAACTGAAATTTCTAGATATATCAAATTGTGAGGAATTGGAGCAAATTATTGCTAAGGATAATGACGATGAAAATGATCAAATATTGTCAGGAAGTGATCTCAAATCTTCATGCTTCCCTAATCTGTGTCGGCTTGAGATCAGAGGATGCAACAAGTTGAAGAGTCTCTTCCCAGTAGCCATGGCTTCAGGTCTCAAAAAGCTCCAAATACTTAAGAGTAAGAGAATCCCCTCAATTATTGGGAGTATTTGGGCAGGGTGATCATGCTTCAACTGTGAATGTTGAGAAGGAGATGATGCTCCCTGATCTGCAGGAGTTGTTGCTTGTACAATTACCAAGTATTTCCTGCTTCAGTCATGGATGTTATGATTTCTTGTTCCCTCATTTGCAGAAGTTGGAGGTGGATGGATGCCCAAAGCTGACCACAACATTTGCTACTACATCAAATGACTCAATAAGTGCTCAATCAGAGGTGCTGCTGATTTGACTTGATTTCTGGCCTCTCGGTTAGTTAGTTTTAAAAGCGCACAATAATTACTATGAATTACATCTAACAAATTGGTACCCTTGTTTTCTTTTGATGCAGGGGTTTATGAATTTGAAAAAAAATATCTATTGGAAACATGAAAGGAGTACAAGATTTAATGCAAGTTGGACGTTTGGTAACGAAAAGAAGAAGGGGGCATGAACTTTCGCTCGTGAGTTTGGAAACATTACACTTGAACTTATTGCCTGACATGAGGTGTATATGGAAGGGTCTCGTGCCGAGCAATTTGACTACTTTGAAGGTGAAAAAGTGTGACAGACTGACACATGCATTCACAAACAGCATGATTGCTAGTCTAATTCAACTGAAATTTCTAGATATATCAAATTGTGAGGAATTGGAGCAAATTATTGCTAAGGATAATGACGATGAAAATGATCAAATATTGTCAGGAAGTGATCTCCAATCTTCATGCTTCCCTAATCTGTGTCGGCTTGAGATCAGAGGATGCAACAAGTTGAAGAGTCTCTTCCCAGTAGCCATGGCTTCAGGTCTCAAAAAGCTCCGAATACTTAGAGTAAGAGAATCCTCTCAATTATTGGGAGTATTTGGGCAGGGTGATCATGCTTTGACTGTTAATGTTGAGAAGGAGATAGTGCTCCCTGATCTGCAGGAGTTGTTGCTTGTACAATTACCAAGTATTTCCTGCTTTAGTCCTGGATGTTATAATTTCTTTTTCCCTTGTTTGTCAATTTTGAGGGTTTGTCAATGTCCAAAGCTGACCACAGAATCTGCTACTACATCAAATGACTCAATGAGTACTCAATCAGAGGTGCTGCTGATTTGACTTGACTTCTTGCCTCTCGTTTAGTTTGAAAAGCACACAATAATTACTATGAATTACATCTAACAAATTGGTACCCTTGTTTTCTTTTGATGCAGGGGTTTATGAATTTGAAAAAAATATCTATTGCAAACTTGAAAGGAGTACAAGATTTAATGCAAGTTGGACGTTTGGTAACTAATAGAAGAAGCAGGCATGAACTATCGCTCGTGAGTTTGGAAACATTAAACTTGAACTTATTGCCTGACATGAGGTGTATATGGGAGGGTCTCGTGCCGAGCAATTTGACTACTTTGAAGGTGAAAAAGTGTGACAGACTAACACATGTATTCACAAACAGCATGATTGCTAGTCTAATTCAATTGAAATTTCTAGATATATCAAATTGTGAGGAATTGGAGCAAATTATTTATAAGGATAATGATGATGAAAAGGATCAGATATTGTCAGGAAGTGATCTCCAATCTTCATGCTTCCCTAATCTGTGGCGACTTGAGATCAGAGGATGCAACAAGTTGAAGAGTCTCTTCCCAGTAGCCATGGCTTCAGGTCTCAAAAAGCTTCGAATACTTAGAGTAAGAGAATCCCCTCAATTATTGGGAGTATTTGGGCAGGGTGATCATGCTTCAGCTGTCAATGTTGAGAAGGAGATGGTGCTCCCTGATCTGCAGGAGTTGTTGCTTGTACAATTACCAAGTATTTCCTACTTCAGTCATGGATGTTATGATTTCATATTCCCTTGTTTGTTGATGTTGGAGGTGCGTCAATGTCCAAAGCTGACCACAAAATTTGCTACTACATCAAATGGTTCAATGAGTGCTCAATCAGAGGTGCTGCATATTTGACATGATTTCTTGCCTCTCTTTCAGTGTTTTTATTTCTTGTTTCCTTCAGCAATAAGACTAACAAGTTAGAATGTGTATGCCATTCTTGAATTGGCTTTGCAGGTATCTCAAGTAGCTGAGGGTTCAAGCACTGGTTGCTCCGTTCCAACCAGCACTTGTAGAAACTGGACCCGAAATAAAGGGTGGGAAGAGAAAGAGGAAGAGGATGGAGTTGGTCATGATGATTGAGTTACATGATTAGTTTGCATTGGAATTTGAAAAACATGCTTATAATTATTTCTTTCAGGTAAAATGGATGCAATTATTTATTTTCTATCCTTTTTTAAATGGCTAAATTAAATCAACATATTACCTCGATATGCATCAGGTTCGTTGGTTACCTATTACATGATCACCTCGATATTAGGTGATTTCACGAAGATTCATGTCTTTGAGTTGTGGTTTGGTGGGAAATAATTTCAGCTGTTTCATTAGCTATGGGATACAATTTGGTTTTTTTTTTTGAAGTTTGTATTTTCATATATAGCAAGTCACTTGATTAACTTGTTATTGTGCGTACCGTACAGTAATATAGTTTCTACATGAATATATATAAATACATGTGAATGAGTGTGTATATATATATATATATATATATAAACTACTTACAAATTTATTGACAGAAAATGAAATTCCAAGATGTAGATTCAGTAAAAGGATAAATCCTCTAGCCTTGAAAAGAATTAGTGCTTGCCTTCGAGATTGTAATTTTGTTTTTCAGGTCTATTCAATTTAATATTTTTAATAACATAAATAAAAATAAACAGCAAATTTAATATTAAATGTAACTATCTCAAAACAATGTTGAGAAGGAAGAAAAGATTAATAGAATAAAAATAAAATAAATAGACTTTTAAAAGCAAAGAGTTTTTAATGTTAAAAATTTTTTTATTTAATAAACCCAATTTTGTATTAAAAAAAACATAACTATTTATAACTGATTTTTTTAGCAGAACAGTTTTTCATTTACCATAACACACATATATATTTTTTTTAGAATAGTTAACATGTCATATTAACATACGGTATAATTATATTATAATGATCAACAAGAATGAAGAATTATATCACATATAAAATAATAAATCAAAGCATCAATGAAAAAGAAATTCTCTTTCTATTTGGGCTATGTAAAGCTGAACTAACTATTAATTTTGTCTAATAGCAGCAACTAGTACATTAAATTTGGACTATTTGTTGACTTAACCTTATCAAGAGTGCAAATACTTTGATTTTCATTTACCGTTAGCTTATAAGTTTTGTTTTTTATAAAAAAAATAAATTAAAAAGTATTTTCATTCATATGATATTTTAAGTTTTATTTCACTTAAAATAATATATATTTAATCAATATAAAATATTAAAAAATCTGTACATGTGAAACACACAATTTAGCCAATTGATCTTGAGAGTGTCAGACTTAATGAGAGTCTGACCAGTCAATCATTTAGTCATTATGTTAACCTTTTAAATTGATCTTGAGAACATTTTTAATCAAAAAAAAGTGTTTTTTAAAAAATTAAATTATTTTTGAATTTATTAATATTTTTTCAAGTTTAACAAAATTGAATTTATTTAACAAAATAAGGACCATAACTTACAAGTAAAAAAATTGAAAGATGATAAAATTAAAATAAAATTTTAATTTTATAAATTATTTCAAATAAAATAAATAACAATAAAAAAATGAGAATCAAATTTAAATAGATAAAAAAAATTTAATTAAAAAATAATGAAAGAACTAAAGTCGATATAAAAATCAAATTATAAGGGATAAAATAAAAACAAAAATCAAAATAAAATATCTAGTAATAAAAAAATTAATAACTAGATTTGGTACAACAAATAACATTATATTTTTGAATTTCTTCAACTTAAAAAAAAATGTAATGCAAAATAAAAAAAAAATACTTTTTTAGAAAACAACCAAATTTTTCCACGAAGTGAAAACTGTTTTTCTTTTACTAATTTTTTAATAGTAAATAAATATAAAAACAAATCTTAGTTTTACATATCAGTTATTCCCGATAAGTGAATATATATATAATGTAATGTAACATTCCAAATGTGAATGATTTAGTTGTAAAAGCTTAAAATTTTATAAAGATTAAAGAAAAAAAAAAACACAAGCGGTGAGGAGTTTTTGGAGAACAGGAAGGAAGAGGCGAGTCATTCCACCTCTTAATTATAGTCCTTGCAAATCAATTCAATGCCCACTCCACGCATTATTAAAATCCTTTTGATTTTAATTTACCTAAGTTAATTTACCTGAAATCATGAATCACATCTTATACTGAGTTGACTCAGTCGAGTTCAAGAAGATTTGTTTCTTTTTAGATCTATTTGTTTACTGAAAATAATTTTTAAAAAAATTTCCAGGAAAGTGAATTATTTTCTGATGTTTGGTAAAATAAATTATTAATATTTTTTTTCAAGTTTATTAAAATAATAAGGAACAAATCTTACAAATTAAAAAGTTGAATGAAAATGAAATTGAAAAAAAATAATTTCATAAATATCTCAAATAAAATAAATAATAATCAAAACAATAGAGATCAAATCTAAAAAATAAAAAGATTGAAAGATGAAGAAATTAAAATAATAATAATAATAATTAACATTTTATAAATTATTTTAATAAAATAAGTAACAATTAAAAGAATGAAGACCATAGATAAAAAATTTCAATTAAAAAATAATAAGGGAAAGAAAATAACAATAATAAAATGAAGACCAAATTTAATATAAAAATTAAATTATAAGGGATGAAATTGAAAAATAAATATTCAAAACAAAATATATATATAGCAATCAAAAGTTTGATGATCAAATTTGATATAATTAGTAAATAATATAATATTTTTAAATTTTTTGTTGATCAATTTTTTTAATAATAAATAAATACATAAAAATTTAAAAAATCACTTTTTAAAAAGAAACACAACCTTAATTAGAAATCATCGTAAGCACACAATTATGCAAGTATTGACTTCGGAGACAGGCCCATTGCCTTAAGAGTAATGAGAGTTGGATATATAATAAAGGCCCAAAGTGAAGAAGTCCCACTTGAACTGAACCTAGTCGTAGGCTTTGGATTCCTTGAAAACCCATATGATTTAGGTGTCAAGATAAATGCTCGACTGAACAAAATTCCTTGCTTTTTTTCTTCTCTGTTTTTTTTTATTCTACCCATATAATAATACATTATTATTATAAAATAATCAGTTTTACATTCACCCAAATAAATCTGCTACTTAACAGATTAATCTAAAATTCAACTGATCAAATTAAAAGTAAGATTTATTTTTATTATTTTAAATAAAAATAATAAACTTAAATTGTATAACTCGGTTTAACTTATAGTTCAGTGACAAACATTTTTTCAAGCATATTTCTGTAACAAAACTAATTCCGTACCTATTCACATAATGTAATGAAAATAGTTAAGGTATATATGTATTTTGACAAACGGTGAAGGCCCAAAACTGAAGATCTGAACCAAAACAGTCTAAATTCCTTCTATTACTTGAACTCTCTTGAACTAATTATATGCCTATAAATCCTATCTCTAATTAAGTATAGAACATGATTTATTTTTTTAAAATTAAATTTTTTTATTTAAAATTAATTTGTTAATATTTTTAAATTATTTTGATATGTTAATATTAAAAATAATTTTTTAAAAATTAAAAAAATATATTATTTTAATATATTTCAAAATAAAAATAATTTTAAAGCATGATTGTTATTAAGCTTTCTAACACCCTCTTCTACATTGACCTTCAACCTTGTCCGTTGTCCATTAAAAATGAGGAAAATGGATCAATCGATCGATGTTCTCGTATGGATTGGATAAGTTAATTTTCATATATTTTAAACCATGCCATGTAATTAAACTCCCCCACCCCCCTCCACACACACCCCCCCCCCCCCCCCCCCCCCCCCCCCCCCCCCGCCGGGGGCGCGCGCGGAGGAGGAGATAAGGTCAGAATTAGAAAATTTGAAGTCCTTTTCCTTCCTTCACCCAAAGGAAAGGTGGCTGGCTGGCCTTGGTTTTTGTGTTGTTGAAAAGTCATAATCTACAACCTCATCTTCTTTTTATAACAAAACAACTATATCCAGCTCATACTAAGAGAGAGATAGATGTTTATTACACTATTGACTTAGTACTCTCATATTTCTAATTTGTTATGAGTGTTCTTTCAGAAATGGCTTTGAACAGGCATATTGACTTCTTCTTATATTTAAAAAAAAAAGACTTAATACAGCATGCATATATATTTTTGTCAAAGTCTCTGTACACAATACAACATGCATATATATTTTTTGATTCGAATGTTAAGATGTATTTTCATGTCAATTAATATTAAATTATCTTTCCAGAATATTATATCACTTTGATCTATTAAAAAAGACTTAATACATTTATTTATAAGTTGGTCTCGAGATTTGAACTAAAATAATAATAACAAAAAAAAACCTAATGAGAATCTCAGAAGATTTATATATATATAAAAAAACCTAATGAGAATCAAATCAACTTCATAACATCAAATCAACTTCTTAAGATTTGTATAAAAAAAACTTACTAATTAAATTGAAATCTATCATAAAAAAAACCTAATGAGAATCTCAGAATGCATGCGCATATATTTCCCAAGAGTTATAATTAACAACAAATCATACAATCATTTTGATAATAGTTGAAGTGTTTTATTTTAAAAATCTTTCCGAGATAACGATATTTCGATGAAAATAAAAATAAAAGTATTGATATGTAAAACTAAAATAATAATGTAAAAAAACTTTGAGAGGTAGCTCAACTAGTCAGGATTTGGGTTTACTTCCTAATAGTCACGAGTTCTAGTCCCCTCATGGCTACTAAAGATTTACATGGTCGTTAACTTTACAGTCCGTGAGATTAATTAAAATACACGCAAGCTGGTGCAGCTACTTATATTAATAATAATAATAATAAAAAAAATTCAAGAGAATATATACAAATATAAGTCGAAACCTACCGCCATTTTCGTTAGAAGAACATAAACCTACTACCCGTGTAGTAAGTCAACTTGATATGCACTTGTAATTAAGAATATACTTAGAGTATACACGGGACCAACCTACATGTGATATTTAATACTGAAGATAGGTAGGCAGAAGCTAATTCATTTGTAGGATTCGATGTTTATCTCTCTGGATTAAATAATTATATTCTTTGCTTCGTATCGGCTGGCAAGAATCGAGAGGTAATTCATTAATCGCAAGATCAATCTTTGCTATTGATTTTTCATTAATCGCAAGATCCATATTCCATTTAGCTTTATTCATGTAAATATTTTTATAGATTTCGACTTGTTCAGTGATTTCAATGTAAATGTACTAGAATCTTTTGCAATAAAATAAATTATAATTAAATCTTTGAATAAATTCATTCATTCATCAACGTTATGTTACTGAAACGACATTCAATTAATCACTGAACAAGTTGATTAATTCAAACAACACGCATTCAATCAATATAATGGTCTTGAAGATAAGTGATTAATGAACGTTAAACATTTCAACATGTTGGGATTAGAAACAAGTTGATTCAAACAACGCGCATTCAGTCAACTACCGCATGTAGAATAAAAACTTGGATTTATCGTTCACCTAACCACTTTGTAATTTTATGGATTGCTTAGCACATACTTCGATATGATCTTAATTACTATTCACTATCATGTTGCTTAATATTGATCGGTTATGTTATTATTGGAAATTCGAATTCCACGAAGAAAACTACAAGGCATGATCGGTTTGGACGAGGATGACTTGATTTGGAAATAAAAATAATAATTATGATAAGTGAAAGATGGCTTAAGAGTCTAATCACTGCTATTCATGACTTATTTTGTAAGAAGATGGATTTTATCCATTATTTGGTACCTATACTTTTTTTTTTTATTGGAGCCTCTTATGTTTTTTTATAATTGATTGAGTCCCTCTACTCTTTCTTTTGTTTTGTAATAGTCCTTCCATCATAATACTATGATTTCATGCGCTTATATGGAATTTTTCTTTTAGATACTAAATTGAATGCTTGACGACGCATGATCCAATAACTCCTATTTTTTTAAAAAAAACACTTCTCTCCTTCAGTATGAAAATTAAATGATAAAAAAAAATAGCCTAAACAAACCTAATTAATTATAGTAATTCAATTAATTTCCACATGTTTATTTTATTTTATTTATTTCTTTTCATTACATAATCTAAAAAATAAAAGAGTTAATTCAATAGAAAAAATGTCATGTAGACATATATGAGTTTGATGTATTAAAAAAGATTTAATAAATTTATTTGTAAGTTGGTCTCTAAATTTGAACTAAAATAATACTAATATATAATAATAAAATCTCTTTGAGCATCAAACCAACTTTAAAAGTTATAAAAAAAAACTTACTAATTAAAATCTTTGAACTTTGAACTTGAAATTTATTTCAGATTGGGTTCATATTTGAATAACTTGGAAAATTAACAGGATAAAATTCAGGTAAATTAAATTTGTTTAACAATTTTATTTTTATTGTTTTTTTTTATCAATAACAAAGTTATTTTTTAATTTTTTTTCCTAGAAAAAAAAAATTCTCAATAAGTAGGCAGCAACAATCAAGTTTTTTTTTAATGACAAAACATATTTGTTTCCGATGAAATTTGCTACCACATAAATTTTTTCAATTGAACCTATAATAAGATAATGATATTCGGATGAAAATAAAATTATAAAAAATACATATAAAAGTATTGATATGTAAAGCTAAAAGAATAATCTAAAATAACTTTGAGAGGTAGCTCAATTAGTCAGGTTTTGGGTCTATTTTCTAATAGTCATGAGTTCTAGTTCCCTTATGGCTACTGGTACATGGTCGTTAACTTCAGAGCCAGTGAGATTAGTTGAAATGCACGCAATCTGGAGTAGACACTTACATCTTCTTACAAAATAAATCACGAAAATAGCGGTAGGTTTCGACTTATATTTGTATATATTCTCTTGTATTTTTTTTTATTATTAATATAAATGTTTGCACCAGATTGGTTGCCAAATAAGTTGCAGAAGACGTCACACCTTCATCAATTATTGGTTGTAAATGCCTATCTAAGGAAACAATATATAATCTTACGTGCAGAACTTGAGAGGTATTCACAGACATTTTGGTCCAGGGAAGGCCACAACCGGGCCATTTTGTATTGCTTCTAAGACCTCCCAAAAAAACCCAAAAGAAGAAGGAGGAAAAAAAAAAAGAAAAGAAAACTCCAAGTTATTTCTTTAATATATCTTTAAAAAAAAGTTTTTTAAACTTAAAACTTTTATATATTTTTATTATTTTATATTTAATTTTTATCAAATAGAATGAGATGATGAGTTATAAACTCATGACCGCTTGGTCAATAAAATTTTAATACTATATTAAAGAATTATCTCAATTTAAAAACTTAAATTATTGAATGAAATTTTAAAATATAATTTATATATTTTTTTAATGATAAAACATAACCCATAACGGTTTAAGTGAAGAATATTAGAGTATAAAACCAATCCCGATATATAATATAAATTTCTCAATTTTAGACTCTTTGACAACAAATAATTAGTCGAGAACTAATTTGTCTAGTGTTGGTTCAAATTCAAACTTTGTCAAAGTCTAAGGAATCCCCTCCATTAGGCCTTCATTAGGCACGTAGTTTCCCAAAATCTATCCCATCTAAACTTGAAAGATAATTCAAGGGAGAGAGGGTTTCTCAATATTATGAAAGGAAAACCAACATGGTTAGTACTGGGCATGACCATATTGGAGTAATAATTTTAGGATAATGTACAAGGTTGGTGTGATCACATTTCCAAGCCCCACAAATGAAATTTTCAGAAGCCTTTTTAATTTTCATATATGTTTGAATTTTTTTTTATTCGTCCACTTGTTAGTTCCTTCACAGAATTTCAACGAAGAATAAAGGAAAAAAACTATGAGTATAACGGTAAATTAATAAAAAGATTCTTCTGTGGGGAATCAGGAACCAGAATAATAATGAATTGGAAATGAGTTAGGTGTTGTAGTGGGGAATCGTTGATGAATTCATGGTTTTATAAACGTAATCATTTACTACTGTTCCTGCTCCTACCTTTCACACCTACTGCATGTCCACACAATCATTATTACTATAAATATGTAGCAAGTTTGCCTTCCCATGCATTCCATTTCAAGCAAAAATATTCTTGACTGCTGAGGTAGAGCGAGCCACCATTTATCACAGTTTGCAGCAAACACACTTTTTGTGCGATGGCAACACCAACTTCCATATCGTTCGCCGTCCGAAGGTGCGAACCAGAATTGGTTGCGCCAGCTAAGGCCACACCTCATGAATTCAGACAGCTTTCTGATATTGATCGCCAACTATACCTCCAATTTCAATCACCACATTACAACTTGTATGCACACAATCCATCGATACAAGGGAAAGATCCTGTGAAGGTAATAAAGGAGGCAATTGCGCAGGCACTTGTGTATTATTACCCTTTTGCTGGTAGGATTAGACAAGGGCCAGACAATAAGCTTATAGTTGATTGTACTGGTGAGGGTGTCTTGTTCATCGAAGCCGATGCCGATGCCACGGTGGAGCAGTTTGGTGATCCAATTCCATCTCCATTCCCATGCTTTCAGGAACTTCTTTACAACGTCCCAGGATCAGAAGGGATCCTCAATACCCCATTATTGATTTTTCAGGTACGTATAGGACATTATTGGCTAATGTTTATTCATTCTTTCATTATTATTATTATTATTATTATCGAGAAAATTCAAAAATATAATTAAAACAATGATGGTAATATTCCATCAATTACATTCTCATAAAGTATTAATAATTTTACATTATATTAACAGGTGACACGCTTGAAGTGTGGTGGTTTTGTACTAGGGCTCCGTCTTAATCACCCAATGACTGATGCATTCGGCATGCTTCAGGTATTGAATGCCATAGGTGAGATTGCACGAGGTGCTCAAGCCCCTTCAATTCTACCTGTGTGGCGAAGGGAACTCCTCTGTGCTAGGAATCCGCCACGAGTTACATGCAGACACAATGAATATGGTAATGATGCTCCTGTTGCTGTTGATCCTACAGCCAAGGTGCCTGAATTCCACGGCCAGGTTCACGCTGTAGCCCACCGTAGTTTTGTTCTTAACCGCAAGGAATTATCCAACATTCGTAGATGGATTCCTTCTCATTTACACCCATGTTCAAATTTTGAGGTAATAACTGCATGCTTATGGAGATGCTATGCCATAGCATCTCAAGCTAACCCTAATGAGGAGATGCGCATGCAAATGCTTGTCAACGCACGTTCCAAATTTAACCCTCCATTACCGAAAGGATATTATGGTAACGTGCTAGCTTTGCCAGCAGCTGTAACAAATGCTAGGAAGCTTTGCTTAAACTCTTTAGGGTATGCATTGGAATTGATAAGAAATACCAAGAATAGAATAACTGAGGAGTACATGAGATCATTGGCTGATCTAATGGAGATAACCAAAGGGCAGCCTATAGGGTTACAATCATATGTCGTGTCAGACTTAACAAGTTTTGGGTTCGATCAGGTGGACTATGGATGGGGGCAACACAATTTATACTGGGCCACCCAAGGCTATGCCTGATGAAATTTCTATTGCAGGAACCTATTTCGTGCTGTATCGATTCAAGAACGGAGAGCGTGGGGTTATGCTTTTGGTTTCCTTACGTGCACCAGTTATGGAGAGATTTGCAATACTATTAGAGGAATTGGCAAGGCATGACCCAGAAAGAAGCCAAGAACAACAAGAAATGATACCAAGCTCCCTATAAGACAGGAGAGGCTATGATATTATTCTATTCTTGGCCGGATAAGCCTTTGGTACCAAAAAAAATATTTTAAAGCAGATGGTGGCGAAGTTCCAATAAGCCTTTAAATTTATTTATTACCAGCAAGCCCGTACTCTTTGACCTTGTTGTGATTGTATACTTAGACATATGAGTTGGAGTTTTCATGAAAAATTGGTGATTTGTGTGTTTTCAAATTGTTTACAGTTGTAAAATTTAAGTCTCATGACTATTATTTTGTTTAGTGTGCTATCACTTTTATATTCAATAATAAGATCAATATTTTGTTTCCAATAGTTTCGTGAGTTAATTAGGGTTTTGATCTTTTGTATAAAAACAAATTAGGGTTTTGATCAACATATATATGCCATTTTGTTGAACAAAAATACTTGGAAATCCATTGGACAACAACCATTTATTTTTTCTATTTTTTTGCCTGAGTTAAAGCAACACCATAATAACTTAGGAAAGCTCCATATAAAAAAAGAGAGAAAAAGTCAATGCTAGTGAGGTTGACGTATAAGAGTTTGCAAAACAGAAACTACTTCAAAAGCAAAATACTCCATAGAGTAGATCTAAACAAAACTGAAAAAAACAAAAAAAAAATTCAATTACATTGAGCTTTGTTAAAAAAAAACTCTATAGTGTAATTTTTTTCCTTTTTTCACATATCTTTATGAGTCATTTATAATTTCAAGTTTATTTAATGTAAAAAAATCTCAATCTCAAGTTTATGCATCAGTGATTAAGACGGAGCCCTAATCCAAGAAATATTAGTGGAGGTAGTATTAGGTGTCCATGCAAGATGTGTAAGAATAAAAAGTTTCTCGATCTAGATGTTGTAATGATACATGTTCTACACAAAGGGTTCTTGGAGGAATATATGTGTTGGTATGCACATGAAAAACCATTTGTTCCTCACGAGACCATGGTCGAAAGGATGGTTTGGTCAACTTCTAGTGCTAGCAACGTGTATGGAGTTGTAAATGACAACAATAATTCTTATAAAACTATGGTTATGGATGCGATGAGAATGAATTAGGGTCATACCGATCAATATCCAATCATAGATGAAGAACCTACATGTTGTTACCCAATTTTTAACCCACCTTTTTGATAAAATTTTCAAAAATAAAAAAATAGCGAAAAACAACAAAAATCCAAAAAATATGTTTTTTCAATGTATTTGCATCATTTTAGCATTTTCAACATTGTCTCAAAAGAATTTAAATTTTTAAAAGTCTTTTGAACGCGTTTTACTTTTCACGCGTTATATTTTAAAATCAATGATCTTCCTCATTCAAGTTGATGTTGATAAGAAAAATCTAAAAAAAAAAGAAAAATCAAATTTACAAAAAAAGAAAGAAGTTGAGGGACCAAGTTTGGAAACCTAACGATATTTTTACCTATAAATACTGGTCTTCATAACACACACAAGAAGGGGGCAATTTTGCACATTTGGAGGTAAAAAAAAAAAAAACCTAACCCTAAAACTTCATCTCTTTCAAACCAGCCCCCGCTCACCATCTTGAAGAAAAGAGCCACAGCCCCCCGCTCTGATTTTGTTTGAAACGAAACCGCAATCCCCCCCAGGGGTCCTTGGGTTTTTTTTGCTCTCCTATAACCAAAGAGCCAAGGACCCCTTGCCATTTCATTTCTTCTCCCCTCTCCTGGCCGGTTCCACCATTTCTTCTCCCCTCTCCAGTCGCTCAAGCCCCCTTCCCTAGACTTTTGCTCCATCTTCTTCTCCTCTCTCCTTCGACCATCCTTCAGTGGCAGCCAAACACAGCAACAGCCCCCACTCTCTTCGTCATCTCCTTCAACTGGTCAGCAGCAACGCCGTCCTCCACCGGCCTCCAGCAATAGTCCAAGAACAACAGAACCCATAGACCCACCATTGTCCCTTTCCCCAGCGGCGACACCCGCAGCTCCAACTTCCAACACTCCTTCCATAACTGCCAGATCTGCCGCTTGAAGAAGAAGGAAAGAATAACAAACCCGAACACAACAGCAGACCCGAGAATGGACCTGCACAAAAAGAAAAATTAAAATCAACTGATGTTTGTGCGTTGTTTCCCTTGTTGCAGGTGATGGTGGTCCTCACCGACAACGTAGGAAGACAGAGAAGAAGAAGATGTTCCTGATCTACCAGTTTTGTTGCCTTCATCGGCGTCGGCGCGCGATCCCACGCGCTGCCAGTGACGGTGACGCGTGGAGCAACGGGCCGCTGCTGTTTCTGCAGTTTCAGAGGGCTTCCCGACACTGTTCCTGAATTTTTTGGGGTGCATTTTGTAAATTTAAAATTTTTTAATGTGGTGTTTGGTTTATTTTGAATTTTGATTGATTTGTAATCATGTAATGGGTGTGTTTAAACATAGTAAAAGGAAATTGTTTGAGTGGGTGTTTTGGTATTATTTTTTATGTATATGTTGTTTATGATAAAACTAAAAAGAAAAAAAGAAAAAAAATTAAATGTTTTAATTTGCATTGAATTTGGTTCATATTTCAAAAAAATATCAAAAATATTTTTTTGGTATCGGATATTATAATCTTATACGTAAGATGTATTCTTGATATTAAATTGAAAAGTTTGTTTTGTTTTATTGATGCTAAAGCAATTAGATTTTCTTTACCTAATAAAATAAGAATCTCTTACCGAGGATAACTTCTTTTTTTTTTACAAAATCATTGGAAGGACAAGTTTCAAAATCTTTTAAATCACATCAAATCACGAAGCAGCTTACCTCAGGTAGGGTGTGTTAGGGGTGCTAATACCTTCCCTAGCCACAACTAGCCCCTTACCCGTGAATCTCTGACAAAGACCAGTACATCTAGGTTTCGTAGTAACCCTGAATCGAATACTAGGTGGCGACTCTAAAAGAATCAAGCAAACGAACGAAAATCACTAAACAACGCCACGCGGGTGATGTGCGACACTACATACTTAGATTAAATAATTCTATTCTTTGCTTCGTATCGGGTGGCAAGAGGTAACTCATTAATCGCAAGATCAATCTTTGCTATTGGTTTTTTGAAATTATTCATATCCATGTTCCATTAGCTTTATTCATGTAAATATTTTGATAGATTTCAACTTGTTTGGTGATTTCAATGTAAATGTATTTGAATCTTTTGCAATAAAATACTGTAGAATGACAACTGTTGCTACCCAATTTTTGACCCATCTTTTCAATAAAATTTTTGAAAAATCCAAAAATAGCGAAAAACAATGAAAATTTTAAAAATATGTTTTTAATATATTTGCATCGTTTTTAGCATTTTCAGCATTGTCTCAAAAGAATTTAAATTTTCAAAGGTCTTTTGAACGCGTTCGACTTTTCACGCATCATTTTTAAAATCATTGATTTTTCTCATTGAGTCGACGTTGATATTGCTCGTTTTAAAAAAATACAAAGAAAATAAGAAAAATCAAAATTTACAAAAAAGAAGAAGTTGAGGACCATGTTTGAGGAGCAAACAATATTTTGCCTATAAATATGAGTATATAACACAAAACAACGGAGGGGTGGGGCAATTTTTCACAATCTGAAGAACCACACAAAACCCTAAACCACAAAAAACCTTAAAAATTTGAACCCTTTCTTCTCCCTCACGGAAGCCGCTGCTCATTCCCTATCTCTACCAAAAAAAGCCCCCCCCCCCTCCCGACTTTAAAATAACCTTTGCTAGGATTACACCCCACTGGGGGCAAGTGCGAGAGATATAGAAAAAAAAATCAATGATTGAAAGTGCCTCAAATGAACCAGGGGGCATCAAAACAAAATTTCTCAATGGTCAAAGGTGCCTAAACAAAGATAGGGGCATGCAGAAAAATTCAAAGGATCTAAAAGATTTGAGTTTCTAAAAAATAACTGATACGATGATACTCAACCAAGTGAAGAATGAAGAAAATAAAGAGAAAGAGCCCAAGACCAACATTGAGGGGCACAATAGACCATTTTGGAAAGACATTCCAAAGATAAAAGGCCATCAAATAAGCACTAGTGATCCTCATTCTTGAAATCCCTTAAACACCTTTTGAGCTTATAAGTCATTTTTCTTCATAACCAAGAGCCCAAGCCTACATTACATGCCTAATTAAGCTCTTTCTGATCAAAGGCGAGCAATTTGGATTGGTAGGCAATGTTTTCTCATACGAACCAAATCATTATTCATGCAAATAAAATGAATGTTTTGAAAATCGGTTCTTTGTAACCCTCAAATTGAAGTTTGAACCTCTTGACCAACTAAATGTCATTTTATATTTTCACCAAAAGCAAAACAAAAAGTTTTCATCACTTCTGAAAACCTCTCCATAGGAATCACTTGAATTTGTTCAGAATGAGTTTGCTTTGAATCGATGTAAAAATAATTTCTATGTCTGGAATAGCTTTGAAATTCCAAAATTTCTGCATGAAAACAACTCCTTGTCAAACCTTCCTTCACATAGTCTCATCCCCAAACCGAATTGAATACTTGGGGGCATGATCAAGTTGGGGGGCAATCGAAAACACCTGGTAGGGCTTGCTCCATGATTCCCTTTCTAAGAAAAATATCGGGCAAAATTGACAACCCTTGAGATAAAGGGTGGAGGACAAAGAAGTATGATGATATCAAGTCCTTTCTAGAGGTCAATATCACAAGACATGACTCAAGTAAGCAAGAGCGAAAAGACCATCGAAGTTTGCTACCAAGACTCAAACTTTTGAGAAAAGGAAGACTCCATGAGGAAAAGGAGGACCTATATTTCTCAGGTAAGTATACATGCATATTGATCATAATGCATTGCTTTCAACATTATCATATCAGTGTTTCACCATCACCTTTTGCGTAGTGCATTTTCTAACCCTACATCATTTCGAGTGCGCCTTTGAGCCTTTACTTCTTTTTAGAGCGCCTTTGAGCCCTCACCTTTCAGGTAGGGCATTTTCTAATCCTACTTCCTTTCAATTGCACCTTTGAGCCCTTATCTTTCAGGTAGTGCGTTTCCTAACCTTGCTTTATTTTGAGTGCGTCTTTGAGCCCTCATCTCCCTTCAAGCTTTATCATGTCGTCAAGACATCACACTATTCTCTTTTTCCACTTGGGTAGGTCACCCATTATAATGAGACCATCATTTTTTCTGAGTAGGTCACCCATTACAATGAGATCACTCTTCCCTTTTTTTTTCCTTGGGTAGGTCACCCATTACAATGACACCATCATTTTTTCTGGGTAGGTCACCCATTACAATGAGACCATTCTCCATGTTTTTTTTATCTGGGTAGGTCACCCATTACAATGAGACCATTCTTCCACCTAAGTAGGTCACCCATTATAATGAGACCATCATTTTTCTCGGTAGGTCACCTATTACAATGAGACCATTCTTCCACCTGGGTAGGTCACCCATTACAATGAGACCACTCTTCCTTTTTTCTCCTTAGTTAGGTCACCAATTACAATGAGACCATTCTTCCACCTGGGTAGGTCACCCATTATAATGAGACCACTCTTCCTTTTTCCACTTGGGCAGGTCGCCCCTGAAAATAAACCGGTGTGAGTGTATGGGTTGGTCACTCCTGAAAATAGACTAGTGTGAGTGTGTGGGCTGGTCGCCCCTGAAAATAGACCAGAATGAGCATGTGGGCAGGTTACCCGTGAAAATAGACCACTATGAGCATGTGTGGGCAGGTCGCCCGTGAAAATAGACCATTATGAGTGTGTGGGCAGGTCGCCCATGAAAATAGACTAATGTGAGTGTGTGGGCAGGTCTCTTGTGAAAGTAGACTGATTTTCTTCAAAAGGGTAGGTCGCCCAAAATAATGAGACCATTTTCTTTTTCTTTTCTTTACAAAGCTTACTATGCAAAACATTGAGGAGTTTTGCTTTGTAAGCATTGTAAAGAGGGGGCATCTGTTGCTACCCAATTTTTGACCCATATTTTTGATAAATTTTTTGAAAAATCCAAAAATAGCGAAAAACAATGAAATTTTTAAAAATATTTTTTTAATATATTTGCATCGTTTTTAGCATTTTCAGCATTGTCTCAAAAGAATTTAAATTTTCAAAGGTCTTTTGAACGCATTCGACTTCTTACGTGTCATTTTTTAAATAATTGATTTTCCTTATTGAGTCGACGTTGATATTGCTTATTTTCAAAAAATACAAAAAAAATAAGAAAAATCAAAATTTACAAAAAAAGAAGAAGTTAAGGGACCATGTAACAACCCTAAAATTTCTAGCAATATATTTGAAAATTCACGATTGTTTTTATGATATGTTTTGGATGGACCTTGATGATTTTTCACTCATTTTCTTCTCCCTCTCAAGCCCTCACATGGCCCGCCAACATCCCGCGTGAAGGTTATAGCCGCTTTTGGAATGGCTTTCCTTTGCAACAGAATGGCACGACAATCGATCTTTAAGCCGCTTCCTCGTGTATATATATATATATTTGTCCCTTTTTTTTGTAAATCAAAATACAAGAATTTACCTAGGAGTTACAGACCATGTTTGAGGACCAAACAATATTTTGCCTATAAATATGAGTCTCTAACACACAAAAACGGAGGGAGGAGGCAATTTTGCACAATTTAAGGAACCACAAAAAACCCTAAAAATTTGAAACCTTTCTTCTCCCTCATGGAAGCCGCCACTCATTCCCTATCTCTACCAAAATAAACCGCCGCCCCCCCTGGCTTTGAATTTTCCCTCCCAAGACCAGCACCTCTCTTCTTCGTCCACACACACGCCTAACCATGACTTCCTCTCTATCCCCAGTAGCAGCATCTTTGTCTTCTTCCAACCCCGATCTGTCTTCCTTTCCTCCACAGACCAGCCAAGACAGTCGCTCACTCTCCTCTCAGCCGGTTTTCACCACTAGCCGCAGTAGCGCCTCCCTCACTAGTGAGCTAGCAACCCACACACAGCAGCGCCTGGACAACACTCTTTGTCATTTTCTGCAACTGGCCTCCAGCAACAGCCAACACACGGCGTCAACAGTCGTTCCCATCTCCACACGACAAACTTAAGATCAGCTCAAGACACAACCGCCTGATCTGCCACCTAAGGAAGAGAGAATACAAGAAAAAAATCAAACCGGGAGGAAAAGAGAAAACAGAAGTGAGACAGATTTGAAAAGGGAGAAGACTCGAATGAACCAGATCTGAGAAAGAGAAAAGAACACTAAAATCGATTGCTTGTTGCGATTTTGGGTGTTTTGCAGGTCAAGGCATCGCCATCGGGAGGGAAGGGAAGAGAAGAAGAAAGCAGGTCAGATCCACCCGTTTACAGGCATTGCATGTGACGGCGTGTGAACCCATGCGCCTCCAGTGGCAGTGGCGTGTGGAGCAAATGCACCACCACGTTTCCTACACCCTTAGAGGGCTGCCCGACACTGTTCTTAATTTTTTTAGGGTTTTATTTGTAAATTTTAAATTGTTTAATGTACTGTTTATTTAATTTCAATTTTTTATAATTTATAGCGTGCAAATGTGGATGTAAAAAAAAAAGAAAAAACAAAAAAATATAGTAAAAGTGAATGTGTGTGTTTGAATTTTTTTATGGATGTTTTTCTTTTGATAAAACCACAAAGATAAAAGAAGAATTTAATGTTTTGATTTGCTCATGGTGAAGGATAATGAACTTACATGTAAGTCGTATTTGTAATATCCGATGAAAAGATAAAATCTTTAAAACTTCTTTATCACATCAATTCACGAAACAACTTACCTTAGATAGGGTGTGCTAGGGGTGCTAATACCTTCCCTGGCCACAATCAGTCCCTTATCCGTGAATCTCTAACAAGACCAGTACACTTGGGTTTCCTAATTATCCTGAACCAAATACTAGGTGGTGACTCCCAAAGAACAAGCAAACGAACAAAAATTGTCATCGAACGCTGCGCGGGCACAAGCGACAAAAACTTGTATTTATCTTTCACCTAATCACTTTGTAATTTTATGGATTGCGTAGTACATACTTTGATATGATCTTAATTACTATTCACTATCATGTTGCTTAATATTGATCGGTTATGTTATTATTGGAAATTCAAATTCCACGAAGTAAACTATAAGACATGATCGGTTTCGACATGGATGACTTGATTTGAAAAAAATAAATTATGATACGTGAAAGATATCTTAAGAGTACTCTTATCCATACAAAAAGATTTATTTTATCTTAGGAGTGCTCTTATCCACGAAGTAAACTATAATTAGCACCCCTAGCACACCCTACCTGAGGTAAGCTGCTTCGCGGTTTAATGTGATTTGAAAATTTAAAATATTAATCAAATTCTAAGGTTTTAATAAATCAGCTATTAAATCCCAGAATATATATAGAAACATGTTCTTACATTTTTATGGAAAATATAACATGATTTTATTTCTCCTTGAGATATTTAACCATATTCAAATTAAGCAATTAATTCCTTTTCCTTTCCTTTTGATTTTATAATTAAAAAATATACATAAAAGAAAGTACAATCACGCACACATATCCATTCTCATTCTATTTTCATTCACCCTCATTTTACAAAATAATATAACTTAAACAAAAAAACTAACAGTAATTTAAATACATTTTCAAACATGTAACCATTACAAAAAGGTCCCTAAAAAGTCCAGGAACTGCATAGGAGGCCCTCAGGAATTGCAGGAGTGGTGGCGGCGCGTCTCCTCCACGCGCCACCGCAACTGGCGACGTGTGGGTTCACGCACCGCCGTGAAATCCAAAAATCATGGGGAGATCCGTAATGGCTTCCTTCCCTCTTCACCCTCCTGTCGTCTGTGAACAGCGCCGTTACCTGCAAAACACCTAAAAACGCACACAAGCAAGTCTTTTTTAGCTTTTTCTTTCACTGTGGAGTGAGGAGTAGCTCACCGGTGACTCACGCGGTCGGATACCCACTGGATCAGGTGAATCGTTGACCCCTCCTTTTTTGGTCGGCGGTGAGGCAAGCAGGGGTCTAAGGAGGGGGAACGGACCACATTAAGCTCGGTCCCTTCTCCTCTCTTTCTCTTTTAGCCGGCGTTGAGGCAGTAGAGGACTGCTGGTGATGGAGAGGGACAATTTGTGAGGTCTGGTCGGGGCAGGAGCCAAAACAGGAGGCGGCTCTGGTGAGACCGAGAGACGGGGACCATGAGAGGGTCCGAAAACCACAGGAGGGGGGGAACGGTAGCTGTTGCCGAGTTGTGGTTTTCTTAGAGGAGAAGGGCCTGTGTTTTGTGGGGTTCTCACTCTTTGCAGGGAAGATGGCTTGTAGAGGATAAATAGGGAAGGGAGAGTGGCGGCTTCGGAGAAACTATTTAGGTTTAGGGCTTATTTTTTTCTGCCCCTTTTCCTCTCAAATTTTCTCCGCCTCCATGCCTGTAAATTTTCTCTCTTCTCTCCCCGTGAGTAAATTTTCCCCCCCCTCACTATTTCACTGTAGCATGGTATTTATAGAAGAAGTCTTCCTAGGTTTCCAAACTGATCCCTTAACTTTTCTTTTTTCTTTTTTTTTTTGTAATTTTGATTTTTCTTATTTTTCTTTATTTTTTAAAGCGAGCAATATCAACGTGGACTCAAAAAATCAGTGATTGTAAAATTAACGTGTTAAAAGTTGAACGTGTTCGAAATACCTTTGAAAATTTAAATTCTTCTAAGATGACGTTGAAAATGCTAAAAATGATGCAAATATATCAAAATGCATTTTTTGGGGGTTTTCATTGTTTTTTGCTATTTTTGATTTTTTCTGAAAATTTATCAAAAACATGGGTCAAAAATTGGGTAGCAACAGGCTTGTTGGTAATAAATAAATTTAAATGGCTTATTCAAACTTCGCCACCATTTGCTTTAAAATATTTTTTTGGTATAGAATAATATCATATTCTCTATCTTATAAGGAGCTTGGTATCATTTCTTGTTGTCCTTTATTATAGAATGTACTTATATTGGAAATACTGTCTACATACTCTTGTGTGGTAACCTCCACCATTGCTATTGTATAGATGAAGCCTCCTAATTATTCTCAACTTGGTATTAGAGCTTTCTGCCGTCAGAACTCTTTTCTCCTTCCCTCCCTTTGCAGTCGGCCCTCTCTTTACTTTCTCTACATGGATTCTACTGTTGCCGCTGACTTCTCCCTCTCCACTGGTAGTGCAGCACAGCCGGCTAGCCATCCCCAAGCTGCTGCCGCTGGTGCCTTTTCTCTCCCACAGTAGCCTCCACTTGTAGAGCTTGTCTATAATTCTTCCTTCCAAGTCCCTGCCGTTCCTTTACCTCTCATGGGAACCCACTCTACAACTATTGTTCCTTTAGCGAACACTCACCAAGTTGTTTCGCTAAAACTTACAAACACAAATTATCTCTATTGGAGAATGCCATATCTCCTTGGTCAAGGTGTTTTTCACTTCGTTGATAGCTTAGTGTCGTGTCCTCCATCTCATATTTTTGACAGCTCTGCTGGTTCTTCCTCTACCATCAGCCCTTCTTTTCTTCGTTAGAAGCAACGGGATCAACATATTTTGAGTGCTTTGCTCTCCTCTCTCTCCGTGGATGTGTTGCATCTCTTGGTAGATTGTTCTACCTCGCATTGTGTTTGGCGCACTCTTGAGAAAGCGCTTGCCTCTCCGTCTAATTCTCGCATCATGCAACTCCATGGCTCCTTTCAAGACCTTCGGCAAGGTGACTCATCGGTTAGTCTATACATGCAGCAAGCCAAATTGTTATTTGACGAATTGGCTGCTGCTGGTCACCCCATGTCTCTTGAAGACTTCAATCTTTATGTGTTTTGTGGCCTTCATGGCGAGTTCAAAGACTTGGTAACGAGTCTTATAACCAAGGCAGAATCGCTGTCCTATGCTGATCTTCACAGCCATCTTCTTACCCATGAATTTCTGCACAAGAACTCTTTCCATTCCATGGCCGCCGCTCCCTCTCTACTGTCTTTTTCTCTACCGTAGCAGCCACCGCTGCTGCCAATACCCCAGTTTTCTGCACACCATGCTATGTCTCATCACAGCCCCAACTTCAGCCGCAACAGGGGTCGCTCTAGAGGTAAGTGGCATCCCCACAACAACTGTTCCACTCCCCATAACAGGGGCCAATCTGCTGCAGATTGGCGGCCAAACCACTGGCAGCAGACCAGGCACAACTCCGGGGCTAGGCAATGGTCTAGACAACAGCATGTACGCTGCCAATTGTGTGGCGGTTTTGGGCACACAACTCCCAATTGTTCCTAGTTTTGCAGCAGCACTCAACAGCCCTCTGCTCATCTTGCTGTTAGGAATATTTCTATTGCGACTTGGTTCCCCAACACTAGCGCAAATCAACACGTCACAGCTGATCTTGGAACTCTGACCAATTCTGTACCCTATCTTGGTAATAATTATTTGCATGTTGGTGATGGTAAGGGCCTTGACATATCCCATATTGGGCATATTAAATTACATTCCCCAAAACGCATGTTTACATTATCTAATGTTCTCCATATGCCTCACATTATCAAACCGTTGTTATCTATTCAAAAATTCTGTCGTGATAATCATGTTTATTTTGAATTTCATGCTTCTATGTTTTATGTGAAGGATCTCATCACCAAGGAAGTTCTCCTTTCCGGTTAGAGTCATGATGGTCTTTATGTCCTCTCTGAGTTTTGTGCCACGTCAGTTCCTCAAGCTTTTTGGACTCCTTGCATCTCTGCGAGTGCCGACCTATGGCATCGTCGTTTGGGTCATCCAACCCCTCACATTTTCAATTTGTTAGTTTCTGGCAATAAAATCGTATGTACTTCTTGACGTTCTCTTGCTCAGTGTCAAGCTTGTCCTTTAGACAAGTCGTCCCGTTTGTCATTACGACCTACGGGTCACAAAACTTCTGCCCCACTTGAATTAATTTTTAGTGATGTTTGGGGTCCTGCCCCTATATTTTCTTCTGATGGCTTCCGCTATTTTGTTATTTTTGTCGATGCGCATACCAAACATATATGGTATTATCCGCTTGTTGTGAAATCTGATGTCTTTTCCACTTTTCAACTTTTTCAAACATTTGTTGAGCATCAGTTTTCACTTAAAATTAAATCTACTCAAACTGATTGGGGCGGTGAATATCATAAATTAAATAATTTTTTTTCAGACCATTGGTATTCATCATCGATTAATTTGTTCTCATACTTATGAACAAAATGACACTGTTGAACATCGTCATCGACATATTGTCGAAACTGGCCTCACCCTTTTAGGCCAGTGTAGTGCACCATTGCGATTTTGGAACTATGCTTTTGAATCATCGGTATACCTTATTAATCGCATGCCTACTCTTGTTCTCCAAAATACATCTCCGTTTAAGTGTTTGTTTCATCGCACTCCTAATTATAACTTCCTACGTACTTTTAGGTGTCTTTGTTTCTCCTTTTTGCGTCCATATCATGCTCATAAATTAGATTTCCGGTCTTCTCCTTGTATGTTTTTAGGCTATAGCTCATCCTATCTTGGTTATTGTTGTCTTGATTTAGAATCTCATCATATTTATGTTTCCCGTCATGTTTGTTTTCATGAACATGTCTTTCCTTTTGAGAAGTCTGAACAGGTAACATCCTCACCAGTATCTCCCACACAACCTACCTATCTTC
Organism: Populus simonii; assembly: GCA_007827005.2. Lineage (NCBI taxonomy): Eukaryota > Viridiplantae > Streptophyta > Magnoliopsida > Malpighiales > Salicaceae > Populus > Populus simonii. The sequence continues at coordinate 49,537,147 of CM017464.2, read as the reverse complement.
CATCCTTGAACCCCCCCTCCATGTTTTCCGCCTACTACTCCCCAAACTGCTCCTCCCAATAATCCAATTCTGCCCTCTGCCGCACCCCACCAGACCATCCCTTTAACCATAGCTTCTGCCACCCCTTCATCCCCATCCCACACTACCATACTGTCACCATATGTTTATCTTTCTAATGATTATTGTGCAGGAACAGGTTCTCCATCATCAGATGCACATGTTCTCCAGTTTGCTGCAGCAGAGTAGCCCGGTTCTACTACAGAACATCCCAGCTCTTCCGCAGCCTCCCCATCTTTTGCAGTACCGACTAGTCCATCCACTACTTATCCAACTGGTCTGCAGCTCTGTGTAGACCTCTCTTCATATCCTCTTCAGCACCTTCCAGTCACAGGTCCCACTTCTCCATGTCCAGCAGCTCGTCAACATCCCATGGTCCTCCGTCCAAGACATCCCAAGACAACGTTGTCCACTACAACTACCACAAGCTATGCTGCCTCCTTCATCCGGGTAGTTTCTCCTCCCTCTCATGAGCCACTTGTTTTTAATGATGCTAACAGATATGAGGCATGGCATAGTGCTATGCATGAGGAAATTCAGGCCTTACGCGCAAACATAACTTGGGCCTTAGTGCCTTTTCACCCCTCCATGAATGTTGTTGGTAGTCGGTGGGTGTACAAGATTAAACGCAGATCTGATGGTAGCATCGAGAGGTATAAAGCGCGTCTGGTTGCTAGAGGTTTCGTTCAACAAGAAGGTATTGATTACTTTGAAACCTTTAGTCCTGTCATTAAACAGGCAACCATCAGATTAGTCTTCTCCATTGTCGTTTTGTGTGGTTGAAAAATTCATCAGCTTGATATCCATAATGCCTTCCTTAACGGTGTTCTTGACGGGGAGGTCTACATGAAATAACCTCTAGGTTTTGTTGATTTTGCTTTTCCCTCTCATGTGTGTCGCTTACATAAATCTTTATATGGTTTAAAACAAGCTTCGTGGGCTTGGTATACTCATCTGAATGATTTCCTGTTATCTATTGGTTTCCGTGCATCTAAAGTGGATACCTCATTGTTTATCTTCTTTGTTGGTTTTGATATTTGTTATCTTCTGGTCTACGTTGATGATATTCTGCTTACCGGTAGCAACTCTCTTGTACTATGGTTTTCATTCTTCTTTGTTGGTGCTGATATTTGTTATCTTCTGGTCTACGTTGATGATATTCTGCTTACTGGTAGCAACTCTCTTCTGCTCCAACGCCTCATTCAGCTACTGAGCTCAGAATTTAAGCTTCGCGACTTGGGTTCTATTCATTATTTTTTAGGTATTGAGGTTCAGTTTACTAGTATGGGTCTTATGCTCCGCCAGCATAAATATACACTTGATATCCTCACTCGGGCTGGTATGTTATCTTGCAAATCTGTTGATACTCCTATCTCTACATCCAAGGCTACCATTCTGCCCGATCCATTATTTTCTGATGCTACACGCTTTCGTCAAATTGTAGGTGCTCTTCAATATCTCACTTTTACGCGTCCGGATATTTGCTTTGCTGTTAATAGAGTCTGTTAGTTTATGCATGCTCCTACAGATTCTCATTGGGCTGCCGTGAAACGCATCCTGCGTTATCTTCGGGGTACGACATCCCATGGCTTGCATATTACTCGCAGTTCCTCTTTTCCCTTACATGGTTTTACAGATGCAGATTAGGCAGACAGTGTTGAGGATAGAAAATCTACTGGTGGTTACCTTGTGTTCTTTGGTCAGACGCCGATTTCGTGGAAATCCGGTAAGCAATGCATAGTTGCTCGCTCTTCTACTGAAGTTGAGTGCAAAGCCTTAGCCAATGGCACTGCTGAGGTTATCTGGCTTCAGTACTTATTAACAGATCTCCAGATTTCGTCTGTGAATCTTGTCTTTCATGCTCGCACAAAACATGTTGAGGTCTATTATCATTTTGTCCGAGATAGAGTTGCCAAGAAAGAAATTCAGATTCGTTTTATTTCCTCTCGGGATCAACTTGTTGATATCTTCACTAAGCCACTTCCTACTTCTTCCTTTACTGCTTTTCATTTCAAGCTTCGGGTTGATCCTCCACACTCAGCTTGAGGGGGCATATTATAGAATATACTTATATAGAAAATACTGTATAGGAAATATTGTCTACATACTCTTGTGTGGTAACCTCCACCATTGCTATTGTATATTACCCTACACATATATAAAAGGGTTGGCTAACCATTAGGTTAAGCCTCCTAATTATTCTCAACTTCCTTGGCTTCTTTCTGGTCATGCCTTGCCAATTCCTCTAATAGTATTGCAAATCTCTCCATAACTGGTGCACGTAAGGAAACCAAAAGCATAACCCCACGCTCTTCGTTCTTGAATCGATACGGCAGGACAAAGGTTCCTGCAATACAAATTTCATCCGGCAAAGCCTTAGGTGGCCCAGAGTAAATTGTGTTGCTCCATCCATTGTCCACCTGATCGAACCCAAAACTTGTTAAGTCTGACACGACATATGATTGTAACGCTATAGGCTGCCCTTTGGTTATCTCCATTAGATCAGCCAATGATCTCATGTACTCAGTTATTCTATTCTTGGCATTTCTTATCATTTCCAATGCATACCCTAAAGAGTTTAAGCAAAGCTTCCTAGCATTTGTTAAAGCTACTGGCAAAGCTAGCACGTTACCATAATATCATTTCGGTAATGGAGGGTTAAATTTGGAACGTGCGTTGACAAGTATTTGCATGCGCATCTCCTCATTAGGGTTAGCTTGAGATGCTCTGGCATAGCATCTCCATAAGCATGCACTTATTACCTCAAAATTTGAACATGGGTGTAAATGAGAAGGAATCCATCTACGAATGTTGGATAATTCCTTGCGGTTAAGAATAAAACTACGGTGGGCTACAGCGTGAACCTCGCCGCGGAATTCAGGCACCTTGGCTATAGGATCAACAGCAACAGGAGCATCATTACCATATTCATTGTGTCTGCATGTAACTCGTGGCGGATTCCTAGCACAGAGGAGTTCCCTTTGCCACACAGGTAGAATTGAAGGGGATTGAGCACCTCGTGCAATCTCACCTATGGCATTCAATAACTGAAGCATGCCGAGTCCATCACTCATTAGGTGATTAAAACGGAGCCCAAGTACAAAACCACCACACTTCAAGCGTGTCACCTGTTAATATAATGTAAAATTATTAATACTTTATGAGAATGTAATTGATGGAATATTACCATCATTGTTTTAATTATATTTTTGAATTTTCTCGATAATAATAATAATAATAATAATGAAAGAATAAATAAACATGAGCCAATAATGTCCTATACGTACCTGAAAAAGCAATAATGGGATTGAGAATCTCTTCTGATCCTGGGACGCTGTAAAGAAGTTCCTGAAATGGGAATGGAGATGGAATTGGATCACCAAACTGCTCGACCGTGGCATCGGCATCGGCTTCGATGAACAAGACACCCTCACCAGTACACTCTACTATAAGCTTATTGTCTGGCCCTTGTCTAATCCTACCAGCAAAAGGGTAATAATACACAAGTGCCTGCACAATTGCCTCCTTTATTACCTTCACAGGATCTTTCCCTTGCATTGATGGATTGTGTAACCTGGTGATTGAAATTGGAGGTATAGTTGGCGATCAATATCAGAAAGCTGTCTGAATTCATGGACTCGTGAATCATTGACTCTTACAAGTCCCAACCATTACGCTGGATGGGATTAAAATTTATCGGTTCTAACCGACCTTGCTTGAAATGAGAAAAGGCCATCTTTGTTATCCTTTCATATTTCTCGAAATATTATCCCTTGCAGTCCCATTTTGAGCCTAGTTACATATTTTCTTTAAAAAAAAAATCCTGACTAGGATCACACCCTACACTGGGGATAAATGAGAGATATTTTGAAGACACTATAGAATTAATGGATAAAAGAAAGGTTTAGAACAAAAGTCCAATGATTGAGAAAGGGCTAGAACAAGAAAAGTCATAGATGGAGGGTCATCCAAGAAAACTTTGAGGGAGGCTATGTAAAAGAAAAAAGAGTGGAATGGAAGGAGAATGTCTATCAATTCTAAGAGGGGCAAAAGAGGTTTCAGTTGAAGAAAGACACAGCAAATGCCAAAAGTCAAAAAAAAAATCAAGCTTCATATCTTTTGGTGTGTCTATGATAAAGTCCCTAGTGTCTTCAAAAAGATTAGATTGGTTATTTATCAAAGAAAAGTTGGATTAGCATTATGACCTATGTTAAGAGAATTCTGATCTCTGAAATTAAGGTTATATATCACTTTCTCTACAATGACAACAAGAGAAAGAGAGTTGATGAATAGTTAATGTTGATCCTAGGTCTTTGAAACCCTCAAACATCTTTTGAGCCTGAATCTTCCTTTCTTTCATAGCCATGAACTATAGCTTGCATTTCGTGCTTTAAAAAGCCCTTTTTAATCAAGTAAGCAATTTGAACCCGTAAATGGCGCTCTCAAAACTTGAAGAGCTTTTCCATAAGAGTCGTGGCTTCATGGATTAAGCTACTTGTTATTATGCATGCTGATAAAATTGGTGCTAAAAAAGAAAATAATACTTCTTGATGAATCCTCAAGTTTTGACTTGAGTCTTTTGTTTCTTGAAATTCACAGAAGGTCACCTCATCGCAAACTATCAAAAGATATACCCAAGATCAAAGATTAAAACTGATACAAAGAACCATGAAAAATGTCATTTTAATCTTACAATGGGTCGTTTCTGTTTTCAAAATACAAGACAATCAAAGGACTGCATTGAATAATGTGTGTTGGATCTTTGATCGAAGAAGCTTGAAATAAAAAAAAAACGGACATCTCTCTGATTTCATTTCAGCAATTAGACTTGAATAGACATGACCGTTGAAATATGAGATTTGATTCCAGAACAAGAAAGATTGTCAAACAAGATGAATATCGATCAAATTTGCAAAATCCTTGCTCAGAATGACATCAACATTTCTCGACACTTCTTGAAAAGTTGACCACCTAGGGGCAATACAGTGGACCCTGAGAAGGAAAACAAGCAGTATTTAGATCAGCTAGGGGGTAATGAAAGATGATTAAAGGATGAATTGGTGAGTTGGGGACAATGGTGTTCAAATAAGGACAATTATTAAACGAGCACATTCAGATCATGCTTGGAAAATTTTGTTCAAGGAACAATCCATGATCCAATAAACCTCAGCAGCAATGGAGAGTAAAGATGTACCTGAAGGACATCTTTATATTGTCATTTAGGGTTTAACCTCTGAAACATGGTTGTAATTCCTGACAGATGTTATCGTGCAGTTGCATTTGAATGAATGTTAAAAAAAAGCACCCACCCACCAAGACTGACGGTGTGACTATCTGTTTTGAAGCTCAAAGGTGCACTTCACCGCATGAATATGGGTGATAAATTGAACATCATTGATAGTTCCAATGCATTTCTTTTCATGATCTGATTAGATGGGTGAGAACTTTTTGAGGAAAACATTGAGCTTACAATGATGAGCCTTTACAACAAGCTATGGGATGCATGCTTAGATGACTTGATAGTTTCCAAGAAGGTTGATGATAACATATACTTGAAAGGTATGTTTCAATTAGAGGCAAGTTCATGATTGATTGACCATCTTGATGGGTGTTGGTATGATACACGTAATCAATCAGAGGATAATTCTCAGAAGAATCCAGGAGAGAAAATCCTTTATGATGAATCGAGCAACACCACACTTGGGGGCAGGGTCAAGCTTGATAAACAACGAGAGCAATAACCATCGAAGACAACCTTAGATAGGCACTACATTTACAACTGAGTGATGGCTAGCACATGAATGAGCCAATGCATTGAAAGAATAAAGAAGGCTTTGAAATGCAAACAAAGTCACCCTTATGACGATGGAATATCAAAGAGGGGGGAACTATATTTCAAATCAAGTAAGGATGCATACATGTCATCTAACCTCAAAGAATTGCATACATTTTTGAATTGTTACAGGAAAATCCTCAATGAAGTCCAGCATGATTGTGGATAGAAAGAATCATTGAGTCGATAATAACAAAGAATCGGTTTAGATCTTGGAATGAGAAGAGAATGAGATGAACCCTACTAGTATGAGAATTTTAAAGAAAAGAGGAGATCAACCCTATCATCAAGAGGAGTCTTCAAGTCAACCTTACAATTAGGAAGCGTCGTTTGTCAGCCTTATCCTATCAAGACTTCACCTGCCAAGTCTTTTTGCCAGGTAAATCATCTTTTTCTGGGGAGGTCACCCATTATAATGAGACCATCACCTTCTATCTGGGTAGGTCACCCATCATAATAAGACCATTATCTTCCATTTGGGTAGGTCGCCCATTATAACAAGACCACCTTTCATCTTTCCATTTGAGTAGGTCACCAATCATAATGAGATCATCATCTTTTTCTGGGTAGGTCACCCATTACAATGAGACCAATTCATATTTTGATCATCTTGCATGTGGATAGGTCACCCATCATAATGAGACAATCATTTTTTTTTCTCCGGGTAGGTCACCCATCACAATGAGACCATCATTTTTTCCATTTGGGTAGGTCACCCATCATAATGAGACCATCATCTTTCATCTGGTTAAGTCACCCAATACAATGAGACCACACACACATCTTTGTATTGGTTCTGGTTAAAAGAGATCGCCAAATAGGATCTCAGGTTAACCCAACCACACATAGAGTTTAGCTTAGATTAAAAGGAAATCGCCAGATGGGATTTCAGGGACCGAGCTACACTCCAATTTTGGTACTGGTTAAAGGAGATAGCTGGATGGGATCTCAAGTTAACCCAATCAAAAGGGCAGGTCGCCCGTGAAAATAGACCAGCGTGAGTATGTGTGGGGAGGTCGCCCCTGAAAATAGACCACAATGAGAATATGTGAGCAGGTCGCCCTTGAAAATAGACCAGCGTGAGTATATGTGGGGAGGTTGCCCCTGAAAATAGACCACAATGAGAATGTGTGGGCAGATCGCCCTTGAAAATAAATCAGCTTGAGTATGTGTGGGCAGGTCGCCTGTGAAAATAGACCAGCGTGAGAATGTGTGGGCAGGTCGCCCCTGAAGATAGACCAGCGTGAGAATGTGTGGGCAGGTCGCCCTTGAAAATAGACCACTTTTCTTCAAAATGGGTAGGTCACCCAAGATAATGAGACCACTTTCTTTTGAAAAGCGAAGTCCTTAGCTGAGTGGATCACTCAATAAGCAAGGAAGACCTTTTGTTTTCTTTACAAGCTTACTATGCAAAACATTGAGAAATTTTTGCTTCGTAAGCATTGTAAAGAGGGGGCATCTGTTGCTACCTAATTTTTTACCCATGTTTTTGATAAATTTTCAGAAAAAATCAAAAATAGCAAAAAACAACGAAAACCCCCAAAAAATGCATTTTGATATATTTGCATGATTTTTAGCATTTTCAACGTCATCTTAGAAGAATTTAAATTTTCAAAGGTATTTCGAACGTGTTCAACTTTTAACGCGTTAATTTTACAATCAGTGATTTTTTGAGTCGACGTTGATATTGCTCGCTTTAAAAAATATAAAAAAATAAGAAAAATCAAAATTACAAAAAAAAAGAGAAAAGAAAAGAAAAAGAAAAGTTGAGGGACCAGTTTGGAAACCTAGGAATACTTCTTCTATAAATACCATGCTATAGTGAAATAGTGAAGGGGGAGAAAAATTTACAGGCATGGAGGCGGAGAAAATTTGAGAGGAAAAGGGGCAGAAAAAAATAAGCCCTAAACCTAAATAGTTTCTCCGAAGCCGCCACTCTCCCTTCCCTATTCATCCTCTACAAGCCATCTTCCCTGCAAAGAGGGAGAACCCCACAAAACACAGGCCCTTCTCCTTTAAGAAAAACAAACCGACCCCCTCCCCTTTGATCTTCTTCTTCCCTCTTTAGCCGGCCACACAGACTCGGCCACAAGAGGCTGCTCAACCCTTTCTTCCCAACACAGCTCCTCTCCAGACCACCACAACTTAGCCACAATTGTCGTTTCCCCTCCTCCTGTGGTTTTCAGACCCTCTCACCGTTCCTGTCTCACAAGAGCAGCCTCTCGTTTTGGCTCCTGCCCCGGCCAGACCTCACAAATCGTCCCTCTCCATCACCAGCAGTCCTCTACTGCCTCAACGCCGACTAAAAGAGAAAGAGAGGAGAAGGGACCGAGCTTAATGTGGTCTGTTCCCCCTCCTTAGACCCCTGTTTGCCTCACCGCCGACCAAAGAAGAACGAGGGGTCAACGATTTACCCGATCCAGTGGGTATCCGACCGCGCAAGTCGCCGGTGAGCTACTCCTCACTCCACAGTGAAAGAAAAAGCTAAAACAGACTTGTTTGTGTGCGTTTTTGGGTGTTTTGCAGGTAATGGCGTTGTTCACAGCCGACAGGAGGGTGAAGAGGGAAGGAAGCCATTACGGATCTCCCCATGCTTTTTGGATGTCGCGGCGGCGCGTGAACCCACGCGCCGCCAGTTGCAGTGGCGCGTGAAGCAGACGCGCCGCCACCGCTCCTGCAGTTCCTGGACTTTTTAGGGACCTTTTTGTAATGGTTACATGTTTGAACATGTATTTAAATTACTGTTAGTTTTTTTGTTTAAGTTATATTATTTTGTAAAATGAGGGTGTATGAAAATAGAATGAGAATGGATATGTGTGCGTGAATGTACTTTCTTTTATGTATATTTTTTAATTATAAAATCAAAAAGAAAGGAAAAGGAATTAATTGCTTAATTTGAATATGGTTAAATATCTCAAGGACAAATAAAATCATGTTATATTTTCCATGAAAATGTAAGAACATGTTTCTACATATATTCTGGGATTTAATATTTATTAAAACCTTAGAATTTGATTAATATTTCAAATTTTCAAATCACATTAAACCGCGAAGCAGCTTACCTCAAGTAGGGTGTGCTAGGGGTGCTAATTATAGTTTACTTCGTGGATAAGAGTACTCCTAAGATAAAATAAATCTTTTTGTATGGATAAGAGTACTCTTAAGATATCTTTCACGTATCATAATTTATTTTTTTCAAATCAAGTCATCCACGTCGAAACCGATCATGTCTTATAGTTTACTTCGTGGAATTCGAATTTCCAATAATAACATAACCGATCAATATTAAGCAACATGATAGTGAATACACTACAAGATTTCACAGTTTTACCGATGGACACATTCCGTTGGTGTGTGATTAGAAGTTCGTCGGTGATTTATTTACCGACGTCCTCACCAACGGATTATGTTCGTCGCCTTTTTCTTTGTCGGTGAATCCCCATTCCATCGCTATATCGGTCAGGAAAAAAAAACCATTTGCCAATGGTTTTATAGACGGAATTTGTGCGCAAAAAAAAAAGATTCCCGCTTGAAATATACCGACGGATTTTTATTCCGTCGGTGAAATCGTGATTTACCGACGGATAAAAACCGTCGATAAATCTGGCGGTAAATACCGACCGAAAATATCCGTCTGTAAAGTCGTCGGTAAGTGTTGCAGCTACTGTCAAATGCCGACGGATTAAGTCCGTCGGTAAGGCTGTCGGTGAGTGTTTAAAATACCGATCGAATATATCCATCTGTAAATGCATCGGGAATGCTACTGTCAGATTCTGACGGATTTATTCCATCGGTAAAACCCTTGGTAATAGTTTTTTTCTAATTTTGTTTTTAAAAAATTATTTAGAATATATAATATAAAACTATATAAATTAATGGTAATACAAACCAATTATGCAAATAAAATTTATATTGAACATCAAAAAGAAAAAAAAATCAAAGATAATATTCATTACAAACTGTATTTGTTTCAAAAAAAATATTAAAGGAAATTTTGAAGGTAAATAATGTTTATTACAAATTAGTATAAAGGTGGAGCTGGAGGAGGAAGAGGTCCTGGAAGAGGTTGGCAGTTATATGGCCAAAAAGGATTAGGCGCATATGTTCCACTCTGTGTTGCCATGTTCATGACCATTTCACGAAGCTCTTGATACTCCGCTCTTTGTTCTGCATGAGACGCTTTGAGTTGTGCATATTCCACTGATAGGTGGTCGTATTTTTCGGTGAGCTAAGTCGTGTGTTGCTGCAAGGCCACGAACTCCTTAGATTGGGAGCTCCCAACGGTTGAACTACGAATTGACCACAAGTTGTCGGCCGTAGTGTTGGAGAGCTCATAAACCTGATTTTTATCGGGTCCACTTGACGACCCAACCTCCAACCACAAATCCGGATCGAATTCTGGATGGGTCAAAATATCATCATCGTATCTCTCCCTCAACCGATTATTATAGGTCTCCTGAAAATAAAAAAAGTAATCATCATATTCAATTCAATAAACATAATAACTTACAAAATAAAATGGTTGAACAAACATACCATGAAATGTTGAGCACGGTTATCAATGAATTGTTGCGCCCCCTTTTGGCGGTCTTGACTCCGCACGTGTGTCTCCACAAACAGCTCCATCGGGCTCGGCTCACGTCCAAGAGACGCAACCTATAATGAAAAAAGATATATTAACAACAACTTAATTTAACGATATATTTCATTTAAATTAATCTTACCATCTGTTTTGCATGTGCAGCAACGGAACGGAGCCGCCAGTGTGCGTTGTCACCGAGCCATGAATTGGCCAATTCCGGTTGCCAGCACCGGATTGTGAGCGTTGTGTGAACCGCTCAGACATCACGTGCTCAAGATAGTGCGGCCATATATCTTCCGGGATGTATATCGGTTTGAAATCCCTCCAAACTGCAACATCGTTCCAGCCTTGGAAACCCCTATCCCTCACAGTTTGTTTTGTCGTTTTTTGTGCTTCATACCAAAAATCACGCAACCTACTTCACGCAACCAAAAATTACATTTCGAAACATAAATTTTTATCTAAAAAAAATCTTGTATTGTTTTCGATCTTACCTAGTTGCCGTGTGATTTTCCCACACCCTCCTCACAACAGTGTTATGCTCACTGTCCCAGCAGAATTTGTGCTGTGTATAAATAAACAAGTTTAAATAAAAAAATAATTTATTTACAATTATATTAATAATTTATTAGAAATAAGCTGAAAATTATAAATTAACACCAACCTGAAATCTGTCAAACCATGCATTGATTTGAGGCATCCATTCAGGATGCTTGGATATCTGACTCCATTGAAACAATGGAATCTCCATCGACGATTTAAAAGCTGATGTTATTACTCGGGCGGCCTAATGTTTGTGAACCTGAAAATAAATGAAATAAATTAAATAGTGATTACTTCATAAATTATGTTGTAATTTTTGTTTTTTAAAAAATAAAACCTTAACAAACTTACATTGAAAGGTCGTCCTTCAACTGTGCCTCGTACTTGCGGGTAAATTGATTCCGCTGCGAAGGCACGCCGCCTCTGCGCTGTGAAGTAGCGTTGGAAGAGGCAGCATCGGTTGACGGTGCAGGTGGTGTAGGTGCCTCTTCTTGAGAGGCACCTAAGGAAATATCATCATCGCTGCTAGACGAACTAGTTGCGACCGTACGTGAGCGACCAGCTCTAGTTTTCATTCTACGCATCTCCACAATTTTATACAAATAATTATATAATTAAATTCAAATGTTAAAAAAAATTCGATAGCACCTCCCCTATACTGAACACTACCCAAATCCACAAACCTGCACATATTAACAAAAGGCACAACCAATTGACCCAATCTATACTAATTATTCCAACATTAAGAATTACAATCAACAAATTATTCAATAATTATGCCAATACAACAATAAAATATATTCAATAAATAAAAAAAACTGTAGACTAACAATTAAAATTAATGGAAAAAATTAAACATAAATCATGCAATAATAGAGTAAAATTAACAATTATTCCAAAATATTCAATTATTAATACTAAGGTAAATTCAATATTAACAATTACAATTCAATAATTATGCCAATACAACAAAACAATAAATTAAAAAAAAACTCTAGAATAACAATCAAAATAAATGCAAAAAATTAAACAAAAATCATGCAATAATAGAGTAAAATTAATAATTATTTCAACATATTCAATTACTAATTCTAAGGTAAATTCAACATTAACAATAAATATTCAACAAATTAACTAATAATAATTATGCCAATACAACATTAAAAAATATTCAATAAATTCAAAAAACAAAACTATAGACTTTAGGAATGAAATATGCTTACTCTAATAATGTGTTGAATTCAATACTTTATCTACATTACAAAAAATACACCAAAACAAAAAACTTAACAAAAAAAAATAGCAAAAAAAAACCCTTAAAGTAAAATGAAATAGAAGAAACACATACCTTTTAAACTGATGAAGATTCACAAGCAAACTTGCTAGAGATTGCAGGTGAAAACTTTGAAGAACGGAGAGGAAAAGAATCGAAATTTAAGATGAAAAACTGAGGAGAAGAAAAAATGAACTGAAGGGGCGGTCGCTGGAACTTATATGGTAGTTTTACCGACGGATTAGCGATGGATATAAAATTAATTATTATTTTAATTTATTTCGTCGGGAACGTGTCAAAAATCCGACTGTATTTTTTGAATTTCGCACCAAAATTTTTAATGACCCTCCATATTTTTCGTGGTCCGTCGGTAATTCCATCGGGAAGATGACACGGTTAGAGATGCATTTAATGCACACCCCTTTGGAATTCGCACAGTCCGTCGGTCATTTTGTCGGTAATATTGACCCGCCGATAACTTACCGACAGACTTATAGCCGTCGGTAGGGGCGTCGGTGATTGTGGCATTTCAAGTAATTATTTTCGAACTCTCTGTGAAATGCTGACGGTCATAATCCGTCGGTATGGGTGTCGGTGATTGTGGCATTTCAAGTAATTATTTTCGAACTCTCTGTGAAATGCCGACGGACTTAATCCGTCGGTATAGGCGTCGGTGATTGTGGCATTTCAAGCAATTATTTTCGAACTCTCTATGAAATGTCGACGGACTTATCCCATCGGTATGGACATCGGTGATGGTGGTATTTGACACGACCAAAAGATTGATGTCTTTTCCCAAGTGCAGGAGTGTCGAAGTAATAAATAACCCGGCAAGACCGGGGTCGAACCACAGGGAGGTTAATTGTATAAATTATAAGCAACAATAATACAAAAGTAACAACAACAACAACAACAATAATAATAGTGATAATAATAATAGTGAAGAAGAAGAGGAAGAAGTTGATGAGAACTTTGAGATGGAAGATTAATGTAAGGATTAAACAATGATAATAACAAATGTCAAGGTTAGAGGATCCACTAATGGTACGTCAAACAAGTATAGTATAAACTCTTATTATTCAATTGGAAACCACACACAAAGGAGGTTCCAATCAGATTATAAATTGTTAACATGATTACATTAGTTATCTTATTCGAATAATGCTAATACTTGTAAATGTTGTCAGGCATTCATGATTATAACTTATGTTAACAACAAATCAAGTTCCTTTCATAGCTCAGGTGTCGGTTATACCATACAGTATGGGCTATGAAAGTGCCAAGTATTTGTTGTACCAAGTGTTATACAACATAAATCTAGATTAACCATTTAACAAGCAAAGTATTAAAAGTGAACAAGATAACAAATATAAAGCATGTTAGTATCCAACATTAAAGTCCATGTTGAGTTTATATTATACTTATCCTTACACCATTAGTGTAACCTTTTCACCTTGACATAATTAACTTAGCTAGACATAATGAAAGAAAGAAACATAAATAAACAAGATAAGAACATAAGTAAGATAAAAGTTAACTAAGTAAAGGAAAGGAAATGAAAGGCATAAACTTGATATTAATGAAAGCAAAGCATAAGCAATACAAAGAGAGAAAGCAAGAGCATGATCTTGATCTGAACACCAAGATGCCTAAATACATGGCAAATGCCTCCTTTTATAGGCCAAAATTCGGAACTATTGATTAGTTGACTAATTGATGAGTGGGTGGCCACATCTTGACTTGGTGACAATTCTTATCTTTTGTCTGCCAAAAACGTCATTGATGACGTCATAATTTGAACAACCTTAATTCATGAAAGTTCTAGGCAATTGTCTCATCTTTCCAGGGTAAAAATTTGAGATCATTTGGACTTCTAGAACTTGAGATATGGGCTGAACACTGAATAGTGTCTGGGCTGCAGGACAGATTCGGACTTCTTATTTGTTGCTACAATTTGGACTTGAAAACAGCCTTGTTAAATCTTGGGCTCCACATGAAAGTTGTAGGCCTATGTCTTATCTTTCCATCCATATAAAATGGACCTAAATCCAAGATCTACAGCTCCAGATATGACCCAATTACCGAACAGTGTTCCAGTTTGAACTGCACCAGCATCTCTTTTCTAAGTTTGGCCATCTCTTTGTCCTTTCAATTTCAGTACTTCAACTCATCAATCAATTCTTTCATTTATGTGATAGGCCTGCATTAAGATGAACATTTACCATAAATAAAGGTATCTTATATAATTAGATATGTTATTATAAAACATGCTTTAGTTAAGGAGTTATTGATACTTCAAGTGCAAAATGATGATATAAAACCTTGATAAAAATGCACTTTTAAGTACTAATCACACCCCCCAACCAGCTTATTACTAGTCCCTAGTAATTAAGGCGTTAAAATAGAAAAACAATTTGCAATTTCCACAAAGCAAGGCATTCATCATTCAACTTCCATTAATCTATCCAGATAAACAAACTCTCATTAAATTTATATATCTGCTCAATACCTTTTAAACAAGATATTAACAAACCTTCTCTTGTGCTCAAAATATCAACATATAGTTATGGGGCTTTACTTCGAAGAAAACAATATTCTGTTCTAATGTTTAAGGTTAACTTCCTTGGGTTAGGATTATTATTATTTTTTTTTCTTTTTTCTGTGTTTTTTTTTAATATATATATATATACACAATGCATCTTTAACCCATGTAACGAGCTTTCGGCTAATGACTCCCAGACCAGTTGGTCTTAGGGCATTAGGTGTTGAGACACCCCTACGAGCTTAGTAACTCGGGTTACAGATACTGATACGTAGATAGTGCAATGTTTGATTCCCTTAAGCTTTTCTCCTTAACCCATGTAACAAGCTTTGGGCCAATAGCTCCCAAGTCAGTTGACTTTAGGGTATTAGGTGTTAAAACACCCCTTCGGGCTTAATTGCTTAGGTTAGGGAGGCTACGAAACCAAACTTATCTACGTTTTTATTATCATCATTCTTCTTCTTTTTTTTTTCTTTTTTTTTTTAGAATTATATACTATCCCTATCCCTTAGTTGTTACCTTTAACAAAAGAACATAAATAATGTAATAATCCAATACGCAACCCACAATCATATGTTAAAGTGTGTGTGTGAAAATGAAGGTTTAAGAATACTTGTTAAATGAGTATATGAGCAGAATTAAGTGATAACAATGCGAGAGTTTGTAAACCTGAATATTGCAAGAAGTATTCTAATAGGCCTTGTTATGAATATTGCAAATAACCATTAGAAAATGTTTACTAAGATGCGTCTCAAGAGTCAATAAAATTCCCCATTACTCTGCCATCCTAGTAATAACAGTTTTGCCAAATGGTTTTTAAAAACAAAAACAGTTAGTTGGTTAGTTTTTTTTTTTTTTTAACTAACTACCCTCTCCCCCCAACCAAAACGAGACATTGTCCTCAATGTCCTAAGGTAGAAAGATAGAGTATAGAAGACATTACCTGAAACAACGAACACTGACAAACCTGAAACACACTTAAACAAATATAAGAAATAACAGAACAAAATACTATGCTAGAAATAAAACCAAAGACACAAGGATTCACAAACGAAGGCTCAAATCCAATCTAAGCTTTTTACGGCTTTCTGTAGTTGACCAATTTATGCGACTCATGGAAGGATCAATTACAGGGGTGAAAGATTGTAGTTTGTCGATCAACTGTTCAGCAGTAGCAGCAGAGATTATGATTTGTCGTGCCGAAGATGTTAGAAATTCCTGTTCCACAGCTTGATCAAGAAAAGACAACAAATTATCATAAAAACCATTAACATTGAGCAAACCGATAGGTTTATGGTGAATGTGAAGTTGGGCCCAAGAGGAAATATGAAAGATCTCTTCCAATGTGCCCAGACCACCTGGTAAGGCAATGAAGGCATCAGCATGGTTAAACATTGTATTCATTCGATCAAACATTGTGGAGACCTGTAATTCCTCTCCAATTGTTCTTCCAATGATGTCCCCTTTTGTTAAAGCTTCGGGGACGACCCCCAAAACTTGACTACCTCCTAAAAATGCAGCTATTGCCACACCCCCCATTAACCCAAGGCTGCCTCCCCCATACACTAAATGAATCTTTCTCTCAGCTAGTACCTGACCAAGATGATTTGCTGCTTCTAAAAAAGCTATTTCCTTCCCAGGACTGGATCCACCGAAAACACAAATATTTTTTATGTGATAACTTGAGGAACCTGCCATTTCTACACGCTTCTATATCTGTCTAATGTAAGGGTTGAGTAGAAATGAGGGGAAGGAAGAGAAGATTTTATAGATGAGAAATTGAAGATGCAATCATACCACCTATATGTAGGCCAGCTGGAGTCTCACACTCTCTCTCTCTCTCTTTATTTATTTATTTATTTATTTTGAAAAAGCATGTGTATGTACAGGTAGTTGTGATTGTGGCTCACATCTTCCCTTGGTTTTACGTCCAAGAACGGCTTAAACGCCCTCTATGGGTCGGGGATAGGCTTCCCATCCAGTTTTCTTAAAAACTGGCAAACAGGGTCTTTTTTAGTCAGATTCCCAAGACTAAGTCTATCATGTTCTTTATGAAAATGGGGCCATAAATCATGAATTGCACGATGCACATCTCCACTAGGATGCGTCTCAAGGGTCAACAAAAGATTATCTAAAGACCCCTTACTCAGGCCATCCTTAATGAATTGTATTTTATCTTCACGGTTTATAGATACCATTCCTAAAGAACGACATGTTGCATTGCAAGTCCATCTGGCACATTTGTGACAGACTTTCAGTCGTTTTGCACGACGTTTCTTTGCAAAAGTGCTTTTACCTGTTCCAGGCATGTGTGAAATGAAAGAATTGGAGGACTCACCTGATAATCGGACCTTTGCTTCAATCAGCCAGCGAATATCTTCAGGAATTCCATGATTCATTAACAACTTCAATCTTGCACACCTAGCACGGTAAATTTTTGTAATCGCATTCTGAGGCAGAGCGGGAAAGTACTTTTTCAATTTTTCAAGAGTGGTGTCCATTTTCAAATGAGAATTGGAGAACAGAGTCAAAAAAGGGAGAAAGAGCAAAGAATTGCACAAATATATACACAGATATCAGTTATTATGGGAAACTGAAAGAACCGACTTAAGTCACGGAGTACCGTTATCCGCCGTTTGACCGGGATGAGAGACTAGCAAAACAAGAGTCACACCAAAAGGAAACACAAAAACAATGTGAGAAAAACAAAATAATCAACCTTTATCTACAGGATCATTCAAACCAATGGATTCATTTTCACTAGGAAAATTATCAAAGTAAGCTTTCAAACGATGTCCATTTCTCTTAGAAACATTGTCATTCTTTGGATTCTCAATATCAAAGGCCCCATAAGGATACACATGTTTCTCAATAAATGGACCGCTCCATCTTGATCTTAACTTTCCAGGAAATAAATGGAGTCGAGAATTATAAAGCAAAACTTTTTGACCAGTATCAACTTTTTGACAATTTTCACAAGTTTTGCAGAATGCATGTGTGTCCTTGAACATGGTGGGCCAATAAAATCCATTTTGAAAGATTTTCGCAATGGTCTTTTTTGACGAGAAATGACTCCCACATGCTTCAGAATGACAAAATTTAATGACACTACTTACCTCATTGTCCGCAATGCATCTTTGAAATATTTGATCAGGACAATGTTTGAATAAGTTAGGGTCATCCCAATAAAATTTCTTCACTTCGTTCAAAAACTTACCTTTGTCTTCGGTACTCCAATGAGCTGGCAAAACTCCTGAGGCAAGGAAATTGATATTTTTAGCAAACCAAGGCATTGAACTAAGAGAAAGTAAGGATTTGTCAGGAAAGTAATCATCGGTTGGTGTGATGTCAGATATCGAATCTGTTGTCACTCTTGACAAAAGATTCGCATCAACATTTTCAATGCCTTTTTTATCCGTGATTTCTTCCTGAGAATAAGTCATTTGCAAATCTTCAAATTCATCAAACTCAGTATTACTCAAAGTAGATTCAAATTGATCATAAACCAATTCTTCAATAAAATCTACTTCTTGTGAATCATTATCATCTCTAGGTTGCTTGCAAATGTTGAAAATATTCATCTCCAATGTCATGTTTCCAAAAGATAGCTTCATCAATCCATTCCTACAATTAATCAAAGCATTAGAAGTTGCAAGAAATGGACGCCCTAAAATAACAGGAAATGAATTACATGCTTCAACAGGTTGTGTGTCCAAGACAATAAAATCCACAGGATAAATGAATTTATCGACTTGTACTAACACATCTTCAACTATTCCTCTAGGCACTTTTACAGATCTATCGGCAAGTAAAAGAGTTACAGAAGTTGGTTTTAACTCACCTAGATTG
Organism: Populus simonii; assembly: GCA_007827005.2. NCBI lineage: Eukaryota > Viridiplantae > Streptophyta > Magnoliopsida > Malpighiales > Salicaceae > Populus > Populus simonii. Next base: position 49,518,468 of record CM017464.2, on the reverse strand, counting down.
AGACTTTGAAAAACTGAATATGGAAGTAAATTCACACTAGCTCCAAGATCAAGTAAAGCTCTTTCAATTTTATGTTCTCCAATAAAGCATGAAATTGTAGGACAACCAGGGTCTTTATATTTCAATGCATTATTGTTCTGAAGAATGGCACTTACTTGTTCGGCTAAAAAGGCTTTCTTTTTCACATTCAGTTTTCTCTTCACAGTGCACAGATCTTTCAAAAATTTAGCATAAGAAGGAACCTGTTTAATAGCATCCAGCAAAGGTATATTGATCCTTACCTGTTTGAAGGTTTCAAAGATTTCAGAGTTGTGATTGACTTTCCTTTGTTTCGTCATGGCATGAGGAAATGGAAGTGCTGGCAGAGAATCAGTCTTTTCTTTGCAATGATCAGATTCAACCCTTCCTTACCCTCAGAGATTGACTCATCATCATTCTCACAAGGTTCAAGAATGGGTTTTTCAATAACCTTACCACTGCGAAGAGTGATGACTGATTTTACATGATCCATGTGTTGGCTTCCGAACTACTTGCATTCGCATTGTATTGCCCCTTGGGATTTTGTTGTGGTTGAGATGGAAACTTACCTTTCTCTTGGAAACTGAGAGCAGATGTCAATTTTGCAAGAGTATCTTTAAAATCTGTCATGCTTTGAGCAAGTTGAGTGTTAATTGCCTCTTGCTTTTCCATAAATGCATGCAATGTTTCCTCAAGATTTCTTCTAGGAGGGGGGGCATAAGGAGGTGCATATCCATGAGAATTTTGGAAATTATGATGTGCTTGAAACGGTGGCTGTGAAGTTTGAGCATTATTGTTCTCACTCTTCCAACTGAAATTTGGATGATTTCTCCAACCAGGGTTATATGTTTGCGAATATGGGTTATGGTTGGGCCTTTGAAAACTGTTTAATGCATGAGCTTGTTCATGGAGACATTCTTTAAAAGAAGGCAAGGTTGGACAGTCATTGGTTGAATGTTCGTTGGTTTCACAAATTTGACACGCAATGTCTTGAACAGATTTTAATTGACCACTCTTTTTTAATTCTAGTGCCTCAACTTTTCTAGCTAAAGATGCAAACTTGGCTTGGAGGTCATGATCTTCCCTAAGGTTGTACATACCCCCACTAGATGTATGAGGTTGGGTTTTACTTGGTGCCTCATAAGTACCTGTGGTGTCCCAATTTTGTGCATTTTCAGCTAGCAAATCTAAGTACTCCATTGCTTCATTAGGGTCTTTATCTTCAAAAGTTCCATTGCACATCAATTCAACCATTTGCCTATCTCTAGGTGTTAATCCTTCATAAAAATGTGAAACTAATCTCCATGTTTCAAAACCATGATGTGGGCAAGTATTAAGCAAGTCTCGATACCTATCCCAACATTGATAAAATGTTTCTCCTGGTTTTTGAGAGAAAGTAATGATTTGTCTTTTGAAAGAGTTTGTTCTGTGGGATGGAAAAAACTTCTTTAAAAATTGTTGTTGCATTTCATCCCAAGCACGAATGGATCCAGGTCTCAAATTTTGTAGCCATGTTTTAGCTTTATCTTTTAATGAAAAAGGAAAAAGCTTCAATCTAATCGTGTTCATGCTACAATTTGAGTCATTATACGTGTTGCAAACCTCCTCAAATTCCCTTAAATGCAAGTATGGATTTTCTAAATCTAAGCCATGAAAAGATGGTAAAAGTTGAATAATGCCTGTCTTAAAATTAAAATGAGATGCATCAGGTGGAAAAACTATGCATGAGGGTGCACTTGTTCTTGTGGGATTCATGTGGTCTCTAAGTGTTCTAACCCGAATATTCTCATTATTCTCATTATGAAGTGATTGGTTATCTTCTTCGGCCATATTTCCTGAAAATGATGAGGATACCCTACAAAGTCTACCACTTAATGTACGTGACCAAACTCTCATGCACGTGTAAAAAGAGAAGAAAAAGAAGAAGAAAACAAAATCAAAAGAAACAAAACAACAAAAAGAATAAACAAAATTAGATACAAGAAAAGAGAAAATAGAATAAATTTGTACAAGAATTTACCTCCCCGGCAACGGCGCCAAAAACTTGACACGACCAAAAGATTGATGTCTTTTCCCAAGTGCAGGAGTGTCGAAGTAATAAATAACCCGGCAAGACCGGGGTCGAACCACAGGGAGGTTAATTGTATAAATTATAAGCAACAATAATACAAAAGTAACAACAACAACAACAACAATAATAATAGTGATAATAATAATAGTGAAGAAGAAGAGGAAGAAGTTGATGAGAACTTTGAGATGGAAGATTAATGTAAGGATTAAACAATGATAACAACAAATGTCAAGGTTAGAGGATCCACTAATGGTACTTCAAACAAGTATAGTATAAACTCTTATTATTCAATTGGAAACCACACACAAAGGAGGTTCCAATCAGATTATAAATTGTTAACATGATTACATTAGTTATCTTATTCGAATAATGCTAATACTTGTAAATGTTGTCAAGGCATTCATGATTATAACTTATGTTAACAACAAATCAAGTTCCTTTCATAGCTCAGGTGTCGGTTATACCATACAGTATGGGCTATGAAAGTGCCAAGTATTTGTTGTACCAAGTGTTATACAACATAAATCTAGATTAACCATTTAACAAGCAAAGTATTAAAAGTGAACAAGATAACAAATATAAAGCATGTTAGTATCCAACATTAAAGTCCATGTTGAGTTTATATTATACTTATCCTTACACCATTAGTGTAACCTTTTCACCTTGACATAATTAACTTAGCTAGACATAATGAAAGAAAGAAACATAAATAAACAAGATAAGAACATAAGTAAGATAAAAGTTAACTAAGTAAAGGAAAGGAAATGAAAGGCATAAACTTGATATTAATGAAAGCAAAGCATAAGCAATACAAAGAGAGAAAGCAAGAGCATGATCTTGATCTGAACACCAAGATGCCTAAATACATGGCAAATGCCTCCTTTTATAGGCCAAAATTCAGAACTATTGATTAGTTGACTAATTGATGAGTGGGTGGCCACATCTTGACTTGGTGACAATTCTTATCTTCTTGTCTGCCAAAAACGTCATTGATGACGTCATAATTTGAACAACCTTAATTCATGAAAGTTCTAGGCAATTGTCTCATCTTTCCAGGGTAAAAATTTGAGATCATTTGGACTTCTAGAACTTGAGATATGGGCTGAACACTGAATAGTGTCTGGGCTGCAGGACAGATTCGGACTTCTTATTTGTTGCTACAATTTGGACTTGAAAACAGCCTTGTTAAATCTTGGGCTCCACATGAAAGTTGTAGGCCTATGTCTTATCTTTCCATCCATATAAAATGGACCTAAATCCAAGATCTACAGCTCCAGATATGACCCAATTACCGAACAGTGTTCCAGTTTGAACTGCACCAGCATCTCTTTTCTAAGTTTGGCCATCTCTTTGTCCTTTCAATTTCAGTACTTCAACTCATCAATCAATTCTTTCATTTATGTGATAGGCCTGCATGAACATTTACCATAAATAAAGGTATCTTATATAATTAGATATGTTATTATAAAACATGCTTTAGTTAAGGAGTTATTGATACTTCAAGTGCAAAATGATGATATAAAACCTTGATAAAAATGCACTTTTAAGTACTAATCAGTATTTCAAGTAATTATTTCGTGTTACAAAATATATCATCCATGATCTATAATTATTTCAAGTAATTATTTCGTGATTGTGGCATTTCAAGTAATTATTTCAAGTAATAAATATTTCGTGTTATGAAATATATCATCCATAATCTAAATTACATGAAAGAAAGGGTTTTACACAGGGCTTCATTTTGATTGTTAGTCAGAATTTTCTTCTTCTTCGTCATTAATTGAATTGTCATCACCTTCATCGCAATCTTCTATATGGATATCGTCGTCTTCATCAACATTTGCTTGTCCGCTAGAGCTTAAAACAACATTCAACTCCTCTGCGTCAACATCAACAAGACTATCATCGAAAACACAAAAATTTGAATTTTCTTCCATTTCAATCGAAGGAGAAACTCGATATGGTTCAACCAACTCACTAACTTGAAAGATTTCATCTCGCACGCTTGTGTCTTCGTTCTCATCCTGAACAACCTCGACATGACCCCGGGGTTTCGTTTTTAAAACGGACAACCAATCAACTCTTGATCGATCCTTTCTAAATGAAGGGGTGTATGTGTAATAAACTTGTTGACATTTCTTTGCGAAAACAAAGACATCGTTTATGTTGCGGAGTCTAGCTTTTGAGTTGATTTCGACCAGACCATAGTGCGGATCAACTCTGATTCCTCTGTCAGTCGTGTCATACCAATAGCATTTGAATAAAAACACTATATTCTGCTCGTTATGATATTGCAGTTCGACGACCTCTTCTATTCTACCATAGTAGTCAACTTCTAACTCACTACTAGTGGATCCCTTAACACAAACACCGTTGTTGTATGTCTTTCTTCCTTGCCCGTATTCTTCAGTATGGAAAACATATCCATTGACAAAATACCCGTTGTAGCACTTACATTTTCTTTCAGGCCCCAGGCTTAGTGAAGACAATGACTTAGGCGCACTCCTTCCCATTTGATAAATCTTGTATGTAATGTACATCAATAAACAGTAAATGAACGAGAATCTCGTAATGACATGCATACGTACAGTAATTTTGCAAGTTAGATTGAGTTTGTGATAGTGCTTACATGTGTTCTGAACCACATGGCAAATTGTTCATCTTGTAATGGAAAGATCTGGGATTCGGTCAGCTGTGAGTATTGGAGAGCAAATATTGTCGATGTTGCCTGCAAGTGATAGTGAGTGTATGATATTACAAAATATAATTAACAGTATATTACTCACAAAGTTTAATTAGTATTACACATATATAAACTTACTGAATAAAAGGTCATCACAATTAAATAGAACATAGTTGTGTGCTTGTTTGAATTCTATTTTCGACAAATATCTTCCTCTTACAGCATTTTTAGGTGTGGGTCATCCAGTATTGGAGAATATTGACAAGTTCCCACTGGAAGGCACTTCACCGCCATCATCATGCCGTGGAACGCGATTGATTCTCGTTCTCAGATGAGGTTCGAAATAGTATGAGATAAATGTTGAGATCTCCTCAACAATATAGGCCTCACATATCGAAGCCTCAACATGCGCCTTGTTCTTAACCTTTTTCTTGAGATTAAACAAGTACCTGCATTGAATTAATCAAGTATTTTCAATTAAGAAAAACATAGAAAATACTTTTATATATGAATTACATTGCAACTGTAATATCTAACCGTTCGAATGGGTACATCCATCTATATTGGACCGATCCTCCAGCTTTTTCCTCGAACGGTAGATGTATAGGAAGATGCTCCATTGAGTCAAAAAATGATGGAGGGAATATCATCTCAAGTTTTCATAGTGTCTCGACGATATTCGTTTGAAGCCTCTCAATGTGATCAACATTCAACTTGCTAGAGCATATATCTCTGAAGAAATGACTGATCTCCGTGAGTGCATCCCATATTCCCTTTGGCAACAAATCACGAAAAGCTAATGAGATGAGTGTTTGCATAAACATGTGGCAGTCATGACTCATCATTCCATACAATCTGCAGTCCTCTATATTAACCAGCCTTGATATGTTCGATGCATGTCCATCCGGAAAACGCAGACTCTTAAGCCATTTGTAGACTAGTAGTTGTGCGTTTTTCTCTAACACGAAGCTTGCTCTTGGTTTTGTGACCCATGACTCATCATAAACCAACTCCATATTTTTACGGTTACAGTATAAAGCTATATCCAATCTAGCCTTGATGTTGTCCTTTGTCTTCCCCTTCACATCCATGACGGTGTTGAAAATAATCTCAAACATGTTCTTTTTGATGTGCATGACGTCAAGGTTATGGCGGAGCAGATTGGTCTTCCAATAAGGAAGCTCCCAAAAGATACTTCGTTTTACCCAATTATAGGTCAAACCAAAACCAGAAAACTTTTGCTTACCTGATTGAAGGCCAAACACAATGTCACCATACTCTGAGACAACATCATGCAATTCTTCACCAGAAAGACACGGGGATGCAACACAACTCTGCCAACAAAGAAATATTTTCTGTTCTTTCTGTACCTGTGATTAAGTGGCAAGAAGCGACGATGATAGTCAAAAAAAGAAGCTTTACCTCTGTTTGCTAGCGTGAATGCCTTGTTATTTTCCATGCAGTATAGACATGCGAGTTTCCCATGTGTGCTCCAACCAGAAAGCATTCCATAAGCTGGAAAATCATTGATAGTCCACATCAAAGTCGCCCTCATAAGGAAATTTTGTTTCCTCGATATATCATAAGTCAGAGCTCTGGAGGACCACAACTGCGTCAACTCATCAATCAACGGTCGAAGACAAACATCTATATTCCACCCCGGGCTACTTGGATCGGGTATGACAGTAGATAAAAACATGAACTCCAGCCTTATACACATTCCCGGTAGCAAGTTATAAACTGTGAGTATGACCGGCCAACAAGAATATGGAGCAGCAAATGACCCAAATGGGTTGAATCCGTCTGTACATAACCCAAGACGCACGTTCCTTGATTCAGCTGAAAAGTGAGGATGCACACTGTTAAAGAGTTTCCACGCTTTGCCGTCAGAAGGATGCACCATCACTCCATCAACCGCATCATGTGCTTGGTGCCATGTCATGTGATCAGCAGTCCTTGGTGACATGAATAACCTTTGCAGTCTAGGTGTGATCGGGAAGTATCTAAGTTTTTTATATGCCACTAGAGTCTTTCCCATGCCAGTTCTAGGTTTGTAACGGGAATGCCCGCATGTCATGCACTCGGTCATCTCATCATTTTCAAGGTAGTATAACATGCAGAAGTTAGGGCACATGTCAATTTTATGGTATCCTAAACCAAGGGGTTTCATCATGGACTTCGCAGCATAGAAGTTCTCTTTCAGCCTGTTCCCTTCAAGTAAAATGCTTTTTGCTCATTCAATAATCTTGTCATACCCGGCCTCACTCAACCCGTGATTTGACTTGATGGTGAACACCTGTGCTATGGCCGATAATTTACTGTGGTTCATGCAGCCATCCCATAATGGTTCGTTAGAATCTTTCAACAAATCAAAAAACCTAGCTGCATCTGCATTAGGTTCTTCTTCTACGATTGGACATTGACTGACATTACCTTGATTCATTCTCATTGCATCCATAACCATATTTCTGTAAGGATTAGTGTTGTCATTTGCCGCTTCATGCACGTTGCTAGCACTAGAAGTAGACCCAACCACCGTTTCTTCCATTCTCCTCTTACTACCAAATACTTCTCCATGTGCATACCAACACTGGTAATTCTCCATGAACCCTTTGTGTAGAAGATGCATCATTACAACATCTGGAAGCAGATACTTTTTATTTTGACACTTCCTGCATGGACATCTAATACCGCCTCCAGTAAAATTTCTGGGAATAGATGTTGTGAAATTAATAAAACCCTGAACCCCGTTACAATAATCCATCCTCCGCAATCCTTCGGGTGAATCTCGAAACATCCATGAACGATCATCCATGACTTATATCGAACCTCTATAAAATTATGATGACATCATGTATTAATTAACTAAGTTAGGTAAATACACTTGCAAAAATATTACTTTACCTCGAGATTATCCAACAAACCAATCACAACTTCTCATAAATATTAAATATTCATTATCATTTATCAACGTCCATACAAATTAAAATATATCAATTTACGGAAATTACCACTCCGCAATACCATTGATAAAACTTTAAACGGACCCATTAACCAAGCTATTAATTATTTCAAAACAGCACATGTACTTCGGTAGTTCCATAAAGTTTTAACAATTTACAAACAAATACAATCTTACAAAATCTAAAACAAACCATAACAGGTATAGAATTATACATTCATATACTACAAGTTTGTTTGAGAAATAACAATAAAACATGTAAATCTACTAACAAAATACATATACTAAAAAAACAATAAAATTGACATTTAATTAAATGTTAAAATTTAAAAAGATAGAATTACTTACAAAAATTGATAAAATCCGTCGGTAAATCAGAACACGGATGTTGTGACCACAAAACTTTAAAAAATATAACTTGTTGTGCTGATATGAGGGAGATTTTTGTTTGGGGGGGAGGGGGGCTGGTTGTTTGCAGATGGGGAGAGTTAGGATTAGGAAGAAGAAGGAGAAATAGGGGAGGAGAGGGTCGGCAGAGCTGACATATATTAACTTTTCCCGACAGTTTCACCGACGGACAATCCGTGGGTGAGTACGTTAGTGATTCTGACGGAAAAATCGACACGTCACCGTACGGATCTGCCATTTCAAATCCCTCAGTGATTCTGTCGGCAATGTAAATGGCGAACAGGTCACGTCACTATACGGGCTCTCTTTTTGAATCCGTCGGTGAGTCCGTTGGCAAAAATAACCCGCAAAAACCTCCACGTCAGCGACCCGCCTTTTTTAAAAAATTTGGAAACTTTTCCATCCGTAATTTCATCGATAACTACCGATGAAAAGTGTCCGTCGGTAGTTACCGACTGAATTATAGATGGCAAATATTCCGTCGGTAGTTACCGACTGAATTACAGACGAAAAAGTTTCCGTCGGTAATTTCAATCTCAAATTACCGACAGAAATATTCTGTCGGTAAATCCGTTGCTATTTAGCGAATTTCTGGTAGTGATAGTAATTAAGATCATATCAAAGTATGTACTAAGCAATCCATAAAATTTTAAAGTGGTTAGGTGAAAGATAAATACAAGTTTTTGTCGCTCATGCCCGCGCAGCGTTCGATGACAATTTTCGATCATTTGCTTGTTCTTTGGGAGTCACCACCTAGTATTTGGTTCAGGATAATTAGGAAACCCGAGTATACTAGTCTTGTCAAAGATTCACGGATAAGGGACTAGTCCGTCCGACAGGAAATTTGCTGACACGACCACATAACTTTTTTCAATTGAACCTATAATAAGATAATGATATTCCGATGAAAATAAAATTATAAAAAATACATATAAAAGTATTGATATGTAAAACTAAAAGAATAATCTAAAATAACTTTGAGAGGTAGCTCAACTAGTCAGGTTTTGGGTCTACTTCCTGATAGTCATGAGTTCTAGTCCCTTTATGGCTACTAGAGGCTTACATGGTCGTTAACTTTAGAGCCCGTGAGATTAGTTAAAATGCATGCAATCTGGTGCAGACACTTACATTAATAATAATAATAAAAAAATCCAAGAGAATATATACAAATATAAGTCGAAACCTACCGCCATTTTCGTTAGAAGAACATAAACCTACTGCCCGTGTAGTGAGTCAACTTGATATGCACTTGTAATTAAGAATATACTTAGAGTATACACGGGACCAACCTACACGTGATATTTAATACTGAAGATAGGTAGGCAGAAGCTAATTCATTTGGAGGATTCGATGTTTATCTCTCTGGATTAAATAATTATATTCTTTGCTTCGTATCGGCTGGCAAGAATCGAGAGGTAATTCATTAATCGCAAGATCAATCTTTGCTATTGATTTTCATTAATCACAAGATCCATATTCCATTTAGCTTTATTCATGTAAATATTTTTATAGATTTCGACTTGTTCAGTGATTTCAATGTAAATGTATAATTAGAATCTTTTGCAATAAAATAAATTATAATTAAATCTTTGAATAAATTCATTCATTCATCAATGTTATGTTACTGAAACGAAATTAAATTAATCACTGAACAAGTTAATTAATTCAAACAACACGCATTCAATCAATATAATGGTCTTGAAGATAAGTGAATGAATGTTAAACAATTCAATAAGTTGGGATTAGAAACAAGTTGATTCAAACAGCATTCAATCAACATAATTAATGAAGACCATTCATCAGTCAACTACTGCATGTAGAATAAAAACTTGGATTTATCGTTCACCTAACCACTTTGTAATTTTATGGATTGCTTAGCACATACTTCGATATGATCTTAATTACTATTCACTATCATGTTGCTTAATATTGATCGGTTATGTTATTATTTGAAATTCGAATTCCACGAAGAAAACTATAAGGCATGATCGGTTTGGACGAGGATGACTTGATTTGAAAATAAAAATAATAATTATGATAAGTGAAAGATGGCTTAAGAGTCTAATCACTGCTATTCATGATTTATTTTGTAAGAAGATGGATTTTATCCATTATTTGGTACCTATACTTTCTTTTTTTATTGGAGCCTCTTATGTTTTTTTATAATTGATTGAGTCCCTCTACTCTTTTTTTTGTTTTGTAATAGTCCTTCCATCATAATACTATGATTTCATGCGCTTACATGGAGTTTTCTTTTAGATACTAAATTGAATGCTTGACGACGCATGATCCAATAACTCCTATTTTTTAAAAAAATAATTCTCTCTTTTGATATGAAAATTAAATGATTAAAATAAAAAAAATTATTTAAAAAAAATTAGCCTAAACAAACCTAATTAATTAAAGTAATTAAATTAATTTCCACATGTTTATTTTCTTTTCTTTATTTCTTTAATTACATAATCCAAAAATGTCATGTAGGCATATATCAGTTTGATGTATTAAAAAAGATTTAATAAATTTATTTGTAAGTTGGTCTCCAAATTTGAACTAAAATAATAATAATAATAATAATAATAAAATCTCTTTGAGCATCAAACCAACTTTAAAATTTATATAAAAAAACTTCCTAATTAAAATCTTTAAACTTTGAACTTGAAATTTATTTCAGATTGGGTTCATATTTGAATAGTTTGGAAAATTAACCAGGATAAAATTCAGGTAAAATTTGGTTAACAATTTTATTTTTATTGTTTTTTTATCAATAACAAAGTTATTTTTAAATTTTTTTATCCTAGAAAAAACAATTCTCAATGAGTAGGCAGCAACAATCAAGTTAATGACAAACAGTTAATGACAAAACATATTTGTTTCCTCAACTTTGCTTACAATATATTCATGATATGGTCACCTATGACTGTTTTGTGAGTCATTGATCTTTCGCTGTTAGCTTCACTGCCTAGAAGATGCATATTTAACAATTATCAACTGATCATAGAGGAAGCCTATATCCAAACCAATCGCACAGCCTTTGTCCTCCAATTACCCTTTTGATTTTAATTTTTTTAATGAATTAATTATGTGAATAAAATTTATAAGAGACGTATAGGAGGGCATTAATAGCACTAGCTAGAAGTAGGGGTGATCATTTTCGGTTCGGTTTGGTTTTTACCTATAAAAAACAACCAACCGGTTTTTTTAAAAAAAAAACCGAAACCGAACCGAAACCAAGTCAAACCGACCGGTTTCGGTCCGGTTCGGTTCTTGATTTTAAAAAACCGAGAAAACCTATATGCTCATATTTCTTCTCGAACTTGCCTATAGCCTTTTCACAAATATTGTTTTCCCTGCATTGTGCAAACTGCAAACAACAAAAGCCAAAAATCCACACCACTAATTTCAATTAAAAAATAAAAATAAAATCAGCATCCCAAATCCAAAACTCTGCTATAAATCAAAACCCTAAATTTCTTGCAAAATAAACATGGTTTTTCCTATATTTTTCAAATACCCAAATGCCAAAAATCCAAACCTGATTTTTTAAAATCAAAACCCCAAATCTTCTTATACAGATAAATCTTATCTTCCATGCATTTAAAGAATACCCAGAAGCAAATGGAAGCAATGGTCTTCCTTTTCATTCTCGACAAGTTCAACTGTTCCCTTCCATCTACTCCTTTTCAACTTCTCATAATAATTCTTAGCTGCAACAGTCAAATAGTCTTCCTCAGCTACAAAGATCAACATCCTCTCGCACCCAAGCCTAGCAAGATCCTCTACACCCGGATTCATCCTAGGATCAAGAGCGCGAGAGGGGACTGCTTCAAGTCTAGGGGGAGGGAGAGGGAGAGAAAGAGGGAGAGGAAGAAAAAGAGGCGAGAGGGGCTGCTTCTAAGTCTACGGGGAGGGAGAGGGAGAGGGAGAGGAAGTGGGAGAGGGGGCTGCTGGTGGCTAGGGTTACTTGGGGGTGGGGGGATAAATTTTTCTATTTATAGTCTTTTTTTGAACCGGTTCGGTTCGGTCCGGGTTAACCAGTTCTTGCATTACAAAACCGAAAACCGAACTGAACCGAGATTTTTTCTAACTATTCTAATCGGTTTTTTTTCTCGGTTTGGTTTTTTCGGTTAATTTTTTTTTGTTTTTTCAGTTTATTCGGTTTTCTGGTTTTTTTGAACACCCCTAGCTAGAAGTCAGTGTATCAATGTTAATGCTCCTCAAAAAGTCAATGTTGGTGAAGTTGCCAACAAAAATAAATAATAATAATAATAATAATAATAATAACAAAATAATTGAGGAGCTGCTAACTAGAGAGGCAAACGAAATTGCAGAAGAAAAGTAGCTAGTATGCGGTGTCGCGATGGTCGTTTACTCTGGTATGTATTTGAAAAATAGGTAAGATAAGAAATTTTTGTTTTTTTATCAGTGGGAAGAAAGAATGATAGTCGTCACTTAATATTTTGGTTACTAGAAACCCTAACTGGTCTTAGAGATCGGGCACGGGAACTGGTTGCATAAAGGCAATGTATTAGCACCCCAAATACATCATATCTAAGGTAAGATACATTGTTTAATTATCTGATATAAACTAAGGTATTGTCATGTTTTCTAATGATTGGTACATCTAAGGTTTTAAAAAAGTCATTCTCGGTAAGGCGATTCCTATCTTATCGGGTAAAATCTAACCGTTTTCATATCGATAAAAAGAAAAACTAACTCTTATTTAATATTAGAAATACATCTTACGTATAAGTTTGTAATCTTAGATATTAAAAGAAAACAAAATAATTTTTTTTGTATTTTTAAAATATTAGCCTAGTTCTCAAGGCTTTAATAAACTGGCTATTAAAGCTCAAAATACATGCTAATACATATTTTTTGAATTTTTAAAATTCTCAGTTTTCTCCAAAATGTTGCAAAAAAATATATATGGAAAAACAAAAAAAAATCTTGTTTTCATGCATACAACTAAAAAATATAAGAAATTTCATATCATATTTTCATACCAAAACAAATACCGAATTTGTATTTTTACAATATAAAAATACAAACTAATATTAATCAAAATTGGTAGAAAAATACACGAGAAAGCCACAAATTGTTTTTGAAAAGATTTTGAAATTTTTCAGAATTTTGTCTCCTCTTTTTAATATATATTATTATATTATATATTATTATAAATATATAATAAAAAAAACATTGGGATGGGCTAGCCCAAATATATGGGTTGAGCCCATTCTTGTTAGGTTGAAATTGGCCTAGAAGAAATTGGGTCAAGGTTGGCCCAAAAGAGTTGGGCCAACATCGGCCCAAGACAGGGGGCGGGCGGCCCAAAGGTGTTAGGCCCACATCAGCCTGGAAGAGTGTTGGGCCTGTGTCACCAGATGAGATTTCAAGTTAACCAAGCTACACACAGAATTTTGGTTCTGGTTAAAGGAGGTCGCCAGATAGGATCTCAGGTTAATCCAACCATACATGAAATTTAGCTTTAGTTAAAGGGAGTCGTCAAATGATATTTCAAGTTGACCGAGCTGCACTCGGAATTTTGGTTCTGGTTAAAGGAGATCACCAGATGGGATCTCAGGTTGACCGAGCTACCAACATCATCTTAACATTGGAAGAAAAGTGAGAACCCTACCATTAGGAAAATCTCAAAAAAAAAAAAAAAGAGAAGAGAAAGTTCAAACCCTGCCATCAGGAAGAACATTTTTTTTAGGTTCTGGTTACAGAGAATTGTCAGATGAGATTTCAGGTTAACCCAACCAAAGACAAAATTTAGAGGATCGCCAGATCGAGATCTCAGAATGACCAAGTTATACACAGTTTTGATTGTTAGTTCATGGTTGAAGAGATTTGCTGCAAAGATAAAGCTTTAGATCAACCAAGCTTTGAGAAAATCTTTAGATCAACCAAGCTTTGAGAAAATCAATTTTAAAAGTTCAGTTTAATTTATTTTTACAAAACTTACTACATAAAGTCTTTGCTTTGTAAGCATTGTAAAGAGAGGGCAACTATTATAATCTATTTTTGGTTATTCCCCAAATTCATTTCTTTTTTCCCAAAAAAAAAAAGAGACAGAATCATAGAACGGTGTCGTTTTGAATGACACTATTCTTCTTCCCTTGGACGTGCAGCAGGGGAAGGACAAGCTGTTTTTTTAAATCTTCTTTTCATGCTTTTCTCTCTCTTTCTCTCCCTCCCCAATTGCAAGAAAACTGACATAGCCCACGCTGCATGGCCTACCACCATCATAGAAGGGGCAGGGGAGCCATGCCCTGTGGGCTGCTCTAGGGCGGTTGCATAAAGGCCGCCCCAACCACTCTACGCTGTCCCCAAGACAGGACAGGGCAGGGTGGCTCCCTCTCCTTCTCCTTATAAATACTAGACAAAAAAGATTAAACAGAAGGGGATTTTTGGAAAGGAAGACGGACGAAGAAAGAGCCTCATTCACCAAAAGAATCACCGCAACGTCACCGTCTGCAGTCCGCAACATCGCTACCTCGAGCCATCATCAACAACAACACCATCACCGTCAGAAATGAAACAGAGAAGTGGGAGAATAGAAGCAGGGAGAAGAAGAAATACAAAAAACACAGAGAAATGAAGAAGAACCATTGGCCAAACTGCTCCCCAGTTCACAACCGCAACGCCACCACCAGCGAACGTCACTATGAGCCACCGTAGGTCAGCTTTCTGCTCTTCTTCTTCAGTTTCATTACCCCGTCTCTACTGATCGACAAAGTGAATAGTGCAGAGATCCTCCACTTTTTACTAGGCCAGAAAGCGCTGGCCTAGACCAAAATGGCTGGGCTAGGTGCGGCCCAGTCCAAAACAAATTTTTTAAAAAATTTTCAAAAAAAAATCTTTTGAAAATTTGTGATTTTTCTCGCGTATTTTTTTTGTCAATTTTTCTTAATATTGGTTTGTATTTTTATACCGTAAAGTTACAAATCCGGTATTAAAATACCTAGTTTTTGTTGAAATGTTGCAAGAAGATATATAAAAACAATGTCTTGTTTTCATGTATACGGCCTGTTGTAACCTATTTTTAGGTCCTGCACAAAAAAAGGAAGAAAAAAAACAAAAAAATATAGTCGGAAGAAATCCAAAAAAATAATAGCAATAAAAAATGGATGCTGGAGTGCCCAGAAAATGATTAGAATTTGGTTGAGGAGGTTCAAAAATACAAAGATTAAAATTTGACAGTATATATTTGACTGATGAGAGCCCTATACGAAAAAAAATACAATTCGAGGAAGAAATGTCCAAAATCATATGTTTTTGGACTCGGTTAAATTTTATTGAAAGTTTAATTTAATTTATGGAGGGTTTGATGGCAAGAAAATTGATTTTTAAGTCAAATTAGGCTTTAAATGGAAGAAATTAAAGTTCTGGAGTCCAATTATAATTTTTAAGAGTTGATTGGATCAGATCAGGGGCTTAATTGCATAAATATTTAAGTTTGATGGCTAATTAGGTACTTGATTGAAGAAATCCGAAACCAAGGACCCAAATGGAAAAGGCACATAAATTGAAGGACTTAGTTGAAAATTAACATTTTGGCACCTTTTTCTTTTAAACAAAATGGCGCGTTTTGATCAAAACGACGCCGTTACATGTATTGTTAAAAAAAAGGTCAAAACGGTGCCGTTTTGAATGACACCGTGGGTCTTCTTCATTCCAGATAATCTTTTCCCTTTCTTTGTCCTCTCTTCTCTATTCTCCTCATTTGCATGCAGAACGTGAGCAATTCATGTTCTGCAGCAAATGAAATATAATTTGCTAGTTATTGTGTTGTGCATAGTAACCAGTTAAGTATAATTAACTGGTTACTGTGCTCAGAATAGTAACTAGCCGTTTGTTCCCTTGGGCTAGACATTCCAGCCCACACTGCTGGGCTGAGTCTAGCCTTGTAGAAAATAGGTTCTCATTTTGGGCTGGTTCTGGCCCGATTTTATTTTTGGGTCGATCTTGGCCCAGTTTCCTTTTGGGCCGGGTCTGGCCCATCCCAATCCAAAAGATTCAGAAAAATCATTTCGAAAAATTTGAGATTTCCTCGTGTATTTCTTTATCAATTTCGCTTAATACTGGATTGTATTTTTATACCGTAAAAATACAAATCTTGTATTAAAATACCGGTTCTCAAATAAAAAATATCATAAAACAAAAAAAATATCTTTCTTTTTTGCATACGGCCAAGTATCTTGAAAAAAAAATCATATTTTCATTCAACAAAAATTCAAAAAACATATGTTAGCATGCATTTTGGCTTTAATAACCAGTTTATTAAAGCCACGAGAACTAGGCCAATATTTTTAAAATATCAAAAGAAATATTTTGTTTTCTTTTACTATCTGGGATTACGAATTTATATGTAAAACGTATTCCCAATATTAAAAAGGTAGTTCTTCTTTATTGATGTTAGAACGGTTAGGTTTTTACCTGATAAGATGAGGATCTCCTTACTAAGGAGGACTTTTCTTAAACCATAGATGGACCGACAACTAGGAATACAATAACACCTTAACATATATCAGACAATTAAACAGTGCAGCTTACCTTAGGTAAGGCGTATTTGGGGTGCTAATACCTTCTCTTTACGCAACCAGTCCCCGTACCCAATCTCTGAGACCAGTTAGAGTTTCTAGTGACCAAAATACTAGGTGGCGACTCCCATTTCATTTGCCACTGATAAAAGACAAGGATTCCTTGTCTGCCCATACCCATAGATATGAGATAGAGATACACTTACCTGAGAGGGTGGATGATCGTTGTGACGCCGCACACATGCGACACGGCCAAGTGTAAAAAAAAATCATATCGTATTTTCATACAACAAAAATCTCAAAAATATTATTAACATGTATTTTGGCTTTAATAACTAATTTATTAAAGTCACGAGAACTAGGCCAATATTTCAAAAAATAACAAAAATATTTTGTTTTCTTTTAGTATTTGGGATTATAAATTTATACGTAAAACATATTCACGATATTAAAATGGCAGGATTTACCCGATAAGGTAATGATCTCCTTACCGAGGAGGACTTTTCTTAAACCTTAGACAGATCAACAATCAGAAAACAAGATGATACCTTAGATTTTATCAAACAATCAAACAATGCAGCTTACCTTAAGTAGGATGTATTTGGAGTGCTAATACCTTTCATTTACGCAACTAGTTCTCGTACCCGATCTTTGAGACCAATTAGGGTTTCTAGTGACCAAAATACTAGGTGATGACTCTCATTCCCACTATTAACGGATAAAAGACAAGAATTCCTTGTCTCCCCTATTTTCCTAATTACCCAAACCAACAGAGTGGATGTTATTCGTCGCGACGCAGCAAACATGCGACACCTCTTTTTTGTCCGTCCTCCTCCTATGTTCCTCTTTCTATTTCTCTGTTTTTCTTCATCCTTTCCTCTCTAATCCTTTCAAAACTATCGTCCCTCCCTCACCGCCTAATAAGGGGTATTTATAAGGGCAGGGGGAGCAGGAGCTACCCGGCCTTTGTCCACTCATAGTGACAGGGTAGGGTGGCGTTCTTTCCTTGTTAAAACCCCTATATTTATCGAATGCCTCTTGCTCCATTATTTTCTGTTATGATCCTTCATGATCCATACTTCCATGAAATTACTTTCCCTATCAATGTAGGTCATGACAAGCTTTCCTTTGTATTCAATAAGTCCAATATCTTTGTTATCATTGCCTTCAGAAATTGGTAGAGAAAATGAAAACAAACAATGACTCTCCCTTTTCACATCAAATGCAAAGACGTTTCTCTTTCAAATTAGCCATTCGTAAATACTTTTGTCATGTGATGAAGGGATTCTTCTTGCGGCAACTTTACTTCATCCAACAACTTTCATTTCCAAGTTGCTAATTCAAACAACTCAACTCTAATGCAGTGGTACATATATAATTCTTTATATGAGCGAAGCTTGAACTTTGAGAATCTCACAATCTTGTATCATAAAGGCTTTGACCTTTCAATCATTAGGCCAGATTCTATAATATCATATTGTCTTTGGATTCGGTATCTTTTGCCAATGTTTGATAGAAGGGTTGCACATATAATCACATAGTCCATTGTATACGTGGCAAATTAAAATTCATTGATTCGTCAATGACATCATCTCTATGTGGTCGGGAAGAAAATCAAATGATATTTTAGGATGAGGCTTCAAAACATCAGTCTAAACAAAAGAAACATGATATCCATTCTTAATCATACTTTGGATAAGGAAAATAAAGACAATGTTAGTTCTTTGGCCTTGTAGCTTTATAAAAGTAGAATCATAGGTTAACTTATTGTATTCCTTAAATAGAAGCCTATATTTCCCCATAGATTTGTTTGATAAACACATCAGAACTTCATAGATGGCATCCCGACATAGGTCACAAGTTGAGTCCATGGTGGAGTAGAGACTCTTATTATCGCAAGCTATGTTTCTCGATTGGAAGTTTGAGTGAATCCTTCTTAACACTATCAGATATCGGCAACTCTTAACTCTAGAGAGAAAAAAAGAATTGGGGGACCTTTATTCCAAACTGCGAGCATGCATATATAAATATATAAGCATGTTTTATATGATGAACTCATCCTTCAAGGGGTGACACATGGTCGTAACTCTTGTATGATGAGACAAGAATTTTGATTCTTACTCAAACTTTGCAACGAAAATTTCCTGAGTGACGATCATTGTGTCACCCGTAAGTCCTGAGTTTAAGATGCTTCAAGAAGGGCTTACTTCGATGCAAAATAAAGGTAGAACATGCAACCTAAGGTCAAGTTCTATTCTTTATGTGAGACAAAGGGTAGGGACTATCTAGTCTCAAAAGGGTCTTATATCTACCCAGTAACAATCTTTGTAAAGATAGTTTGGGGGCATTGCAGGAATGGTTAAAGCACGTATACCCACTATTACCAAGCAGACACTCAGATATATGTGCTTAAAAAATTTAAAACATGTTATGCATGAGGCAATTCTATATAATGTATGAAACAATATGTACAGAATTTAAAGCGTATAGGCAAATAACAAAAGGAAATGCATATTTACAATAAACACACAAAACCAAATAATGAAACATAAAAATCAGACAAAAACAAAGCTTAGTCCACAAGGGTCCTAGTGGAGTCGTCATTCTATCGTAGGTATGCGGCGTCGCGGCGGTTGTCCACTCTAGTATGTATCTGGAAAATGGGTGAGACAAATAATTCTTATCTTTTATTAGTGGATCACTACCTAATATTTTGGTCATTGAGAACCCTAACTAGTCTCATAGATCAGGCACTAAGACTAGTTGCGTAAAGAGAAGGTCTTAGCACCCTAAATACGCCCTACCTAAGGTAAGCTGCATTGTTTAATTGTCTGATATAAACTAAGATATTGTCGTATTTTCTAATGATTGATCTATTTAAGGTTTAAGAAAAATCTTTCTCGATAAGGAGATCCTTATCTTATCGAGTACAATCTAATTGTTCTAATGTTGATAAAAAAGAACGAACTTTTATTTAATATTAGAAATATGTCTTACATATAAGTTTGTAATCCCAGATATTAAAAGAAAACAAAATAACTCTTTTGGTATTTTTGAAATATTGGCATAGTTCTCATGACCTTAATAAACTGTTAACTTCTCATCTTGGTCTTTTGTTATCGTTAACAACTCTTTTTAATATTTAATTATGCCTTTAATGCTTCATATGTTTTATTAAATAGACGTGATACATTTTTTTACTCATTGTCAATAATCCAATTTTTACCCCTTTTAAAAACACTTAAATTGAAAACATTTTGTAGACAAAACTAGACATTGTTTTTTAAAAAAGAAACAATTGTTGAAAAATATAAAAAAATTCAAAAAATCACAAAAAATACAAACTATGATTTGGGATGAAATCAAGCAAATAATGAAATTTTAAAAGCAAGATGTGGTCTAAAACAGTTACAATTAGGCTAACTATAATTTTGAGGTCTAATTAGGAGTTTGATTAAACACAAAATTGAAGAAAAAGGTTGAATTTGGCCAAATTTGCTTAAGAGAGAGGTTGGAGAGAGAAATCATGTTTAAGAGAAAGAATCGAGATTTGTAAGAAAATTATGTAGACTTACATTTATTATATACTAGGGAAAAAATATCTTTTCTTCTAATTTGATTTTTCATGTTGATCACGGAGGCTAACACCATCAAAAGATTGATGTCTTATCCCAAGTGCAGGAGTGTCAAAGTAATAAATAACCCGACAAGACCAGGGTTGAACCACAGGGAGGTGAACTATATAAAATTATAAACAATAAATGAAAAGGAGTTTAAGATAACTTTTGAGATGTGATATTGATGTAAGGATTAAACAATGATAAAACAATTGTCAAGGTTAAAGGATCCACTAATGGTATTTCAAATAAGTATAATATAAACTCATTTTATTACTCAACTGGAAACCACACACAAAGGAGGTTCTAATCAGATTATAAATTATTAACATGATTATATTAATTATCTTATTTGAGTAATGTCAATACTTGTAAATGTGGTCAAATATTCATGGTGATAACTTATGTTAACAACAAATCAAGTTCCTTTCATAGCACAAGTGTCGGTTATACCATACAGTAGGCTAAGAAAGTGCCAAGTATTTGTTGTACCTAGGGTTGTTCAACACAAATCTAGATTAATCATTTAACAAGCAAGGTATTAAGAGTGAGTAAGATAACAAATATAAAACATGTTAGTATTAAACATTAAAGTCCATGTTGAGTTTATATTATATTTATTCTTACACCATTAGTGTACCCTTTTTACCTTGACAAAATTAACTTAGTTAAAAATAATGAAGAAGAAAAACATAAATAAACAAAATAATGATATATGTCGCACGTCATAAAAATCCGCGCGGCATCAGCTGGCGATTCTTTTCATTTCTTCTCGTTTTGCTTTGGTTGGTTCGTTGGAGTCGCCACCTAGTAATTGATTGCGGGCTACTAGGAAACCGGATATACTGGTCTTGTCAGAGATTCATGGGTAAGGAACTGATTGTGGTTAGGGAAGGTATTAGCACCCCTAACGCACCCTACCTGAGGTAAGCTGCTTCGTGGACTTGATGTGTTTTTAAAAATAAAATTCTAGCTCAATTCCAAGGCTTTGATAAATCAGTTATTAGTTCCCAAAATATATGTAGATACATGTTCTACATTTTCATGGAAAATACAACATGATTTTTATCTGTCCTTTAGATATTTGTACATATAAATTAAAATATTAAATTCATTTTTTTTTCTTCTTCTGATTCAATAACATACATAAAAATATACACAAACACACACACATCTCTTTTTCTATTATTATTTTCTCTTTCTTTTCTTTTCTTTTCTTTTTTTACACCCACCATACAAAATACAATTTCAAAACAAATAAACAAAAAAATAAAAATTACATTAAAATTACAATAACATAATCTAAAAATTACAAAACAGTCCCTAAAACTCCAGAAATTGCAGGGAAGCCCTTCTGCCAGCGCAGGAACAGTGGTGGCGCGTCCTTCCACGCGCCACCGCCACTGGCGGCGCGTGGGTTCACGCGCCGCCGCAAGCAACTGGAAACAGCGGGATCTGGCTCAGCCTCTTCTCCCCTTCCGTTCCTCGCCGGCGGTGACCTGCAATAACAACCAAAAATGCAACAAAGCAGTCGATTTTAGTTTTCTTTTCTCCTTCTCAGATCTGGTTCATTCGGGTCTTCTCCCTTTTCAAATTTGTTTCACTCCTGTTCTCTCCCCTCTCGGTCCGTTTGATTTCTGGTGAGGCCGGTTGAAGGAGATGGAGATCTAGCGAGGGTGGAGCTGCTACGGCTGTCGGTGAGGATGGTCTTCACTCCTGTTGGTGGCGCCGCCGTATGGGGGCTGTGGGTCTGTGGCCGGTTGCTGTGGTCGGGTCTGTTCGTTGACCCGAAGAGGGAGAAGGTGAAGAGTGTGGTCCCGGCGCTGCCGTGTGTGTGGGCTGCTGGCTCACTGGCGAGGACGGCGCTGCCGTGTGTGTGGGCTGCTGGCTCACTGGCGAGGACGGCGCTACTGCTGGCCGGCTTGGTTTCTGTGAGAGGGAGCTGCTGCGGCTGCTGCTGTCGTCTGTTCGGCTGGCTTCGTTGTGGAGAAGAGAGAAGCTGTTGAGCAGGGAGGCTGAGAGAGGAGGGGGACGATGCAGAGGTGAGGGAGCGGCCGGTTTCTGGTTTGTTTTGGGATGAGGGGAAGTGACTGTGAGAGGGGGATCTTGGGTTAGCTAGGGAAAAGGAAAATGTCAGATGGCCGGGGGAGAATGAGATGCTGAGGGGGGAAAGGGAGAGTGGCTCTCCTGTTGTGTGGTCTTGGCCGAGAACCAGAGGAAGACAGCGGTGGCTGGGGGAGAGGAAGGTCAGTAGCTGGTGGAGATGGATGAAGGAGAAGAAACCCACCGGGTCCAAGCTTGGGTGGGGCGGCGGCAGCTTGGTGAGGGAGAAGAAAGCTAAGCTTTTTAGGGTTTTTTCTTTTTTATGTTGACTCCCTTTAATTGCAAAATTGCCCCCCCTCCCCTTTGTAAATTTTCTCCCCTCCTCTCTACAAAATCAGTATAGCATGGTATTTATAGGAAAAGTTTTACTAGGTTTTCAAACTAGTCCCTCAACCTTTCCTTTCCTTCTCTTTTCCTCTTTTTTTTTTTTTTTTAAATTTTGATTTTTCTTATTTTTTTTGTATTTTTGAAAGCGAGCAATATCAACGTCAACTCAACAAGGAAAATCAATGATCATAAAATTTACGCGTTAAAAATTGAACGCGTTTCAAATACCTTAGAAAATTTAAATTCTTTTGAGATGACGTTGAAAATGCTAAAAACGATGCAAATATATCAAAAATGCATTTTTTTTTGTTTTCATTGTTTTTTTGCTATTTTTGGTTTTTTTCTAAAAAATTATCAAAACATGGGTCAAAAATTGAGTAGCAACAATATATATTAACTAAGTAAAGGAAATGAAATGATAAGTATAAACAAGAGACTAATATAACATAAAATAAAACTTGAACATTAAAATACAAAGAGAAAGAGTGATCTTGATCTGAACACCAAGATGTCTAAATGTATGGCAAATTCCTCTTTTTATATGCTAAAATTTGGAACTATTGATTTGATGACTAATTATTGAGTGGGTGTCCACCTCTTGACTGGGTGACAACCATTATCTTCTTGTCTGAACAAAACGTCATTGCTAACATCAGAATTTGAATAGATAGTCCTTATGAAAGCTCTGGGCATTTGTCTCAGCTTTCTAACCAAACAAGAATGAGCTCATTTGGACTTCTAGAACTCGAGATATGGGCTAAACACTGAATAGTGTTTGGGCTGCAGGACAGATTCCGACTTCTTTTTTGTTGCTACAATTTGAACTTGAAAATGACCATTTTGAATCTTGGACTCTCATGAAAGTTTTAAGCCTATGTCTTAGCTTTCCATCCATATAAACCAGACCTAAATCCATGTTCTATAGCTCCAGTTATGACCCAATAACCGAATGATGTTCCAGTTTGAATTGAATCAGCATCTCTTCTTTAAGCTTAGCCCTCTCTTTGTCTTCTCAATTTCAATAATTAAACACATCAATCAATTCTTTAAATTGTGAGATAGGCCTGCATTCAAAATGAACATTTACCATAAATTAAAGATATCTTATGTTATCAGACTTGTTATTATAAAATATGCTCAAGTTAGAGAATTTAATGATACTTTAAGTGCAATATGATGATATAAAACCTTAATGAAAATGCACTTTTGAGTACTAATCAAAGGCAAACCATAATTTCTCAAACCTTAGATTGAAAACAAAAAACTGAACAAAAAAATAGGAGATTTTTTTATAATTACCTCTAAAATTTATTAAGGAAAGAAAAAAATTCAACAATAGAGTACTAAAGTATAAAATAAGAACAAATCCAATGATCAATCTTAAATTTGTTAGAAAAAGTTATGTTTAGTTCACTTATTTTTTTTTTACTTTACAATTCCTTTAGTTTTTGTAATTTTAATTTTAGTTTAAAAGTTTATTTTCTTAACATTTTTAGTCCTTGAGTTTAAGAAATAAAAGAGAAAGTCATTTGAAAACAACGAAAGAGGGATAAAGTAATGAGCATATTTAAGAGACTAAACTCATCGTTCTTGGTATCAACGAGTTTCATTATACGAGACAAGTTTGATGATGATGATTTCTTCCTATAAACATGCATGAAAAGTAAATTGAGTTCCATTTAGATTTTCTTATTTGGTTGATTTTTATTTTTTAAATGATTTTGGGATTTCGTTTTTGACTCTCATGAAAGGTATGCTATCTTTCACTAATGAAATTCTTTTTATTGGTTTTGAGAAGGAAAAAAAAAGTGTTTCTCTCTTTGTTTTATGGAAAAAACACATAAATCTATGAACTAGATATAAAAAAAGAAAGGATAGATATTCCCATTACTTAATAATCGAGGAAATGAGTGTGTAAAATTAAGGTAATAAAACTGAAACCAAATCAGCTTCATTAGATAAAGCTATTGTGTAAATAAGTGTGACTTTTACTCATGACATAAATAGATAAAAATAATTAAATAAGTGTTCGAATATGTGATAAAATAATTTTGAATGTTTAATTTTATTTTTTAAATAAGTGTTTAATTTTTATTTTGTACAATTAAGTATTTAAGTAAATGTATATTAATTCAATATTAATGTGACCATTAAATAGTGACAAGAGCAATAATACTTGAGATAATATTTAAAGTTAACATCATTTATAATTTCATAACTCATTTCTAGGTTATTCCTCAAATTTATTTCTTTTTCTTTTAAAATAAAAATAAAATAATAAAATAAAAGTTGGCGATATGAAGAAAGCGGATCGAGGAAGATTTCAAAAATACATAGAAATCAAGCTGTCATTTTGGAGGAAATTCGAGGCCTAAATGTACCTTATTATACCCCAAAATTGAGAAATAATACAAAATCAAGGTCAAATTCAATGATTATTTGAGGAATTTGCATAAAAATTAAGTTCAAGGACATAATTAAATTTTTAATAGGCCAATTTGATTTAATCATGAGCCAAATTGAAGTTTAATTATGTTAAAGAATTAATTTTGATCCGATTAAAGGATTTAATTAAGTGCAAAGACTTAATTATACTTTAAAAAGGTAAAATTAATTTTATTAGAAGCTTAATTGGTGGAACATTAAGTTTGAGAACCTAATTTAAGCTTAATTGAGAGAATTGAAATTTTAGAAGACCAAATTTATTTTTTACCAAGTTAATTGATTGGAATCAGAGGCAAAATTGCAAGAAAATTAAAGTTTTGGGGTTAATTAGGGGTCAAATTGAAAACTTTCACAGTCAAGGACCATTTTGTAAAAGGCTCCGAACTATAGGGGCTTAATTGACAAACACCATAGGTGAAATTGAAGAAAATTAAAAGTTTAACGGTCAATTGAGAGTCAAATTGCATAAATCCGAGACCAATGATCAAATTGAAAAAGAGACGTAAATTAGAGGTTAAAATTGTAATTTGATAGGGGCTAAATTGCACTAAATAAAAAATATAGGGTCAATTAGGGGTGTAATTAAACTAAATCAAAAGGTGAAGGACTAATTTGAACTTAAAATAAAATAACATCGCCTGATTCACTGTTTATTGATTGGTTAAATTTAATTGACTTAATTTAATTTAGATGAAACTGGATTGATTAACTTTAATTTTATTTTTTTTGTTTTTTTATTCAAAAATATTTTTTTTCAAAATAATATTATTTTATTAAAAACTAAAATGATATTATTCTTGAGTTTAATTTTATAAATTCATTAGAATATCTGATAGGATATAATAAGAATGACTAATGATTGAGGTTATTTTTAAAATGTTTTAGTATTAGAATTATATTAAAATAATATATTATTTAAAAAAATTATTTTTAATATCATGATATTAAAATAAAAAATATATAAAAAAAATAATTTTAAATCAAAAAATAATTTTTCACGTACTTGACGGTGTCTAAATTAGCCTAAGAAGCAAGCTTGGCTGGAAATGTTAAATAATAACGGATAAAATAGACTTTTCAGTACATTATATCAGTAATTTACTGGCTGGTTGTGGTAACTCACAAGGTATTTGGTGAAGAGAGAGATGAATGAAGAAGCTGCAAAGGTCTCATTAATGGCAGCCATTCATTGCATTTTGTTCTCCTAAGTTAAAACCATGCCTTTATCATTGAGGAGCCAGTGGGAGGATTAAGTTTCACTTTCAATAGCACCGGGGCTTCTAGCCTAGCGGCAGAGGCAAGGTTTCCTTGTCTCTGTCACTTAGGTTCGAGCCCTAGCATGCACGTCTGTCACCCCGCGGTGTTTTACATACCTACTGGGCTTGCAGGGTGTTCAGCGGGTCCGGGGATTAGTTGTGGTGCGCGTAAGCTGGCCCGGACACCCCGGGTTACCAAAAAAAAAAAAAAAGTTTCACTTTCAATACATGCGCGTGCTTCAAATGCACAATTCTTTATCTTATTTTAAACGATTTACATGCGTGAAACACGATTTATTCTTTCAACGATTTAAAAAAATTAAATTATTTTTAAATTTTAAATTTATTAATATTCTTTTCAAATTTATTAAAAAAATAATAACCATAACTTAAAAGTTAAAAAGTTAAAAGATAATAAAATTAAAACAAAATTATAATTTTATAAATTATCTCAAATAAAATAAATAACAATAAAAAATAAAAATCAAATTTAAATAGATAAAAAAAATTTAATTAAAAAACAATAAAAAAATAACAATTAATAGAATAAGAACTAAAATGATATAAAAATAAAATTGAATCAAATTGCAAGGGATAAAATTGAAATAATAATAATAAAATATATAGTAATAAAAAATTTAATAACTATTTGATATAATGAACAAATAACATTATATTTTAGATTTTTTTCAACTTTTAAAAGTGTAATACAAAATAAAAAAAAAATACCTTTTGGAAAACAACCAAATTTTTCCACAAAGTAAAAACTGTTTTTCTTTTATCAATTTTTTTAATAATAAATAAATATTAAAATTATTTTCATAAAATTATTTTTCATGAACCACAAAAATAGTCAAAATCAAATCTTTATGAGTTTTACAGATCAGTTAACCAGATAAGTTACTCCCAGTTTGATTATATCAATGTTTTGAAAGCAAACTCAGGTTTTTGTTTTTTTTAATGTAACATTCTAAATGTGAATGATTTAGTTGTGAAAACTTAAAACTGTTATAAAGATTAAAGAATAAAAAAAATAATAATAACACAAGCGGTGAGGAGTTTTTGGAGAACAGGAAGGAAGAGGCGAGTCATTCCACCTCTTAATTATAGTCCTTGCAAATCAATGCAATGCCCACTCCACTCATTATTAAAATCCATTTGATTTTAATTTACCTCAGTTAATTTACCTGAATCATGATTCACATCTTGTACTGAGTTGACTCAGTCGAGTTTAAGAAAATTTGTTTCCTCTTAGTTAGGGAATCAATCATCCTGAGCACACACAATTCTGCAAGTCTTTGACTCAGGAGGAGGCCCATTGCCTTAAGAGTAATGAAAGTTGGAAATATAATAAAGGCCCAAAGTGAAGATATATCGTCAATGACCTTCAACCTTGTCCACTGTCCATTAAAAATGAGGAAAATGGATCCATCGATCGATGTTCTCGTATGGATTGGACAAGTTAATTTTCAACAAGTTCATATACATTTAGTAGTTATTGGGTGTTATTGGAGACAATAAGATAATTTGGTAAATAAAAAAATTAAAAATTTTTAATGTCTTTGAACATAAAACTAAGTTGGTGGTAGGTAAGTTTCAGTGTCCAATGTTTGAAGAACATTAACCTACTACCCGTGCAGTGAGTCCAATTGATATGCACTTGTAATTAAGAATATACTTAGAGTATACACGGGACCAACCTACATCTAATATTTAATAATACTGAAGATAGGTAGGCAGAAGATAGGTATTTTACTATTGAAACAATGATATTATAATGAAAATAAAACTAAAAAAAAATAACATAATTAGTTTATGATTATCTATTAAGATTTGATTATAATATCAAAAAAAAATCAAATCTTTTTAAAAGTTAAACCATATTCTCATTGTTTTCCAAATTGTTTATAAATAAGTTTAGTCCACTGAGTTATATTAGAACAACTCCTAAACAATTTGATTTGAAGCTCAAGCTAGATAAAAAGTAGGTTAAGATATTTCAAGGTTAACCTGTTAGGTCTCGTTTAATAACATTATTAATAAATTTTTCACTACCTAAACATTATTTCTTTAACATTAATTTTTTTTATCCAACCATCAACATGACATTAGCTATTTATCTAATTGTATTTCTTTTCATTGAAGTACAACACTTTACTATGGAAAAAGTTAATAGAAAATTCATACTCAAAGGCAAAACTAGAATTTTCTGTGTTGCAAATAAACAAACTTTATTTGCAGGTCTTTGATATCTAAAAAGTCCACACTTTACATTTATCATTGTTGAAAAAGTTAGTATAATTAAAATTATTGTTTCAATGTTATCATCAATTTTATTTTATCAATTTTATCATTAAACTTTCAGAAGTTTTATCATTAAATTTTATCAAATTCTTGTTTTTTTTTCTCCTTATTCATAATTTTCCAAAAAAAAAAAAAAAAACATTGACCGATCACAGCTTATAGATTAATTATTGGAAGCGATGAGGAGCTAGTATCCTGTGTCATAGTGATCATCATCAACCTTCCATTCATTTCTCTCTTTGCTAGGTGAGTACTTGTAAAAATTATTATTCTATTTGTTTATCGTTTTCTTTATATTATATTATGCATACTATCTTAATAATGTCATCAAATTGCATTTTTTTAATGGGTCAGGTACACAAGCCCACGCGTCTGGCATCTTGTGCTTTCTTTTTTCCTCTACATTTTAAACTTTAATCATTCTAAAGGATTGGTTAAAAAACAATTTGAATTTTTTTTATCGGATACCATTGAAATTTCAATTTTTTATTTAAGATTGTAACCTTTTTCATATTATTTTAGCGAGTGCTATTTCTTTACAACCCATCATGGTGTTTTGTGCTTTTTTTACATATAAAAAGTTCATTTAATCGATAAAATATTTTTATTTGTTGGTTGATTAAATACCATTTGATTTTTATTTTTTATAACATTTAAAGGTACTTTTTTTTTTTAACAAACCTCCACTGTGGTTTTCTTTACTTGAACTTTTTTATGCATGTTAGCTTTTATTATCTTATAGTTAGAAAAAAAAAATCCAAAAAAACAAGTTATTGAACCCATGCGTGCCCATCGCTGAGTTTATGGGTTGGACGACTTAACCCGAGATGATCCAAGTCGAACAAAATAGTGTTTATCTTAGTGTATAAAAAGAAAACTCAAAAAGAAATTAACTTGGTTTTTTTTTATAATATCAAACTAGATTTTAACTAGGTCACATCGGGTAGGCTCCTGTCCAATTTAATTTGAAATCCAATCCATGTAAGGGCTCAGTTTGGGAGGTCTCTTAACTTCTCAACTTGATCTTTTATTAGCGTTAACAACTCTTTTAAATATTTAATTATATCTTTAATACTCCATATGTTTTATTAAATAGACGTGATACATTTTTGATTTATTGTCAATAACACAATTTTTTCCTCTTTTAAAAAGCACATAAATTGTGCATCAGATAATTTTGTAGACAAAACTGGACATATTTTTTTAAAAAAAAGTTGTTGAAAAAAATTAAAAAATCATAAAAAATAAAAATTATGATTTGGGATGAAATCAACAAATAATGAAATTTTAGAAGCTAAAAGTGGTCTAAAACAGGTACAAGCATGCCATCTATAGTTTTGAGGAACAATTAGGAGTTTGATTGAAAAAAAATTGAAGAAAAAAGTTAAATTTGACCATATTTACTTAAGAGAGAGGTAGGAGAGAAATCATGTTTGAGATAAAGAAACGAGGTTTGTAAGAAAGTTATATAGACTTACATTTATTAAATATTAGAGAAAACATATCTTTTTGTTTAATTTGATTTTTCATGTTTATCACTGGGCAAACAATAATTTATCAAATCTTAGATTGAAAATAAAAAATAAACTAAAAGTACAGGAGTATTTTTTTAATTATCCTTAAAATTTATTAAGGAAAGAAAGAAAAAGTTCAACAATAGAGTACCAAAGTATAAAATATAGAGAAATCCAATGATCAATCTTAAATTTGTTAGAAAAAATCATGTTTAGTTCACTTACTTTCCTTTTTTTACTCTACAATTCCTTTAGTTTTTGCAAATTTAATTTTAGTTCAAAAATTCATTTTCATAACATTTTCAGCCATTGAGTTTAATAAATAAAAGAGAAAGTCGTTTGAAAATAATGAAAGTGAGATAAAGTTGGTGAATGAGCATTTTAGAGGCAAACTCATCTTTCTTAATACCAACGAGATTTATTATAGGAGAAAAAGTTTAATGGTGGGTGTTTCTTCCTATAAAAATGCCTGAAAAGTAGATTGAGTTTCTTTTAATTTTTTTATTTGGTTGATTTTTATTTTTTGAACGATTTTGGGATTTTGTTTTTAGTACATGGAGGTTTTTATGGTGTTTTTATATAAAAATAGATTGAAAAATAGGTTCTTAGGTTTGACTTATTAACTTTTTTAATCCATCTCCATTATATGTTTCTATTAAAGGAGCTCTATTTTTTAAATAGTGATTAATTTTTTTATATGTTTTTAGTTGCATGATATTTCAAAGAAATTAGTTTGATTTGTCCTAAACAAGATTAAGATAAAAAGAATAATCAATGTAAAATATTTGCATACATATCTATATTTTATTTCTACTATAAAGACTAATTAACTTCATGTTTTAATATTAAATTAGTGACAACAACTCCTTTTATTTATTAGTTCAGATATATTTTTAATTTGTTTTTATAAAATATAAATAGCATCTTTTCATATCTCAATATAAAAAATGTTAATTATTGAACTTCATAATTTATTTTAGTGTGTTTTTCATAAAGTTATTATGGTCTTAAACAAACATCCTGATATTGGGTTGAAACTCAAATTTTTTAGCATTAAGTTTTTAATTATATCATTAAATAAAAATAGTTTTTTTCAAATTATTAAATCTAGTGAAGTTTATAAATTCAGATCATGAATTTTACAAATTAAAATTATTGTTGGAAGAACTAATATTAAAATTAATATTTTAATATTATCATCAAATAATTTTTTTATATTTTAAAAAAATTATTTACCTCACAGCAGAGTACAAGTAAATAGAATAGTAGAAGTTAGAACACGAGACACTAACGTCAGTTGAACTAATTCATGATTGATATGCTTTATATTAGCAATTAAAATATCAAAAGATTTCTGGGTTAATTTTTAGTTCCCCGTCATTTGATGCAGTGCTTGCTATTTTTTCGAGACTGGTGATATCTTCTGATTGTTACTTGTTGTAGATCTCCTCCTTCATCCACCTTGATTACTTCTACTAACATCAAAGGATTTGCAAAATAACTTCATGTTTTCTTTTTTGTTTTTAGTTGAATTGAAAAATAAATTTATCTGCTAAAATTCAGCTAAACTATCTAAATCCGATCTAAACTTGACTAAGTTAATATTAAGAAAAAAAAATTAAAAAAGAAAAAAATGTGTTACTTTAATAAAATTAATTAATCTAAATAGATACAATAATCTAATAACTCATGAATTTAGGAGTGTTTAGGAGTATGGTAGTGTTTAATTTTCAAAGTATTTTTCGTTTGGAAATGGATCAAAATAATATATATTTTTTATTTTTAAAAAATTATTTTTAACATCAACACATCAAAATAATAAAAAAACTAAAAAAAATATTAATTTGAAGTACATAAAAAATTAATAAAATTTAATTTTTTTTCAAAAATATTTTTAAAATATCTAATAATCATTCAAATTATTTTATTTTCTTAAACGAAAAAAAAAAAAATCGCGCACGAGAGAACCTTTGTTATTAATATCTCATGCAAAGTTTTTAAAACAACATTATTGTCGTCGTGAAAATGACAGGGAATTGACCTCTTCTCACCATTATTTTATCAAACCTTAGTCATTGCAGATTTTAGTTGCCTAATTAAGTTTGATCCCTTGTTGAGTTCCTTATTCATAATTTTCAAAAAAAGTTTTTTTTTCTCCTTATTCATAATTTTCTAAAAAAGAAACAAAAAAGAAGAAGACCGATCATAGCTTTAGATTAATTATGTGTTATTGGAAGAGATGAGGAGCTAGTATCATTCGTGCAGGTCTCAAAGTGATCATCATCAGCCTTCCATTCCTTAACTCTCTTTGCTAGGTGAGCACTTGTGCATATTATTCTTAATTTTATTTGTTCGTAATGATCTTTATATTATGATTTTTATCTTAATTATGTCATAAAATTGCATTTTTGTGGGAATTGCTGCTTTAAACTCATGAGTGTAAACTATTTTGTTTCAATGTATTCGTTAGATCGGTGGTATGCTATCTTTCACTAATGAAATTCTTTTTATTGGTTTTGAGAAGAAAAAAAAAAGTATTTCTATCTTTGTTTTATGGGAAAAGCACATAGATAAAAAAGAAATGGGTGTATGATGCAGAGATAGTCATTACAGATTTTAGTTGCCTAAGATTGAACCTTTGTTGAGTTCGTTCCATTAATTATATTTCCTTGCAAGTCTTTTTTTCTCCTTTATTCATATTTTTTTAAAATTAAATGTGTTATTGGAAGCGATGAGCAGCTCGTATCATTCGTGCAGGTGTCAAAGTGATCATCATCATCCTTCCATACAGAGACTGGTGGAAAATGGCTATCGAAAGTGTTGGTGGATCCGCTGTATCTAAGATAGCAGACCTCTTGGTGGAACCAGCAATAAGGCAGTTCCGTTACATGTTCTGCTTCAACAATTTTGTTCACGAATTCATTGAACGAAAGCAGAGCCTTGCTTTAGCGCTAGATCGTCTACAAAATGAGGTCATAGTTGCTGAAAGGAAGGCTGAAGAAATTGAGAAAGATGTCAGTAAATGGCTGGAAGATGCAAACAACGAAATTGAAGGTGTGAATCCTTTGGAAATTGAAATAGGAAGAAATGGCAAATGCTTTACTTGGTGTCCAAATTGGATGCGACAATTCAAGTTAAGCAAGGCACTGGCAAAGAAGACGGAGACTTTGAGAAAACTTGAAGAAAATAGCAGAAAATTTCCGAAAGTGTCCCACAAAACACCTCTTCAAGACATAGAATTTCTTCCATCAGAGGGACTCACACCCTCGGAATCATCAAACGAAGCTTTCGAACAGATAATGAAAGCTCTCAAAGATGACACTATCAATATTATCGGACTGTACGGCATGGGAGGGGTGGGTAAAACCACCCTGGTCAAAGAAGTAGGTAGGGGAGCCAAAGAGTTGCAGCTTGTTGATGAAGTTTTGATAGCCACGGTGTCCCAGAATCCAAATGTCACAGACATGCAGGATCAAATGGCAGATAGTTTAGGTCTGCATTTTGACGGAAAGAGTGAAAAGGGGAGAGCAGGTCGGTTATGGCAGAGACTTCAGGGAAAGAAGATGCTTATAATCCTCGATGATGCTTGGAAAGATATTGACTTGAAAGAGATAGGGATCCCATTTGGTGATGCTCACAGGAGTTGTAAAATTCTTCTAACAACACGTCTTGAAAACATATGTTCTTCTATGAAGTGCCAGCAAAAAGTGTTTTTAAGAGTCTTATCTGAAAATGAAGCATGGGCTTTATTCAAAATCAATGCAGGTTTACGTGATGAGGACTCTGACTTGAACAGAGTGGCAAAGGAGGTTGCGAGAGAATGTAAAGGATTGCCTATAGCACTTGTGACAGTGGGAAGGGCTCTAAGAGATAAATCTGCAGTTGAGTGGGAAGTAGCATTTGATCAGCTAAAAAAGTCTCAATTTCCGGACATGGAACAAATTGATGAACAAAAAAATGCATATGCATGTCTTAAGTTGAGCTATGATTATTTGAAGCACGAGAAAACCAAGTTATGTTTCTTGCTATGCTGTTTATTTCCAGAAGATTACAACATTCCAATTGAGGACTTGACAAGATACGCAGTTGGCTATGGGTTACATCAAGATGTGGAGTCCATTGAAGATGCAAGGAAACGAGTTTATGTGGCAATCAAAAACCTCAAAGCTTGTTGTATGCTGTTAGGAACTGAAACTGAAGAATATGTCAAAATGCATGACTTGGTTCGTGATGTTGCTATTCAGATAGCATCATCAGAAAAATACGGATTCATGGTAAAGGCTGGCTTTGGGTTGAAGGAGTGGCCAATGAGGAATAAAAGCTTTGAAGGATGTACAGTAATCTCGTTAATGGGCAATAAACTAACAGATCTTCCTGAAGGATTGGTGTGTCCACAGCTCAAAGTTCTATTATTAGAACTGGATCGTGGTTTGAATGTTCCAGAGAGGTTTTTTGAAGGGATGAAAGAAATTGAAGTTTTGTCTCTAAAGGGAGGGTGTTTTTCATTGCAATCACTTCAATTCTCAACGAACCTTCAATCGTTGCTGTTGATGGAGTGTAAATGCAAGGACCTCATTTGGTTGAGAAAGCTGCAAAGACTTGAGATTCTTGGTTTTATAGGGCGCGACTCCAGTGAAGAATTACCTGGCGAAATGGGGGAGCTCAAGGAGTTGAGGTTGTTGGACGTGACAGGTTGTCGAAATCTAGGAAGGATTCCTGTGAATTTGATTGGAAGTTTGAAGAAGTTAGAAGAGCTGTTGATCGGGCGAAACAGCTTTAAGGAATGGGATGTCGTTGGGACAAGCAGGGGAGGAATGAATGCAAGCCTCACAGAACTAAATTCGCTGTCTCATTTAGCTTGTATTATCATTGAAGATACCGAAGGTTGAAAGCATTCCCAGAGATTTTGTTTTTCCCAGGTTGCTCAAATATGATATAGTGTTAGGGATTGAGTTACTCTATAAAAATACCCAACTGCAAAGACAAGATTATATTTGGGTGAAATCAGCGCCACATCCTTAAATGCAAAGACATTTGAGCAGTTGTTTCCTACTGTGTCTCAAATTGTTTTCATGAGAGTGAAGGGTTTAAGAAATATAGTATTGTCCTCTGATCAGATGACCACCCATGGCCATGGGTCGCAAAAGGACCTCTTACAAAGATTAGAACATGTCAAAGTGGAAAAATGTGGGGATATTCGCACTCTGTTTCCAGCAAAATGGCGGCAAGCTATGAAAAATCTAAAAAGTGTGGAAATTTATGAATGCGAATCATTGGAAGAGGTATTTGAATTGGGTGAGGCTGATGAAGGAACTAATTGGGTGAGGCTGCGGCTGCTGTCATCTTTAACAACGTTACAGCTGCACCGGTTACCTGAGCTCAAATGGATATGGAAGGGGCCCATTAGACATGTCAGCCTTCAAAGTCTTATTCATCTGGAGTTGTCGTTTCTTGACAAACTAACATTTATCTTCACACCGTTCCTCGCTCAAAGTCTTATTCATCTGGAAACACTACAGATAAAACATTGCGATGAATTGAAGCGTCTTATCAGAGAGAAGGATGACGAAGGGGAAATAATTCCAAAGTCTCTTTGCTTCCCAAGATTAAAAATTCTTCGTTTAATTTATTGTATTAAACTTGAATATGTCTTCCCTGTCTCCGTGTCACTAAGTCTTCAGAACCTGGAAGACATGGAGATTTATTTTTATGGCAATTTAAAGCAAGTATTTTACAGTGGAGAAGGAGATGACATCATCGTCAAGTCTAAAATTAAAGATGGCATCATCGACTTCCCTCAGCTAAGAAAATTGTATCTTTCAAAGTGCAGCTTTTTTGGTCCAAAGGATTTTGCTGCCCAATTGCCTTCTTTGCAATGTCTAGGCATCTCTGGCCACAACGAATGGGGTAATTTGTTGGCACAGCTTCAAGTACGTCCTTTATATTTCTCCATTTTTTTTCTTTTCTAATTTAAATTGTCAACTTCAATACATTGTGATAATTTGTTCTATCTTCCTCCAAATTTCTAAAACTAAACTAAACTAAATTTCCACTGAATTTAATTGATGATTTAAATTGGCTTAGGAAGTTAGACATTAATTACTGTAATGTAATTTCTTATTTCTAAACCAAAAGTAAATGGATAAATGCTAGCAAATCCTTCAGCCATCCACTGAATTTTAAAGGAGTGAAATTGAGGCTTTTCCGCCGATTTGGAAAATATTTGGACCCGATGATAAAGCTTCGTCTGAGAATATTGAGTTTTTTTGTTTCAGTGCTGCAACTTATGAACTGTTCAAAAAATTAATAAAGTTAGAGTCAAAATGTAAAAATTGAAACTTTCTTTTTAAATACAATATTCCAAATTTGTGTTGAATTCAAAAAACATATTTTTTTAATATCTTTCATGTTTTTGTTTCTACAATTGTTTTCACTTTTTTATGAAAAAATTAATTTAAATGATCAATAATCAAGCATTTTTATTAAAAAAATTTACTAATATGTAAAATTCAAATTATTTTCTTTTATATTTTTTTTTTTGATAATGTCATATTTTTTTTTATAAATCGAATATAAAAAATTAACTTTTTTGAGTTAATAAGTGTATTTTTTCATGATTGCTTTTAATTTAACTAATATAAAATAGTAGCTTATGTTCAGTTTATCATAAATATGAAAAAATATGATTTTATATTCCCATTGTTTTTTTTTAAGCAGGGATTTATGAATTTGAAAGAAATATCTATTGAAAACTTGGAAGGAGTACAAGATTTAATGCAAGTTGAACGTTTGGTAACTAATAGAAGAGGGGGGCATGAACTGTCGCTCGTGAGTTTGGAAACATTACACTTGAACTTATTGCCAGACTTGAGGTGTATTTGGAAGGGTCTCATGCCGAGCAATTTGACTACTTTGGAGGTGAAAAAGTGTGACAGACTGACACATGTATTCACAAACAGCATCATTGCTAGTCTAATTCAACTGAAATTTCTAGATATATCAAATTGCGAGGAATTGGAGCAAATTATTGCTAAGGATAATGACGATGAAAATGATCAAATATTGTCAGGAAGTGATCTCAAATCTTCATGCTTCCCTAATCTGTGTCGACTTGAGATCAGAGGATGCAACAAGTTGAAGAGTCTCTTCCCAGTAGTCATGGCTTCAGGTCTCAAAAAGCTCCGAATACTTAGAGTAAGAGAATCCGCTCAATTATTGGGAGTATTTGGGCAGGGTGATCATGCTTCGACTGTTAATGTTGAGAAGGAGATGATGCTCCCTGATCTGCAGGAGTTGTTGCTTGTACAATTACCAAGTATTTCCCGCTTCAGTCATGGATGTTATGATTTCTTGTTCCCTCATTCGCAGAAGTTGGAGGTGGATGGATGCCCAAAGATGACCACAACATTTGCTACTACATCAAATGACTCAATAAGTGCTCAATCAGAGGTGCTGCTGATTTGACTTGATTTCTTGCCTCTCGTTTAGTTTTAAAAGCGCACAATAATTACTATGAATTACATCTAACAAATTGGTACCCTTGTTTTCTTTTGATGCAGGGGTTTATGAATTTGAAAAAAATATCTATTGGAAACATGAATGGAGTACAAGATTTAATGCAAGTTGGACGTTTGGTAACTAATAGAAGAAGGGGGCATGAACTTTCGCTCGTGAGTTTGGAAACATTACACTTGAACTTATTGCCTGACATGAGGTGTATATGGAAGGGTCTCGTGCCGAGCAATTTGACTACTTTGAAGGTGAAACAGTGTGACAGACTGACACATGTATTCACAAACAGCATCATTGCTAGTCTAATTCAACTGAAATTTCTAGATATATCAAATTGTGAGGAATTGGAGCAAATTATTGCTAAGGATAATGACGATGAAAATGATCAAATATTGTCAGGAAGTGATCTCCAATCTTCATGCTTCCCTAATCTGTGTCGGCTTGAGATTAGAGGATGCAACAAGTTGAAGAGTCTCTTCCCAGTAGCCATGGCTTCGGGTCTCAAAAAGCTCCAAATACTTAGAGTAAGAGAATCCCCTCAATTATTGGGAGTATTTGGGCAGGGTGATCATGCTTTGACTGTTAATGTTGAGAAGGAGATAGTGCTCCCTGATCTGCAGGAGTTGTTGCTTGTACAATTACCAAGTATTTCCTGCTTTAGTCCTGGATGTTATGATTTCTTTTTCCCTTGTTTGTCAATTTTGAGGGTTTTTCAATGTCCAAAGCTGACCACAGAATCTGCTACTACATCAAATGACTCAATGAGTGCTCAATCAGAGGTGCTGCATATTTGACATGATTTCTTGCCTCTCGTTTAGTTTGAAAAGCGCACAATAATTACTATGAATTACATCTAACAAATTGGTACCCTTGTTTTCTTTTGATGCAGGGGTTTATGAATTTGAAAAAAATATCTATTGGAAACTTGAAAGGAGTACAAGATTTAATGCAAGTTGGACGTTTGGTAACTAATAGAAGAAGTGGGCATGAACTTTCGCTCGTGAGTTTGGAAACATTAAACTTGAACTTATTGCCTGACATGAGGTGTATATGGAAGGGTCTCGTGCCGAGCAATTTGACTACTTTGGAGGTGAAAAAGTGTGACAGACTAACACATGTATTCACAAACAGCATCATTGCTAGTCTAATTCAACTGAAATTTCTAGATATATCAAATTGTGAGGAATTGGAGCAAATTATTGCTAAGGATAATGATGATGAAAAGGATCAGATATTGTCAGGAAGTGATCTCCAATCTTCATGCTTCCCTAATCTGTGGCGACTTGAGATCAGAGGATGCAACAAGTTGAAGAGTCTCTTCCCAGTAGCCATGGCTTCAGGTCTCAAAAAGCTTCGAATACTTAGAGTAAGAGAATCCCCTCAATTATTGGGAGTATTTGGGCAGGGTGATCATGCTTCAGCTGTCAATGTTGAGAAGGAGATGGTGCTCCCTGATCTGCAGGAGTTGTTGCTTGTACAATTACCAAGTATTTCCTGCTTCAGTCATGGATGTTATGATTTCATATTCCCTTGTTTGTTGATGTTGGAGGTGCGTCAATGTCCAAAGCTGACCACAAAATTTGCTACTACATCAAATGGTTCAATGAATGCTCAATCAGAGGTGCTGCATATTTGACATGATTTCTTGCCTCTCTTTTAGTGTGTTTATTTCTTGTTTCCCTCAACAATAAGACTAACAAGTTAGAATGTGCATGCCATTCTTGAATTGGCTTTGCAGGTATCTCAAGTAGCTGAGGGTTCAAGCACTGGTTGCTCCGTGCCAACCAGCACTTGTAGAAACTGGACCCAAAATAAAGGGTGGGAAGAGAAAGAGGAAGAGGATGGAGTTGGTCATGATGATTGAGTTAGATGATTAGTTTGGCATTGGAATTTGAAAAACATGCTAATAATTATTTCTTGCAGGTAAAATGGATGCAATTATTTATTTTCTATCCTTTTTTAAATGGCTAAATTAAATCAACATATTACCTCGATATGCATCAGGTTCGTTGGTTACCTATTACATGATCACCTCGATATTAGGTGATTTCACGAAGATTCATATCTTTGAGTTGTGGTTTGGTGGGAAGTAATTTCAGCTGTTTCATTAGCTATGGGATACAATTTGGCTTCACATTGTAAGAGTCTTATTTACCATAGAACTCCCAAAACAAGGTTTTTAACTTATCTATCTATGTATGAACCTCAAGAAATAAGGGTTTCTGCTTGTTTGCCCATTTGTGTTTCTTTTTCAAGTGTCTGAACCTTAAAAAAGAAGGGCATAATGTTTGCTCATTTGTGTGCTTATTGTTTAATGTGTGGATTCTCATTCTCCTCATCAACGTGTTTTTTCTATTATTTTGATGTTCTATTTCTATTACGTACTCTTTATGTGGTGACAATTTTTATTTTTTTTTGAAGTTTGTATTTTCATATATAGCAAGTCACTTGATTAACTTGTTATTGTGCGTACCGTACAGTAATATGGTTTCTACATGAATATATATATAAATACATGTGAATGAGTATATATATATATAAAAAAATCAACTTACAAATTTATTGACAAAAAATGAAATTCCAAGATGTAGATTCAGTAAAAGGATAAATATTGTAACTATCTCAAAACAATGTTGAGAAGGAAGAAAAGATTAATAGAATAAAAATAAAATAAATAGACTTTTAAAAGGCAAAGAGTTTTTAATGTTAAATTTTTTTTTATTTAATAAACCCAATTTTGTATTAAAAAAACACATAACTCTATTTTATAACTGATTTTTTTAGCAGACACGGTTTTTCATTTACCATAACACACACATATATTTTTTTTTAGAATAGTTAACATGTCATATTAACATACAGTATAATTATATTATAATGATCAACAAGAATGAAGAATTATACCATATATAAAATAATAAATCAAAAGCATCAATGAAAAAGAAATTCTCTTTCTATTTGGGCTATGTAAAGCTGAACTAACTAGATTAATAGCAACAACTAGTACATTAAATTTGGACCATTGTTGACTTAACCTTATCAAGAGTGCAAATGCTTTGATTTTCATTTACCGTTATAAAAAAAGAGATTGAAAAATAATTTTATTTATATGATATTTTAAGTTATATTTTACTTAAAATAATACATATTTAATTAATATAAAATATTAAAAAATCTGTATATGTGAAACACACGATTTAGCCAATTGATCTTAAGAATGTCAGACTTGATGAAAGTTTTGATCGGTCAATCATTTAGTCATCATGTTAACTTTTTTAAATTGATCTTGAGATCGTTTTTAACCAAATTTTTTTTAAAAAAAATTAAATTATTTTTTAATTTTTGAATTTATTAATATTTTTTTCAAGTTTATTAAAACAAAATAAGGACCATAACTTACAAGTAAAAAAATTGAAAGATGATAAAATTAAAACAAAATTTTAATTTTATAAATTATCTCAAATAAAATAAATAACAATCAAAAAATAAAAATCAAATTTAAATAGATAAAAAAATTTAATTAAAAAAATAAAAAAAAAACTTAAGTCGATATAAAAATCAAATTAAATCAAATTATAAAGGACAAAATAAAAACAAAAATCAAAACAAAATATATAGTAATAAAAAAAATTAATAACTAGATTTGGTGCAACAAATAACATTATATTTTTGAATTTCTTCAACTTAAAAAAAAATGTAATACAAAATAAAAAAAAAAACTTTTTAGAAAACAACCAAATTAAATAAATATAAAAACAAATCTTAGTTTTACATATCAGTTATTCCCGATAAGTGAATATATATATATATATATATATATATATATATATATATATATATATATATATATATATATATTGTAACATTCCAAATGTGAATGATTTAGTTGTAAAAGCTTAAAATTTTAGAAAGATTAAAGAAGAAGAAAAAAAACACAAGCGGTGAGGAGTTTTTGGAGAACAGGAAGAGGCGAGTCATTCCACCTCTTAATTATAGTCCTTGCAAATCAATTCAATGCCCACTCCACGCCTTATTAAAATCCTTTTGATTTTAATCTACCTAAGTTAATTTACCTGAATCATGATTCACATCTTATACTGAGTTGACTCAGTTGAGTTCAAGAAGATTTATTTCTTCTTAGATCTCATTTATTGAAAATAATTTTTTTTTGGAAAGTAAATTTCAGGAAAGTGAATTATTTTTTGATGTTTTGTAGTGTAATGAAAAATAAGTTGGAAAACATTTTTCAGTGTTTGATTATATCATGGAAAATGAGCTAGAAAATAACTTATTAATGTTTTATTTTTTTCAAGTTTATTAAAATAATGAAGAACAAATCTTACAAATTAAAAGGTTGTATGAGAATGAAATTGAAAAAAATATAATTTCATAAATTATCTCAAATAAAATAAATAATAATCAAAATAATAAAGATCAAATCTAAAAAATAAAAAGATTGAAAGATGAAGAAATTAAAATAATAATAATTAACATTTCATAAATTATTTCAAATAAAATAAGTGACAATTAAAAGAATGAAGACTAAATTTGATAGATAAAAAATTTCAATTAAAAAATGATAAGGAAAAAGCAAATAACAATAACAAAAATAAAGACTAAAATTAATATAAAAATTAAATTATAAGGGATGAAATTGAAAAATAAATATTCAAAACAAAATATATATAGCAATTACAAGTGTAAGGACCAAATTTGATATAATCAGCAAATAATATGACATTTCTAAATTTTTCACAACTTCCAAAAAGTGTTTTCCGCTCAAAATAAAAGGAAAACACTTTCCTGAAAACTAAGCCAAATTTTTTTTTTAACTGAAAAGTATTTTTTATTGACTGAAAAATATTTTTTGTTAATCAATTTAACAAAAAAATAAAAATTTAAAAGTAATTTTTAAGAAATCACCCTTGGTTAGGACACACAATTCTGCAAGTGGCGACTAAGGAGAGAGGCCCATTGCCTTAAGAGTAATGAAAGATGGAAATAAAATAAAGGCCCAAAGTGAAGATATATCGTCAAGTCCCACTTGAACTGAACCAAGTCGTAGGCTTTGGATTCCTTGAAAACCCATATGATTTAGGTGTCAAGATAAATGCTCGACTGAACAAAATTCCTTGCTTTTTTTCTTCTCTCTCTTTTTTTTTATTCTACCCATATAATACATGACTATTATAAAATAATCAGTTTTACATTCACCCAAATAAATCTGCTACTTAACAGATTAATCTACAATTCAATTGATCATATTAAAAGTAAGATTTATTTTTATTTTTTTAAATAAAAATAATAAACTTTAATTGTATAACTCGGTTTAACTTATAGTCCAGTGACAAACATTCTTTCAAGCATATTTTTGTAACAAAACTAATTCCGTACCTATTCACATAATGTAATGAAAATAGTTAAGGTATATATGTATTTTGACAAACGGTAAAGGCCCAAAACTGAAGATCTGAACCAAAACAGTCTAAATCCCTTCTACTACTTGAACTCTCTTGAACTAATTATATGCCCATAAATCCTATCTCTAATTAAGTATAGAACGTGATTAAAATTGTATTTTTTTAAAATTAAAATTTTTTATTTAAAATTAATTTTTTAATATTTTTAAATTATTTTGATATGTTAATATTAAAATAATTTTTTTAAAATTAAAAAAATATATTATTTTAATATATTTCAAAATAAAAATAATTTTAAACCATGATTGTTATTAAACTTTCTAACACCCTCTTCTATTTCTATGAAAACCCTATGATTTAGACATCACGACAATGACCTTCAACCTTCTCCGTTGTCCATTAAAAATGAGAGAAATGGATCAATCGATCGATGTTCTCGTATTTGATTGGACAAGATAATTTTCAACAAGTTCATATATTTTTTTTAGTTTAATGTAGGTGTTCGGATCAGCTTGCACGTACCTCAACTAATCTAATAAGCCCTAAAGTTAATGACCATGTAAGTCTCTAGTAACCATCATATGAGCAACCACAGAGCTCGAACCTGAGACTACAGAGAAAGCAAATCTCTTGATTCCAAGTTTTCAATACTTACCACCACCTGTATGATTTAATTTCATATATTTTAAACCATGCCATGTTAACTTACTAACCCTAAAATTGTAGGGAACCCCCGTGCGCGCGCGGGGACACACACGGAGGAGGAGATAAGGTCAGAATTAGAAAATTTGAAGTCCTTTTCCTTCCTTCACCCCAAGGAAAGGTGGCTGGCCTTGGTTTTTGTGTTGTTGAAAAGTCATAATCTACAACGTCATCTTCTTTTTATAACAAAACAACTATATCCGGCTCATATGACCATGTAAGTCTCTAGTAACCATCATATGAGCAATCACAGAGCTCGAACCTGAGACTACAGAGAAAGCAAATCTCTTGATTCCAAGTTTTCAATACTTACCACCACCTGTAT
Source organism: Populus simonii (assembly GCA_007827005.2). Classification (NCBI taxonomy): domain Eukaryota; kingdom Viridiplantae; phylum Streptophyta; class Magnoliopsida; order Malpighiales; family Salicaceae; genus Populus; species Populus simonii. Next base: position 49,474,258 of record CM017464.2, on the reverse strand, counting down.
GATTTAATTTCATATATTTTAAACCATGCCATGTTAACTTACTAACCCTAAAATTGTAGGGAACCCCCGTGCGCGCGCGGGGACACACACGGAGGAGGAGATAAGGTCAGAATTAGAAAATTTGAAGTCCTTTTCCTTCCTTCACCCCAAGGAAAGGTGGCTGGCCTTGGTTTTTGTGTTGTTGAAAAGTCATAATCTACAACGTCATCTTCTTTTTATAACAAAACAACTATATCCGGCTCATATGACCATGTAAGTCTCTAGTAACCATCATATGAGCAATCACAGAGCTCGAACCTGAGACTACAGAGAAAGCAAATCTCTTGATTCCAAGTTTTCAATACTTACCACCACCTGTATGATTTAATTTCATATATTTTAAACCATGCCATGTTAACTTACCAACCCTAAAATTGTAGGGAACCCCCGTGCGCGCGCGGGGACACACACGGAGGAGGAGATAAGGTCAGAATTAGAAAATTTGAAGTCCTTTTCCTTCCTTCACCCCAAGGAAAGGTGGCTGGCCTTGGTTTTTGTGTTGTTGAAAAGTCATAATCTACAACGTCATCTTCTTTTTATAACAAAACAACTATATCCGGCTCATACTAAGAGAGAGATAGATGTTTATTACACTATTGACTTGGTACTCTCATATTTCTAATTTGTTATGAGTGTTCTTTCAGAAATGGCTTTGAACAGGCATATTGACTTCTTCTTATATTAAAAAAAAAACTAAGTTAGCTGGTGTTAGGTAAGTTTCAATGTCCAATGTCTCTGTACACAATATAGCATGCATATATATTTTTTGATTCGAATGTTAAGATGTATTTTCATGTCAATTAATATTAAATTATCTTTCCAGTATATTATATCACTTTGATGTCTTAAAAAAGACTTAATAAATTTACTTATAAGTTGGTCTCGAGATTTGAACTAAAATAATAATAATAATAGAAAAACAAATCTCCTTGAACATCAAATCAACTTCTTAAAATTTATATAAAAAACACTTACTAATTAAATTGAAATCTATCATAAAAAAACCTAATGAGAATCTCAGAAGATACAAGGCAGGATGCATGCATATATTTCCCAAGAGTTGTAATTAACAACAAATCATACAATCATTTTGATAATAGTTGAAGTGTTTTATTTTAAAAACCTTTATGAGATAATGATATTCCAATGAAAATAAAATTATAAAAAATACAAATAAAAGCATTGATATGTAAAACTAAAAGAATAATCCAAGATAACCTTGAGGGGTAACTCAACTGGTTAGGTTTTGGGTATGCTCTTCAATAGTCACGAGTTCTAGTTCCCTCATGGTTACTAGAAGCTTACATGATCGTTAACTTCAGAGCCCATGAGATTAGTTAAAATACACGCAATCTAGCACAGACACTTACATTAATAATAATAATAAAAATAAAAAATCCAAGAGAATATATACAAATATAAGTCGAAACCTACCGCCATTTTCGTTAGAAGAACATAAACCTACTACCCGTGTAGTAAGTCAACTTGATATGCACTTGTAATTAAGAATATACTTAGAGTATACACGGGACCAACCTACATGTGATATTTAATACTGAAGATAGGTAGGCAGAAGCTAATTCATTTGTAGGATTCGATGTTTATCTCTCTGGATTAAATAATTATATTCTTTGCTTCGTATCGGCTGGCAAGAATCGAGAGGTAATTCATTAATCGCAAGATCAATCTTTGCTATTGATTTTTCATTAATCGCAAGATCCATATTCCATTTAGCTTTATTCATGTAAATATTTTTATAGATTTCGACTTGTTCAGTGATTTCAATGTAAATGTACTAGAATCTTTTGCAATAAAATAAATTATAATTAAATCTTTGAATAAATTCATTCATTCATCAACGTTATGTTACTGAAACGACATTAAATTAATCACTGAACAAGTTGATTAATTCAAACAGCACGCATTCAATCAATATAATGGTCTTGAAGATAAGTGAATGAACGTTAAACATTTCAACATGTTGGGATTAGAAACAAGTTGATTCAAACAACACGCATTCAGTCAACTACTGCATGTATAATAAAAACTTGGATTTATCGTTCACCTAACCACTTTGTAATTTTATGGATTGCTTAGCACATACTTCGATATGATCTTAATTACTATTCACTATCATGTTGCTTAATATTGATCGGTTATGTTATTATTGGAAATTCGAATTCCACGAAGAAAACTACAAGGCATGATCGGTTTGGACGAGGATGACTTGATTTGGAAATAAAAATAATAATTATGATAAGTGAAAGATGGCTTAAGAGTCTAATCACTGCTATTCATGACTTATTTTGTAAGAAGATGGATTTTATCCATTATTTGGTACCTATACTTTTTTTTTTTTATTGGAGCCTCTTATGTTTTTTTATAATTGATTGAGTCCCTCTACTCTTTCTTTTGTTTTGTAATAGTCCTTCCATCATAATACTATGATTTCATGCGCTTATATGGAATTTTTCTTTTAGATACTAAATTGAATGCTTGACGACGCATGATCCAATAACTCCTATTTTTTAAAAAAAAACACTTCTCTCCTTCAGTATGAAAATTAAATGATAAAAAAAAAATAGCCTAAACAAACCTAATTAATTATAGTAATTCAATTAATTTCCACATGTTTATTTTATTTTATTTATTTCTTTTCATTACATAATCTAAAAAATAAAAGAGTTAATTCAATAGAAAAAATGTCATGTAGACATATATGAGTTTGATGTATTAAAAAAGATTTAATAAATTTATTTGTAAGTTGGTCTCTAAATTTGAACTAAAATAATACTAATATATAATAATAAAATCTCTTTGAGCATCAAACCAACTTTAAAAGTTATAAAAAAAAACTTACTAATTAAAATCTTTGAACTTTGAACTTGAAATTTATTTCAGATTGGGTTCATATTTGAATAACTTGGAAAATTAACAGGATAAAATTCAGGTAAATTAAATTTGTTTAACAATTTTATTTTTATTGTTTTTTTTTATCAATAACAAAGTTATTTTTTAATTTTTTTTCCTAGAAAAAAAAAATTCTCAATAAGTAGGCAGCAACAATCAAGTTTTTTTTTAATGACAAAACATATTTGTTTCCGATGAAATTTGCTACCACATAAATTTTTTCAATTGAACCTATAATAAGATAATGATATTCGGATGAAAATAAAATTATAAAAAATACATATAAAAGTATTGATATGTAAAGCTAAAAGAATAATCTAAAATAACTTTGAGAGGTAGCTCAATTAGTCAGGTTTTGGGTCTATTTTCTAATAGTCATGAGTTCTAGTTCCCTTATGGCTACTGGTACATGGTCGTTAACTTCAGAGCCAGTGAGATTAGTTGAAATGCACGCAATCTGGAGTAGACACTTACATCTTCTTACAAAATAAATCACGAAAATAGCGGTAGGTTTCGACTTATATTTGTATATATTCTCTTGTATTTTTTTTTTATTATTAATATAAATGTTTGCACCAGATTGGTTGCCAAATAAGTTGCAGAAGACGTCACACCTTCATCAATTATTGGTTGTAAATGCCTATCTAAGGAAACAATATATAATCTTACGTGCAGAACTTGAGAGGTATTCACAGACATTTTGGTCCAGGGAAGGCCACAACCGGGCCATTTTGTATTGCTTCTAAGACCTCCCAAAAAAACCCAAAAGAAGAAGGAGGAAAAAAAAAAAGAAAAGAAAACTCCAAGTTATTTCTTTAATATATCTTTAAAAAAAAGTTTTTTAAACTTAAAACTTTTATATATTTTTATTATTTTATATTTAATTTTTATCAAATAGAATGAGATGATGAGTTATAAACTCATGACCGCTTGGTCAATAAAATTTTAATACTATATTAAAGAATTATCTTAATTTAAAAACTTAAATTATTGAATGAAATTTTAAAATATAATTTATATATTTTTTTAATGATAAAACATAACCCATAACGGTTTAAGTGAAGAATATTAGAGTATAAAACCAATCCCGATATATAATATAAATTTCTCAATTTTAGACTCTTTGACAACAAATAATTAGTCGAGAACTAATTTGTCTAGTGTTGGTTCAAATTCAAACTTTGTCAAAGTCTAAGGAATCCCCTCCATTAGGCCTTCATTAGGCACGTAGTTTCCCAAAATCTATCCCATCTAAACTTGAAAGATAATTCAAGGGAGAGAGGGTTTCTCAATATTATGAAAGGAAAACCAACATGGTTAGTACTGGGCATGACCATATTGGAGTAATAATTTTAGGATAATGTACAAGGTTGGTGTGATCACATTTCCAAGCCCCACAAATGAAATTTTCAGAAGCCTTTTTAATTTTCATATATGTTTGAATTTTTTTTTATTCGTCCACTTGTTAGTTCCTTCACAGAATTTCAACGAAGAATAAAGGAAAAAACTATGAGTATAACGGTAAATTAATAAAAAGATTCTTCTGTGGGGAATCAGGAACCAGAATAATAATGAATTGGAAATGAGTTAGGTGTTGTAGTGGGGAATCGTTGATGAATTCATGGTTTTATAAACGTAATCATTTACTACTGTTCCTGCTCCTACCTTTCACACCTACTGCATGTCCACACAATCATTATTACTATAAATATGTAGCAAGTTTGCCTTCCCATGCATTCCATTTCAAGCAAAAATATTCTTGACTGCTGAGGTAGAGCGAGCCACCATTTATCACAGTTTGCAGCAAACACACTTTTTGTGCGATGGCAACACCAACTTCCATATCGTTCGCCGTCCGAAGGTGCGAACCAGAATTGGTTGCGCCAGCTAAGGCCACACCTCATGAATTCAGACAGCTTTCTGATATTGATCGCCAACTATACCTCCAATTTCAATCACCACATTACAACTTGTATGCACACAATCCATCGATGCAAGGGAAAGATCCTGTGAAGGTAATAAAGGAGGCAATTGCGCAGGCACTTGTGTATTATTACCCTTTTGCTGGTAGGATTAGACAAGGGCCAGACAATAAGCTTATAGTTGATTGTACTGGTGAGGGTGTCTTGTTCATCGAAGCCGATGCCGATGCCACGGTGGAGCAGTTTGGTGATCCAATTCCATCTCCATTCCCATGCTTTCAGGAACTTCTTTACAACGTCCCAGGATCAGAAGGGATCCTCAATACCCCATTATTGATTTTTCAGGTACGTATAGGACATTATTGGCTAATGTTTATTCATTCTTTCATTATTATTATTATTATTATTATCGAGAAAATTCAAAAATATAATTAAAACAATGATGGTAATATTCCATCAATTACATTCTCATAAAGTATTAATAATTTTACATTATATTAACAGGTGACACGCTTGAAGTGTGGTGGTTTTGTACTAGGGCTCCGTCTTAATCACCCAATGACTGATGCATTCGGCATGCTTCAGGTATTGAATGCCATAGGTGAGATTGCACGAGGTGCTCAAGCCCCTTCAATTCTACCTGTGTGGCGAAGGGAACTCCTCTGTGCTAGGAATCCGCCACGAGTTACATGCAGACACAATGAATATGGTAATGATGCTCCTGTTGCTGTTGATCCTACAGCCAAGGTGCCTGAATTCCACGGCCAGGTTCACGCTGTAGCCCACCGTAGTTTTGTTCTTAACCGCAAGGAATTATCCAACATTCGTAGATGGATTCCTTCTCATTTACACCCATGTTCAAATTTTGAGGTAATAACTGCATGCTTATGGAGATGCTATGCCATAGCATCTCAAGCTAACCCTAATGAGGAGATGCGCATGCAAATGCTTGTCAACGCACGTTCCAAATTTAACCCTCCATTACCGAAAGGATATTATGGTAACGTGCTAGCTTTGCCAGCAGCTGTAACAAATGCTAGGAAGCTTTGCTTAAACTCTTTAGGGTATGCATTGGAATTGATAAGAAATACCAAGAATAGAATAACTGAGGAGTACATGAGATCATTGGCTGATCTAATGGAGATAACCAAAGGGCAGCCTATAGGGTTACAATCATATGTCGTGTCAGACTTAACAAGTTTTGGGTTCGATCAGGTGGACTATGGATGGGGCAACACAATTTATACTGGGCCACCCAAGGCTATGCCTGATGAAATTTCTATTGCAGGAACCTATTTCCTGCCGTATCGATTCAAGAACGGAGAGCGTGGGGTTATGCTTTTGGTTTCCTTACGTGCACCAGTTATGGAGAGATTTGCAATACTATTAGAGGAATTGGCAAGGCATGACCCAGAAAGAAGCCAAGAACAACAAGAAATGATACCAAGCTCCCTATAAGACAGGAGAGGCTATGATATTATTCTATTCTTGGCCGGATAAGCCTTTGGTACCAAAAAAAATATTTTAAAGCAGATGGTGGCGAAGTTCCAATAAGCCTTTAAATTTATTTATTACCAGCAAGCCCGTACTCTTTGACCTTGTTGTGATTGTATACTTAGACATATGAGTTGGAGTTTTCATGAAAAATTGGTGATTTGTGTGTTTTCAAATTGTTTACAGTTGTAAAATTTAAGTCTCATGACTATTATTTTGTTTAGTGTGCTATCACTTTTATATTCAATAATAAGATCAATATTTTGTTTCCAATAGTTTCGTGAGTTAATTAGGGTTTTGATCTTTTGTATAAAAACAAATTAGGGTTTTGATCAACATATATATGCCATTTTGTTGAACAAAAATACTTGGAAATCCATTGGACAACAACCATTTATTTTTTCTATTTTTTTGCCCGAGTTAAAGCAACACCATAATAACTTAGGAAAGCTCCATATAAAAAAAGAGAGAAAAAGTCAATGCTAGTGAGGTTGACGTATAAGAGTGTGCAAAACATAAACTACTTCAAAAGCAAAATACTCCATAGAGTAGATCTAAACAAAACTGAAAAAAACAAAAAAAAATTCAATTACATTGAGCTTTGTTAAAAAAAAACTCTATAGTGTAATTTTTTTCCTTTTTTCACATATCTTTATGAGTCATTTATAATTTCAAGTTTATTTAATGTAAAAAAATCTCAATCTCAAGTTTATGCATCAGTGATTAAGACGGAGCCCTAATCCAAGAAATATTAGTGGAGGTAGTATTAGGTGTCCATGCAAGATGTGTAAGAATAAAAAGTTTCTCGATCCAGATGTTGTAATGATACATGTTCTACACAAAGGGTTCTTGGAGGAATATATGTGTTGGTATGCACATGAAAAACCATTTGTTCCTCACGAGACCATGGTCGAAAGGATGGTTTGGTCAACTTCTAGTGCTAGCAACGTGTATGGAGTTGTAAATGACAACAATAATTCTTATAAAACTATGGTTATGGATGCGATGAGAATGAATTAGGGTCATACCGATCAATATCCAATCATAGATGAAGAACCTACATGTTGTTACCCAATTTTTAACCCACCTTTTTGATAAAATTTTCAAAAATAAAAAAATAGCGAAAAACAACAAAAATCCAAAAAATATGTTTTTTCAATGTATTTGCATCATTTTTAGCATTTTCAACATTGTCTCAAAAGAATTTAAATAATTCTAGATTGTGGAAAAAGAACAGATTTCTGGCATCTGGTTCTTTAAGGGGAAAAGGTCTTGTTTGAGGAGTCGCCACCTAGTATTATGGTCACTAGGAACCCTAACTGGTCAACAGAGATTCTATGGCTCGGGATTGGTTACGTAAAAGGGAAGATATTATCACCCCTTAAACGTTCTGCCTAAGGCAGACTGCATTGTCGGTTTTGTCTTAAATTGCTAAATATTTATTAGTTTATGCTATGATGATTTGTTTATAATATTCCTGACTCTGGCGCCAGTGAATATGCGAGCTCGAATAATTCCAACTCTGGCGTTGGTAAAAATTCGTAGCTACGAAAATAAAATTAGACCAATATTTTTTATTCCTTACTCTAACACCAGTGAATAAATAAAAAAATAAATTTATTTTTACGCATGCACATATTTTTTTATTTTCTAGCTAAATAAAATAAAATATAACGAATAAAAATAATATAAATTTAAACCAGTATTTTTATTCCCAACTCTGGCGTTGGTGAATAAACCAATAAATTTACATTATTTTTATTCATGCATACACATTTTTATTTTTTTTGTTTTTTTAATTTTTTGTTTTTTAATTTTTCTATTTTTTAATTTTTCTATTTTTTGGGCTGGGCCCAGCTTAGCCCACATGGGCTGGGCTGGATCCAGCCAGCCCGGCCTGGTCACTGGCCCAAGCCAGTGACCCGGCTGGGCACTGTTGTGAGCATACGTGAATTATTCACGCATGCTGGAAACAGTAATAAGGTAAGTGTATTACCTTTGCAAAGTAATAAGTGAAATGAATTTGAAAAGTGGGGAAGAGGAAGAACTTACCTGGTCTGCTGGAGGCGAAGCGTTCTTGTTCTTTGACTCTTCTCCGTTTTTGTTCGCCTGGCTTGCTCTCTGATTTAGGAGACGGAGGCGTGATGGATGAGCAGCCAAAACTCTGCTTCGGTTCCTTTGGATGCTCCTGCGTTGTCCTCTTGTTCTTCCTCTGTTTCATTTTTTTCTTGCTGGTTCTCGGTTCCCCTGTTCGTGTTTCCAGTGTCTTCGTCCTCCTGTTTCTGGATTTCTTGGTCTGCTGCCTTTTCTTCTTCGTCTGTGAGTTCAGTGGTGAGGGGGAAAAGGCGGTGCCCCCTGAGTTACTTGTTTCCTTCTCTATGGCCTTCTCCGGCTTACCAGAGAATGGCGCCGAGCGCCTCTGTCTCTGTCCCTGTGCTTCTGTTTTTCTTTGGTTTTCGGTCCCCTACTCTCTGGGTTTCTCCTCTGGTTTTTTTAATTGTGTCTTCCCCTGGTTCTCTGAGTCCCCCTCTCGGTTCTGTCCCTCTCTCTACTGTCTTTTTTCCCCCTCTGTGTTTTTTTGTTTCTGTCTTCGAGTTCTTCCTTTTTCCTCCGTTTCTGTTTCGTTTTCTTCCTGTTTTGTTTCTCCCTTTCTTTTCTTTTTCTACCGGTTCTCCTTCTCTGGTTTTTATAACCAGAGAATGCCATGCGGTTGCATGGATTTTAATGCAATAAAGGCATCCGTTTTCTTCTTGTTTTCGGGTGAAGAAGATGAACAGTGCTGATGTTAATGGCCATTTGCGTTTTGATCCTTGACATTTTGAAGTTTTGCAGTCCAGTCCTTGGGTTTTAATTTCTTGCAAATTTGACCCGAATTAGCCCTATACTTTGATAGTTTTTCAATTAAGTCCCTGAATAAATTAATTCCAAGCTCAATTAAGCCTAAAACTTATCAATTCTCCAATTAAGCCCTTAATTGGATTAATTAAATTAATTCCAAGCTCAATTAAGTCTCAAAACTTATCAATTCTCCAATTAAACCCTTAATTGCATTAATTAAATTAATTCCAAGCTTAAAAGATTAATTTCAACGTTTAATTAAATCCCAAAACTTCCAATCATGTTGCCCTTAACCCAAAAATCATTTTCAGTAAATAAAAATAATAATTAAAATAAAATGGTCAAAAATTGGGTTATGACAGTTGCCCCCTCTTTATAATATTTACTATGCAAAGATATTGGAAAATTTTATTTTCCTTTAGCTTTGTGCAGTAAATTTATAAAGAAAAGTAGATACAGAAAGAACTTTTTTGTTTGCTTTTTTTTTTTTCAAGTCTTGAAAACTTTGAAAGCAATAGATTGACACACGACCTTTACAGAGAGATCAAGAAACAAGTCATTTGGAAGAGAACCCACTTTTTTTAGATTTTTTTTTTTTGTTTTTTTGTTTTTTAAAAAATGGATCAAATTGTTTTGGGCAACCTGTCCGATGATAAAAGAACGCGAAAAGGGTTTCGCGAGTGGTCAAATTGTTCCAGGCGACCTGCCCGATAGGAAGAGTAAAACGCGAAAAGGGTTTCGCGAGTGGTCTAATTGTTCCAGGCGACCTGGGTTTCGCGAGTGATCAAATTGTTCCAGGCGACCTGCCCGATAGGAAGAGTAAAACGCAAAAAGGGTTTCGCGAGTGGTCAAATTGTTCCAGGCGACATGCCCGATAGGAAGAGTAAAACGCAAAAAGGGTTTCGCGAGTGGTCTAATTGTTTCAGGCGACCTGCCCGATGAAGAGTAAAATGCGAAAAGGGTTTCGCGAATGGTCTAATTGTTCCAGGCGACCTGCCCGATAGGAAGAGTAAAACGCGAAAAGGGTTTCGCGAGTGGTCAAATTGTTCCAGGCGACCTGCCCGATGAAGAATAAAACGCGAAAGGCGTTTTGTGAGTGGTCTAATTGTTCCAGGCGACCTGCCTGATGAAGAATAAAATGCGAAAAGGGTTTCGCGAGTGGTCAAATTGTTCCAGGCGACTTGCCCGATAGGAAGAGTAAAACGCGAAAAGGGTTTCGCGAGTGGTCTAATTGTTCCAGGCGACCTGCCCGATGAAGAATAAAACGCGAAAAGGGTTTCGCGAGTGGTCAAATTGTTCCAGGCGACCTGCCCGATAGGAAGAGTAAAACGCAAAAAGGGTTTCGCGAGTGGTCTAATTGTTCCAGGCGACCTGCCCGATGAAGAATAAAACGCGAAAAGGGTTTCGCGAATGGTCAAATTGTTCCAGGCGACCTGCCCGATAGGAAGAGTAAAACGCGAAAAGGGTTTCGCGAGTGGTCTAATTGTTCCAGGCGACCTGCCCGATGAAGAATAAAACGCGAAAAGGGTTTCGCGAGTGGTCTAATTGTTCCAGGCGACCTGCCCGATAGGAAGAGTAAAACGCGAAAAGGGTTTCATGAGTGGTCTAATTGTTCCAGGCGACCTGCCCGATAGGAAGAGTAAAACGAGGATTTTTTTTTTGACAAATACAAAGAAACGGGTCTCATTGTAATGGGTGACCTACCCAATAAAAATGAAAGGGACTCATTGTGATGGGTGACCTACCCAAGTAAAAAGAGAAAGGAAAATGAGGGCTCGAAGTCGCACTCAAAAGGATGGTTGAGGACTCGAAGGCACGCTCGAAAGGAAGCGAGGGCTCAAAGGCGCGCTTAAAGAGAAATGAGGGCTCAAAGGCGCGCTCGACAGGAAGCGAAGGCTCACAAGCAATGCTTAAGAAAATGCGAGGGCTCAAAGACGCGCTCGAAAGAGGTGAGGGCTCGAAGGCGCACTCAAAAGAGAGGTAGGGTTAGGAAACGCACTACCTTGGATGGTTAAGGGCTCAAAGGCGCACTTGAAAGGAGATAAGGGCTTGAAAGCGCTCTAAAAAATAATGCTCAAAGGCTCGAAGGCGCATTTGAAGGAGATAAGGCTCGAAGGCGCACTTGAAAAGAGATAAGGGCTTGAAAACGTCCTAAAAATGATGATTAGAGGCTCAAGGGTGCATTCGAAGGTGGAAAAACACAGAGATTTTTCAGGTGGCTTAATTCTCATGGGCGGCCTGCCCAGATTAAAGATTTCTCAAAAATGAAAAATTTTCAACAGCAATTTCGATCTTTGGCCATTTCAAGTTGGCCTTCCACTTGATGGATTCCGTTGGAATTTTCTCATCTGAAATTTGCAAAACTCATAGTCCAATGTCTCAAAGTTTAGATGATATGCATGCATCTTTACCTATTTTGAAATATAGGCCCCCATTTCTTCTTAGTCTTCTTGTTGCTTTAACTGATGAGGACTTGCTACCTTTGATTTGGGTCCTCTTTGTCGTTTGGCTTCTAACCCACTCGAGTTAGCCCATGTAAGTCTATTTCCAGATTTGTTTGCACAACTCAACCTTTGTGGTGCCCATTGTGACCCACTTGCTTGCTAAAGGTTTTTTTGACTCGTCAAATAATTTGAGAGGATCACTCATTACTCCTCGTTTCACTGCTAGAAACATTCGGTGTCACTTGCTGAAATGATCAAACTGTCTTTTGTAAACCAAAATGCCCCCTTGTCTGGTTGTAGGAAATTACCATCTCATTTTCTAGAATTTTTCCTTCTAAACACAATGTTGCCCCCTTGTATTGGTCATTGCCCCCAAGTGTGCTTTGTCAGCTACTTAGACAAATAATGGTTTTAAGAGGCCATTCTCTCATTTCTCTCCTTTTCAGTTTGGTGAAGGAATATGGGTCTAGAATGAATCTTGAAATCTTGATCTTGCATTTTGAAAACAAAAATTATTTCGATGTGAATCTAAAACAATTTGCTTTTGAAATCTTGCAACTCCTTGGTTATTTTCTTTATTGGAAAATAGATTATTTGCTCTTGTGTTTGGCAATGAGGTTTTCGGTGAAAATACATCATGAGGTGACATTTTGTTTCAAAGTGAAGGGCTCGAGAAAAAGCTCGAGGTTTTGTATGAGTAAAATTTTCTCTTTTTGAACATTCATTTTTAACAGCATGAATAATAATGAGTAGTTTACTCTTGATGTCATGAATCTTACGAAAAAGTATTCTTTGCATTTTGAGAGCATTGTTTATTGTTCTAGGTTGCTTGCTTGCTTGATTAGAAAGGACTTCTACAGGCATGTAACGTAGGCTGTGGTTCTTGGTTATGAAAGAAAAGGATTCATAAGGCTCAAAGAGTATTTCAGGGTTTCAAAGACTAAGGATCACTATCAACAGTTTGACTCTTGACGTCATTCATATTTTCTTTTGCCGCTCTTCTTTGATTTGCTGCTTTTTCTCTTTTATTGCTTTGCTAAGGCATACTCACTTTATCTTGGATGTCACTTTTTCTAATGATTTGGGCATGCCCCCTAGCATTTGAGTTTCTTGAGCTCTTATGCCTTTTTGGCTTTGTCACGGCATTTTCTCTTTTCTTATTGAAATTTTCTCTTGCCCCCAAGTGTGGGGTGTGATCCTAGTCGGGATTTGTTTTCATGAAAGAAAAATTATTCAGGCTCAAAAAGGGATCGCAAGGGATATACTTATTTCAGAAAGTGAAAGGAATAACAAAGATGGCCTTTCCTCATTTCAAGCGCAAGCAGCTATGATCAATAAACTTTGACCTCATCCAATATGATGGTTTGGTCTTTGCAAAGATGCATTTCAAGGGTCATGAGCAACGAGTTCACTACATACCATTATTCATACATTTAAAAACACATGATTCAAAAGTCATGGGGTAAGGGTGTTTATTCATTTCATTTTTTTTTTGGTTTATAATAGTCACCTCAATGATGGAGTTGCTTGATTCAATTGTCATTCTACAAGTAGAATGTTAAAAATATCATTTTTGAAAGAACATCAATTTATTTTTGAAATCAAAACACCAGATCAAATTTTCAAAACTCCAATAGAGAAACTGATTTTGGTAAAAGGGATGAATTAAGTCTATGAGATCACGCGAGGCTTCAAAAGTGTATTCATGAGTTCTTATAAGAAAACTCTCTTAATCAGATGAATAATGCTTGGTCGTGAACATGATTGAATGACAAACTCATTATTTCATTGAAGCTTAGGAAAATAAGTTCAATAACAAAGATCTTATACCAACATGAATACTGGCATGATAACACATAAAGGGGCTAAACATTTAGTGATCATTGATTGGAATTTCCAGAATCTTTCAATCACTCATTCTTCTTGACAAGGGTATCTTTTCAGCAGTTAGTTGAAGCCATATGCAGATCATTCTTGGCCTAATATCACCGTAGCTTTTTCTTCAAGATATTTGATTTCTAGGAGTCGGTATGAAAAAAAATCAGCTATAGGAATGATAAGTGCCTTGACAACCACCTTCAGTGTCCTTTCCTTTTTCAGTGAAACCGTTCTTTTCAGTTGGATCAACAATTTTACCTAACCTAATGGCTTGTTCAATCCTCTCAGCTATAACAACTAAGTCAGTAAAATGTTGTGCAGAGCTTCTAACCAGGTATTCAAAGTACGGGGCCTTGAAAGTGTTGACAAATAAGTTGATCATCTCCTTTTCCAACAAAGAAGGGTTAACCTGTGCGGCAGCCTCACGCCACCTTTGAGTATATTCTCTAATGGACTCCTTGTTATTCTTCTCCATAGCTTGCAAGCTTAACCGATCAGGGCCCACGTCTATATTGAACTTATATTGCCTCATGAAGGCATCAACTAAATTCTTCCATTTTTTAACCTTGGTATTATCCAATCGCATATACCAAGTGAGGGCAGCGCCACTTAAGCTGTCTTGAAAGAAATGAATTAGCAATTTCTCATCATCAACCACCTCGGCCATTTTGTTGCAGTATGCTTTAAGATGAGTTATAGGGCATTGAGTTCCCATATATTTGACAAATTCTGGCACTCTAAAATTTTTGGGAATGACAATGTTGGGCACCAAACACATCTCGGCGGCTTTCATCAGGTCACACAAATGGTTTCCTTCAACTGCCCTTATCCTCTCTTCTAAGGCAGTCCATTTTTCCAAACCCTCTTCTTTCACCATCTTGCCCTTTTGAGATTCTTTCTCGGTAGAATCAATGGTAAACAGCATTCTTGAGGGGTATGCTGGCTGGAAATGCATAGCTTGTTGAAATTCAGATGACCCCCTATTTGCCCCCAGATTCTGTGGATCGAAATGAGTTATATGCATATCTTCAGGCTGAGTTATAAGTGTTGCTTTTCCGGATTTATCTCTCAAGGCTTGCTCGAGTAGACTAGTAAGCCTTGCGACTTCTTCTTTAAGATTATCCATCTCTTTTTGATGTTGGGCTTCCAACCGGGCTCTTTCTTCGTTTTCCATTTGTCTTTTTCTCGAACGGGTGTTATAGATGAGTTTCAATGGGGAACCTATATTTCAACCTGCTAATATGTAAAATCATGCAATTTATGCAAAAATATTGATAAAAAATAATAATAAAAAAAATGTGTATGAAATGCAAACTTGCCCTTCACGGGGTGACAACCTAGTAGGAAGATCCTAATTGTTGAGTGCATCAAGGGGTTGGTCATTATCTAGTTTCAAAGGGTCTCTCGCATGCTCAGTGATCGTCCATGAAAGGTCGATATGAGGCTTACAAGTAGTGTGAAGATAGAGGCCCTGAGTAATATCAATTTGGCATATCAACCACTTCCAAGTAAACAATCAAGCGAGAGTTGGATGGTTTCACGAGTCTTACCCAGGCTAAAGCCATTGGGGTACCGTTACTCCCCCACTTATCCTAGTTTGTAAAGTGTGTGCTTCCAAAGTGATGCATGACAACATAAAAGAGGATGCATGCTAAAGTAGTAAATGCAGGAAAAATAAACAAATAAACACAACAAACAAAATAGCAATAATAAGACAAAAGACAAAGCTTAATCCTAAGATCCCCAGTGGAGTCGCCATCCTGTCGCACCCGACATCGCGGCGGCCCACAAAATAATTCTAGATTGTGGAAAAAGAACAGATTTCTGGCATCTGGTTATTTAAGGGGAAAAGGTCTTGTTTGAGGAGTCGCCACCTAGTATTATGGTCACTAGGAACCCTAACTGGTCAACAGAGATTCTATGGCTCGGGATTGGTTACGTAAAAGGGAAGATATTATCACCCCTTAAACGTTCTGCCTAAGGCAGACTGCATTGTCGGTTTTGTCTTAAATTGCTAAATATTTATTAGTTTATGCTATGATGATTTGTTTATAATATTCCTGACTCTGGCGCCAGTGAATATGCGAGCTCGAATAATTCCAACTCTGGCGTTGGTAAAAATTCGTAGCTACGAAAATAAAATTAGATCAATATTTTTTATTCCTTACTCTAGCACCAGTGAATAAATAAAAAAATAAATTTATTTTTACGCATGCACATATTTTTTTATTTTCTAGCTAAATAAAATAAAATATAACGAATAAAAATAATATAAATTTAAACCAGTATTTTTATTCCCAACTCTGGCGTTGGTGAATAAACCAATAAATTTACATTATTTTTATTCATGCATACACATTTTTATTTTTTTTGTTTTTTTAATTTTTTGTTTTTTAATTTTTCTATTTTTTAATTTTTCTATTTTTTGGGCTGGGCCCAGCTCAGCCCACATGGGCTGGGCTGGATCCAGCCAGCCCGGCCTGGTCAAAACAAAATTTCTCAATGGTCAAAGGTGCCTAAACAAAGATAGGGGCATGCAGAAAAATTCAAAGGATCTAAAAGATTTGAGTTTCTAAAAAATAACTGATACGATGATACTCAACCAAGTGAAGAATGAAGAAAATAAAGAGAAAGAGCCCAAGACCAACATTGAGGGGCACAATAGACCATTTTGGAAAGACATTCCAAAGATAAAAGGCCATCAAATAAGCACCAGCGATCCTCATTCTTGAAATCCCTTAAACACCTTTTGAGCTTATAAAAGTCATTTTTCTTCATAACCAAGAGCCCAAGCCTACATTACATGCCTAATTAAGCTCTTTCTGATCAAAGGCGAGCAATTTGGATTGGTAGGCAATGTTTTCTCATACGAACCAAATCATTATTCATGCAAAGAAAATGAATGTTTTGAAAATCGGTTCTTTGTAACCCTCAAATTGAAGTTTGAACCTCTTGACCAATTAAATGTCATTTTATATTTTCACCAAAAGCAAAACAAAAAGTTTTCATCACTTCTGAAAACCTCTCCATAGGAATCACTTGAATTTGTTCAGAATGAGTTTGCTTTGAATCGATGTAAAAATAATTTCTATGTCTGAAATAGCTTTGAAATTCCAAAATTTCTGCATGAAAACAACTCCTTGTCAAACCTTCCTTCACATAGTCTCATCCCCAAACCGAATTGAATACTTGGGGGCATGATCAAGTTGGGGGGCAATCGAAAACACCTGGTAGGGCTTGCTCCATGATTCCCTTTCTAAGAAAAATATCGGGCAAAATTGACAACCCTTGAGATAAAGGGTGGAGGACAAAGAAGTATGATGATATCAAGTCCTTTCTAGAGGTCAATATCACAAGACATGACTCAAGTAAGCAAGAGCGA
Organism: Populus simonii; assembly: GCA_007827005.2. Classification (NCBI taxonomy): domain Eukaryota; kingdom Viridiplantae; phylum Streptophyta; class Magnoliopsida; order Malpighiales; family Salicaceae; genus Populus; species Populus simonii. The sequence goes on along the minus strand of CM017464.2, from coordinate 49,457,351 downwards.
AAAGACCATCAAAGTTTGCTACCAAGACTCAAACTTTTGAGAAAAGGAAGACTCCATGAGGAAAAGGAGGACCTATATTTCTCAGGTAAGTATACATGCATATTGATCATAATGCATTGCTTTCAACATTATCATATCAGTGTTTCACCATCACCTTTTGCGTAGTGCATTTTCTAACCCTACATCATTTCGAGTGCGCCTTTGAGCCTTTACTTCTTTTTAGAGCGCCTTTGAGCCCTCACCTCTCAGGTAGGGCATTTTCTAATCCTACTTCCTTTCAATTGCACCTTTGAGCCCTTATCTTTCAGGTAGTGCATTTCCTAACCTTGCTTTATTTTGAGTGCGTCTTTGAGCCCTCATCTCCCTTCAAGCTTTATCATGTCGTCAAGACATCACACTATTCCCTTTTTCCACTTGGGTAGGTCACCCATTATAATGAGACCATCATTTTTTCTGAGTAGGTCACCCATTACAATGAGACCACTCTTCCCTTTTTTTTTTCCTTGGGTAGGTCACCCATTACAATGACACCATCATTTTTTCTGGGTAGGTCACCCATTACAATGAGACCATTCTCCATGTTTTTTTTATCTGGGTAGGTCACCCATTACAATGAGACCATTCTTCCACCTAAGTAGGTCACCCATTATAATGAGACCATCATTTTTCTCGGTAGGTCACCTATTACAATGAGACCATTCTTCCACCTGGGTAGGTCACCCATTACAATGAGACCACTCTTCCTTTTTTCTCCTTGGTTAGGTCACCAATTACAATGAGACCATTCTTCCACCTGGGTAGGTCACCCATTATAATGAGACCACTCTTTCTTTTTCCACTTGGGCAGGTCGCCCCTGAAAATAGACCGGTGTGAGTGTATGGGTTGGTCACTCCTGAAAATAGACTAGTGTGAGTGTGTGGGTTGGTCGCCCCTGAAAATAGACCAGAATGAGCATGTGGGCAGGTTACCCGTGAAAATAGACCACTATGAGCATGTGTGGGCAGGTCGCCCGTGAAAATAGACCATTGTGAGTGTGTGGGCAGGTCGCCCATGAAAATAGACTAATGTGAGTGTGTGGGCAGGTCTCTTGTGAAAGTAGACTGATTTTCTTCAAAAGGGTAGGTCGCCCAAAATAATGAGACCATTTTCTTTTTCTTTTCTTTACAAAGCTTACTATGCAAAACATTGAGGAGTTTTGCTTTGTAAGCATTGTAAAGAGGGGGCATCTGTTGCTACCCAATTTTTGACCCATATTTTTGATAAAATTTTTGAAAAATCCAAAAATAGCGAAAAACAATGAAATTTTTAAAAATATTTTTTTAATATATTTGCATCGTTTTTAGCATTTTCAGCATTGTCTCAAAAGAATTTAAATTTTCAAAGGTCTTTTGAACGCATTCGACTTCTTACTTGTCATCTTTTAAATAATTGATTTTCCTTATTGAGTCGACGTTGATATTACTTATTTTCAAAAAATACAAAAAAAATAAGAAAAATCAAAATTTACAAAAAAAGAAGAAGTTGAGGGACCATGTAACAACCCTAAAATTTCTAGCAATATATTTGAAAATTCACGATTGTTTTTATGATATGTTTTGGAAGGACCTTGATGATTTTTCACTCATTTTCTTCTCCCTCTCAAGCCCTCACATGGCCCGCCAACATCCCGCGTGAAGGTTATAGCCGCTTTTGGAATGGCTTTCCTTCGCAACAAGAATGGCACGACAATCGATCTTTAAGCCGCTTCCTCGTGTGTGTGTATATATATATATATATATATATATATATATATATATTTGTCCTTTTTTTTTGTAAATCAAAATACAAGAATTTACCTAGGAGTTACAGACCATGTTTGAGGACCAAACAATATTTTGCCTATAAATATGAGTCTCTAACACACAAAAACGGAGGGAGGAGGCAATTTTGCACAATTTAAGGAACCACAAAAAACCCTAAAAATTTGAAACCTTTCTTCTCCCTCATGGAAGCCGCCACTCATTCCCTATCTCTACCAAAAATAAACCGCCGCCCCCCCTGGCTTTGAATTTTCCCTCCCAAGACCAGCACCTCTCTTCTTCGTCCACACACACGCCTAACCATGACTTCCTCTCTATCCCCAGTAGCAGCATCTTTGTCTTCTTCCAACCCCGATCTGTCTTCCTTTCCTCCACAAACCAGCCAAGACAGTCGCTCACTCTCCTCTCAGCCGGTTTTCACCACTAGCCGCAGTAGCGCCTCCCTCACCAGTGAGCTAGCAACCCACACACAGCAGCGCCTGGACAACACTCTTTGTCATTTTCTGCAACTGGCCTCCAGCAACAGCCAACACACGGCGTCAACAGTCGTTCCCATCTCCACACGACAAACTCAAGATCAGCTCAAGACACAACCGCCTGATCTGCCACCTAAGGAAGAGAGAATACAAGAAAAAATCAAACCGGGAGGAAAAGAGAAAACAGAAGTGAGACAGATTTGAAAAGGGAGAAGACTCGAATGAACCAGATCTGAGAAAGAGAAAAGAACACTAAAATCGATTGCTTGTTGCGATTTTGGGTGTTTTGCAGGTCAAGGCATCGCCATCGGGAGGGAAGGGAAGAGAAGAAGAAAGCAGGTCAGATCCACCTGTTTACAGGCATTGCATGTGACGGTGCGTGAACCCATGCGCCTCCAGTGGCTGTGGCGTGTGGAGCAAATGCACCACCACGTTTCCTACACCCTTAGAGGGCTGCCCGACACTGTTCTTAATTTTTTTAGGGTTTATTTTGTAAATTTTAAATTGTTTAATGTACTGTTTATTTAATTTCAATTTTTTATAATTTATAGCGTGCAAATGTGGATGTAAAAAAAAAAGAAAAAACAAAAAAATATAGTAAAAGTGAATGTGTGTGTTTGAATTTTTTTTATGGATGTTTTTCTTTTGATAAAACCACAAAGATAAAAGAAGAATTTAATGTTTTGATTTGCTCATGGTTAAGGATAATGAACTTACATGTAAGTCGTATTTGTAATATCCGATGAAAAGATAAAATCTTTAAAACTTCTTTATCACATCAATTCACGAAACAACTTACCTTAGATAGGGTGTGCTAGGGGTGCTAATACCTTCCCTTGCCACAATCAGTCCCTTATCCGTGAATCTCTAACAAGACCAGTACACTTGGGTTTCCTAATTATCCTGAACCAAATACTAGGTGGTGACTCCCAAAGAACAAGCAAACGAACAAAAATTGTCATCGAACGCTGCGCGGGCACAAGCGACAAAAACTTGTATTTATCTTTCACCTAATCACTTTGTAATTTTATGGATTGCGTAGTACATACTTTGATATGATCTTAATTACTATTCACTATCATGTTGCTTAATATTGATCGGTTATGTTATTATTGGAAATTCAAATTCCACGAAGTAAACTATAAGACATGATCGGTTTCGACATGGATGACTTGATTTGAAAAAAATAAATTATGATACGTGAAAGATATCTTAAGAGTACTCTTATCCATACAAAAAGATTTATTTTATCTTAGGAGTGCTCTTATCCACGAAGTAAACTATAATTAGCACCCCTAGCACACCCTACCTGAGGTAAGCTGCTTCGCGGTTTAATGTGATTTGAAAATTTGAAATATTAATCAAATTCTAAGGTTTTAATAAATCAGCTATTAAATCCCAGAATATATGTAGAAACATGTTCTTACATTTTTATGGAAAATATAACATGATTTTATTTCTCCTTGAGATATTTAACCATATTCAAATTAAGCAATTAATTCCTTTTCCTTTCCTTTTGATTTTATAATTAAAAAATATACATAAAAGAAAGTACAATCACGCACACATATCCATTCTCATTCTATTTTCATTCACCCTCATTTTACAAAATAATATAACTTAAACAAAAAAACTAACAGTAATTTAAATACATTTTCAAACATGTAACCATTACAAAAAGGTCCCTAAAAAGTCCAGGAACTGCATAGGAGGCCCTCAGGAACTGCAGGAGTGGTGGCGGCGCGTCTCCTCCACGCGCCACCGCAACTGGCGAGGTGTGGGTTCACGCACCGCCGCGAAATCCAAAAAGCATGGGGAGATCCGTAATGGCTTCCTTCCCTCTTCACCCTCCTGTCGGCTGTGAACAACGCCGTTACCTGCAAAACACCTAAAAACGCACACAAGCAAGTCTGTTTTAGCTTTTTCTTTCACTGTGGAGTGAGGAGTAGCTCACCGGTGACTCACGCGGTCGGATACCCACTAGATCAGGTGAATCGTTGACCCCTCCTTTTTTGGTCGGCGGTGAGGCAAGCAGGGGTCTAAGGAGGGGGAACGGACCACATTAAGCTCGGTCCCTTCTCCTCTCTTTCTCTTTTAGCCGACGTTGAGGCAGTAGAGGACTGCTGGTGACGGAGAGGGACAATTTGTGAGGTCTAGTCGGGGCAGGAGCCAAAACAGGAGGCGGCTCTGGTGAGACCGAGAGACGGGGACCATGAGAGGGTCCGAAAACCACAGGAGGGGGGGGAACGGTAGCTGTTGCCGAGTTGTGGTTTTCTTAGAGGAGAAGGGCCTGTGTTTTGTGGGGTTCTCACTCTTTGCAGGGAAGATGGCTTGTAGAGGATAAATAGGGAAGGGAGAGTGGCGGCTTCGGAGAAACTATTTAGGTTTAGGGCTTATTTTTTTCTGCCCCTTTTCCTCTCAAATTTTCTCCGCCTCCATGCCTGTAAATTTTCTCTCTTCTCTCCCCGTGAGTAAATTTTCCCCCCCTCACTATTTCACTGTAGCATGGTATTTATAGAAGAAGTGTTCCTAGGTTTCCAAACTGATCCCTTAACTTTTCTTTTTTCTTTTTTTTTTGTAATTTTGATTTTTCTTATTTTTTTGTATTTTTTAAAGCGAGCAATATCAATGTGGACTCAAAAAATCAGTGATTGTAAAATTAACGTGTTAAAAGTTGAACGTGTTCGAAATACCTTTGAAAATTTAAATTCTTCTAAGATGATGTTGAAAATGCTAAAAATGATGCAAATATATCAAAATGCATTTTTTGGGGGTTTTCGTTGTTTTTTGCTATTTTTGATTTTTTCTGAAAATTTATCAAAAACATGGGTCAAAAATTGGGTAGCAACAGGCTTGTTGGTAATAAATAAATTTAAAAGGCTTATTCAAACTTCGCCACCATTTGCTTTAAAATATTTTTTTGGTATAGAATAATATCATATTCTCTATCTTATAGGGAGCTTGGTATCATTTCTTGTTGTCCTTTATTATAGAATATACTTATATAGGAAATACTGTCTACATACTCTTGTGTGGTAACCTCCACCATTGCTATTGTATAGATGAAGCCTCCTAATTATTCTCAACTTGGTATTAGAGCTTTCTGCCGTCAGAACTCTTTTCTCCTTCCCTCCCTTTGCAGTCGGCCCTCTCTTTACTTTCTTTACATGGATTCTACTGTTGCCGCTGACTTCTCCCTCTCCACTGGTAGTGCAGCACAGCCGGCTAGCCATCCCCAAGCTGCTGCCGCTGGTGCCTTTTCTCTCCCACAGTAGCCTCCACTTGCAGAGCTTGTCTATGATTCTTCCTTCCAAGTCCCTGCCGTTCCTTTACCTCTCATGGGAACCCACTCTACAGCTATTGTTCCTTTAGCGAACACTCACCAAGTTGTTTCGCTAAAACTTACAAACACAAATTATCTCTATTGGAGAATGCCATATCTCCTTGGTCAAGGTGTTTTTCACTTCGTTGATAGCTTAGTGTCGTGTCCTCCATCTCATATTTTTGACAGCTCTGCTGGTTCTTCCTCTACCATCAGCCCTTCTTTTCTTCGTTAGAAGCAACGGGATCAACATATTTTGAGTGCTTTGCTCTCCTCTCTCTCCGTGGATGTGTTGCATCTCGTGGTAGATTGTTCTCCCTCGCATTGTGTTTGGCACACTCTTGAGAAAGCGCTTGCCTCTCCGTCTAATTCTCGCATCATGCAACTCCATGGCTCCTTTCAAGACCTTCGGCAAGGTGACTCATCGGTTAGTCTATACATGCAGCAAGCCAAATTGTTATTTGACGAATTGGCTGCTGCTGGTCACCCCATGTCTCTTGAAGACTTCAATCTTTATGTGTTTTGTGGCCTTCATGGCGAGTTCAAAGACTTGGTAACGAGTCTTATAACCAAGGCAGAATCGCTGTCCTATGCTGATCTTCACAGCCATCTTCTTACCCATGAATTTCTGCACAAGAACTCTTTCCATTCCATGGCCGCCGCTCCCTCTCTACTGTCTTTTTCTCTACCGTAGCAGCCACCGCTGCTGCCAATACCCCAGTTTTCTGCACACCATGCTATGTCTCATCACAGCCCCAACTTCAGCCGCAACAGGGGTCGCTCTAGAGGTAAGTGGCATCCCCACAACAACTGTTCCACTCCCCATAACAGGGGCCAATCTGCTGCAGATTGGCGGCCAAACCACTGGCAGCAGACCAGGCACAACTCCGGGGCTAGGCAGTGGTCTAGACAGCAGCATGTACGCTGCCAATTGTGTGGCGGTTTTGGGCACACAACTCCTAATTGTTCCTAGTTTTGCAGCAGCACTCAACAGCCCTCTGCTCATCTTGCTGTTAGGAATATTTCTATTGCGACTTGGTTCCCCAACACTAGCGCAAATCAACACGTCACAGCTGATCTTGGAACTCTGATCAATTCTGCACCCTATCTTGGTAATAATTATTTGCATGTTGGTGACGGTAAGGGCCTTGACATATCCCATATTGGGCATATCAAATTACATTCCCCAAAACGCATGTTTACATTATCTAATGTTCTCCATATGCCTCACATTACCAAACCGTTGTTATCTATTCAAAAATTATGTCGTGATAATCATGTTTATTTTGAATTTCATGCTTCTATGTTTTATGTGAAGGATCTCATCACCAGGGAAGTTCTCCTTTCCGGTTAGAGTCATGATGGTCTTTATGTCCTCTCTGAGTTTTGTGCCACGTCAGTTCCTCAAGCTTTTTGGACTCCTTGCATCTCCGCGAGTGCCGACCAGTGGCATCGTCGTTTGGGTCATCCAACCCCTCACATTTTCAATTTGTTAGTTTCTGGCAATAAAATCGTATGTACTTCTTGACGTTCTCTTGCTCAGTGTCGAGCTTGTCCTTTAGACAAGTCGTCCCGTTTGTCATTACGACCTACGGGTCACAAAACTTCTGCCCCACTTGAATTAATTTTTAGTGATGTTTGGGGTCCTGCCCCTATGTTTTCTTCTGATGGCTTCCGCTATTTTGTTATTTTTGTCGATGCGCATACCAAACATATATGGTATTATCCGCTTGTTGTGAAATCTGATGTCTTTTCCACTTTTCAACGTTTTCAAACATTTGTTGAGCATCAGTTTTCACTTAAAATTAAATCTGCTCAAACTGATTGGGGCGGTGAATATCATAAATTAAATAATTTTTTTCAGACCATTGATATTCATCATCGATTAATTTGTTCTCATACTTATGAACAAAATGACACTGTTGAACATCATCATCGACATATTGTCGAAACTGGCCTCACCCTTTTAGGCCAGTGTAGTGCACCATTGCGATTTTGGAACTATGCTTTTGAATCATCGGTATATCTTATTAATCGCATGCCTACTCTTGTTCTCCAAAATACATCTCCGTTTAAGTGTCTGTTTCATCGCACTCCTAATTATAACTTCCTACGTACTTTTAGGTGTCTTTGTTTCTCCTTTTTGCGTCCATATCATGCTCATAAATTAGATTTCCGGTCTTCTCTTTGTATGTTTTTAGGCTATAGCTCATCCTATCTTGGTTATTGTTGTCTTGATTTAGAATCTCATCATATTTATGTTTCCCGTCATGTTTGTTTTCATGAACATGTCTTTCCTTTTGAGAAGTCTGAACAGGTAACATCCTCACCAGTATCTCCCACACAACCTACCTATCTTCCATCCTTGAACCCCCCCTCCATGTTTTCCGCCTACTACTCCCCAAACTGCTCCTCCCAATAATCCAATTCTGCCCTCTGCCGTACCCCACCAGACCATCCCTTTAACCATAGCTTCTGCCACCCCTTCATCCCCATCCCACACTACCATACTGTCACCATATGTTTATCTTTCTAATGATTATTGTGCAGGAACAGGTTCTCCATCATCAGATGCACATGTTCTCCAGTTTGCTGCAGCAGAGTAGCCCGGTTCTACTACAGAACATCCCAGCTCTGCCGCAGCCTCCCCATCTTCTGCAGTACCGACTAGTCCATCCACTACTTATCCAACTGGTCTGCAGCTCTGTGTAGACCTCTCTTCATATCCTCTTCAGCACCTTCCAGTCACAGGTCCCACTTCTCCATGTCCAGCAGCTCGTCAACATCCCATGGTCCTCCGTCCAAGACATCCCAAGACAACGTTGTCCACTATAACTACCACAAGCTATGCTGCCTCCTTCATCCGGGTAGTTTCTCCTCCCTCTCATGAGCCACTTGTTTTTAATGATGCTAACAGATATGAGGCATGGCATAGTGCTATGCATGAGGAAATTCAGGCCTTACGCGCAAACAGAACTTGGGCCTTAGTGCCTTTTCACCCCTCCATGAATGTTGTTGGTAGTCGGTGGGTGTACAAGATTAAACGCATATCTGATGGTAGCATCGAGAGGTATAAAGCGCGTCTGGTTGCTAGAGGTTTCGTTCAGCAAGAAGGTATTGATTACTTTGAAACCTTTAGTCCTGTCATCAAACAGGCAACCATCAGATTAGTCTTCTCCATTGTCGTTTTGTGTGGTTGGAAAATTCATCAGCTTGATATCCATAATGCCTTCCTTAACGGTGTTCTTGACGGGGAGGTCTACATGAAATAACCTCTAGGTTTTGTTGATTTTGCTTTTCCCTCTCATGTGTGTCCCTTACATAAATCTTTATATGGTTTAAAACAAGCTTCGTGGGCTTGGTATACTCATCTGAATGATTTCCTGTTATCTATTGGTTTCCGTGCATCTAAAGTGGATACCTCATTGTTTATCTTCTTTGTTGGTTTTGATATTTGTTATCTTCTGGTCTACGTTGATGATAGTCTGCTTACCGGTAGCAACTCTCTTGTACTATGGTTTTCATTCTTCTTTGTTGGTGCTGATATTTGTTATCTTCTGGTCTACGTTGATGATATTCTGCTTACTGGTAGCAACTCTCTTCTGCTCCAACGCCTCATTCAGCTACTGAGCTCAGAATTTAAGCTTCGCGACTTGGGTTCTATTCATTATTTTTTAGGTATTGAGGTTCAGTTTACTAGTATGGGTCTTATGCTCCGCCAGCATAAATATACACTTGATATCCTCACTCGGGCTGGTATGTTATCTTGCAAATCTGTTGATACTCCTATCTCTACATCCAAGGCTACCATTCTGCCCGATCCATTATTTTCTGATGCTACACGCTTTCGTCAAATTGTAGGTGCTCTTCAATATCTCACTTTTACGCGTTCGGATATTTGCTTTGCTGTTAACAGAGTCTGTTAGTTTATGCATGCTCCTACAGATTCTCATTGGGCTGCCGTGAAACGCATCCTGCGTTATCTTCGGGGTACGACATCCCATGGCTTGCATATTACTCGCAGTTCCTCTTTTCCCTTACATGGTTTTACAGATGCAGATTAGGCAGACAGTGTTGAGGATAGAAAATCTACTGGTGGTTACCTTGTGTTCTTTGGTCAGACGCCGATTTCGTGGAAATCCGGTAAGCAACGCATAGTTGCTCGCTCTTCTACTGAAGTTGAGTGCAAAGCCTTAGCCAATGGCACTGCTGAGGTTATCTGGCTTCAGTACTTATTAACAGATCTCCAGATTTCGTCTGTGAATCTTGTCTTTCATGCTCGCACAAAACATGTTGAGGTCAATTATCATTTTGTCCGAGATAGAGTTGCCAAGAAAGAAATTCAGATTCGTTTTATTTCCTCTCGGGATCAACTTGTTGATATCTTCACTAAGCCACTTCCTACTTCTTCCTTTACTGCTTTTCATTTCAAGCTTCAGGTTGATCCTCCACACTCAGCTTGAGGGGGCATATTATAGAATATACTTATATAGAAAATACTATATAGGAAATATTGTCTACATACTCTTGTGTGGTAACCTCCACCATTGCTATTGTATATTACCCTACACATATATAAAAGGGTTGACTAACCATTAGGTTAAGCCTCCTAATTATTCTCAACTTCCTTGGCTTCTTTCTGGTCATGCCTTGCCAATTCCTCTAATAGTATTGCAAATCTCTCCATAACTGGTGCACGTAAGGAAACCAAAAGCATAACCCCACGCTCTTCGTTCTTGAATCGATACGGCAGGACAAAGGTTCCTGCAATACAAATTTCATCCGGCAAAGCCTTAGGTGGCCCAGAGTAAATTGTGTTGCTCCATCCATTGTCCACCTGATCGAACCCAAAACTTGTTAAGTCTGACACGACATATGATTGTAACGCTATAGGCTGCCCTTTGGTTATCTCCATTAGATCAGCCAATGATCTCATGTACTCAGTTATTCTATTCTTGGCATTTCTTATCATTTCCAATGCATACCCTAAAGAGTTTAAGCAAAGCTTCCTAGCATTTGTTAAAGCTACTGGCAAAGCTAGCACGTTACCATAATATCATTTCGGTAATGGAGGGTTAAATTTGGAACGTGCGTTGACAAGTATTTGCATGCGCATCTCCTCATTAGGGTTAGCTTGAGATGCTCTGGCATAGCATCTCCATAAGCATGCACTTATTACCTCAAAATTTGAACATGGGTGTAAATGAGAAGGAATCCATCTACGAATGTTGGATAATTCCTTGCGGTTAAGAATAAAACTACGGTGGGCTACAGCGTGAACCTCGCCGCGGAATTCAGGCACCTTGGCTATAGGATCAACAGCAACAGGAGCATCATTACCATATTCATTGTGTCTGCATGTAACTCGTGGCGGATTCCTAGCACAGAGGAGTTCCCTTTGCCACACAGGTAGAATTGAAGGGGATTGAGCACCTCGTGCAATCTCACCTATGGCATTCAATAACTGAAGCATGCCGAGTCCATCACTCATTAGGTGATTAAAACGGAGCCCAAGTACAAAACCACCACACTTCAAGCGTGTCACCTGTTAATATAATGTAAAATTATTAATACTTTATGAGAATGTAATTGATGGAATATTACCATCATTGTTTTAATTATATTTTTGAATTTTCTCGATAATAATAATAATAATAATAATAATAATAATGAAAGAATAAATAAACATGAGCCAATAATGTCCTATACGTACCTGAAAAAGCAATAATGGGATTGAGAATCTCTTCTGATCCTGGGACGCTGTAAAGAAGTTCCTGAAATGGGAATGGAGATGGAATTGGATCACCAAACTGCTCGACCGTGGCATCGGCATCGGCTTCGATGAACAAGACACCCTCACCAGTACACTCTACTATAAGCTTATTGTCTGGCCCTTGTCTAATCCTACCAGCAAAAGGGTAATAATACACAAGTGCCTGCACAATTGCCTCCTTTATTACCTTCACAGGATCTTTCCCTTGCATTGATGGATTGTGTAACCTGGTGATTGAAATTGGAGGTATAGTTGGCGATCAATATCAGAAAGCTGTCTGAATTCATGGACTCGTGAATCATTGACTCTTACAAGTCCCAACCATTACGCTGGATGGGATTAAAATTTATCGGTTCTAACCGACCTTGCTTGAAATGAGAAAAGGCCATCTTTGTTATCCTTTCATATTTCTCGAAATATTATCCCTTGCAGTCCCATTTTGAGCCTAGTTACATATTTTCTTTAAAAAAGAAATCCTGACTAGGATCACACCCTACACTGGGGATAAATGAAAGATATTTTGAAGACACTATAGAATTAATGGATAAAAGAAAGGTTTAGAACAAAAGTCCAATGATTGAGAAAGGGCTAGAACAAGAAAAGTCATAGATGGAGGGTCATCCAAGAAAACTTTGAGGGAGGCTATGTAAAAGAAAAAAGAGTGGAATGGAAGGAGAATGTCTATCAATTCTAAGAGGGGCAAAAGAGGTTTCAGTTGAAGAAAGACACAGCAAATGCCAAAAGTCAAAAAAAAAATCAAGCTTCATATCTTTTGGTGTGTCTATGATAAAGTCCCTAGTGTCTTCAAAAAGATTAGATTGGTTATTCATCAAAGAAAAGTTGGATTAGCATTATGACCTATGTTAAGAGAATTCTGATCTCTGAAATTAAGGTTATATATCACTTTCTCTACAATGACAACAAGAGAAAGAGAGTTGATGAATAGTTAATGTTGATCCTAGGTCTTTGAAACCCTCAAACACCTTTTGAGCCTGAATCTTCCTTTCTTTCATAGCCATGAACTATAGCTTGCATTTCGTGCTTTAAAAAGCCCTTTTTAATCAAGTAAGCAATTTGAACCCGTAAATGGCGCTCTCAAAACTTGAAGAGCTTTTCCATAAGAGTCGTGGCTTCATGGATTAAGCTACTTGTTATTATGCATGCTGATAAAATTGGTGCTAAAAAAGAAAATAATATTTCTTGATGAATCCTCAAGTTTTGACTTGAGTCTTTTGTTTCTTGAAATTCACAGAAGGTCACCTCATCGCAAACCATCAAAAGATATACCCAAGATCAAAGATTAAAACTGATACAAAGAACCATGAAAAATGTCATTTTAATCTTACAATGGGTCGTTTCTGTTTTCAAAATACAAGACAATCAAAGGACTGTATTGAATAATGTGTGTTGGATCTTTGATCGAAGAAGCTTGAAATTAAAAAAAAAAAACAGACATCTCTCTGATTTCATTTCAGCAATTAGACTTGAATAGACATGACCGTTGAAATATGAGATTTGATTCCAGAACAAGAAAGATTGTCAAACAAGATGAATATCGATCAAATTTGCAAAATCCTTGCTCAGAATGACATCAACATTTCTCGACACTTCTTGAAAAGTTGACCACCTGGGGGCAATACAGTGGACCCTGAGAAGGAAAACAAGCAGTATTTAGATCAGCTAGGGGGTAATGAAAGATGATTAAAGGATGAATTGGTGAGTTGGGGACAATGGTGTTCAAATAAGGACAATTATTAAACGAGCACATTCAGATCATGCTTGGAAAATATTGTTCAAGGAACAATCCATGATCCAATAAACCTCAGCAGCAATGGAGAGTAAAGATGTACCTGAAGGACATCTTTATATTGTCATTTAGGGTTTAACCTCTGAAACATGGTTGTAATTCCTGACAGATGTTATCGTGCAGTTGCATTTGAATGAATGTTAAAAAAAAGCACCCACCCACCAAGACTGACGGTGTGACTATCTGTTTTGAAGCTCAAAGGTGCACTTCACCGCATGAATATGGGTGATAAATTGAACATCATTGATAGTTCCAATGCATTTCTTTTCATGATCTGATTAGATGGGTGAGAACTTTTTGAGGAAAACATTGAGCTTACAATGATGAGCCTTTACAACAAGCTATGGGATGCATGCTTAGATGACTTGATAGTTTCCAAGAAGGTTGATGATAACATATACTTGAAAGGTATGTTTCAATTAGAGGCAAGTTCATGATTGATTGACCATCTTGATGGGTGTTGGTATGATACACGTAATCAATCAGAGGATAATTCTCAGAAGAATCCAGGAGAGAAAATCCTTTATGATGAATCGAGCAACACCACACTTGGGGGCAGGGTCAAGCTTGATAAACAACGAGAGTAGTAACCATCGAAGACAACCTAAGATAGGCACTACATTTACAACTGAGTGATGGCTAGCACATGAATGAGCCAATGCATTAAAAGAATAAAGAAGGCTTTTAAATGCAAACAAAGTCACCCTTATGACGATGGAATATCAAAGAGGGGGGAACTATATTTCAAATCAGGTAAGGATGCATACATGTCATCTAACCTCAAAGAATTGCATACATTTTTGAATTGTTACAGGAAAATCCTCAATGAAGTCCAGCATGATTGTGGATAGAAAGAATCATTGAGTCGATAATAACAAAGAATCGGTTTAGATCTTGGAATGAGAAGAGAATGAGATGAACCCTACTAGTATGAGAATCTTAAAGAAAAGAGGAGATCAACCCTATCATCAAGAGGAGTCTTCAAGTCAACCCTACAATCAGGAAGCGTCGTTTATCAGCCTTATCCTATCAAGACTTCACCTGCCAAGTCTTTTTGCCAGGTAAATCATCTTTTTCTGGGGAGGTCACCCATTATAATGAGACCATCACCTTCTATCTGGGTAGGTCACCCATCATAATAAGACCATTATCTTCCATTTGGGTAGGTCGCCCATTATAACAAGACCACCTTTCATCTTTCCATTTGAGTAGGTCACCAATCATAATGAGATCATCATCTTTTTCTGGGTAGGTCACCCATTACAATGAGACCAATTCATATTTTGATCATCTTGCATGTGGATAGGTCACCCATCATAATGAGACAATCATTTTTTTTTCTCCGGGTAGGTCACCCATCACAATGAGACCATCATTTTTTCCATTTGGGTAGGTCACCCATCATAATGAGACCATCATCTTTCATCTGGTTAAGTCACCCAATACAATGAGACCACACACACATCTTTGTATTGGTTCTGGTTAAAAGAGATTGCCAGATAGGATCTCAGGTTAACCCAACCACACATAGAGTTTAGCTTAGATTAAAAGGAAATCGCCAAATGGGATTTCAGGGACCGAGCTACACTCCAATTTTGGTACTGGTTAAAGGAGATCGCTGGATGGGATCTCAAGTTAACCCAATCAAAAGGGCAGGTCGCCCGTGAAAATAGACCAGCGTGAGTATGTGTGGGGAGGTTGCCCCTGAAAATAGACCACAATGAGAATGTGTGAGCAGGTCGCCGTTGAAAATAGACCAGCGTGAGTATATGTGGGGAGGTTGCCCCTGAAAATAGACCACAATGAGAATGTGTGGGCAGATCGCCCTTGAAAATAGATCAGCTTGAGTATGTGTGGGCAGGTCGCCTGTGAAAATAGACCAGCGTGAGAATGTGTGGGCAGGTCGCCCCTGAAGATAGACCAGTGTGAGTGTGTGGGCAGGTCGCCCTTGAAAATAGACCACTTTTCTTCAAAATGGGTAGGTCACCCAAGATAATGAGACCACTTTCTTTTGAAAAGCGAAGTCCTTAGCTGAGTGGATCACTCAATAAGCAAGGAAGACCTTTTGTTTTCTTTACAAGCTTACTATGCAAAACATTGAGAAATTTTTGCTTCGTAAGCATTGTAAAGAGGGGGCATCTGTTGCTACCTAATTTTTTACCCATGTTTTTGATAAATTTTCAGAAAAAATCAAAAATAGCAAAAAACAACGAAAACCCCCAAAAAATGCATTTTGATATATTTGCATGATTTTTAGCATTTTCAACGTCATCTTAGAAGAATTTAAATTTTCAAAGGTATTTCGAATGTGTTCAACTTTTAACGCGTTAATTTTACAATCAGTGATTTTTTGAGTCGACGTTGATATTGCTCGCTTTAAAAAATACAAAAAAATAAGAAAAATCAAAATTACAAAAAAAAAGAGAAAAGAAAAGAAAAAGAAAAGTTGAGGGACCAGTTTGGAAACCTAGGAATACTTCTTCTATAAATACCATGCTATAGTGAAATAGTGAAGGGGGAGAAAAATTTACAGGCATGGAGGCGGAGAAAATTTGAGAGGAAAAGGGGCAGAAAAAAATAAGCCCTAAACCTAAATAGTTTCTCCGAAGCCGCCACTCTCCCTTCCCTATTCATCCTCTACAAGCCATCTTCCCTGCAAAGAGGGAGAACCCCACAAAACACAGGCCCTTCTCCTTTAAGAAAAACAAACCGACCCCCTCCCCTTTGATCTTCTTCTTCCCTCTTTAGCCGGCCACACAGACCCGGCCACAAGAGGCTGCTCAACCCTTTCTTCCCAACACAGCTCCTCTCCAGACCACCACAACTTAGCCACAATTGTCGTTTCCCCCCCTCCTGTGGTTTTCAGACCCTCTCACGGTTCCCGTCTCACTAGAGCAGCCTCTCGTTTTGGCTCCTGCCCCGGCCAGACCTCACAAATCGTCCCTCTCCATCACCAGCAGTCCTCTACTGCCTCAACGCCGACTAAAAGAGAAAGAGAGGAGAAGGGACCGAGCTTAATGTGGTCTGTTCCCCCTCCTTAGACCCCTGTTTGCCTCACCGCCGACCAAAGAAGAACGAGGGGTCAACGATTTACCCGATCCAGTGGGTATCCGACCGCGCAAGTCGCCGGTGAGCTACTCCTTACTCCACAGTGAAAGAAAAAGCTAAAACAGACTTGTTTGTGTGCGTTTTTGGGTGTTTTGCAGGTAACGGCGTTGTTCACAGCCGACAGGAGGGTGAAGAGGGAAGGAAGCCATTACGGATCTCCCCATGCTTTTTGTATGTCGCGGCGGCGCGTGAAGCAGACGCGCCGCCACCGCTCCTGCAGTTCCTGGACTTTTTAGGGACCTTTTTGTAATGGTTACATGTTTGAACATGTATTTAAATTACTGTTAGTTTTTTTGTTTAAGTTATATTATTTTGTAAAATGAGGGTGTATGAAAATAGAATGAGAATGGATATGTGTGCGTGAATGTACTTTCTTTTATGTATATTTTTTAATTATAAAATCAAAAAGAAAGGAAAAGGAATTAATTGCTTAATTTGAATATGGTTAAATATCTCAAGGACAAATAAAATCATGTTATATTTTCCATGAAAATGTAAGAACATGTTTCTACATATATTCTGGGATTTAATATTTATTAAAACCTTAGAATTTGATTAATATTTCAAATTTTCAAATCACATTAAACCGCGAAGCAGCTTACCTCAAGTAGGGTGTGCTAGGGGTGCTAATTATAGTTTACTTCGTGGATAAGAGTACTCCTAAGATAAAATAAATCTTTTTGTATGGATAAGAGTACTCTTAAGATATCTTTCACGTATCATAATTTATTTTTTTCAAATCAAGTCATCCACGTCGAAACCAATCATGTCTTATAGTTTACTTCGTGGAATTCGAATTTCCAATAATAACATAACCGATCAATATTAAGCAACATGATAGTGAATACACTACAAGATTTCACAGTTTTACCGATGGACACATTCCATTGGTGTGTGATTAGAAGTTCGTCGGTGATTTATTTACCGACGTCCTCACCGACGGATTATGTTCGTCGCCTTTTTCTTTGTCGGTGAATCCCCATTCCATCGCTATATCGGTCAGGAAAAAAAAACCATTTGCCGATGGTTTTATAGACGGAATTTGTGAGCAAAAAAAAAAGATTCCCGCTTGAAATATACCGACGGATTTTTATTCCGTCGGTGAAATCGTGATTAACTGACGGATAAAAACCGTCGATAAATCTGGCGGTAAATACCGACCGAAAAAATCCGTCTGTAAAGTCGTCGGTAAGTGTTGCAGCTACTGTCAAATTCCGACGGATTAAGTCCGTCGGTAAGGCTGTCGGTGAGTGTTTAAAATACCGATCGAATATATCCGTCTGTAAATGCATCGGGAATGCTACTGTCAGATTCTGACGGATTTATTCCAGCGGTAAAACCCTTGGTAATAGTTTTTTTCTAATTTTGTTTTTAAAAAATTATTTAGAATATATAATATAAAACTATATAAATTAATGGTAATACAAACCAATTATGCAAATAAAATTTATATTGAACATCAAAAAGAAAAAAATCAAAGATAATATTCATTACAAACTGTATTTGTTTCAAAAAAATATTAAAGGAAATTTTGAAGGTAAATAATGTTTATTACAAATTAGTATAAAGGTGGAGCTAGAGGAGGAAGAGGTCCTGGAAGAGGTTGGCAGTTATATGGCCAAAAAGGATTAGGCGCACATGTTCCACTCTGTGTTGCCATGTTCATGACCATTTCACGAAGCTCTTGATACTCCGCTCTTTGTTCTGCATGAGACGCTTTGAGTTGTGCATATTCCACTGATAGGTGGTCGTATTTTTCGGTGAGCTAAGCCGTGTGTTGCTGCAAGGCCACGAACTCCTTAGATTGGGAGCTCCCAACGGTTGAAACACTACGGATTGACCACAAGTTGTCGGCCGTAGTGTTGGAGAACTCATAAACCTGATTTTTATCGGGTCCACTTGACGACCCAACCTCCAACCACAAATCCGGATCGAATTCTGGATGGGTCAAAATATCATCCTCGTATCTCTCCCTCAATCGATTATTATAGGTATCCTGAAAATAAAAAAAAAGTAATCATCATATTCAATTCAATAAACATAATAACTTACAAAATAAAATGGTTGAACAAACATACCATGAAATGTTGAGCACGGTTATCAATGAATTGTTGCGCCCCCTTTTGGCGGTCTTGACTCCGCACGTGTGTCTCCACAAACAGCTCCATCGGGCTCGGCTCACGTCCAAGAGACGCAACCTATAATGAAAAAAGATATATTAACAACAACTTAATTTAACGATATATTTCATTTAAATTAATCTTACCATCTGTTTTGCATGTGCAGCAAACGGAACGGAGCCGCCAGTGTGCGTTGTCACCGAGCCATGAATTGGCCAATTCCGGTTGCCAGCACCGGATTGTGAGCGTTGTGTGAACCGCTCAGACATCACGTGCTCAAGATAGTGCGGCCATATATCTTCCGGGATGTATATCGGTTTGAAATCCCTACAAACTGCAACATCGTTCCAGCCTTGGAAACCCCTATCCCTCACAGTTTGTTTTGTCGTTTTTTGTGCTTCATACCAAAAATCACGCAACCTACTTCACGCAACCAAAAATTACATTTCGAAACATAAATTTTTATCTAAAAAAAATCTTGTATTGTTTTCGATCTTACCTAGTTGCCGCGTGATTTTCCCACACCCTCCTCACAACAGTGTTATGCTCACTGTCCCAGCAGAATTTGTGCTGTGTATAAATAAACAAGTTTAAATAAAAATAATAATTTATTTACAATTATATTAATAATTTATTAGAAATAAGCTGAAAATTATAAATTAACACCAACCTGAAATCTGTCAAACCATGCATTGATTTGAGGCATCCATTCAGGATGCTTGGATATCTGACTCCATTGAAACAATGGAATCTCCATCGACGATTTAAAAGCTGATGATATTACTCGGGCGGCCTAATGTTTGTGAACCTGAAAATAAATGAAATAAATTAAATAGTGATTACTTCATAAATTATGTTGTAATTTTTGTTTTTTAAAAAATAAAACCTTAACAAACTTACATTGAAAGGTCGTCCTTCCACTGTGCCTCGTACTTGCGGGTAAATTGATTCCGCTGCGAAGGCACGCCGCCTCTGCGCTGTGAAGTAGCGTTGGAAGAGGCAGCATCGGTTGACGGTGCAGGTGGTGTAGGTGCCTCTTCTTGAGAGGCACCTAAGGAAATATCATCATCGCTGCTAGACGAACTAGTTGCGACCGTACGTGAGCGACCATCTCTAGTTTTCATTCTACGCATCTCCACAATTTTATACAAATAATTATATAATTAAATTCAAATGTTCAAAAAAAAATTCGATAGCACCTCCCTTATACTGGATACTACCCAAATCCACAAACCTGCACATATTAACAAAAGGCACAACCAATTGACCCAATCTGTACTAATTATTCCAACATTAAGAATTACAATCAACAAATTATTCAATAATTATGCCAATACAACAATAAAATATATTCAATAAATAAAAAAAACTGTAGACTAACAATTAAAATTAATGGAAAAAATTAAACATAAATCATGCAATAATAGAGTAAAATTAACAATTATTCCAAAATATTCAATTATTAATACTAAGGTAAATTCAATATTAACAATTACAATTCAATAATTATGCCAATACAACAAAACAATAAATTAAAAAAAAAACTCTAGAATAACAATCAAAATAAATGCAAAAAATTAAACAAAAATCATGCAATAATAGAGTAAAATTAATAATTATTTCAACATATTCAATTACTAATTCTAAGGTAAATTCAACATTAACATTAAATATTCAACAAATTAACTAATAATAATTATGCCAATACAACATTAAAAAATATTCAATAAATTCAAAAAACAAAACTATAGACTTTAGGAATGAAATATGCTTACTCTAATAATGTGTTGAATTCAATACTTTATCTATATTACAAAAAATACACCAAAACAAAAAACTTAACAAAAAAAAATAGCAAAAAAAAACCCTTAAAGTAAAATGAAATAGAAGAAACACATACCTTTTAAACTGATGAAGATTCACAAGCAAACTTGCTAGAGATTTCAGGTGAAAACTTTGAAGAACGGAGAGGAAAAGAATCGAAATTTAAGATGAAAAACTGAGGAGAAGAAAAAATGAACTGAAGGGGCGGTCGCTGGAACTTATATGGTAGTTTTACCGACGGATTAGCGATGGATATAAAATTAATTATTATTTTAATTTATTTCGTCGGGAACGTGTCAAAAATCCGACTGTATTTTTTGAATTTCGCACCAAAATTTTTAATGACCCTCCATATTTTTCGTGGTCCGTCGATAATTCCACCGGGAAGATGACACGGTTAGAGATGCATTTAATGCACACCCCTTTGGAATTCGCACAGTCCGTCGATCATTTTGTCGGTAATATTGACCCGCCGATAACTTACCGATAGACTTATAGCCGTCGGTAGGGGCGTCGGTGATTGTGGCATTTCAAGTAATTATTTTCGAACTCTCTGTGAAATGCCGACGGACTTAATCCGTCGGTATAGGCGTCGGTGATTGTGGCATTTCAAGCAATTATTTTCGAACTCTCTATGAAATGTCGACGGACTTATTCCATCGGTATGGACATCGGTGATGGTGGTATTTCAAGTAATTATTTCGTGTTACAAAATATATCATCCATGATCTATAATTATTTCAAGTAATTATTTCGTGATTGTGGCATTTCAAGTAATTATTTCAAGTAATAAATATTTCGTGTTATGAAATATATCATCCATAATCTAAATTACATGAAAGAAATGGTTTTACACAGGGCTTCATTTTGATTGTTAGTCAGAATTTTCTTCTTCTTCGTCATTAATTGAATTGTCATCACCTTCATCGCAATCTTCTATATGGATATCGTCGTCTTCATCAACATTTGCTTGTCCGCTAGAGCTTAAAACAACATTCAACTCCTCTGCGTCAACATCAACAAGACTATCATCGAAAACACAAAAATTTGAATTTTCTTCCATTTCAATCGAAGGAGAAACTCGATATGGTTCAACCAACTCACTAACTTGAAAGACTTCATCTCGCACACTTGTGTCTTCGTTCTCATCCTGAACAACCTCGACATGACCCCGGGGTTTCGTTTTTAAAAAGGACAACCAATCAACTCTTGATCGATCCTTTCTAAATGAAGGGGTGTATGTGTAATAAACTTGTTGACATTTCTTTGCGAAAACAAAGACATCGTTTATGTTGCGGAGTCTAGCTTTTGAGTTGATTTCGACCAGACCATAGTGCGGATCAACTCTGATTCCTCTGTCAGTCGTGTCATACCAATAGCATTTGAATAAAAACACTATATTCTGCTCGTTATGATATTGCAGTTCGACGACCTCTTCTATTCTACCATAGTAGTCAACTTCTAACTCACTACTAGTGGATCCCTTAACACAAACACCGTTGTTGTATGTCTTTCTTCCTTGCCCGTATTCTTCAGTATGGAAAACATATCCATTGACAAAATACCCGTTGTAGCACTTACATTTTCTTTCAGGCCCCAGGCTTAGTGAAGACAATGACTTAGGCGCACTCCTTCCCATTTGATAAATCTTGTATGTAATGTACATCAATAAACAGTAAATGAACGAGAATCTCGTAATGACATGCATACGTACAGTAATTTTGCAAGTCAGAATGAGTTTGTGATAGTGCTTACATGTGTTCTGAACCACATGGCAAATTGTTCATCTTGTAATTGAAAGATCTGGGATTCGGTCAGCTGTGAGTATTGGAGAGCAAATATTGTCGATGTTGCCTGCAAGTGATAGTGAGTGTATGATATTACAAAATATAATTAACAGTATATTACTCACAAAGTTTAATTAGTATTACACATATATAAACTTACTGAATAAAAGGTCATCACAATTAAATAGAACATAGTTATGTGCTTGTTTGAATTCTATTTTTGACAAATATCTTCCTCTTACAGCATTTTTAGGTGTGGGTCATCCAATATTGGAGAATATTGACAAGTTCCCACTGGAAGGCACTTCACCGCCATCATCATGCCGTGGAACGCGATTGATTCTCGCTCTCAGATGAGGTTCGAAATAGTACGAGATAAATGTTGAGATCTCCTCAACAATATAGGCCTCACATATCGAAGCCTCAACATGCGCCTTGTTCTTAACCTTTTTCTTGAGATTAAACAAGTACCTGCATTGAATTAATCAAGTATTTTCAATTAAGAAAAACATAGAAAATACTTTTATATATGAATTACATTGCAACTGTAATATCTAACCGTTCGAATGGGTACATCCATCTATATTGGACCGATCCTCTAGCTTTTTCCTCGAACGGTAGATGTATAGGAAGATGCTCCATTGAGTCAAAAAATGATGGAGGGAATATCATCTCAAGTTTTCATAGTGTCTCGACGATATTCGTTTGAAGCCTCTCAATGTGATCAACATTCAACTTGCTAGAGCATATATCTCTGAAGAAATGACTGATCTCCGTGAGTGCATCCCATATTCCCTTTGGCAACAAATCACGAAAAGCTAATGAGATGAGTGTTTGCATAAACATGTGGCAGTCATGACTCATCATTCCATACAATCTGCAGTCCTCTATATTAACCAGCCTTGATATGTTCGATGCATGTCCATCCGGAAAACGCAGACTCTTAAGCCATTTGTAGACTAGCAGTTGTGCGTTTTTCTCTAACACGAAGCTTGCTCTTGGTTTTGTGACCCATGACTCATCATAAACCAACTCCATATTTTTACGGTTACAGTATAAAGCTATATCCAATCTAGCCTTGATGTTGTCCTTTGTCTTCCCCTTCACATCCATGACGGTGTTGAAAATAATCTCAAACATGTTCTTTTTTATGTGCATGACGTCAAGGTTATGGCGGAGCAGATTGGTCTTCCAATAAGGAAGCTCCCAAAAGATACTTCGTTTTACCCAATTATGGGTCAAACCAAAACCAGAAAACTTTTGCTTACCTGATTGAAGGCCAAACACAATGTCACCGTACTCTGAGACAACATCATGCAATTCTTCACCAGAAAGACACGGGGATGCAACACAACTCTGCCAACAAAGAAATCTTTTCTGTTCTTTCTGTACCTGTGATTAAGTGGCAAGAAGCGACGATGACAGTCAAAAAAAGAAGCTTTACCTCTGTTTGCTAGCGTGAATGCCTTGTTGTTTTCCATGCAGTATAGACATGTGAGTTTCCCATGTGTGCTCCAACCAGAAAGCATTCCATAAGCTGGAAAATCATTGATAGTCCACATCAAAGTCGCCCTCATAAAGAAATTTTGTTTCCTCGATATATCATAAGTCAGAGCTCCGGAGGACCACAACTGCGTCAACTCATCAATCAATGGTCGAAGACAAACATCTATATTCCACCCCGGGCTACTTGGATCGGGTATGACAGTAGATAAAAACATGAACTCCGGCCTTATACACATTCCCGGTAGCAAGTTATAAACTGTGAGTATGACCGGCCAACAAGAATATGGAGCAGCAAATGACCCAAATGGGTTGAATCCGTCTGTACATAACCCAAGACGCACGTTCCTTGATTCAGCTAAAAAGTGAGGATGCACACTGTTAAAGAGTTTCCACGCTTTGCCATCAGAAGGATGCACCATCACTCCATCAACCGCATCATGTGCTTGGTGCCATGTCATGTGATCAGCAGTCCTTGGTGACATGAATAACCTTTGCAGTCTAGGTGTGATCGGGAAGTATCTAAGTTTTTTATATGCCACTAGAGTCTTTCCCATGCCAGTTCTAGGTTTGTAACGGGAATGCCCGCATGTCATGCACTCGGTCATCTCATCATTTTCAAGGTAGTATAACATGCAGAAGTTAGGGCACATGTCAATTTTATGGTATCCTAAACCAAGGGGTTTCATCATGGACTTCGCAGCATAGAAGTTCTCTTTCAGCCTGTTCCCTTCAAGTAAAATGCTTTTTGCTCATTCAATAATCTTGTCATACCCGGCCTCACTCAACCCGTGATTTGACTTGATGGTGAACACCTGTGCTATGGCCGATAATTTACTGTGGTTCGTGCAGCCATCCCATAATGGTTCGTCAGAATCTTTCAACAAATCAAAAAACCTAGCTGCATCTGCATTAGGTTCTTCTTCTATGATTGGACATTGACTGACATTACCTTGATTCATTCTCATTGCATCCATAACCATATTTCTGTAAGGATTAGTGTTGTCATTTGCCGCTTCATGCACGTTGCTAGCACTAGAAGTAGACCCAACCACCGTTTCTTCCATTCTCCTCTTACTACCAAATACTTCTCCATGTGCATACCAACACTGGTAATTCTCCATAAACCCTTTTGTGTAGAAGATGCATCATTACAACATCTGGATGCAAATACTTTTTATTTTGACACTTCCTGCATGGACATCTAATACCGCCTCCAGTAAAATTTCTGGGAATAGATGTTGTGAAATTAATAAAACCCTGAACCCCGTTACAATAATCCATCCTCCGCAATCCTTCGGGTGAATCTCGAAACATCCATGAACGATCATCCATGACTTATATCGAACCTCTATAAAATTATGATGACATCATGTATTAATTAACTAAGTTAGGTAAATACACTTGCAAAAATATTACTTTACCTCGAGATTATCCAACAAACCAATCACAACTTCTCATAAATATTAAATATTCATTATCATTTATCAACGTCCATACAAATTAAAATATATCAATTTACAGAAATTACCACTCCGCAATACCATTGATAAAACTTTAAACGGACCCATTAAGCAAGCTATTAATTATTTCAAAACAGCACATGTACTTCGGTAGTTCCATAAAGTTTTAACAATTTACAAACAAATACAATCTTACAAAATCTAAAACAAACCATAACAGGTATAGAATTATACATTCATATACTACAAGTTTGTTTGAGAAATAACAATAAAACATGTAAATCTACTAACAAAATACATATACTAAAAAAACAATAAAATTGACATTTAATTAAATGTTAAAATTTAAAAAGATAGAATTACTTACAAAAATTGATAAAATCCGTCGGTAAATCAGAACACGGATGTTGTGACCACAAAACTTTAAAAAATATAACTTGTTGTGCTGATATGAGGGAGATTTTTGTTTGGGGGGGAGGGGGGCTGGTTGTTTGCAGATGGGGAGAGTTAGGATTAGGAAGAAGAAGGAGAAATAGGGGAGGAGAGGGTCGGCAGAGCTGACATATATTAACTTTTCCCGACAGTTTCACCGACGGACAATCCGTGGGTGAGTACGTTAGTGATTCTGACGGAAAAATCAACACGTCACCGTACGGATCTACCATTTCAAATCCCTCAGTGATTCTGTCGGCAATGTAAATGGCGAACCGGTCACGTCACTGTACGGGCTGTCTTTTTGAATCCGTCGGTGAGTCCGTTGGCAAAAATAACCCGCAAAAACCTCCACGTCAGCGACCCGCCTTTTTTAAAAATTTGGAAACTTTTCCATCCGTAATTTCGTAGATAACTACCGACGAAAAGTGTCCGTCGGTAGTTACCGACTAAATTATAGATGGCAAATATTCCGTCGGTAGTTACCGACTGAATTACAGACGAAAAAGTTTCCGTCGGTAATTTCGATCTCAAATTACCGACAGAAATATTCTGTCGGTAAATCCGTTGCTATTTAGCGAATTTCTGGTAGTGATAGTAATTAAGATCATATCAAAGTATGTACTAAGCAATCCATAAAATTTTAAAGTGGTTAGGTGAAAGATAAATACAAGTTTTTGTCGCTCATGCCCGCGCAGCGTTCGATGACAATTTTCGATCGTTTGCTTGTTCTTTGGGAGTCACCACCTAGTATTTGGTTCAGGATAATTAGGAAACCCGAGTATACTAGTCTTGTCAAAGATTCACGGATAAGGGACTACTCCGTCCGACAGGAAATTTGCTGACACGACCACATAACTTTTTTCAATTGAACCTATAATAAGATAATGATATTCCGATGAAAATAAAATTATAAAAAATACATATAAAAGTATTGATATGTAAAACTAAAAGAATAATCTAAAATAACTTTGAGAGGGAGCTCAACTAGTCAGGTTTTGGGTCTACTTCCTGATAGTCATGAGTTCTAGTCCCTTTATGGCTACTGGAGGCTTACATGGTCGTTAACTTTAGAGCCCGTGAGATTAGTTAAAATGCATGCAATCTGGTGCAGGCACTTACATTAATAATAATAATAAAAAAAAAAATCCAAGTCGAAACCTACCGCCATTTTCGTTAGAAGAACATAAACCTACTGCCCGTGTAGTGAGTCAACTTGATATGCACTTGTAATTAAGAATATACTTAGAGTATACACGGGACCAACCTACACGTGATATTTAATACTGAAGATAGGTAGGCAGAAGCTAATTCATTTGGAGGATTCGATGTTTATCTCTCTGGATTAAATAATTATATTCTTTGCTTCGTATCGGCTGGCAAGAATCGAGAGGTAATTCATTAATCGCAATATCAATCTTTGCTATTGATTTTTCATTAATCACAAGATCCATATTCCATTTAGCTTTATTCATGTAAATATTTTTATAGATTTCGACTTGTTCAGTGATTTCAATGTAAATGTATAATTAGAATCTTTTGCAATAAAATAAATTATAATTAAATCTTTGAATAAATTCATTCATTCATCAATGTTATGTTACTGAAACGAAATTAAATTAATCACTGAACAAGTTAATTAATTCAAACAACACGCATTCAATCAATGTAATGGTCTTGAAGATAAGTGAATGAATGTTAAACAATTCAATAAGTTGGGATTAGAAACAAGTTGATTCAAACAGCATTCAATCAACATAATTAATGAAGACCATTCATCAGTCAACTACTGCATGTAGAATAAAACTTGGATTTATCGTTCACCTAACCACTTTGTAATTTTATGGATTGCTTAGCACATACTTCGATATGATCTTAATTACTATTCACTATCATGTTGCTTAATATTGATCGGTTATGTTATTATTGGAAATTCGAATTCCACGAAGAAAACTATAAGGCATGATCGGTTTGGACGAGGATGACTTGATTTGAAAATAAAAATAATAATTATGATAAGTGAAAGATGGCTTAAGAGTCTAATCACTGCTATTCATGATTTATTTTGAAAGAAGATGGATTTTATCCATTATTTGGTACCTATACTTTTTTTTTTATTGGAGCCTCTTATGTTTTTTTATAATTGATTGAGTCCCTCTACTCTTTTTTTTGTTTTGTAATAGTCCTTCCATCATAATACTATGATTTCATGCGCTTACATGGAGTTTTCTTTTAGATACTAAATTGAATGCTTGACGACGCATGATCCAATAACTCCTATTTTTTAAAAAAATAATTCTCTCTTTTGATATGAAAATTAAATGATTAAAATAAAAAAAAATTAATTAAAAAAAATTAGCCTAAACAAACCTAATTAATTAAAGTAATTAAATTAATTTCCACATGTTTATTTTCTTTTCTTTATTTCTTTAATTACATAATCCAAAAATGTCATGTAGGCATATATCAGTTTGATGTATTAAAAAAGATTTAATAAATTTATTTGTAAGTTGGTCTCCAAATTTGAACTAAAATAATAATAATAATAATAATAATAAAATCTCTTTGAGCATCAAACCAACTTTAAAATTTATATAAAAAAACTTCCTAATTAAAATCTTTAAACTTTGAACTTGAAATTTATTTCAGATTGGGTTCATATTTGAATAGTTTAGAAAATTAACCAGGATAAAATTCAGGTAAATTTTGGTTAACAATTTTATTTTTATTGTTTTTTTATCAATAACAAAGTTATTTTTAAATTTTTTTATCCTAGAAAAAACAATTCTCAATGAGTAGGCAGCAACAATCAAGTTAATGACAAACAGTTAATGACAAAACATATTTGTTTCCTCAACTTTGCTTACAATATATTCATGATATGGTCACCTATGACTGTTTTGTGAGTCATTGATCTTTCGCTGTTAGCTTCACTGCCTAGAAGATGCATATTTAACAATTATCAACTGATCATAGAGGAAGCCTATATCCAAACCAATCGCACAGCCTTTGTCCTCCAATTACCCTTTTGATTTTAATTTTTTTAATGAATTAATTATGTGAATAAAATTTATAAGAGACGTATAGGAGGGCATGAATAGCACTAGCTAGAAGTAGGGGTGATCATTTTCGATTCGGTTTAGTTTTTACCTATAAAAAACAACCAACCGGTTTTTTAAAAAAAAAAAACCGAAACCGAACCGAAACCAGGTCAAACCGACCGGTTTCGGTCCGGTTCGGTTCTTGATTTTAAAAAACCGAGAAAACCTATATGCTCATATTTCTTCTCGAACTTGCCTATAGCCTTTTCACAAATATTGTTTTCCCTGCATTGTGCAAACTGCAAACAACAAAAGCCAAAAATCCACACCACTAATTTCAATTAAAAAATAAAAATAAAATCAGCATCCCAAATCCAAAACTCTGCTATAAATCAAAACCCTAAATTTCTTGCAAAATAAACATGGTTTTTCCTATATTTTTCAAATACCCAAATGCCAAAAATCCAAACCTGATTTTTTAAAATCAAAACCCCAAATCTTCTTATACAGATAAATCTTATCTTCCATGCATTTTAAAGAATACCCAGAAGCAAATGGAAGCAATGGTCTTCCTTTTCATTCTCGACAAGTTCAACAGTTCCCTTCCATCTACTCCTTTTCAACTTCTCATAATAATTCTTAGCTGCAACAGTCAAATAGTCTTCCTCAGCTACAAAAATCAACATCCTCTCGCACCCAAGCCTAGCAAGATCCTCTACACCCGGATTCATCCTAGGATCAAGAGCGCGAGAGGGGACTGCTTCAAGTCTAGGGGGAGGGAGAGGGAGAGAAAGAGGGAGAGGAAGAAAAAGAGGCGAGAGGGGCTGCTTCTAAGTCTACGGGGAGGGAGAGGTAGAGGAAGTGGGAGAGGGGGCTGCTAGTGGCTAGGGTTACTTGGGGGTGGGGGGATAAATTTTTCTATTTATAGTCTTTTTTTGAACCGGTTCGGTTCGGTCCGGGTTAACCGGTTCTTGCATTACAAAACCGAAAACCGAACTGAACCGAGATTTTTTCTAACTATTCTAATCGGTTTAATCGGTTTTTTTTCTCGGTTTGGTTTTTTCGGTTAATTTTTTTTTGTTTTTTCGGTTTATTCGGTTTTCTGGTTTTTTTGAACACCCCTAGCTAGAAGTCAGTGTATCAATGTTAATGCTCCTCAAAAAGTCAATGTTGGTGAAGTTGCCAACAAAAATAAATAATAATAATAATAATAATAATAATAATAACAAAATAATTGAGGAGCTACTAACTAGAGAGCCAAACGAAATTGCAGAAGAAAAGTAGCTAGTATGCGGTGTCGCGATGGTCGTTTACTCTGGTATGTATTTGAAAAATAGGTAAGATAAGAAATTTTTGTTTTTTTATCAGTGGGAAGAAAGAATGATAGTCGTCACTTAATATTTTGGTTACTAGAAACCCTAACTGGTCTTAGAGATCGGGCACGGGAACTGGTTGCATAAAGGCAATGTATTAGCACCCCAAATACATCATATCTAAGGTAAGATACATTGTTTAATTATCTGATATAAACTAAGGTATTGTCATGTTTTCTAATGATTGGTACATCTAAGGTTTTAAAAAAGTCATTCTCGGTAAGGCGATTCCTATCTTATCAGGTAAAATCTAACCGTTTTCATATCGATAAAAAGAAAAACTAACTCTTATTTAATATTAGAAATACATCTTACGTATAAGTTTGTAATCTTAGATATTAAAAGAAAACAAAATAATTTTTTTTGTATTTTTAAAATATTAGCCTAGTTCTCAAGGCTTTAATAAACTGGCTATTAAAGCTCAAAATACATGCTAATACATATTTTTTGAATTTTTAAAATTCTCAGTTTTCTCCAAAATGTTGCAAAAAAATATATATGGAAAAACAAAAAAAAATCTTGTTTTCATGCATACAACTAAAAAATATAAGAAATTTCATATCATATTTTCATACCAAAACAAATACCGAATTTGTATTTTTACAATATAAAAATACAAACTAATATTAATCAAAATTGGTAGAAAAATACACGAGAAAGCCACAAATTGTTTTTGAAAAGATTTTGAAATTTTTCAGAATTTTGTCTCCTCTTTTTAATATATAATATTATATTATATATTATTATAAATATATAATAAAAAAAACATTGGGATGGGCTAGCCCAAATATATGGGTTGAGCCCATTCTTGTTAGGTTGAAATTGGCCTAGAAGAAATTGGGTCAAGGTTGGCCCAAAAGAGTTGGGCCAACATCGGCCCAAGACAGGGGGCGGGCGGCCCAAAGGTGTTAGGCCCACATCAGCCTGGAAGAGTGTTGGGTCTGTGTCACCAGATGAGATTTCAAGTTAACCAAGCTACACACAGAATTTTGGTTCTGGTTAAAGGAGGTCGCCAGATAGGATCTCAGGTTAATCCAACCATACATGAAATTTAGCTTTAGTTAAAGGGAGTCGTCAAATGATATTTCAAGTTGACCGAGCTGCACTCGGAATTTTGGTTCTGGTTAAAAGAGATCACCAGATGGGATCTCAGGTTGACCGAGCTACCAACATCATCTTAACATTGGAAGAAAAGTGAGAAGAACCCTACCATTAGGAAAATCTCAAAAAAAAAAAAAGAGAGGAGAAAGTTCAAACCCTGCCATCAGGAAGAACATTTTTTTTAGGTTCTGGTTACAGAGAATTGTCAGATGAGATTTCAGGTTAACCCAACCAAAGACAAAATTTAGAGGATCGCCAGATCGAGATCTCAGAATGACCAAGTTATACACAGTTTTGATTGTTAGTTCATGGTTGAAGAGATTTGCTGCAAAGATAGAGCTTTAGATCAACCAAGCTTTGAGAAAATCTTTAGATTAACCAAGCTTTGAGAAAATCAATTTTAAAAGTTCAGTTTAATTTATTTTTACAAAACTTACTACATAAAGTCTTTGCTTTGTAAGCATTGTAAAGAGAGGGCAACTATTATAATCTATTTTTGGTTATTCCCCAAATTCATTTCTTTTTTCCCAAAAAAAAAGAGACAGAATCATAGAACGGTGTCGTTTTGAATGACACTATTCTTCTTCCCTTGGACGTGCAGCAGGGGAAGGACAAGCTGTTTTTTCAAATCTTCTTTTCATGCTTTTCTCTCTCTTTCTCTCCCTCCCCAATTGCAAGAAAACTGACATAGCCCACGCTGCATGGCCTACCACCATCATGGAAGGGGCAGGGGAGCCATGCCCTGTGGGCTGCTCTAGGGCGGTTGCATAAAGGCCGCCCCAACCACTCTACCCTGTCCCCAAGACAGGACAGGGCAGGGTGGCTCCCTCTCCTTCTCCTTATAAATACTAGACAAAAAAGATTAAACAGAAGGGGATTTTTGGAAAGGAAGACGGACGAAGAAAGAGCCTCATTCACCAAAAGAATCACCGCAACGTCACCGTCTGCAGTTCGCAACATCGCTACCTCGAGCCATCATCAACAACAACACCATCACCGTCAGAAATGAAACAGAGAAGTGGGAGAATAGAAGCAGGGAGAAGAAGAAATACAAAAAACACAGAGAAATGAAGAAGAACCATTGGCCAAACTGCTCCCCAGTTCACAACCGCAACGCCACTACCAGCGAACGTCACTATGAGCCACCGTAGGTCAGCTTTCTGCTCTTCTTCTTCAGTTTCATTACCCCGTCTCTACTGATCGACAAAGTGAATAGTGGAGAGATCCTCCACTGTTTACTAGGCCAGAAAGCGCTGGCCTAGACCAAAATGGCTGGGCTAGGTGCGACCCAGTCCAAAACAAATTTTTTTAAAAATTTTCAAAAAAAAATCTTTTGAAAATTTGTGATTTTTCTCGCGTATTTTTTTTGTCAATTTTTCTTAATATTGGTTTGTATTTTTATACCGTAAAGTTACAAATCCAGTATTAAA
Source organism: Populus simonii (assembly GCA_007827005.2). Taxonomy (NCBI): domain Eukaryota; kingdom Viridiplantae; phylum Streptophyta; class Magnoliopsida; order Malpighiales; family Salicaceae; genus Populus; species Populus simonii. The sequence continues at coordinate 49,424,991 of CM017464.2, read as the reverse complement.
ATACCTGGTTTTTGTTGAAATATTGCAAGAAGATATATAAAAACAATGTCTTGTTTTCATGTATACGGCCTGTTGTAACCTATTTTTAGGTCCTGCACAAAAAAAGGAAGAAAAAAAACAAAAAAATATAGTCGGAAGAAATCCAAAAAAATAATAGCAATAAAAAATGGATGCCGGAGTGCCCAGAAAATGATTAGAATTTGGTTGAGGAGGTTAAAAAATACAAAGATTAAAATTTGACAGTATATATTTGACTGATGAGAGCCCTATACGAAAAAAAATACAATTCGAGGAAGAAATGTCCAAAATCATATGTTTTTGGACTCGGTTAAATTTTATTGAAAGTTTAATTTAATTTATGGAGGGTTTGATGGCAAGAAAATTGATTTTTAAGTCAAATTAGGCTTTAAATGGAAGAAATTAAAGTTCTGGAGTCCAATTATAATTTTTAAGAGTTGATTGGATCAGATCAGGGGCTTAATTGCATAAATATTTAAGTTTGATGGCTAATTAGGTACTTGATTGAAGAAATCTGAAACCAAGGACCCAAATGGAAAAGGCACATAAATTGAAGGACTTAGTTGAAAATTAACATTTTGGCACCTTTTTCTTTGAAACAAAATGGCGCGTTTTGATCAAAACGACGCCGTTACATGTATTGTTAAAAAAAAAGGTCAAAACGGTGCCGTTTTGAATGACACCGTGGGTCTTCTTCATTCCAGATAATCTTTTCCCTTTCTTTGTCCTCTCTTCTCTATTCTCCTCATTTGCATGCAGAACGTGAGCAATTCATGTTCTGCAGCAAATGAAATATAATTTGCTAGTTATTGTGTTGTGCATAGTAACCAGTTAAGTATAATTAACTGGTTACTGTGCTCAGAATAGTAACTAGCCGTTTGTTCCCTTGGGCTGGACATTCCAGCCCACATTGCTGGGCTGAGTCCAGCCTTGTAGAAAATAGGTTCTCATTTTGGGCTGGTTCTGGCCCGATTTTATTTTTGGGTCGATCTTGGCCCAGTTTCCTTTTGGGCCGGGTCTGGCCCATCCCAATCCAAAAGATTCAGAAAAATCATTTCGAAAAATTTGAGATTTCCTCGTGTATTTCTTTATCAATTTCGCTTAATACTGGATTGTATTTTTATATCGTAAAAATACAAATCTTGTATTAAAATACCGGTTCTCAAATAAAAAATATCATAAAACAAAAAAAAATATCTTGCTTTTTTGCATACGGCCAAGTATCTTGAAAAAAAAATCATATTTTCATTCAACAAAAATTCAAAAAACATATGTTAGCATGCATTTTGGCTTTAATAACCAGTTTATTAAAACCACGAGAACTAGGCTAATATTTTTAAAATATCAAAAGAAATATTTTGTTTTCTTTTACTATCTGGGATTACGAATTTATATGTAAAACGTATTCCCAATATTAAAAAGGTAGTTCTTCTTTATTGATGTTAGAACGGTTAGGTTTTTACCTGATAAGATGAGGATCTCCTTACTAAGGAGGACTTTTCTTAAACCATAGATGGACCGACAACTAGGAATACAATAACACCTTAACATATATCAGACAATTAAACAGTGCAGCTTACCTTAAGTAAGGCGTATTTGGGGTGCTAATACCTTCTCTTTACTCAACCAGTCCCCGTACCCAATCTCTGAGACCAGTTAGAGTTTCTAGTGACCAAAATACTAGGTGGCGACTCCCATTTCATTTGCCACTGATAAAAGACAAGGATTCCTTGTCTGCCCATACCCATAGATATGAGATAGAGATACACTTACCTGAGAGGGTGGATGATCGTTGTGACGCCGCACACATGCGACACGGCCAAGTGTAAAAAAAAATCATATCGTATTTTCATACAACAAAAATCTCAAAAATATTATTAACATGTATTTTGGCTTTAATAACTAATTTATTAAAGTCACGAGAACTAGGCCAATATTTCAAAAAATAACAAAAATATTTTGTTTTCTTTTAGTATTTGGGATTATAAATTTATACGTAAAACATATTCACGATATTAAAATGGCAGGATTTACCCGATAAGGTAATGATCTCCTTACCAAGGAGGACTTTTCTTAAACCTTAGACAGATCAACAATCAGAAAATAAGATGATACCTTAGATTTTATCAAACAATCAAACAATGCAGCTTACCTTAAGTAGGATGTATTTGGAGTGCTAATACCTTTCATTTACGCAACCAGTTCTCGTACCCGATCTTTGAGACCAATTAGGGTTTCTAGTGACCAAAATACTAGGTGATGACTCTCATTCCCACTTTTAACGGATAAAAGACAAGAATTCCTTGTCTCCCCTATTTTCCTAATTACCCAAACCAACAGAGTGGATGTTATTCGTCGCGACGCAACAAACATGCGACACCTCTTTTTTGTCCGTCCTCCTCCTATGTTCCTCTTTCTATTTCTCTGTTTTTCTTCATCCTTTCCTCTCTAATCCTTTCAAAACTATCGTCCCTCCCTCACCGCCTAATAAGGGGTATTTATAAGGGCAGGGGGAGCAGGAGCTACCCGGCCTTTGTCCACTCATAGTGACAGGGTAGGGTGGCGTTCTTTCCTTGTTAAAACCCCTATATTTATCGAATGCCTCTTGCTCCATTATTTTCTGTTATGATCCTTTTTGATCCATACTTCCATGAAATTACTTTCCCTATCAATGTAGGTCATGACAAGCTTTCCTTTGTATTCAATAAGTCCAATATCTTTGTTATCATTGCCTTCAGAAACTGGTAGAGAAAATGAAAACAAACAATGACTCTCCCTTTTCACATCAAATGCAAAGACATTTCTCTTTCAAATTAGCCATTCGTAAATACTTTTGTCATGTGATGAAGGGATTCTTCTTGCGGCAACTTTACTTCATCCAACAACTTTCATTTCCAAGTTGCTAATTCAAACAACTCAACTCTAATGCAGTGGTACATATATAATTCTTTATATGAGCGAAGCTTGAACTTTGAGAATCTCACAATCTTGTATCATAAAGGCTTTGACCTTTCAATCATTAGGCCAGATTCTATAATATCATATTGTCTTTGGATTCGGTATCTTTTGCCAATGTTTGATAGAAGGGTTGCACATATAATCACATAGTCCATTGTATACGTGGCAAATTAAAATTCATTGATTCGTCAATGGCATCATCTCTATGTGGTCGGGAAGAAAATCAAATGATATTTTAGGATGAGGCTTCAAAACATCAGTCTAAACAAAAGAAACATGATATCCATTCTTAATCATAATTTGGATAAGGAAAATAAAGACAATGTTAGTTCTTTGGCCTTGTAGCTTTATAAAAGTAGAATCATAGGTTAACTTATTGTATTCCTTAAATAGAAGCCTATATTTCCCCATAGATTTGTTTGATAAACACATCAGAACTTCATAGATGGCATCCCGACATAGGTCACAAGTTGAGTCCATGGTGGAGTAGAGACTTTTATTATCGCAAGCTATGTTTCTCGATTGGAAGTTTGAGTGAATCCTTCTTAACACTGTCAGATATCGGCAACTCTTAACTCTGGAGAGAAAAAAAGAATTGGGGGACCTTTATTCCAAACTGCGAGCATGCATATATAAATATATAAGCATGTTTTATATGATGAACTCATCCTTCAAGGGGTGACACATGGTCGTAACTCTTGTATGATGAGACAAGAATTTTGATTCTTACTCAAACTTTGCAACGAAAATTTCCTGAGTGACGATCATTGTGTCACCCGTAAGTCCTGAGTTTAAGATGCTTCAAGAAGGGCTTACTTCGATGCAAAATAAAGGTAGAACATGCAACCTAAGGTCAGGTTCTATTCTTTATGTGAGACAAAGGGTAGGGACTATCTAGTCTCAAAAGGGTCTTATATCTACCCAGTAACAATCTTTGTAAAGATAGTTTCGGGGCATTGCAAGAATGGTTAAAGCACGTATACCCACTATTACCAAGCAGACACTCAGATATGTGTGCTTAAAAAATTTAAAACATGTTATGCATGAGGCAATTCTATATAATGTATGAAACAATATGTACAGAATTTAAAGCGTATAGGAAAATAACAAAAGGAAATGCATATTTACAATAAACACACAAAACCAAATAATGAAACATAAAAATCAGACAAAAACAAAGCTTAGTCCACAAGGGTCCTAGTGGAGTCGCCATTCTATCGTAGGTATGCGGCGTCGCGGCGGTTGTCCACTCTAGTATGTATCTGGAAAATGGGTGAGACAAATAATTCTTATCTTTTATTAGTGGATCACTACCTAATATTTTGGTCATTGAGAACCCTAACTGGTCTCATAGATCAGGCACTAAGACTAGTTGCGTAAAGAGAAGGTATTAGCACCCTAAATACGCCCTACCTAAGGTAAGCTGCATTGTTTAATTGTCTGATATAAACTAAGATATTGTCGTATTTTCTAATGATTGATCTGTTTAAGGTTTAAGAAAAATCTTTCTCGGTAAGGAGGTCCTTATCTTATCGAGTACAATCTAATTGTTCTAATGTTGATAAAAAAGAAAGAACTTTTATTTAATATTAGAAATATGTCTTACATATAAGTTCGTAATCCCAGATATTAAAAGAAAACAAAATAACTCTTTTGGTATTTTTGAAATATTGGCCTAGTTCTCATGACCTTAATAAACTGTTAACTTCTCATCTTGGTCTTTTGTTATCGTTAACAACTCTTTTTAATGTTTAATTATGCCTTTAATGCTTCATATGTTTTATTAAATAGACGTGATACATTTTTTTACTCATTGTCAATAATCCAATTTTTACCCCCTTTAAAAACACTTAAATTGAAAACATTTTGTAGACAAAACTAGACATTTTTTTTAAAAAAAGAAACAATTGTTGAAAAATATAAAAAAATTCAAAAAATACAAAAAATACAAACTATGATTTGGGATGAAATCAAGCAAATAATGAAATTTTAAAAGCAAGATGTGGTCTAAAACAGTTACAATTAGGCTAACTATAATTTTGAGGTCTAATTAGGAGTTTGATTAAACACAAAATTGAAGAAAAAGGTTGAATTTGGCCAAAATTTGCTTAAGAGAGAGGTTGGAGAGAGAAATCATGTTTAAGAGAAAGAATCGAGATTTGTAAGAAAATTATGTAGACTTACATTTATTATATACTAGGGAAAAAATATCTTTTCTTCTAATTTGATTTTTCATGTTGATCACGGAGGCTAACACCATCAAAAGATTGATGTCTTATCCCAAGTGCAGGAGTGTCAAAGTAATAAATAACCCGACAAGACCAGGGTTGAACCACGGGGAGGTGAACTATATAAAATTATAAACAATAAATGAAAAGGAGTTTAAGATAACTTTTGAGATGTGATATTGATGTAAGGATTAAACAATGATAAAACAATTGTCAAGGTTAAAGGATCCACTAATGGTATTTCAAATAAGTATAATATAAACTCATTTTATTACTCAACTGGAAACCACACACAAAGGAGGTTCTAATCAGATTATAAATTATTAACATGATTATATTAATTATCTTATTTGAGTAATGCCAATACTTGTAAATGTGGTCAAATATTCATGGTGATAACTTATGTTAACAACAAATCAAGTTCCTTTCATAGCACAAGTGTCGGTTATACCATACAGTAGGCTAAGAAAGTGCCAAGTATTTATTGTACCTAGGGTTGTTCAACACAAATCTAGATTAATCATTTAACAAGCAAGGTATTAAGAGTGAGTAAGATAACAAATATAAAACATGTTAGTATTAAACATTAAAGTCCATGTTGAGTTTATATTATATTTATTCTTACACCATTAGTGTACCCTTTTTACCTTGACAAAATTAACTTAGTTAAAAATAATGAAGAAGAAAAACATAAATAAACAAAATAATGATATATATTAACTAAGTAAAGGAAATGAAATGAAAAGTATAAACAAGAGACTAATATAACATAAAATAAAACTTGAACATTAAAATACAAAGAGAAAGAGTGATCTTGATCTGAACACCAAGATGTCTAAATGTATGGCAAATTCTTCTTTTTATATGCTAAAATTCGGAACTATTGATTTGATGACTAATTATTAAGTGGGTGTCCACCTCTTGACTGGGTGACAACCATTATCTTCTTGTCTGAACAAAACGTCATTGCTAACATCATAATTTGAATAGATAGTCCTTATGAAAGCTCTGGGCATTTGTCTCAGCTTTCTAACCAAACAAGAATGAGCTCATTTGGACTTCTAGAACTCGAGATATGGGCTAAACACTGAACAGTGTTTGGGCTGCAGGACAGATTCCGACTTCTTTTTTGTTGCTACAATTTGAACTTGAAAATGACCATTTTGAATCTTGGACTCTCATGAAAGTTTTAAGCCTATGTCTTAGCTTTCCATCCATATAAACCAGACCTAAATTCATGTTCTACAGCTCCAGTTATGATCCAATAACCGAATGATGTTCCAGTTTGAATTGAATCAGCATCTCTTCTTTAAGCTTAGCCCTCTCTTTGTCTTCTCAATTTCAATAATTAAACACATCAATCAATTCTTTAAATTGTGAGATAGGCCTGCATTCAAAATGAACATTTACCATAAATTAAAGATATCTTATGTTATCAGACTTGTTATTATAAAATATGCTCAAGTTAGAGAATTTAATGATACTTTAAGTGCAATATGATGATATAAAACCTTAATGAAAATGCACTTTTGAGTACTAATCAAAGGCAAACCATAATTTCTCAAACCTTAGATTGAAAACAAAAAACAGAACAAAAAAATAGGAGATTTTTTTATAATTACCTCTAAAATTTATTAAGGAAAGAAACAAATTCAACAATAGAGTACTAAAGTATAAAATAAGAACAAATCCAATGATCAATCTTAAATTTGTTAGAAAAAGTTATGTTTAGTTCACTTATTTTTTTTTTACTTTACAATTCCTTTAGTTTTTGTAATTTTAATTTTAGTTTAAAAGTTTATTTTCTTAACATTTTTAGTCCTTGAGTTTAAGAAATAAAAGAGAAAGTCATTTGAAAACAACGAAAGAGGGATAAAGTAATGAGCATATTTAAGAGACTAAACTCATCGTTCTTGGTATCAACGAGTTTCATTATACGAGACAAGTTTGATGATGATGATTTCTTCCTATAAACATGCATGAAAAGTAAATTGAGTTCCATTTAGATTTTCTTATTTGGTTGATTTTTATTTTTTAAATGATTTTGGGATTTTGTTTTTGACTCTCATGAAAGGTATGCTATCTTTCACTAATGAAATTCTTTTTATTGGTTTTGAGAAGGAAAAAAAAAGTGTTTCTCTCTTTGTTTTATGGAAAAAACACATAAATCTATGAACTAGATATAAAAAAGAAAGGATAGATATTCCCATTACTTAATAATCGAGGAAATGAGTGTGTAAAATTAAGGTAATAAAACTGAAACCAAATCAGCTTCATTAGATAAAGCTATTGTGTAAATAAGTGTGACTTTTACTCATGACATAAATAGATAAAAATAATTAAATAAGTGTTCGAATATGTGATAAAATAATTTTGAATGTTTAATTTTATTTTTTAAATAAGTGTTTAATTTTTATTTTGTACAATTAAGTATTTAAGTAAATGTATATTAATTCAATATTAATGTGACCATTAAATAGTGACAAGAGCAATAATACTTGAGATAATATTTAAAGTTAACATCATTTATAATTTCATAACTCATTTCTAGGTTATTCCTCAAATTTATTTCTTTTTCTTTTAAAATAAAAATAAAATAATAAAATAAAAGTTGGCGATATGAGGAAAGCGGATCGAGGAAGATTTCAAAAATACATAGAAATCAAGCTATCATTTTGGAGGAAATTCGAGGCCTAAATGTACCTTATTATACCCCAAAATTGAGAAATAATACAAAATCAAGGTCAAATTCAATGATTATTTGAGGAATTTGCATAAAAATTAAGTTCAAGGACATAATTAAATTTTTAATAGGCCAATTTGATTTAATCATGAGCCAAATTGAAGTTTAATTATGTTAAAGAATTAATTTTGATCCGATTAAAGGATTTAATTAAGTGCAAAGACTTAATTATACTTTAAAAAGGTAAAATTAATTTTATTAGAAGTTTAATTGGTGGAACATTATGTTTGAGAACCTAATTTAAGCTTAATTGAGAGAATTGAAATTTTAGGAGACCAAATTCATTTTTTACCAAGTTAATTGATTGGAATCAGAGGCAGAATTGCAAGAAAATTAAAGTTTTGGTGTTAATTAGGGGTCAAATTGAAAACTTTCACAGTCAAGGACCATTTTGTAAAAGGCTCCGAACTATAGGGGCTTAATTGACAAACACCATAGGTGAAATTGAAGAAAATTAAAAGTTTAACGGTCAATTGAGAGTCAAATTGCATAAATCCGAGACCAATGATCAAATTGAAAAAGAGGCGTAAATTAGAGGTTAAAATTGTAATTTGATAGGGGCTAAATTGCACTAAATAAAAAATATAGGGTCAATTAGGGGTGTAATTAAACTAAATCAAAAGGTGAAGGACTAATTTGAACTTAAAATAAAATAACATCGCCTGATTCACTGTTTATTGATTGGTTAAATTTAATTGACTTAATTTAATTTAGATGAAACTGGATTGATTAACTTTAATTTTATTTTTTTTATTTTTTTATCCAAAAATATTTTTTTTTCAAAATAATATTATTTTATTAAAAACTAAAATGATATTATTCTTGAGTTTAATTTTATAAATTCATTAGAATATCTGATAGGATATAATAAGAATGACTAATGATTGATAATATGATTGAGGTTATTTTTAAAATGTTTTAGTATTAGAATTATATTAAAATAATATATTATTTAAAAAAATTATTTTTAATATCATCATATTAAAATAAAAAATATATATAAAAAATAATTTTAAATCAAAAAATAATTTTTCACGTACTAGACGGTGTCTAAATTAGCCTAAGAAGCAAGCTTGGCTGGAAATGTTAAATAATAACGGATAAAATAGACTTTTCAGTACATTATATCAGTAATTTACTGGCTGGTTGTGGTAACTCACAAGGTATTTGGTGAAGAGAGAGATGAATGAAGAAGCTGCAAAGGTCTCATTAATGGCAGCCATTCATTGCATTTTGTTCTCCTAAGTTAAAACCATGCCTTTATCATTGAGGAGCCAGTGGGAGGATTAAGTTTCACTTTCAATAGCACCGGGGCTTCTAGCCTTGCGGCAGAGGCAAGGTTTCCTTGTCTCTGTCACCTAGGTTCGAGCCCTAACATGCACGTCTGTCACCCCGTGGTGTTTTACATACCTACTGGGCTTGCAGGGTGTTCAGTGGGTCCGGGGATTAGTTGTGGTGCGCGTAAGCTGGCCCGGACACTCCGGGTTACCAAAAAAAATAAAAAAAAGTTTCACTTTCAATACATGCGCGTGCTTCAAATGCACAATTCTTTATCTTATTTTAAACGATTTACATGCGTGAAACACGATTTATTCTTTCAACGATTTAAAAAAATTAAATTATTTTTAAATTTTAAATTTATTAATATTCTTTTCAAATTTATTAAAAAAATAATAACCATAACTTAAAAGTTAAAAAGTTAAAAGATAATAAAATTAAAACAAAATTATAATTTTATAAATTATCTCAAATAAAATAAATAACAATAAAAAAATAAAAATCAAATTTAAATAGATAAAAAATTTTAATTAAAAAACAATAAAAAAAATAACAATTAATAGAATAAGAACTAAAATGATATAAAAATAAAATTGAATCAAATTGCAAGGGATAAAATTGAAATAATAATAATAAAATATATAGTAATAAAAAATTTAATAACTATTTGATATAATGAACAAATAACATTATATTTTAGATTTTTTTCAACTTTTAAAAAGTGTAATACAAAATAAAAAAAATACCTTTTTGGAAAACAACCAAATTTTTCCATAAAGTAAAAACTGTTTTTCTTTTATCAATTTTTTTAATAATAAATAAATATTAAAATTATTTTCATAAAATTATTTTTCATGAACCACATAAATAGTCAAAATCAAATCTTTATGAGTTTTACAGATCAGTTAACCATCCTGGTTTGACTATATCAATGTTTTGAAAGCAAACTCAGGTTTTTGTTTTTTTTTTAATGTAACATTCTACATGTGAATGATTTAGTTGTAAAAACTTAAAACTGTTATAAAGATTAAAGAATAAAAAAAAAAGAACACAAGCGGTGAGTAGTTTTTGGAGAACAGGAAGGAAGAGGCGAGTCATTCCACCTCTTAATTATAGTCCTTGCAAATCAATGCAATGCCCACTCCACTCATTATTAAAATCCATTTGATTTTAATTTACCTCAGTTAATTTACCTGAATCATGATTCACATCTTGTACTGAGTTGACTCAGTCGAGTTTAAGAAAATTTGTTTCCTCTTAGTTAGGGAATCAATCATCCTGAGCACACACAATTCTGCAAGTCTTCGACTCAGGAGGGAGGCCCATTGCCTTAAGAGTAATGAAAGTTGGAAATATAATAAAGGCCCAAAGTGAAGATATATCGTCAATGACCTTCAACCTTGTCCACTGTCCATTAAAAATGAGGAAAATGGATCCATCGATCGATGTTCTCGTATGGATTGGACAAGTTAATTTTCAACAAGTTCATATACATTTAGTAGTTATTGGGTGTTATTGGAGACAATAAGATAATTTGGTAAATTAAAAAATTAAAAATTTTTAATGTCTTTGAACATAAAACTAAGTTGGTGGTAGGTAAGTTTCAGTGTCCAATGTTTGAAGAACATTAACCTACTACCCGTGCAGTGAGTCCAATTGATATGCACTTGTAATTAAGAATATACTTAGAGTATACACGGGACCAACCTACATCTAATATTTAATAATACTGAATATAGGTAGGCAGAAGATAGGTATTTTACTATTGAAACAATGATATTATAATGAAAATAAAACTAAAAAAAATAACATAATTAGTTTATGATTATCTATTAAGATTTGATTATAATATCAAAAAAAAATTCAAATCTTTTTAAAAGTTAAACCATATTCTTATTGTTTTCCAAATTGTTTATAAACAAGTTTAGTCCACTGAGTTATATTAGAACAACTCCTAAACAATTTGATTTGAAGCTCAAGCTAGATAAAAAGTAGATTAAGATATTTCAAGGTTGACCTGTTAGGTCTCGTTTAATAACATTATTAATAAATTTTTCACTACCTAAACATTATTTCTTTAACATTAATTTTTTTTATCCAACCATCAACATGACATTAGCTATTTATCTAATTGTATTTCTTTTCATTGAAGTACAACACTTTACTATGGAAAAAGTTAATAGAAAATTCATAGTCAAAGGCAAAACTAGAATTTTCTGTGTTGCAAATAAACAAACTTTATTTGCAGGTCTTTGATATCTAAAAAGTCCACACTTTACATTTATCATTGTTGAAAAAGTTAGTATAATTAAAATTATTGTTTCAATGTTATCATCAATTTTATTTTATCAATTTTATCATTAAACTTTCAGAAGTTTTATCATTAAATTTTATCAAATTCTTGTTTTTTTTTCTCCTTATTCATAATTTTCCAAAAAAAAAAAACAAAACATTGACCGATCACAGCTTATAGATTAATTATTGGAAGCGATGAGGAGCTAGTATCCTGTGTCATAGTGATCATCATCAACCTTCCATTCATTTCTCTCTTTGCTAGGTGAGTACTTGTAAAAATTATTATTCTATTTGTTTATCGTTTTCTTTATATTATATTATGCATACTATCTTAATAATGTCATCAAATTGCATTTTTTTAATGGGTCAGGTACACAAGCCCACGCGTCTGGCATCTTGTGCTTTCTTTTTTCCTCTACATTTTAAACTTTAATCATTCTAAAGGATTGGTTAAAAAACAATTTGAATTTTTTTTATCGGATACCATTGAAATTTCAATTTTTTATTTAAGATTGTAACCTTTTTTCATATTATTTTAGCAAGTGCTATTTCTTTACAACCCATCATGGTGTTTTGTGCTTTTTTTACATATAAAAAGTTTATTTAATAGATAAAATATTTTTGTTTGTTGTTTGATTAAATACCATTTGATTTTTATTTTTTATAACATTTAAAGGTACTTTTTTTTTTTAACAAACCTCCACTGTGGTTTTCTTTACTTGAACTTTTTTATGCATGTTAGCTTTTATTATCTTATAGTTAGAAAAAAAAAATCCAAAAAAACAAGTTATTGAACCCATGCGTGCCCATAGCTGAGTTTATGGGTTCGACGACTTAACCCGAGATGATCCAAGTCGAACAAAATAGTGTTTATCTTAGTGTATAAAAAGAAAACTCAAAAAGAAATTAACTTGGTTTTTTTTATAATATCAAACTAGATTTTAACTAGGTCACATCGGGTAGGCTCCTGTCCAATTTAATTTAAAATCCAATCCATGTAAGGGCTCAGTTTGGGAGGTCTCTTAACTTCTCAACTTGATCTTTTATTACCGTTAACAACTCTTTTAAATATTTAATTATATCTTTAATACTCCATATGTTTTATTAAATAGACGTGATACATTTTTGATTTATTGTCAATAACACAATTTTTTCCTCTTTTAAAAAGCACATAAATTGTGCATCAGATAATTTTGTAGACAAAACTGGACATATTTAAAAAAAAAAAAAGTTGTTGAAAAAAATTAAAAAATCATAAAAAATAAAAATTATGATTTGGGATGAAATCAACAAATAATGAAATTTTAGAAGCTAAAAGTGGTCTAAAACAGGTACAAGCATGCCATCTATAGTTTTGAGGAACAATTAGGAGTTTGATTGAAAAAAGATTGAAGAAAAAAGTTAAATTTGACCATATTTACTTAAGAGAGAGGTAGGAGAGAGAAATCATGTTTGAGATAAAGAAACGAGGTTTGTAGGAAAGTTATATAGACTTACATTTATTAAATATTAGAGAAAACATATCTTTTTGTTTAATTTGATTTTTCATGTTTATCACTGGGGCAAACAATAATTTATCAAATCTTAGATTGAAAATAAAAAATAAACTAAAAGTACAGGAGTATTTTTTTAATTATCCTTAAAATTTATTAAGGAAAGAAAGAAAAAGTTCAACAATAGAGTACCAAAGTATAAAATATAGAGAAATCCAATGATCAATCTTAAATTTGTTAGAAAAAATCATGTTTAGTTCACTTACTTTCCTTTTTTTACTCTACAATTCCTTTAGTTTTTGCAAATTTAATTTTAGTTCAAAAATTCATTTTCATAACATTTTCAGCCATTGAGTTTAATAAATAAAAGAGAAAGTCGTTTGAAAATAATGAAAGTGCGATAAAGTTGGTGAATGAGCATTTTAGAGGCAAACTCATCTTTCTTAATACCAACGAGATTTATTATACGAGAAAAAGTTTGATGGTGGGTGTTTCTTCCTATAAACATGCCTGAAAAGTAGATTGAGTTTCTTTTAATTTTTTTATTTGGTTGATTTTTATTTTTTGAACGATTTTGGGATTTTGTTTTTAGTACATGGAGGTTTTTATGGTGTTTTTATATAAAAATGGATTGAAAAATAGGTTCTTAGGTTTGACTTATTAACTTTTTTAATCCATCTCCATTATATGTTTCTATTAAAGGAGCTCTATTTTTTAAATAGTGATTAATTTTTTTATATGTTTTTAGTTGCATGATATTTCAAAGAAATTAGTTGATTTGTCCTAAACAAGATTAAGATAAAAAGAATAATCAATGTAAAATATTTGTGTACATATCTATATTTTATTTCTACTATGAAGACTAATTAACTTCATGTTTTAATATTAAATTAGTGATAACAACTCCTTTTGATTTATTAGTTCAGATATATTTTTAATTTGTTTTTATAAAATATAAATAGCATCTTTTCATATCTCAATTTAAAAAATATTAATTGTTGAACTTTATAATTTATTTTGGTGTGTTTTTCATAAAATTATTATGGTCTCAAACAAACATCCTGATATTGGGTTGAAACTCAAATTTTGTAGCGTTAATTTTTTAATCATATCATTAAATAAAAATAGTTTTTTTTAAGTTATTAAATCTAGTGAAGTTCATAAATTCAGATCATGAATTTTACAAATTAAAATTATTGTTGGAAGAACTAATATTAAAATTAATATTTTAATATTATCATCAAATAATGTTTTTATATTTTAAAAAAATTATTTACCTCACAACGGAGTACAGGTAAATAGAATAGTAGAAGTCAGAACACGAGACACTAACGTCAATTGAACTAATTCATGATTGATATGCTTTATATGAGCAATTAAAATATCAAAAGATTTCTGGGTTAATTTTTAGTTCCCCGTCATTTGATGCAGTGCTTGCTATTTTTTTCCAGATTGGTGATATCTTCTGATTGTTACTTGTTGTAGATCTCCTCCTTCATCCACCTTGATTACTTCTACTAACATCAAAGGATTTGTAAAATAACTTCATGTTTTCTTTTTTGTTTTTAGTTGAATTGAAAAATAAATTTATCTGCTAAAATTCAGCTAAACTATCTAAATCCGATCTAAACTTGACTAAGTTAATATTAAGAAAAAAAAATTAAAAAAGAAAAAAATGTGTTACTTTAATAAAATTAATTAATCTAAATAGATACAATAATCTAATAACTCATGAATTTAGGAGTATGGTAGTGTTTAATTTTCAAAGTATTTTTTGTTTGGAAATGGATCAAAATAATATATATTTTTTATTTTTAAAAAATTATTTTTAACATCAACACATCAAAATAATAAAAAAACTAAAAAAAATATTAATTTGAAGTACATAAAAAAATAAATAAAATTTAATTTTTTTTCAAAAATATTTTTAAAATATCTAATAATCATTCAAATTATTTTATTTTGTTAAACGAAAAAAAAAAAAGTAGCGTACGAGAGAACCTTTGTTATTAATATCTCATGCAAAGTTTTTAAAACAACATTATTGTCGTCGTGAAAATGACAGGGAATTGACCTCTGCTCACCATTATTTTATCAAACCTTAGTCATTGCAGATTTTAGTTGCCTAAGTTTGATCCCTTGTTGAGTTCCTTATTCATAATTTTCTAAAAAAGTTTTTTTTTCTCCTTATTCATAATTTTCTAAAAAAGAAACAAAAAAAAAGAGACCGATCATAGCTTTAGATTAATTATGTGTTATTGGAAGAGATGAGGAGCTAGTATCATTCGTGCAGGTGTCAAAGTGATCATCATCATCCTTCCATTCCTTAGTCTCTTTGCTAGGTGAGCACTTGTGCATATTATTCTTAATTTTATTTGTTCGTAATGATCTTTATATTATGATTTTTATCTTAATTATGTCATAAAATTGCATTTTTGTGGGAATTGCTGCTTTAAACTCATAAGTGTAAACTATTTTGTTTCAATGTATTCGTTAGATCGGTGGTATGCTATCTTTCACTAATGAAATTCTTTTTATTGGTTTTGAGAAGAAAAAAAAAAGTATTTCTATCTTTGTTTTATGGGAAAAGCACATAGAATAAAAAGAAATGGGTGTATGATGCAGAGATAGTCATTACAGATTTTAGTTGCCTAAGATTGATCCTTTGTTGAGTTCGTTCCATTAATTATATTTCCTTGCAAGTCTTTTTTTCTCCTTTATTCATATTTTTTTAAAATTAAATGTGTTATTGGAAGCGATGAGCAGCTCGTATCATTCGTGCAGGTGTCAAAGTGATCATCATCATCCTTCCATACAGAGACTGGTGGAAAATGGCTATCGAAAGTGTTGGTGGATCCGCTGTATCTAAGATAGCAGACCTCTTGGTGGAACCAGCAATAAGGCCGTTCCGTTACATGTTCTGCTTCAACAATTTTGTTCACGAATTCATTGAACGAAAGCAGAGCCTTGCTTTAGCGCTAGATCGTCTACAAAATGAGGTCATAGTTGCTGGAAGGAAGGCTGAAGAAATTGAGAAAGATGTCAGTAAATGGCTGGAAGATGCAAACAACGAAATTGAAGGTGTGAATCCTTTGGAAAATGAAATAGGAAGAAATGGCAAATGCTTTACTTGGTGTCCAAATTGGATGCGACAATTCAAGTTAAGCAAGGCACTGGCAAAGAAGACGGAGACTTTGAGAAAACTTGAAGAAAATAGCAGAAAATTTCCAAAAGTGTCCCACAAAACACCTCTTCAAGACATAGAATTTCTTCCATCAGAGGGACTCACACCCTCGGAATCATCAAACGAAGCTTTCGAACAGATAATGAAAGCTCTCAAAGATGACACTATCAATATTATCGGACTGTACGGCATGGGAGGGGTGGGTAAAACCACCCTGGTCAAAGAAGTAGGTAGGGGAGCCAAAGAGTTGCAGCTTGTTGATGAAGTTTTGATAGCCACGGTGTCCCAGAATCCAAATGTCACAGACATGCAGGATCAAATGGCAGATAGTTTAGGTCTGCATTTTGACGGAAAGAGTGAAAAGGGGAGAGCAGGTCGGTTATGGCAGAGACTTCAGGGAAAGAAGATGCTTATAATCCTCGATGATGCTTGGAAAGATATTGACTTGAAAGAGATAGGGATCCCATTTGGTGATGCTCACAGGAGTTGTAAAATTCTTCTAACAACACGTCTTGAAAACATATGTTCTTCTATGAAGTGCCAGCAAAAAGTGTTTTTAAGAGTCTTATCTGAAAATGAAGCATGGGCTTTATTCAAAATCAATGCAGGTTTACGTGATGAGGACTCTGACTTGAACAGAGTGGCAAAGGAGGTTGCGAGAGAATGTAAAGGATTGCCTATAGCACTTGTGACAGTGGGAAGGGCTCTAAGAGATAAATCTGCAGTTGAGTGGGAAGTAGCATTTGATCAGCTAAAAAAGTCTCAATTTCCGGACATGGAGCAAATTGATGAACAAAAAAATGCATATGCATGTCTTAAGTTGAGCTATGATTATTTGAAGCACGAGAAAACCAAGTTATGTTTCTTGCTATGCTGTTTATTTCCAGAAGATTACAACATTCCAATTGAGGACTTGACAAGATACGCAGTCGGCTATGGGTTACATCAAGATGTGGAGTCCATTGAAGATGCAAGGAAACGAGTTTATGTGGCAATCAAAAACCTCAAAGCTTGTTGTATGCTGTTAGGAACTGAAACTGAAGAATATGTGAAAATGCATGACTTGGTTCGTGATGTTGCTATTCAGATAGCATCATCAGAAAAATACGGATTCATGGTAAAGGCTGGCTTTGGGTTGAAGGAGTGGCCAATGAGGAATAAAAGCTTTGAAGGTTGTACAGTAATCTCGTTAATGGGCAATAAACTAACAGATCTTCCTGAAGGATTGGTGTATCCACAGCTCAAAGTTCTATTATTAGAACTGGATCGTGGTTTGAATGTTCCAGAGAGGTTTTTTGAAGGGATGAAAGAAATTGAAGTTTTGTCTCTAAAGGGAGGGTGTTTTTCATTGCAATCACTTCAATTCTCAACGAACCTTCAATCGTTGCTGTTGATGGAGTGTAAATGCAAGGACCTCATTTGGTTGAGAAAGCTGCAAAAACTTGAGATTCTTGGTTTTATAGGGCGCGACTCCAGTGAAGAAATACCTGGTGAAATGGGGGAGCTCAAGGAGTTGAGGTTGTTGGACGTGACAGGTTGTAGAAATCTAGGAAGGATTCCTGTGAATTTGATTGGAAGTTTGAAGAAGTTAGAAGAGCTGTTGATCGGGCGAAACAGCTTTAAGGAATGGGATGTCGTTGGGACAAGCAGGGGAGGAATGAATGCAAGCCTCACAGAACTAAATTCGCTGTCTCATTTAGCTGTATTATCATTGAAGATACCGAAGGTTGAAAGCATTCCCAGAGATTTTGTTTTTCCCAGCTTGCTCAAATATGATATAGTGTTAGGGATTGAGTTACTCTATAAAAAATACCCAACTGCAAAGACAAGATTATATTTCGGTGAAATCAGCGCCACATCCTTAAATGCAAAGACATTCGAGCAGTTGTTTCCTACTGTGTCTCAAATTGTTTTCATGAGAGTGAAGGGTTTAAGAAATATAGTATTGTCCTCTGATCAGATGACCACCAATGGCCATGGGTCGCAAAAGGACCTCTTACAAAGATTAGAACATGTCAAAGTGGAAAAATGTGGGGATATTCGCACTCTGTTTCCAGCAAAATGGCGGCAAGCTTTGAAAAATCTAACAAGTGTGGATATTAGTAACTGCAAATCATTGGAAGAGGTATTTGAATTGGGTGAGGCTGATGAAGGAACTAATTGGGTGAGGCTGCGGCTGCTGTCATCTTTAACAACGTTACAGCTCCACCGGTTACCTGAGCTCAAATGGATATGGAAGGGGCCAACTAGACATGTTAGCCTCCAAAGTCTTATTCATCTAGAGTTGTCGTTTCTTGACAAACTGACATTTATTTTCACACCGTTCCTCGCTCAAAGTCTTATTCATCTGGAAACACTACAGATAAAACATTGCGATGAATTGAAGCGTCTTTTCAGAGAGAAGGATGAAGAAGGGGAAATAATTCCAAAGTCTCTTTGCTTCCCAAGATTAAAAATTCTTCGTTTAATTTATTGTATTAAACTTGAATATGTCTTCCCTGTCTCCGTGTCTCTAAGTCTTCAGAACCTGGAAGAGATGGAGATTTATTTTTATGGCAATTTAAAGCAAGTATTTTACAGTGGAGAAGGAGATGACATCATCGTCAAGTCTAAAATTAAATATGGCATCATCGACTTCCCTCAGCTAAGAAAATTGTATCTTTCAAAGTGCAGCTTTTTTGGTCCAAAGGATTTTGCTGCCCAATTGCCTTCTTTGCAATGTCTAAGCATCTCTGGCCACAACGAATGGGGTAATTTGTTGGCACAGCTTCAAGTACGTCCTTTATATTTCTCCATTTTTTTTCTTTTCTAATTTAAATTGTCAACTTCAATACATTGTGATAATTTGTTCTATCTTCCTCCAAATTTCGAAAACTAAAGTAATTATTAAGTTCTTTAACCATCCACTGAATTTTAAAGGAGTGAAATTGAGGCTTTTCCGCCAATTAATGGAAAATATTTGGACCCGATGATAAAGCTCCGTCTGAGAATATTGAGTTTTTTTGTTTCAGTGCTGCAACTTATGAACTGTTCAAAAAATTAATAAAGTTAGAGTCAAAAAATGTAAAAATTGAAACTTTCTTTTTAAATACAATATTCCAAATTTGTGTTGAATTCAAAAAACATATTTTTTAAATATTTTTCATGTTTTTGTTTCTACAATTGTTTTCACTTTTTTATGAAAAAAATAATTTAACTGATCAATAATCAAGCATTTTTATTAAAAAAATTTACTAATATGTAAAATTCAAATTATTTTCTTTTATATTTTTATTTTTTGATAATGTCATATTTTTTTTATAAATCGAATATAAAAAATTAACTTTTTTGAGTTAATAAGTGTATTTTTTCATGATTGCTTTTAATTTAACTAATATAAAATAATAGTTTATATTCAGTTTATCATAAATATGAAAAAATATGATTTTATATTCCCATTGTTTTTTTTTTTTAAGCAGGGATTTATGAATTTGAAAGAAATATCTATTGAAAACTTGGAAGGAGTACAAGATTTAATGCAAGTTGAACGTTTGGTAACTAATAGAAGAGGGGGGCATGAACTGTCGCTCGTGAGTTTGGAAACATTACATTTGAACTTACTGCCAGACTTGAGGTGTATTTGGAAGGGTCTCGTGCCGAGCAATTTGACTACTTTGGAGGTGAAAAAGTGTGACAGACTGACACATGTATTCACAAACAGCATCATTGCTAGTCTAATTCAACTGAAATTTCTAGATATATCAAATTGCGAGGAATTGGAGCAAATTATTGCTAAGGATAATAACAATGAAAATGATCAAATATTGTCAGGAAGTGATCTCAAATCTTCATGCTTCCCTAATCTGTGTCGGCTTGAGATCAGAGGATGCAACAAGTTGAAGAGTCTCTTCCCAGTAGCCATGGCTTCAGGTCTCAAAAAGCTCCAAATACTTAGAGTAAGAGAATCCCCTCAATTATTGGGAGTATTTGGGCAGGGTGATCATGCTTTGACTGTTAATGTTGAGAAGGAGATAGTGCTCCCTGATCTGCAGGAATTGTTGCTTGTACAATTACCAAGTATTTCCTGCTTCAGTCATGGATGTTATGATTTCTTGTTCCCTCATTTGCAGAAGTTGGAGGTGGATGGATGCCCAAAGCTAACCACAACATTTACTACTACATCAAATGACTCAATGAGTGCTCAATCAGAGGTGCTGCTGATTTGACTTGATTTCTGGCCTCTCGGTTAGTTTTAAAAGCGCACATTAATTACTATGAATTACATCTAACAAATTGGTACCCTTGTTTTCTTTTGATGCAGGGGTTTATGAATTTGAAAAAAATATCTATTGGAAACATGAAAGGAGTACAAGATTTAATGCAAGTTGGACATTTGGTAACTAATAGAAGAAGGGGGCATGAACTTTCGCTCGTGAGTTTGGAAACATTACACTTGAACTTATTGCCTGACATGAGGTGTATATGGAAGGGTCTCGTGCCGAGCAATTTGACTACTTTGAAGGTGAAAAAGTGTGACAGACTGACACATGTATTCACATACAACATGATTCCTAGTCTAATTCAACTGAAATTTCTAGATATATCAAATTGTGAGGAATTGGAGCAAATTATTGCTAAGGATAATGACGATGAAAATGATCAGATATTGTCAGGAAGTGATCTCCAATCTTCATGCTTCCCTAATCTGTGTCGGCTTGAGATCAGAGGATGCAACAAGTTGAAGAGTCTCTTCCCAGTAGCCATGGCTTCAGGTCTCAAAAAGCTCCGAATACTTAGAGTACGAGAATCCTCTCAATTAGTGGGAGTATTTGGGCAGGGTGATCATGCTTTGACTATTAATGTTGAGAAGGAGATAGTGCTCCCTGATCTGCAGGAGTTGTTGCTTGTACAATTACCAAGTATTTCCTGCTTTAGTCCTGGATGTTATGATTTCTTTTTCCCTTGTTTGTCAATTTTGAGGGTTTGTCAATGTCCAAAGCTGACCACAGAATCTGCTACTACATCAAATGACTCAATGAGTGCTCAATCAGAGGTGCTGCTGATTTGATTTGATTTCTTGCCTCTCGTTTAGTTTGAAAAGCGCACAATAATTACTATGAATTACATCTAACAAATTGGTACCCTTGTTTTCTTTTGATGCAGGGGTTTATGAATTTGAAAAAAATATCTATTGGAAACTTGGAAGGAGTACAAGATTTAATGCAAGTTGAACGTTTGGTAACTAATAGAAGAAGTGGGCATGAACTTTCACTCGTGAGTTTGGAAACATTAAACTTGAACTTACTGCCAGACTTGAGGTGTATTTGGAAGGGTCTCGTGCCGAGCAATTTGACTACTTTGGAGGTGAAAAAGTGTGACAGACTAACACATGTATTCACAAACAACATGATTGCTAGTCTAATTCAACTGAAATTTCTAGATATATCAAATTGCGAGGAATTGGAGCAAATTATTGCTAAGGATAATAACAATGAAAATGATCAAATATTGTCAGGAAGTGATCTCAAATCTTCATGCTTCCCTAATCTGTGTCGGCTTGAGATCAGAGGATGCAACAAGTTGAAGAGTCTCTTCCCAGTAGCCATGGCTTCAGGTCTCAAAAAGCTCCAAATACTTAGAGTAAGAGAATCCCCTCAATTATTGGGAGTATTTGGGCAGGGTGATCATGCTTTGACTGTTAATGTTGAGAAGGAGATAGTGCTCCCTGATCTGCAGGAATTGTTGCTTGTACAATTACCAAGTATTTCCTGCTTCAGTCATGGATGTTATGATTTCATATTCCCTTGTTTGTTGATGTTGGAGGTGCGTCAATGTCCAAAGCTGACCACAACATTTGCTACAACATCAAATGGTTCAATGAGTGCTCAATCAGAGGTGCTGCATATTTGACATGATTTCTTGCCTCTCTTTTAGTGTTTTTATTTCTTGTTTCCCTCAACAATAAGACTAACAAGTTAGAATGTGTATGCCATTCTTGAATTGGCTTTGCAGGTATCTCAAGTAGCTGAGGGTTCAAGCACTGGTTGCTCCATGCCAACCAGCACTTGTAGAAACTGGACCCGAAATAAAGGGTGGGAAGAGAAAGAGGAAGAGGATGGAGTTGGTCATGATGATTGAGTTAGATGATTAGTTTGCATTGGAATTTGAAAAACATGCTTATAATTATTTCTTTCAGGTAAAATGGATGCAATTATTTATTTTCTATCCTTTTTTAAATGCCTAAATTAAATCAACATATTACCTCGATACGCATCAGGTTCGTTGGTTACCTCTTACATGATCACCTCGATATTAGGTGATTTCACGAAGATTCATGTCTTTGAGTTGTGGTTTGGTGGGAAGTAATTTCAGCTGTTTCATTAGCTATGGGATACAATTTGGTTTTTTTTTTTTTGAAGTTTGTATTTTCATATATAGCAAGTCACTTGATTAACTTGTTATTGTGCGTACCGTCCAGTAATATAGTTTCTACATGAATATATATAAATACATGTGAATGAGTGTGTGTGTGTGTGTGTGTGTGTGTGTGTGTGTGTGTATATAAATTCCAAGATGTAGATTCAGTAAAAGGATAAATCCTCTAGCCTTGAAAAGAATTAGTGCTTGCCTTCGAGATTGTAATTTTGTTTTTCAGGTCTATTCAATTTAATATTTTATAACATAAATAAAAATAAACAGCAAATTTAATATATAAATGTAACTATCTCAAAACAATGTTGAGAAGGAAGAAAAGATTAATAGAATAAAAATAAAATAAATAGACTTTTAAAAAGCAAAGAGTTTTTAATGTTAAAAATATTTTTTATTTAATAAACCCAATTTTGTATTAAAAAAAACATAACTATTTTATAACTGATTTTTTTAGCAGACACAGTTTTTCATTTACCATAACACACATATATATTTTTTTTAGAATAGTTAACATGTCATATTAACATACGGTATAATTATATTATAATGATCAACAAGAATGAAGAATTATATCACATATAAAATAATAAATCAAAAGCATCAATGAAAAAGAAATTCTCTTTCTATTTGGGCTATGTAAAGCTGAACTAACTATATTAATTTTGTCTAATAGCAGCAACTAGTACATTAAATTTGGACTATTGTTGACTTAACCTTATCAAGAGTGCAAATACTTTGATTTTCATTTACCGTTAGCTTATAAGTTTTGTTTTTTTATAAAAAAAATAGATTAAAAAGTATTTTCATTCATATGATATTTTAAGTTTTATTTCACTTAAAATAATATATATTTAATCAATATAAAATATTAAAAAATCTGCACACGTGAAACACACAATTTATCCAATTGATCTTGAGAGTGTCAGACTTAATGAGAGTCTGACCAATCAATCATTTAGTCATTATGTTAACCTTTTAAATTGATCTTGAGAACATTTTTAATAAAAAAAAAGTGTTTTTTAAAAAATTAAATTATTTTTGAATTTATTAATATTTTTTTCAAGTTTAACAAAATTGAATTTATTTAACAAAATAAGGACCATAACTTACAAGTAAAAAAAATTGAAAGATGATAAAATTAAAATAAAATTTTAATTTTATAAATTATTTCAAATAAAATAAATAACAATAAAAAAATGAGAATCAAATTTAAATAGATAAAAAAATTTAATTAAAAAATAATGAAAGAACTAAAGTCGATATAAAAATCAAATTATAAGGGATAAAATAAAAACAAAAATAAAAATAAAATATCTAGTAATAAAAAAATTAATAACTAGATTTGGTACAACAAATAACATTATATTTTTGAATTTCTTCAACTTAAAAAAAATGTAATGCAAAATAAAAAAAAAATACTTTTTTAGAAAACAACCAAATTTTTCCACGAAGTGAAAACTGTTTTTCTTTTACTAATTTTTTAATAGTAAATAAATATAAAAACAAATCTTAGTTTTACATATCAGTTATTCCCGATAAGTGAATATATATATAATGTAATGTAACATTCCAAATGTGAATGATTTAGTTGTAAAAGCTTAAAATTTTATAAAGATTAAAGAAAAAAAAAAACACAAGCGGTGAGGAGTTTTTGGAGAACAGGAAGGAAGAGGCGAGTCATTCCACCTCTTAATTATAGTCCTTGCAAATCAATTCAATGCCCACTCCACGCATTATTAAAATCCTTTTGATTTTAATTTACCTAAGTTAATTTACCTGAATCATGAATCACATCTTATACTGAGTTGACTCAGTCGAGTTCAAGAAGATTTGTTTCTTTTTAGATCTTATTTGTTTACTGAAAAATAATTTTTAAAAAAAGTGAATTCCAGGAAAGTGAATTATTTTCTGATGTTTGGTAGAAATAAATTATTAATATTTTTTTTTCAAGTTTATTAAAATAATAAGGAACAAATCTTACAAATTAAAAAGTTGAATGAAAATGAAATTGAAAAAAAAATAATTTCATAAATTATCTCAAATAAAATAAATAATAATCAAAACAATAGAGATCAAATCTAAAAAATAAAAAGATTGAAAGATGAAGAAATTAAAATAATAATAATAATAATTAACATTTTATAAATTATTTTAAATAAAATAAGTAACAATTAAAAGAATGAAGACCATAGATAAAAAATTTCAATTAAAAAATAATAAGGGAAAAGAAAATAACAATAATAAAAATGAAGACCAAATTTAATATAAAAATTAAATTATAAGGAATGAAATTGAAAAATAAATATTCAAAACAAAATATATATATAGCAATCAAAAGTTTGATGATCAAATTTGATATAATTAGTAAATAATATAATATTTTTAAATTTTTTTTGATCAATTTTTTTAATAATAAATAAATACATAAAAATTTAAAAAATAATATTTTAAAAAGAAACACAACCTTAATTAGAAATCATCGTAAGCACACAATTATGCAAGTATTGACTTCGGAGACAGGCCCATTGCCTTAAGAGTAATGAGAGTTGGATATATAATAAAGGCCCAGAGTGAAGAAGTCCCACTTGAACTGAACCTAGTCGTAGGCTTTGGATTCCTTGAAAACCCATATGATTTAGGTGTCAAGATAAATGCTCGGCTGAACAAAATTCCTTGCTTTTTTTCTTCTCTCTTTTTTTTATTCTACCCATATAATACATGACTATTATAAAATAATCAGTTTTACATTCACCCAAATAAATCTGCTACTTAACAGATTAATCCACAATTCAATTGATCATATTAAAAGTAAGATTTATTTTTATTATTTTAAATAAAAATAATAAACTTGAATTGTATAACTCGGTTTAACTTATAGTCCAGTGACAAACTTTCTTTCAAGCATATTTTTATAACAAAACTAATTCCGTACCTATTCACATAATGTAATGAAAATAGTTAAGGGTACATATGTATTTTGACAAACGGTAAAGGCCCAAAACTGAAGATCTGAACCAAAACAGTCTAAATCCCTTCTACTACTTGAACTCTCTTGAACTAATTATATGCCCATAAATCCTATCTCTAATTAAGTATAGAACGTGATTAAAATTGTATTTTTTTTAAATTAAAATTTTTTATTTAAAATTAACTGTTTAATATTTTTAAATTATTTTGATATGTTAATATTAAAAATAATTTTTTAAAAATTAAAAAAATATATTATTTTAATATATTTCAAAATAAAAAAAAAATTTAAACCATGATTGTTATTAAACTTTCTAGCACCCTCTTCTATTTCTATGAAAACCCTATGATTTAGACATCACGACAATGACCTTCAACCTTCTCCGTTGTCCATTAAAAATGAGAGAAATGGATCAATCGATCGATGTTCTCGTATTTGATTGGACAAGATAATTTTCAACAAGTTCATATAATTTTTTTAGTTTAATGTAGGTGTTCGGATCAGCTTGCGCGTACCTCGACTAATCTAATAAGTCCTAAAGTTAATGACCATGTAAGTCTCTAGTAACCATCATATGAACAACCACAGAGCTCGAACCTGAGACTACAGAGAAAGCAAATCTCTTGATTCCAAGTTTTCAATACTTACCACCACATGTATGATTTAATTTCATATATTTTAAACCATGCCATGTTAACTTACTAACCCTAAAATTGTAGGGAACCCCGTGCGCGCGCGGGGACACACACGGAGGAGGAGATAAGGTCAGAATTAGAAAATTTGAAGTCCTTTTCCTTCCTTCACCCCAAGGAAAGGTGGCTGGCCTTGGTTTTTGTGTTGTTGAAAAGTCATAATCTACAACGTCATCTTCTTTTTATAACAAAATAACTATATCCGGCTCATACTAAGAGAGAGATAGATGTTTATTACACTATTGACTTGGTATTCTCATATTTCTAATTTGTTATGAGTGTTCTTTCAGAAATGGCTTTGAACAGGCATATTGACTTCTTCTTATATTTAAAAAAAAACTAAGTTAGCTGGTGTTAGGTAAGTTTCAATGTCCAATGTCTCTGTACACAATACAGCATGCATATATATTTTTTGATTCGAATGTTAAGATGTATTTTCATGTCAATTAATATTAAATTATCTTTCCAGAATATTATATCACTTTGATGTCTTAAAAAAGACTTAATAAATTTACTTATAAGTTGGTCTCGAGATTTGAACTAAAATAATAATAATAATAGAAAAACAAATCTCCTTGAACATCAAATCAACTTCTTAAAATTTATATAAAAAACACTTACTAATTAAATTGAAATCTATCATAAAAAACCTAATGAGAATCTCAGAAGATACAAGGCAGGATGCATGCATATATTTCCCAAGAGTTGTAATTAACAACAAATCATACAATCATTTTGATAATAGTTGAAGTGTTTTATTTTAAAAACCTTTATGAGATAATGATATTCCAATGAAAATAAAATTATAAAAAATGCAAATAAAAGCATTGATATGTAAAACTAAAAGAATAATCCAAGATAACCTTGAGGGGTAACTCAACTGGTTAGGTTTTGGGTATGCTCTTCAATAGTCACGAGTTCTAGTTCCCTCATGGTTACTAAAAGCTTACATGATCGTTAACTTCAGAGCCCATGAGATTAGTTGAAATACACGCAATCTAGCACAGACACTTACATTAATAATAATAATAAAAATAAAAAATCCAAGAGAATATATACAAATATAAGTCGAAACCTACCGCCATTTTCGTTAGAAGAACATAAACCTACTACCCGTGTAGTAAGTCAACTTGATATGCACTTGTAATTAAGAATATACTTAGAGTATACACGGGACCAACCTACATGTGATATTTAATACTGAAGATAGGTAGGCAGAAGCTAATTCATTTGTAGAATTCGATGTTTATCTCTCTGGATTAAATAATTATATTCTTTGCTTCGTATCGGCTGGCAAGAATCGAGAGGTAATTCATTAATCGCAAGATCAATCTTTGCTATTGATTTTTCATTAATCGCAAGATCCATATTCCATTTAGCTTTATTCATGTAAATATTTTTATAGATTTCGACTTGTTCAGTGATTTCAATGTAAATGTACTAGAATCTTTTGCAATAAAATAAATTATAATTAAATCTTTGAATAAATTCATTCATTCATCAACGTTATGTTACTGAAACGACATTCAATTAATCACTGAACAAGTTGATTAATTCAAACAGCACGCATTCAATCAATATAATGGTCTTGAAGATAAGTGATTAATGAACGTTAAACATTTCAACATGTTGGGATTAGAAACAAGTTGATTCAAACAACACGCATTCAGTCAACTACTGCATGTAGAATAAAAACTTGGATTTATCGTTCACCTAACCACTTTGTAATTTTATGGATTGCTTAGCACATACTTCGATATGATCTTAATTACTATTCACTATCATGTTGCTTAATATTGATCGGTTATGTTATTATTGGAAATTCGAATTCCACGAAGAAAACTATAAGGCATGATCGGTTTTGGACGAGGATGACTTGATTTGAAAATAAAAATAATAATTATGATAAGTGAAAGATGGCTTAAGAGTCTAATCACTGCTATTCATGATTTATTTTGTAAGAAGATGGATTTTATCCATTATTTGGTACCTATACTTTTTTTTTTTATTGGAGCCTCTTATGTTTTTTTATAATTGATTGAGTCCCTCTACTCTTTTTTTTTGTTTTGTAATAGTCCTTCCATCATAATACTATGATTTCATGCGCTTACATGGAGTTTTCTTTTAGATACTAAATTGAATGCTTGACGACGCATGATCCAATAACTCCTATTTTTTTAAAAAATAATTCTCTCTTTTGATATGAAAATTAAATGATTAAAATAAAAAAAATTAATTAAAAAAAATTAGCCTAAACAAACCTAATTAATTAAAGTAATTAAATTAATTTCCACATGTTTATTTTCTTTTCTTTATTTCTTTAATTACATAATCCAAAAATGTCATGTAGGCATATATCAGTTTGATGTATTAAAAAAGATTTAATAAATTTATTTGTAAGTTGGTCTCCAAATTTGAACTAAAATAATAATAATAATAATAATAATAAAATCTCTTTGAGCATCAAACCAACTTTAAAATTTATATAAAAAAAATTCCTAATAAAATCTTTAAACTTTGAACTTGAAATTTATTTCATATTGGGTTCATATTTGAATAGTCTGGAAAATTAACCAGGATAAAATTCAGGTAAAATTTGGTTAACAATTTTATTTTTATTGTTTTTTTTTTATCAATAACAAAGTTATTTTTTAATTTTTTTATCCTAGAAAAAAAAAATTCTCAATGAGTAGGCAGCAACAATCAAGTTAATGACAAAACATATTTGTTTCCTCAGCTTTGCTTACAATATGGTCATGATATGGTCAACTATGACTGTTTTGTGAGTCATTGATCTGTCGCTGTTAGCTTCACTGCCTAAAAGATACATATTTAACAATTATCAAATGATAGATGAAGCCTATATCCAAACCAATCGCACAGCCTTTCGTCCTCCAAGTTCCTTCTATTTTTCTTATGTACACAATTAACATATCCTCAATTACCCTTTTGATTTTTATTTTTTTAATGAATTAATTATGTGAATAAAATTTATAAGAGACGTATAGGAGGGCATGAATAGCACTAGCTAGAAGTCAATGTATCAATGTTGATGCTCCTCAAAAAGTCAATGCTGGTGAAGTTGGTAGCAAAAATAAATAATAATAAAAACAAATTAATTGAGTAGCTACTAGCTAGAGAGCCAAATAAATTGCAGAAGACGTCACACCTTCATTAATTATTGGTTGTAAATGCCTATCTAAGGAAACAATATATAATCTTATGTGCAGAACTTGAGAGGGATTCACAGACGTTTTGGTCCAGGGAAGGCCACAACCGGGCCATTTTGTATTGCTTCTAAGACCTCCCAAAACAACCCAAAAGAAGATAAAGAAGAGAAAACTCCATGTTATTTCTTTAATACATCCTAGTTTTTTGGATTTGGACTTTTATAAGTTAATACTATCTAATATTTTATTTTTATCAAATAAAATAAGATAATATAATTTAAATTCATGATCGTTTAATCAACAAAATTTTAATATCATAATAAAAAATTATCTCAATTTAAAAACTTAAATTATTAAATGAAATCCAAGATATGATTTATATATTTTTTTAAAGGTAAAACATAGCTCATAAGGGTTTAAGTGAAGGATATTAGAGTATAAAACCAATCCCGGGATATAATATAAATTTCTAAATTTTAAACTTTCGGACAACAAATAATTAGTCGACAACTAATTTGTCTAGTGTTGGTTCAAATTCTAACTTTGTCAAAGTCTAAGGAATCCCCTCCATTAGGCCTTCATTAGGCACGTAGTTTCCCAAAATCTTTGAAAGATAATTCAAGGGAGAGAGGGTTTCTCAATATTATGAAAGGAAAACCAACATGGTTAGTACTGGGCATGACCATAGTGGAGTAATAATTTTAGGATAATCTACAAGGTTGGTGTGATCACATTTCCAAGCCCCACAAATTAATGAAATTTTCAGAAGCCCTTTTAATTTTCATATATGTTTGAATTTTCTTCTTATTCGTCCACTTGTTAGTTCCTTCACAGAATTTTCAACGAAGAATAAAGGAAAAAACTATGAGTATAACGATAAATTAATAAAAAGATTCTTCTATGGGGAATCATGAACCAGAATAATAATGAATTGGAAATGAGTTAGGTGTTGTAGTGGGTAACGAGTACCTCACTCGTTGATGAATTCATGGTTTTATAAACGTAATCATTTACTACTGTTCCTGCTCCTACCTTTCACACCTACTGCATGTCCACACAATCATTATTACTATAAATATTTAGCAAGTTTGCCTTCCCATGCATTCCATTTCAAGCAAAAATATTCTTGACTGCTGAGGTAGAGCCACCATTTATCACAGTTTGCAGCAAACACACTTTTTGTGCGATGGCAACACCAACTTCCATATCGTTCGCCGTCCGAAGGTGCGAACCAGAATTGGTTGCGCCAGCTAAGGCCACACCTCATGAATTCAGACAGCTTTCTGATATTGATCGCCAACTATACCTCCAATTTCAATCACCACATTACAACTTGTATGCACACAATCCATCAATGCAAGGGAAAGATCCTGTGAAGGTAATAAAGGAGGCAATTGCGCAGGCACTTGTGTATTATTACCCTTTTGCTGGTAGGATTAGATCACAGGGGCCAGACAATAAGCTTATAGTTGATTGTACTGGTGAGGGTGTCTTGTTCATCGAAGCCGATGCCGATGCCACGGTTGAGCAGTTTGGTGATCCAATTCCATCTCCATTCCCATGCTTTCAGGAACTTCTTTACAGCGTCCCAGGATCAGAAGGGATCCTCAATACCCCATTATTGCTTTTTCAGGTACGTATAGGACATTATTGGCTAATGTTTATTCATTCTTTCATTATTATTATCGAGAAAATGATTGCTCCGTATGCTTATTCAAAAATATAATTAAAACAATGATGGTAATATTCCATCAATTACATTCTCATAAAGTTTAATAATTTTACATTATATTAACAGGTGACACGCTTGAAGTGTGGTGGTTTTGTACTTGGGTTCCGTCTTAATCACCCAATGACCGATGCACTCGGCATAGTTCAGCTATTGAATGCCATAGGTGAGATTGCACGAGGTGCTCAAGCCCCTTCAATTCTACCTGTGTGGCAAAGGGAACTCCTCTGTGCTAGGAATCCGCCACGAGTTACATGCAGACACAATGAATATGGTAATGATGCTCCTGTTGCTGTTGATCCTACAGCCAAGGTGCCTGAATTCCACGGCCAGGTTCACGCTGTAGCCCACCGTAGTTTTGTTCTCAACCGCAAGGAATTATCCAACATTCGTAGATGGATTCCTTCTCATTTACACCCATGTTCAAATTTTGAGGTAATAACTGCATGCTTATGGAGATGCTATGCCATAGCATCTCAAGCTAACCCTAATGAGGAGATGCGCATGCAAATGCTTGTCAACGCACGTTCCAAATTTAACCCTCCATTACCAAAAGGATATTATGGTAACGTCCTAGCTTTGCCAGCAGCTGTAACAAATGCTAGGAAGCTTTGCTTAAACTCTTTAGGGTATGCATTGGAATTGATAAGAAATACCAAAAATAGAATAACTGAGGAGTACATGAGATCATTGGCTGATCTAATGGAGATAACGAAAGGGCAGCCTATAGGGTTACAATCATATATCGTGTCAGACTTAACAAGTATTGGGTTCGATCAGGTGGACTATGGATGGGGCAACACAATTTACACTGGGCCACCTAAGGCCATGCCTGATGAAATTTCTATCGCAGGAACCTATTTCCTGCCGTATCGATTCAAGAACGGAGAGCGTGGGGTTATGCTTTTGGTTTCCTTACGTGCACCAGTTATGGAGAGATTTGCAATACTATTAGAGGAATTGGCAAGGCATGACCCAGAAAGAAGCCAAGAACAACAAGAAATGATACCAAGCTCCCTATAAGACAGAGGAGAAGCTATGATATTATTCTATTCTTGGCCGGATAAGCCATTGGTACCAAAAAAATATTTTAAAGCAGATGGTGGCGAAGTTTGAATAAGCCTTTAAATTTATTTACTACCAGCAAGCCCGTACTCTTTGACCTTGTTGTGATTGTATACTTAGGTATATGAGTTGGAGTTGTAATGAAAATTTGGTGATTTGTGTGGTTTCAAATTGTTTACAGTTGTAAAATTTAAGTCTCATGACTATTATTTTGTTTAGTGTGCTATCACTTTTATATTCAATAATAAGATCAATATTTGGTTTCCAATAGTTTGATTGATCCTTGTTTCGTGAGTTAATTAGGGTTTTGATCTTTTATATAAAAACAAATTAGGGTTTTGATCAACATATAAAGGCCATTTTGTTGAACAAAAATAACTGCAAATTCATTGGACAACAACCGTTGATTTTTACTATTTTTTTGCCTGAGTCAAAGCAGCACCATAATAACTTAGGAAAGCTGCATAGAATTTTGTTTGAGTTACATTTTTAAGTTGCTTTTCGATGAAAAAAACTTTTTTAAAAAGAATATTCAAGAATTTTATCATTTGCTTCTGGATTTTAACTCAAAAGTTAATTAAAGTGAGAAAGCATAGAGAGGAAGTTGTGAACAAGAAATTAAAACAAATCTATCAAATACGGTTTATCTAAACTTGTACAAAGTGTTTTTAAACCCATGCTGGACTAGTCCGTCCGACAGGAAATTTGCTGACACGACCACATAACTTTTTTGAATTGAAACTATAATAAGTTCAATTAAAAAAAAATATTTGGTTTTTAATAAGGTATAGTTAAATTAAAATTTTAATTTCTTTCTAATTTTTTATAAATTATCAGTTTCGCTAAAAAGTATAATGAGTTTAATTTCAACTATAATAATAATGATTTTATAATATTTAGAAAGAGATAGAGTTTTTCCCCCCCGATTTCTAGTTAATTATTACAAACAAGTTTTTAATGTCTTGACTATTATCTAAATAAAGACTTGGGGAAAACTGGAAGGTTTTTGAATTTCGGAGAGCCAAAAGATTTAAACAGAAGGAAGAAGAGTAATAATTTTCAAAGATTAATTTTAAGTTTTTTTCTAAATGAATCAAGTGAATGCTGACAATATTATCTCGATGATCCTAAAAAAAAAAAGTCATTGCTGTTATTTGACAAAAAAAAAATGAAAAAATATATAAAAAAAGAGAGAGAAAAAGTCAATGCTAGTGAGGTTGACGTATAAGAGTTTGCAAAACAGAAACTACTTCAAAAGCAAAATACTCTATGGAGTAGATCTAAACAAAACTGAAAAAAAAAATGAATTACATTGAGCTTTGTTAAAAAAAAAAACTCTAATTATTGAGTCACTTACTATTCCAAGTTTATTTAATGTAAAAACCTCAATAATTATTGAGCTTTATTACGGCACTAGTGTTACCTATAAAATAAATTTTTCGATCTCTAAGTTAGTTTTTGAATTTAATTGTTTTAGCAGGTCAATAATTAAGCCAAAAAGATGATTTTTCATGTCTAGTGGAGAGATGAATCACTACCAGAAAATCTACGAATACAAATAGAATCACTGATGAATTTTTTTCTTCAGTATTTTGGGATGATGTTTACCGACTAAATTTTTCCCATCGCTAACTCCGTTGATATTTACCAACATAAATATATCATCGGTATATACCAAGAGAATCCAAGTCGAAATAGAAGGAATTAAAAAAAATCTAACAGTATGATAACGTATAAGTTTTTGTGGACGCCGTTACCGATGAAATTACAGTTGGATTCAAACATGGAAGCCCATACAGTGATGTGTCACTTATACCAACAGAATTGCTGATGGATTGACAGACACAATAATTATGTTGGTAAATCCATCGATAATAGTTAATAAATGACCTGGTCAACGACCCTCCTCTCCCCTCCCTATTTCTTCTTCTTCCTTAAAAAATCTCTCTGCAACAAAATAAACACCCCCCACATCTCAACAAAGTTCATCATTCCGCAACTTTTCCAGTCATAACAACACTCTATTTGACAGCATCCGTGTTCTGATTGAAATTTTATTGCGGATTTTTCATTTTAAGTAAGCAAATATACAATTTTTTTTAATTTGAAAACAATTTTAAAATGTTAATTTTTTTATTGCATATTTTTTTAGTATATGCATTTTGTTTGGGTGTTTACTTGTTTTATTATTTTTTCTCCAACAAACTTGAAACTTGTTGTATGGATTTATGATTTTGTACGTGCTATGGTTTGTTTTAGATTTTGTAAAATTATATTTGTTTGTAAATTGTTGAAACTTATATCAAATTACTAACTTAGGTGTGTTGTGATGAAATAAATAATGACTTATTTAAGGGTCCGTTTTATATTTTGTCAATTTTATTTCCGAGTTGTAATTTCTGTAAATATGTACAAATTTGTATGTACGTAGATAATTGGTAATGAATTAAGAGAAGTATTAAAGTAAGTTAAATAATCTTGAGCTAAACCAATATTTTTGCAAATTTATTTAGTTAACATAGTTAATTAATACAATAATTATTTGATATAGGTTCGATAGAAGTACTCATGGATGATCGTTTATGGATGTATCGAGATTCACCCTAAGTATTGCAGAGGATGAATTATTGTAATGAGGTTTAGAGTTTTATTAATTACGTAATACCTAATCTGAGAAATATTAGTGGAGGCAGTATTAGGTGTCCATGCAAGATGTGTAAGAATAAAAAGTTTTTCGATTAAGATGTTGTAATGATACATCTTCTACACAAAGGGTTCTTGGAGGAATATATGTGTTGGCATGCACATGAAAAACCTTTTTTTCCTCATGAGACCATGGTCGAAAGGATGGTTTGGTCAACTTCTAGTGCTAGCAACGTGTATGGAGTTGTAAATGACAACAATAATTCTTATAAAACTATGGTTATGGATGCGATGAGAATGAATTAGGGTCATACCGATCAATATCCAATCATAAATGAAGAACCTACATGTTGTTACCCAATTTTGACCCACCTTTCTGATAAAATTTTTGAAAATAAAAAAATAGCAAAAAACAACAAAAATCCAAAAAATATGTTTTTTCAATGTATTTGCATTATTTTTAGCATTTTCAACATCGTCTCAAAAGAATTTAAATTTTCAAAGGTCTTTTGAATGCGTTTGAATTTTCATGCGTTTGAATTTTCATGCGTTATATTTTAAAATAAATGATTTTCCTCATTTGAGTCAATGTTGATAAGAAAAATCTAAAAAAAAATAAGAAAAATCAAATTTACAAAAAAAAGAAGAAGTTGAGGGACCAAGTTTGGAAACCTAGCAATAGTTTTACTTATAAATACTGGTCTCCATAACACACACAAGAAGGGGGGAATTTTACACATTTGGAGGAAAAAAAAAAAACCTAACCCTAAAACTTCATCTCTTTCAAACCAGCCCTCGCTCACCATCTTAAAGAAAGGAGCCGCAGCCCCCCGCTCTGATTTTGTTTGGAAATGAAACCGCCATCCCCCCCGGGGGTTTTTGGGTTTTTTTTGCTCTCCCAGAACCAAAGAGCCAAGGACCCCCTGCCATTTCATTTCTTCTCCCTTCTTTCGGCCGGTTCCACCATCTCCTCCCACTCTCCCTTGCCCTTTGCCAAAAGAAAACCAGCCGCTCAAGCCCCCTTCCCCGGAGCTTTTGCTCCATCTTCTTCTCCTCTCTCCTTCGACCATCCTCCAGTGGCAGCCAAACACAGCAACATCCCCCACTCTCTTTGTCATCTCTTTCAACCGGTCAGCAGCAACGCCGTCCTCCACCGGCCTCCAGCAGCAGTCCAAGCACGACAGAACCCACAGACCCACCGTTGTCCCTTTCCCTAGCGGCGACACCCGCAGCTCCAACCTCCAACACTCCTTCCACAACCGTCAGATCTGCCGCTTGAAGAAGAAGGAAAGAATAACAAACCCGAACACAGCAGCAGACCCGAGAACGGACCTGCACAAAAAGAAAAATTAAAATCAATTGTTGTTTGTGAGTTGTTTCCCTTGTTGCAGGTGATGGTGGTCCTCACCGACAATGTAGGAAGACACAGAAGAAGAAGACGTTCCTGATCTACCGGTTTTGCTACCTTCATCGGCGGCGGCGCGTGAACCCAAGCGCTGCCAGTGACGGTGACGCGTGGAGCAACGCGCCGTTGCTGTTTTTTCAGTTTCAGAGGGCTTCCCGACACTGTTCCTGAATTTTTTGGGGTTCATTTTGTAAATTTAAAATTGTTTAATGTGTTGTTTGGTTTATTTTGAATTTTGATTGATTTGTAATCATGTAATGGGTGTGTGCTTAAACATAGTAAAAGGAAAGTGTTTGAGTGGGTGCTTTGTTATTATTTTTATGTATGTGTTTGTCGCACGTCACCCGCGCAGTGTCTGGTTGGCGATTTTTTGTTTCGTTTAATTGATTCGTTAGGAGTCGCCACCTAGTATTTAATTGAGGATTATTAGAAAACCCGAATGTACTGGTCTTGTTAGAGATTCACGGGTAAGGGACTGATTGTGGTTAGGGAAGGTATTAGCACCCCTAACACACCCTACCTGAGGTAAGCTGCTTCGTGACTTTGATGTGTTAAAGAAGTTTTAAAAATTTTATCTTTTCGTCGGATATTAGAAATACGACTTACGTGTAAGTTCATAATTCTTGACCGTGAACAAATCAAAATATTAAATTCTTCTTTATTCTTTTCAATTTTATCATAAAAAAAAACATCCATAAAACAAATACAAACACACATATACACTTTTACTATATTTTTCCTTTTTTTTTCTTACACACTACAAATTATACAAATTCAAAAACTAAAAAAAAATTACATTAAACACTTTAAAAATTACAAAACAGCCCCCTAAAACTACAGGAATTGTAGGGAAGGCCTTCTGCACCACTGGAACAGCGTCAGCAGACTTCTAGAGTTGCAAGACAGTGGCGGCGCATCTGTCCCACGCACCACCGCCACTGGCGGTGTGTGGGTCCATGCGCCGCCGCCAGAAAAAAAAAAAAGCAAACAGGGGTCAGTCACAGCTTGCTCCTCTCTTCACTTTCCTGTCGGCGGTGAGTATCACCGTCACATGCAACAAGAGAAAAATGCACAAACAGTTGATTTTAATTTTATTTTCTCATTCTTAGATCTAGTTTTGTCTCCTCTTTAGATCCATCTCATTTCTATTTTCTCCCTTCCTCTGGTGCTAGATCTGGCGGTTGTCGTCCGTGGCCGCTGAAGCTGCGGTGGAGATGGGCGTGGCTCTCCGATCAGGGGAAAGAGAGAAATGGTGTCTGCGGCTGAAGAGGGAGACTGTAGGTCTGTCGCTGGTTGAAGAGGGAAGATCTGCTGGCTGTGCGCTACAAGGTGATGCTCTTGGTGGTTGAGAGAGATGAAGGGATTCTGTTCTGTCAAAGAGAAGGGGCGGCTTCTCTTTGGTCTTGGCCGGATGCTATAAGTCGGCTGAGGGGGGAAATGACTCTAGTTTTGAAGGTTGAGAGGCTGACGGTGGGGAGAGACAGCCGAGAGAGGGAAGATGACGGGGAGATGGGGGAGTTCAGATGTGGCTGCTCTGGTTTGGGAAAAGAAGCTGGAAATGAGGGCTGTGTGTTGATGACCGGGGTGTGGGAGAAGGAAGGAAAATGAGTGCTGGTCTTAGGAGATGTGGAAACAGTGGGTGTTGTCTGTGAAGAGGAGGCTGGTCTGGTTTGTCTTTGGCGAAGAGAGGGGGCTGACCGAGAGGTTGTGTGCAGGGAGGAGATGGGGGCTGCGACTTTATTTTTTAAGAGGGAGAATGATGGCCTCTTTTGTTGGCTGGGAGAGGGGAGCCTGGTGAGGTAGTGTGAGGGAAGAGAGACCGAGGGGGCGGCAGTTCCAAGAGAAAGGAGAAAGGTTTTTTAGGGTTAGGGTTTTTCGTGTTTTTCTCTAAATATGCAAAATCGCCCCCCATTTTGTGTGAGTTGTGGACTCATATTTATAGGTAAAATGTTGTTTGGACCTCAAAATCGGTCCCTCAACTTTTCTTTTTTTGTAAATTTTGATTTTTCTTGTTTTTTCTTGTATTTTTTTAAAACGAGCAATATCAACGTCGACTCAATGAGGAAAATCAATGCTTTTAAAAATGACGCGTGAAAAGTCGAACGCGTTCAAAAGACATTTGAAAATTTAAATTATTTTTTAGACGACGTTGAAAATGCTAAAAATGATGCAAACATATTTTTTTGGATATTCGTTGTTTTTCACTATTTTTTGGATTTTCCAAAAATTTGATCAAAAAGGTGGGTCAAAAATTGGGAAACAATAGTGTTGTTTATGATAAAACTAAAAAGTAAAAAAGAAAAAAAAATTAAATGTTTTAATTTGCATTGAATTTGGTTCATATTTCAAAAAAATATCAAAAATATTTTTTTGGTATCGGGGATTATAATCTTATACGTAAGATGTATTCTTGATATTAAATTGAAAAGTTTGTTTTTTTTTTTTTTATTGATGCTAGAGCAATTAGATTTTCTTTACCTAATAAGATAAGGATCTCTTACCGTGGATGTCACACTCGAATATCGCGGCGACCAATTAAAAGTAATCTCGAAAATAAAAGAACAGATATATGGCATCTTGTTCTTTTATGGGAAAAAGGTCTTATTCAAGGAGTCGCCACCTAATATTATGGTCACTAGGAACCCTAACTGGTCAACAGAGATTCTATGGTACGGGACTGGTTACGCAAAAGGGAAGATGCTATCACCCCTTAAGCGTCCTACCTAAAGCAGGCTGCATTGCTAGTTTTGTCTAAAATTGCTAAGAATTTGTTCTCCTCTTTCCCTTTTTTATTCTTCCTTTTATGTTCCTGACTCTGGCGTCAGTGAACAATTCCTACAAATATTTCCAACTCTGGCATTGGTAAATATAGCACAAATCCAAAAAATACGATACTCCTAACTCTGGTGTCAGTGAATATTTTCGCAAAAAATGAATTTGAAGAAGAAATTTTCTATGTTATTTTTTTCTTGTTTATCCTTTATTATTATTTGCCCTTTTTTAGATGGAAATAAATAAATAAATAACCTTGCACGACATATTTGCATTAAACAATAATAATCCGCAGATTGAGCACATAGCTAAAAAAAATACAAGCACAAAGAAAAGAAAAAAAAATAAAATAAAGTGCGAGGGGCCCACAAATAAATCAACGAAGACCCACAAATATTTTTGGAATTTTCTGATATCGAAAAGGGGCTCGTTTGGCCAAATGTGAAACTAGAATGGGCATAAAAATTATGGTCAAGGCATAAGGGGTAAAACCCAGACCCGACCTACTCCTTTTTTTTTGGGGGGGGGGGGGGGGAGGGGGCTGAGTCCAGCCATGCGTGAAAGGTTTATGTATGCATGCAACAGTAACCAGCTAATTAATTTAGGAAGCAAGGAAGGAAACTTACCTAGACATGCGACTGCTGGAGGTGAAGTCGAGGGAGACTGGGCTAAAAAAGAGGGTTGAGGGGGGCGGCGGCTAGTATAGGGTTCGCCGCCCCCTTCTTTTTTTTTTATTTTTTATGTTTCTCTCTTTTAGGGTTTCTGGTAATAGCCTCTCTTGGGGTCTCTTCTTTTAGGGTTTCTCTTTAATCGTCCCCCCTTTTTCATACCCTGAGATCTGTATTTATAGTGTCAGAGTCCCTTCGCGTGTGAGAAACCAAGTTTCAATCAAACTCATTCTCTTCTTTGAAGTTTGAATTTGATTAAGAATCAAATTTGAAAGCGGATAACTATCATTATCTTGAAGACAAGGATTATCTCGAAGATAGGGATTATCTTGAAGATAAAGATAGAATGACAAAAGTACATTGTAGTCCTAAATTTTCACGGAAGTTGACAAATCACACTTTTCATCAAAATAAATCTCTGATCTTTTAATTTTTCATTTCAAACCCTGTAAAAATTAAATTAAAAGCGAATGGGCCAAAATTGGGTTACAACAGTGGAGAACTATTTTTTTTTTTTTACAAAATCATTGGCAGGACAACTTTCAAAATCTTTTAAATCACATCAAATCACGAAGTAGCTTACTTCAGGTAGGATGTGTTAGGGGTGCTAATACCTTCCTTAACCACAACCAGTCCCTTACCCGTGAATCTCTAACAAAGACCAGTACATCTGGGTTTTGTAGAATACTAGGTGGCCACTCCAAAAGAATCAAGCAAACGAACAAAAATCACCAAACGACGCCACGAGGGTGATGTGCGACACTACATACTTAGATTAAATAATTCTATTCTTTGCTTCGTATCGAGTGGCAAGAGGTAACTCATTAATCGCAAGATCAATCTTTGCTATTGGTTTTTTGAAATTCTTCATATCCATATTCCATTAGCTTTATTCATGTAAATATTTTGATAGATTTCAACTTGTTTAATGATTTCAATGTAAATGTATTAGAATCTTTTGCAATAAAATACTGTAGAATGACAACTATTGCTACCCAATTTTTGACCCATCTTTTTGATAAAATTTTTAAAAAATTCAAAAATAGCGAAAAACAATGAAAATTTAAAAAATATGTTTTTAATATGTTTGCATCGTTTTTAGCATTTTCAGCATTGTCTCAAAAGAATTTAAATTCTCAAAGGTCTTTTGAACGCGTTCGACTTTTCACGTGTCATTTTTAAAATCATTGATTTTCCTCATTGAGTCGACGTTGTTATTGCTCGTTTTTAAAAAATACAAAAAAATAAGAAAAATCAAAATTTACAAAAAAGAAGAAGTTGAGGGACCATGTTTGAGGATCAAAGAATATTTTGCCTACAAATATAAGTCTCTAACAAGGTTGTCAAAATCGCGATTCAACTCGTAAAATCGTACGTTTTTACGAGTTGATATAGACTTTACGTGCTAAATCGCTTGTAAAACTCGAAAATAGGTAAAATCAGGTCAAAATCGGGTAAAATCGTTAAAATCGGGTGAAATCGCATAAAATCGCGATTTCACCACCGATTTCACGATTTTACGCGGAAAGTTCATTCAAGGTAAAAGTTTCATGCTTTCCTACTTTCCTTGCGTGGCAGCCTTGAATAAAGCCACGTAAAGGCTAACTTTGAATAGAAAAGTAAATAATTTCTGGAAAGGTCAGGTTTGTTGTCCTTTGTATCAGTTTCCTTTTACCTTGAATGAACTTTCTGCACTCTTTCTGACTTGGTAACCGTGGTTCTTTCTTCTCACATGAATTGCTACTTTCCACGTTGAGTTTTTTGTTTGTAGTTGAAAAATAGGTTTTTTTTCTATTTTTTTTTTAAATTATTTTTGTTTTTTTTAATATTAATATGGTCGGAAAGTTAAATTTGTAATTTTTTCTCTATTAAGCTAGCGTGATTTGCTAGTTTGTCAAATAACTCAGGTTATTTTTTTTTATAAATTTAGTGGGGTGTTTTTTTTTAATTAAATTTGACTTTTTTATAGTTTATATTTTCTTATAAAATTAAAAATAATAATTTTACAGAAAAATCATGCTATTAAACTTTATAAAATAACAAAAATTATAAGGTGTAGGATAACTATTATTCACCCATAAATTTTTATTTGAAACATAAATTTTTTTTAATGTATTTTAAAATTCCTTACGATTTTACGATTTTACGATCCGTTTTTACGATCCGAGTTTGATTTGCATGTTCCGTGCCGTGTTAAAATCGCGATTTTGACAACCTTGGTCTCTAACACAAAAAAACGGAGGGATGGGGCAATTTTTCACAATTTGAAGAACCACACAAAACCCTAAACCACAAAAAACCCTAAAAATTTGAACCCTTTCTTTTCCCTCACGAAAGCCGCCGCTCATTCCCTTTCTTTACCAAAAACAAGCCGCCCCTCCTGGCTTTGAAATAACCTTTGCTAGGATCACACCCCACTGGGGGCAAGTGCGAGAGATATAGAAAAAAAATCAATTATTGAAAGTGCCTCAAATGAACCATGGGGCATCAAAACAAAATTTCTCAACGGTCAAAGGTGCCCAAATTAACAAAGATGGGGGCATGAAGAAAAATTCAAAGGATCTAAAAGATTTGAGTTTCTATAAAATAACTGATATGATGATACTCAACCAAGTGAAGAATGAAGAAAACAAAGAGAAAGAGCCCAAGACCAACACTGAGGGGCACAATAGACCATTTTGGAAAGACATTCCAAAGATAAAAGGTCATGAAATAAGAACTAGTGATTATTAGTCTTGAAATTCCTTAAACATCTTTTGAGCTTATAAAAGTCATTTTTCTTCATAACCAAGAGCCCAAGCCTATGTTACGTGCCTAATCAAGCCCTTTCTGATCAAAGGCAAGCAATTTGGATTGGTAGGCAATGTTTTCTCATGCGAACCACATCATTATTCATTCAAATAAAATGAATGCTTTGAAAATCGGTTCTTTGTAACCCTCAAATTGAAGTTTGAACCTCTTGACCAACAAAATATCATTTCATATTTTCACCAAAAGAAAAACAAAAAGTTTTCATCACTTCTGAAAACCTCTCCATAGGAATCACTTGAATTTCTTTAGAATGAGTTTGCTTTGAATCGATGTAAAAATGATTTATGTGTCTGGAATAGCTTTGAAATTCCAAAATTTCTGCATGAAAACAACTCCTTGTCAAACCTTCCTTCACATAGCCTCATCCCCAAACCGAATTGAATACTTGGGGGCATGATCAATTTGGGGGGCAATCGAAAACACCTGATAGGGCTGGCTCCATGATTCCCTTTCTAAGAAAAATATCGGGCAAAATTGACAACCCTTGAGATAAAGGGTGGAGGACAAAGAAGTATGATGATATCAAGTCCTTCCTAGAGGTCAATATCACAAGACATAACTCAAGTAAGCAAGAGCGAAAAGACCATCAAAGTTTGCTACCAAGACTCAAACTTTTGAGAAAGGAAGACTTCATGAGGAAAAGGGGAACCTATATTTCTCAGGTAAGTATACATGCATATTGATCATAATGCATTGCTTTCAACATTGTCAGATCGGTGTTTCACCATCACCTTTTGCGTAGTGCATTTTCTAACCCTACCTTATTTCGAGTGCGCCTTTGAGCCTTTACTTCTTTTTTAGAGCGCCATTGAGCCCTCACCTCTCAGGTAGGGCGTTTTCTAATCCTACCTCCTTTCAAGTGCACCTTTGAGCCCTTATCTTTCAAGTAGTGTTTCCTAACCTTGCCTTATTTTGAGTGCATCTTTGAGCCCTCATCTCCCTTCAAGCTTTATCATGTCATCAAG
The DNA here is from genome assembly GCA_007827005.2 of Populus simonii. NCBI lineage: Eukaryota > Viridiplantae > Streptophyta > Magnoliopsida > Malpighiales > Salicaceae > Populus > Populus simonii. The sequence continues at coordinate 49,381,495 of CM017464.2, read as the reverse complement.
ACATCACACTATTCTCTTTTTTCACTTGGGTAGGTCACCCATTATAATGAGACCATCATTTTTTCTGAGTAGGTCACCTATTACAATGAGACCACTCTTCCCTTTTTTTTCCCCTTGGGTAGGTCATCCATACCATCATTTTTTCTAGGTAGGTCACCCATTACAAATGAGACCATTCTCCATGTTTTTTTTTTATCTAGGTAGGTAACCCATTACAATGAGACCATTCTTCCACCTAGGTAGGTCACCCATAACAATGAGACCACTCTTCCTTTTTTCTCCTTGGGTAGGTCACCTATTACAATGAGACCATTCTTCCACCTAGGTAGGTCACCCATTATAATGAGACCACTCTTCCTTTTTTCACTTGGGCAGGTCGCCCATAAAATAGACCAGGGTAAGTGTGTGTGGGTGGTCACCCCTGAAAATAGACCAGTGTGAGTGTGTAGGCTGGTCGCCCCTGAAAATAGACTAGCGTGAGCATGTGTGGCTAGGTCGCCTGTGAAAATAGCCCAGTATGAGCATGTGAGCAGGTCGCTCGTGAAAATAGACCACTGCGAGTATGTGTGGGCAGGTCGCCCGTTAAAATATACCATTGTGAGTGTGTGAGCTGGTCACCCCTGAAAATAGACCACTGTGAGAGCATCTCAAATGGAGAAGCTAAATGGATAGCCAAAAATAAAAAATTAATATTTTGGCTTTTCTTTGCTTGTTTTTCATACTCCAAGGGGAAAGCCAAACAAAATGCTAAAATGCCTTTTCTTTCCCACAAAAGCTATTCCTACATATCTCTTAAAAAAGACAAAATTAACAAAGTGGGGCCAACAAAAAAATAAGCCAATTAAATCTAGCCATGTGGAAAAAAAATTAACATCAAAATCATTAAAAAAATAAAACACTTATTTATTCCACTCTAATAGAATTAGCTTTTCAAATGGCTTTTTTCCATTGGAATATGCATAGTAAAAAAAGCTATATTTATACTATTCAAAATGTTATTTTATCAATTGCCTATTTGAAATAGCATGTCCCATTGGAGATGCTCTGAGCATGTGTGGGTAGGTCGCCCATGAAAATAGACTAATGTGAGTGTGTGGGCAGGTCACCTGTGAAAGTAGACTGATTTTCTTCATAAGGATAGGTCGCCCAAAATAATGAGACCATTTTCCTTTTCTTTTCTTTACAAAGCTTACTGTTTGACTTAATTCAATTTAATCTTTGTCCCACATTCACCTTATATATATAATTATTTGTCCCTTTTTTTGTAAATTAAAATACAGGAATTTACCCGGGAGTTACAGACCATGTTTGAGGACCAAACAATATTTTACCTATAAATATGAGTCTCTACCACACAAAAACAGAGGGAGGAGGCAATTTTTCACAATTTGAGGAACCACAAAAAATGCTAAAAATTTGAATCCTTTCTTCTCCCTCACGAAAGCCGCCGCTCATTCCCTATCTCTACCAAAAACAAGCTGTCGCCCCACTGGCTTTGAATTTTCTCTCCCAAGACCAGCAACTCTCTTCTTCGTCCCCACACATGCCTGACCACGACTTCCTCTTTATCCCCAACAACAGCATCTTCGTCTTCTCTCAACCCCGATCTGTCTTCCTTTCCTTCACAGACCAGCCAAGACAGCCCCTCACTCTCCTCTCAGCCAGTTTTCACCACTAGCCACAACAGCGCCGTCCTCACCAGTGAGCTAGCATCCCACACACGGCAGCGCCCGGGCAACACTCTTTGTTATTTTTTGCAACCGGCCTCAAGCAGCAGCCAACACATGGCAACGCCCACAAAGTCAACAGTCGTTCCCATCTCCACACGACAAACTCAAGATCAGCTCAAGACACAGCCGCCTGATCTGCCACCTAAGGAAGAGAGAATACAAGAAAAAATCAAACCAGGAGGAAGAGAGAAAACAGAAGTGAAACAGCTGAAAAGGGAGAAGACTCGAATGAACCAGATCTGAGAAGGAGAAAAGAACCCTAAAATCGACTGCTTGTTGCGATGGGTGTTTTGCAGGTCAAGGCATCGCCGTCGGCAGGGAAGGGAAGAGAAGAAGAAAGCAGGTTAGATCCACCTGTTTACGGGCATTGCATGCGGCGGCGCGTGGACCCACGTACCTCCAGTGGCAGTGGCGTGTGGAGCAAATGCACCATCACGTTTCCTGCACCCTCAGAGTGCTGCCCGACACTGTTCTTAATTTTTGTAGGGTTTATTTTGTAAATTTCAAATTGTTTAATGTACTGTTTATTTAGTTTTGAATTTTTATAATTTGTAGCGTGCAAATGTGGATGTAAAAAAAAGAGAAAACAAAAAAATATAGTAAAAGTGAATGTGTGTTTGTATTTTTTTTATGGATGTTTTTCTTTTGATAAAACCGCAAAGATAAAAGAAGAATTTAATGTTTTGATTTGCTCACGGTAAAGGATTATGAACTTACATGTAAGTTATATTTGTAATATCCGATGAAAAGATAAAATCTTTAAAACTTCTTTATCACATCAAATCATGAAACAACTTACCTTACGTAGGGTGTGCTAGGGGTGCTAATACCTTCACTAGCCACAACCAGTCCCTTATCCGTGAATCTCTGACAAGACCAGTATACTCGAGTTTCCTAATTATCCTAAACCAAATACTAGGTGGTGATTCCCAAAGAACAAGCAAACGAACGAAAATCATCATCGAACGCCGCGCGGGCACGAGCGACAAAAACTTGTATTTATCTTTCACCTAACCACTTTGTAATTTTATGGATTGCTTAGTACATACTTTGATATGATCTTAATTACTATTCACTATCATGTTTCTTAATATTGATCGGTTATGTTATTATTGGAAATTCGAATTCCACGAAGTAAACTATAAGACATGATCGGTTTCGACGTGGATGATTTGATTTGAAAAAAAAAATATTATGATAAGTGAAAGATATCTTAAGAGGACTCTTATCCATACAAAAAAAATCTAATCACTGCTATTCACAAATTAAATTACTTTCATGATTTATTTTGTAAGAAGATGGATTTTATCCATTATTTGGTACCTATACTTTTTTTTTTATTGGAGCCTCTTATGTTTTTTTATAATTGATTGAGTCCCCTACTCTTTCTTTTCTTTTATAATAGTCCTTCCATCATAATACTATGATTTCATGCGCTTACATGGAATTTTTCTTTTAGATACTAAATTGAATGCTGGACGACGCCTAATCCAATAACTTCTATTTTTTAAAAAAAGATTCTTTTTGGATATGAAAATTAAATGATTAAAATAAAATAGCCTAAACAAACCTAATTAATTAAAGTAATTAAATTAATTTCCACATGTTTATTTTCTTTTCTTTATTTCTTTAATTACATAATCTAAAAAATAAAAGAGTTAATTCAATAGAAAAAATATCATGTAGACATATATGAGTTTGATGTATTAAAAAATATTTAATAAATTTATTTATAAGTTGGTCTCCAAATTTGAACTAAAATAATAATAATAATAATAAATCTCTTTGACCATCAAACCAACTTTAAAATTTATAAAAAAAATACGTACTAATTAAAATCTTTGAACTTTGAACTTGAAATTTATCTTACATTGGGTTCATATTTGAATAGCTTGGAAAATTAACCAAGATAAAATTCAGGTAAAATTTGGTTAACAATTTTATTTTTATTATTTTTTTCTTTTATCAATAACAAAGTTATTTTTTTATTTTTTTTCCTAGACAAAACATATTTGTTTCCTCAACTTCGCTTACAATATATTTATGATATGGTCACCTATGACTTTTTGTGAGTCATTGATTTTTTGCCGTCAGCTTCACTGCCTAGAAGATGCATATTTAACAATTATCAACTGATCATAGAGGAAGCCTATATCCAAACCAATCGCACAGCCTTTGTCCTTCAAGTTCCTTCTATTTTTCTTATGCATGCACAATTAACATATCCTCAATTACCGTTTTGATTTTAATTTTTTTAATAAATTAATTATGCGAATAAAATTTATAAGAGACGTAGAGGAGGGCATGAATAGCACTAGCTAGAAGTCAGTGTATCAATGTTAATTAATGCTCCTCAAAAAGTCAATGCTGGTGAAGTTGGTAGCAAAAATAAATAATAATAAAACAAATTAATTGAGTAGCTACTAGCTAGAGAGCCAAACGAAATTGCAGAAGACGTTACACCTTCATTATTTAATGGTTGTAACTGCCTATCTAAGGAAACAATATTATAGTATTTAAGATTTTTAAGATTTGAGATTTCATTTCATATAATCTTATGTGCAGAATTTGAGAGGGATTCACAGACATTTTGGTGCAGGGAGGGCAACAACCGAGCCATTTTGTATTGCTTCTAAGACCTCCCTGGGAAACACAGAAAAAGAAAAAAGAACAAGAATACTCCATGTTATTTTGTCCAACATGGTTACGAGATATTCATTGAATTATGATTTGTCAAAAAATTATCTTAATTCAATAACTTAAATTATTAGGTAAGGTCTCCACACTATTTTATACTTAATTTTTATCAAATAAATAGAGATAATGAGATTCGAACTACTGACCACTTGGTCATCAAAACTCTGATACCATATCAAATAATCATATCAACTCAATAGCTTAAGCTGTTAAGTGAAATCTCAAGATATGATTTATATTATTCTCTAATAAAATCAAATAAAGTAAACAAGTAAATCGATGAATATCAAATAATCATCTCAATTTAAAAATTTAAATTATTAAATTAAATTATGAGATATAATTTATATATTTTTTAATACATCTCTTAAAATAAAAAAATTTAAAAATTAAAATTTATATAAAATTATATTAACTTAATTTTTATCAAATAAAATATTAGGCACTGGTTGATGAAGCCAGGGTTTTATAAACGTAATAATGTACTACTGTTCCTGCTCCTATCTTTCACACCTACTGCATGTCCACACAGTCATTATTACTATAAATATGTACCAAGTTTGCCTTCCCATGCATTCCATTTCAAGCAAAAATATTTTTGAGCTGAGGTAGAGCCACCATTTATCACAGTTTGCAGCAAACACACTTGCGATGGCAACACCAACTTCGATATCGTTCGCAGTCCGAAGGTGCGAACCAGAATTGGTTGCACCAGCTAAGGCCACACCTCATGAATTCAGACAGCTTTCTGATATTGATCGCCAACTATACCTCGATCCGATTTCAATTATCAGGTTACAACTTGTATGTGCACAATCCATCCATGCAAGGGAAAGATCCTGTGAAGGTAATAAAGGAGGCAATTGCGCAGGCACTTGTGTATTATTACCCTTTTGCTGGTAGGTTTAGGCAAGGGCCAGACAATAAGCTTATAGTAGAGTGTACTGGTGAGGGTGTCTTGTTCATCGAAGCCGATGCCGATGCCACGGTCGAGCAGTTTGGTGATCCAATTCCATCTCCATTCCCATGCTTTCAGGAACTTCTTTACAGCGTCCCAGGATCAGAAGAGATCCTCAATACCCCATTATTGCTTTTTCAGGTACGTATAGGACATTATTGGCTAATGTTTATTCATTCTTTCATTATTATTATTATTATTATTACTATTACTATTATTATTATCGAGAAAATTCAAAAATATAATTAAAACAATGATGGTAATATTCCATCAATTACATTCTCATAAAGTATTAATAATTTTACATTATATTAACAGGTGACACGCTTGAAGTGTGGTGGTTTTGTACTTGGGCTCCGTTTTAATCACCTAATGAGTGATGCACTCGGCATGCTTCAGTTATTGAATGCCATAGGTGAGATTGCACGAGGTGCTCAATCCCCTTCAATTCTACCTGTGTGGCAAAGGGAACTCCTCTGTGCTAGGAATCCGCCACGAGTTACATGCAGACACAATGAATATGGTAATGATGCTCCTGTTGCTGTTGATCCTACAGCCAAGGTGCCTGAATTCCACGGCCAGGTTCACGCTGTAGCCCACCGTAGTTTTGTTCTCAACCGCAAGGAATTATCCAACATTCGTAGATGGATTCCTTCTCATTTACACCCATGTTCAAATTTTGAGGTAATAAGTGCATGCTTATGGAGATGCTATGCCATAGCATCTCAAGCTAACCCTAATGAGGAGATGCGCATGCAAATGCTTGTCAACGCACGTTCCAAATTTAACCCTCCATTACCGAAAGGATATTATGGTAACGTGCTAGCTTTGCCAGCAGCTTTAACAAATGCTAGGAAGCTTTGCTTAAACTCTTTAGGGTATGCATTGGAAATGATAAGAAATGCCAAGAATAGAATAACTGAGGAGTACATGAGATCATTGGCTGATCTAATGGAGATAACCAAAGGGCAGCCTATAGCGTTACAATCATATGTCGTGTCAGACTTAACAGGTTTTGGGTTCGATCAGGTGGACTATGGATGGGGCAACACAATTTACTCTGGGCCACCTATGGCTATGCCGGATGAAATTTCTATTGCAGGAACCTTTGTTCTGCCGTATCGATTCAAGAACGGAGAGCGTGGGGTTATGGTTTTGGTTTCCTTACGTGCACCAGTTATGGAGAGATTTGCAATACTATTAGAGGAATTGGCAAGGCATGACCCAGAAAGAAGCCAAGGACAACAAGAAATGATACCAAGCTCCCTATAAGACAGAGGCTATGATATTATTCTATTCTTGGTTTGGTACCAAAAAAATATTTTAAAGCAGATGGTGGCGAAGTTTGAATAAGCCTTTAAATTTATTTATTACCAACAAGCCTGTACTCTTTGACCTTGTTGTGATTGTATACTTAGATATATGAGTTGGAGTTGTCATGAAAATTTGGTGATTTGTGTGGTTTCAAATTGTTTACAGTTGTAAAATTTAAGTCTCATGACTTTTATATTCAATAATAAGATCAATATTTGGTTTCCAATATTTTGATTGATCCTTGTTTCGTGAGTTAATTAGGGTTTCGATCAACATATATATGCCATTTTGTTGAACAAAAATAACTGCAAATTCATTGGACAACAACCGTTGATTTTTACTATTTTTTTGCCTGAGTCAAAGCAGCACCATAATAACTTAGGAAAGCTGCATAGAATTTTGTTTGAGTTACATTTTTAAGTTGCTTTTAGATGAAAAAAACTTTTTTAAAAAAGTAATATTCAAGAATTTTATCATTTGCTTATGGATTTTAACTCAAAAGTTAATTAAAGTGAGAAAGCATAGAGAGGAAGTCGTGAACAAGAAATTAAAACAAATATATACAAATACGGTTTATATAAACTTGTACAAAATGTTTTTAAACCCATGCTGGACTAGTCGGTCCGACAAGAAATTTGCTGCCACGACCACCTAACTTTTTTGAATTGAACCCATAATAAGTCTAATTAAAAAAACATATTTAGTTTTTAATAAGGTATAATTGGATTGAAATTACATTTTTTCTTTGATTTTATATAGATTATTGGTTCAGCTATATTATAGTGAGTTTAATTTCAGCTTTTAAAGGGCTGGACTAGTCATAATTGAATTTGTTTTAGCATATCAATAATTGAGTGAAAAAGATATGGGTAGTGGAGAGCTGAGTCTTCTAAGCTTTTTTATAAAGAAAGAATCCTCACCTGTACGTCCTGAAGAACTCTAGACAATGATCAAGAAAAATTAAAAATTTCTTTCAATAGAAGAATGTGGGTATGAAGATTAGAAGGCCTTCGTTCATCCATCTCTACTTTAAAGGATCTCCATTACCATTTTAATTTAAAATTTTCATTTATGATAAAAGATATTTTCTTCCATAAATCTAAAAAAAAATTCTCATATTAAAGAGCAAAGAAGATTCTTTGAGTAATTAAGTAAATAAAAAGGGACCGAAGGATAAATTCACCTACTTGTCCTAGGAAATTATTTAAAATGATTATGTGGATTGGATACATAAGTTAACACCTCACTGAAGGAAAAAGTCACTTTACATCCTAATCACTGAATTAACAATATGCTTAAGCATTGCTTTCGTTCACCTACTGACGAAAACAAATATTACTATAAATTTGGACCAAGTATGGAAGAGCACGCATCCCATTTTGAGCCCGCATATTCTTGAGTACTCCTGCCGCGGTGCCATAGCCAGTACCGTTTGATTCCTAGCTGTTTCTTTGCCATGCCAACTCCTACTTCCTTAGCATTCAATGTGCGAAGGTGCGAGCCAGAATTGGTTGCACCAGCTAAAGCCACACCCCATGAATCTAAACTACTTTCTGATATCGATCGCCAACTATACCTACAATTTCAATCACCACATTACAACTTTTATGCACACAACCCGTCCATGCAAGGGAAAGATCCTGTGAAGGTAATAAGAGAGGGAATTGCTCAGGCACTTGTGTATTATTATCCTTATGCCGGGAGGATTAGACAAGAGCCAGAAAATAAGCTTGTAGTAGATTGTACAGGAGAGGGTGTCTTGTTCATTGAAGCTGATGCTGATGGCACACTTGAGCAGTTTGGTGATCCAATTCAGCCTCCGTTCCCTTGTGCCGAGGAACTTCTTTACAATGTCCCAGGGTCAGCAGGAATCATCAATACCCCGTTGCTGATCATTCAGGTACTTATCTATTATTATAAACAAGCTAGTATTGGCTTTTTTCTTCCTCTTCTTTTCTTGGGAAATGGCTAGGTTAGAAAATTTGATGACAAGTTCTGTTGCTATTGGGGTAAACGTTGAGTAATATTTATATTTCCCTTTCTAATTATTTTTTTGGCACCTGGGTTCTTTTAGCATGCAATATTTATTTTTTTTGGTACCTGGGCAAATAGTTGGGTAGGACTGAGCCTAGGTGGGTTTTTTTGATACCCACCACCCAAGTTAGGTTAGATGGAGGGTTTCATCCACCTACATACTTAGATTAAATCTCGATATCTTTTTAAAATATTATTATTAAAAACTTAAATAATATTCACTCATAAATTACAACGCCATGAAATAAAATCTATAAAATAAATTATAAATCTCAAAATCATATATATCAAAATATTAGACTTGGTATGAGTATACTGAATTCCTCAGTTTTCACTGCGCTCTACTCGTATAAAAACATTTCGGCACCAAACAGACTCGAAATATCTCATTTATGGTGAGACTATAAATGACATCGCTGAAGAGCATTAGTACCGGAGTCTCAAGGGACAAAGAGGGGAAATGGCTCACCATGGATCCAAAACACTCCCACCGGGCCCATCCTATCATTTAGCTGATTACCTCTAAACTCATCCTATCAATCCCTTTTTTCTATCCTCCCAGCAAGTAATAATATCTTGGTAATTTCCTCGCCACCAACTTGCTGGCTAGTTGAGAGTGACCTTAGAAAGTGAGGTTGGGGAAGAGTTACCTTAGAAAGTGTTAAAAAATCATTTTAATTTAATAATTTAAATTTTTAGAATAAATTTTAATATATAATTTATATTATTTTTTAATATGATCCTTTAAGTGAAAACTTTTAAATTTAAAACTTGCACAAGTTTATATTATCTTATACTTATTTTTTATTAAATAAATAGAATGGTGAGATTTTAACTCGTGACAGCTTAATTATCAAGATTATGATATTTTATTAAAGAATTATTTTAATCTAATAATTTAAACTTTTAAGTTATATTTTAAAATATAATTTATATTATTTTCTAACGTAAACTATTCTAATTTCAAAAATCCAATCATAGATGGCTTACATGCAATCATCCTCTCTGTTCTCTTTTCCTTCTTCTTGACGGCATCCTGTTCTTTTCTCCTTTCTATTTATTTTCCTCTGACCTTTTTCGTGTTTTATCGTTCTTCTTAATCTTTATGTGATACATATCCTAAGATATATCCACTAATTTGGTGTGTTCTCACATCGAAGAAAATGACAGCTAATCCATTTTTTTTCTTAGTTTGACTTAGTTTTTGGATTCAAATATATAAATTAAATTTATATTATTACACTAGCAAGAAAAAGATCTTTGCCCCTGACCGCTCCCCCATCACAAGATTTGTCAAAACTCAGCTAGTGTTCGTATATAATATTTATGTAATTTAACAGAAAATTAAATGTTTATTGTTTGTTGACATTGTGCTATATTACACTCCACTAATCACATTATAATAAAATACTAGTGATTTTCTTAATGTATTTTGATAGATAACACGCTTGAAGTGTGGTGGTTTTATACTTGGCTTCCGTCTTAATCACCCAATGAGTGATGCCATTGGCCTAGTTCAGCTATTGAGTGCCATAGGTGAGATCTCACGAGGTGCTCAAGCCCCTTCAATTCTACCTGTGTGGCAAAGAGAACTCCTTTGTGCTAGGAATCCACCTCGTGTTACTTGCACACACAACGAATATGGCGATCAGCATGATCTTGTTGTGGATCCTAGCGAGCTCAGCGTTCCTGAATTTCGCGGTAGCACTGACGGTGCAGCCCACCGTTGTTTCATCATCGGCCCTAAAGAATTATCCAACATTCGTAAATGGATTCCTCCTCATTTACACCCATGTTCGAAGTTTGAAATAATAACCGCATGCTTATGGAGATGCCATGCCATAGCATCTCAAGCAAACCCTAATGAGGAGATGCGCATTTGTATGCTCGTCAATGCACGTTCCAAATTCAGCCCTCCGTTACCAAAGGGTTATTATGGTAACGTGCTGGCATTGCCAGCAGCTATAACCAGTGCTAGGAAGCTTTGTTTGAACTCATTAGGGTATGCTCTGGAGCTGATAAGGCATGCCAAGAACAAGATCACTGAGGAGTACATAAGATCGTTGGCCGATTTCATAGAGATTACCAAGGGCCTGCCTAAGGGGTTACAGTCATATGTTGTGTCAGATTTAACAAGTGTTGGGTTCGATCAGGTGGATTATGGCTGGGGTAAGCCAGTTTATACCGGGCCATCTAAGGCTATGCCTGATGACATTAATAATTCTGGAACCTATTACTTACCCTATAGAAACAAGAAAGGAGAGCGTGGAGTCATGGTTCTGATCTCCTTACGTGCACCAGTTATGGAAAGATTTGCAATGCTATTCGAGGAGTTGACCAAGCACGATCCAGATAGTGGCCCAGCACAACACCACACTACTCTCCCTATAAGACACAGGCTTTGATATATTTTTATTCCCACTTGAGATTGTCTCCATATTGAGCTTTGAAGTGGACATCCGTGGTTTGAACTTTCAGCAGGTCGTGCAACAAGATTGGATTAGCATCTGCTTTCTTTAAGAAATTGTGGTTAAATAAATACTGACAAGTCTTATCCCTTCCTTATCCCTTCCTGGTGTTATATATATGGTTGATCGAACAGGGATTACTTGTCATGAAAGTAAGTCAACAGAGTGAATGTCTTCTGTAGGGTTTCCAATTGCTTATAAATTACATGCATGTATAAAGTCTTATCAGTGTTCTATAATTTTCTTTAAATTTGTTATCATGGTATCGTCATCTTCATTGTTTCTTCCCATCAATTGTTTTCTTGAACAAGTTTTATAAATCAAAATTTTAACTAATTCTTTGACTTGAGATGCTGAAAGAAATTAATTAAATAATTCTTAGACATTGTCGAAATATTATCTTCCGACTTGAGATGCTGAAATAAATTAATTAAATAATTCTTAGACATTGTCGAAATATTATCTTCCGGCTTGAGATGCTGAAATAAATTAATTAAATAATTCTTAGACATTGTCGAAATATTATCTTCTGGCTTGAGATGCTGAAATAAATTAATTAAATAATTCTTAGACATTGCCTAAATATTATCTTCTGACTTGAGATGCTGAAAGAAATTAAATAAATAATTCTTAGACATTGCCTAAATATTATCTTCTGACTTGAGATGCTGAAATAATTTAATTAAATAATTCTTAGACATTGCCTAAATATTATCTTCTGACTTGAGATGATGAAATAATTTAATTAAATAATTCTTAATTTAAAAAAAAACTATAATTTTAAAAAATAAAAATAAAAAGGATCTAAGCAGGCAAAACCACATAGCATGTACACTATTACTGCTCTGCATCAAGTACTATTAAAGGATGAGATGGTAAGATAATTGAGAGAAAGTAGGCAAAAGTAGTGACCGAAAGAAGCCTTAGATTTTCCACTGTTAAAAGCATGAGAACTAGAGAGAAAATAAGAGAATGAAGATAAGAAATAATGGCACGCTTTTTGGTTTCAGTTTTTTTTTACTTGGTTGAGAAATATTTTTGTAAAAAATTAAATTTTTTATTTTATTTTAAAAATACCAAACAAACTCTATCATTTAAAAGTATAGTAATTATAAATTTTGATTATAAATTATTTCACTTTACGTTTTTTGTTTTTTTTTTAAAAAAAAAAAAAACATTTCAATACAATTACCATCTTCCTTCTTTTTTTTAAAATGATATAAAAAAAGAACGTCATTTATGGTAATTTATGACCTTGGCAAAACAGTGTGGGAAAACGTCAGAAAAGCGTCCTATTATTTCTTGTCATCATTCCCTTTATTTCGGTCTCATGCTTTTAAGATTGAAGCATCTAACGCATCTTTCCGTCGCTTTTGGCTCCATTCTCTCAATTATTTTGCCATCTCTTCCTTTCACAGTACTTGATACAAAACCGTAATAGTTCAAGGATGGCTATATTTCATGGAAAACACTATTCTCAAAAAAAAAATTAGATTTTTTAATGTATGTTTATATTCTAAAAAATTATTTAATAAAAAATGGTTTCCACTCAAAGAAAAAATTGAAGTTTTTACAATGAAAAATGTTTTTTGTTTTCACAATTCTGGATAACACTTTCTGGATTTTTAATTAAAAATTAAAAATTTCACTTAACTTTTTTTTGTTAAGAACATGAAATTAAAAAATAATGATTTTATAAATTATTTCATTAAAAAAAAGCTTTGTTATTTGATGTAATCTGATTTTGACCCTCTTTTATCATATATTTTTTAAAATACAAATATTTCCAAAATTGCATTTTTGATGTTGTTTGTCCAATTTTAAGCTATTTCATAAAAAAAATCAACCTTTATGCTTTTCATACATGTTAATATTTTAAAAAAAAAATTGAAAAAATAATCCAAAAAAGGAAAGAAGATAATGAGATAATAAAGATAAAAATAAAAAAAAAATAAAGGGGAGGTATTGATTTGAACATTGCAAACCCCCTCCAAAAACAACTAAAAAAGAAAGATATAATTGTCGCACGTGTGCGACGTCACGGCGATCATCCTTATGAATCAAGAATAGTTGCCAGGTTGTTGGTTTGGGTTACTCCTTTGCGGCTGTCATAGCTGGATGGTGAAGGGTTGTGGGAATAGTTGTGGTAGGCTGGGAGAGTAGAGTTTGGAAGTGAGGTTGGCAGCTCATGTTTATTTCTCGAGAAGATAGTTCGATAGGGATGATGGAGGCGTGTATTGAGAGAGTGAGAAGAGGATGTCAAAGCGTCCAGAAAATTGCTAAAAATTGGTTGAGGAAGTTGACACGACCAAAAGATTGATGTCTTTTCCCAAGTGCAGGAGTGTCGAAGTAATAAATAACCCGGCAAGACCGGGGTCGAACCATAGGGAGGTTTCTTGTATAAATTATAAGCAACAAGAATACAACAACAATAGTAACAACAACAATAGTAGTAGTAGTAGTAGTAATAACACCAATAATACTATTAATAATAATAATAATGAAGAAGAAGAAGAAGTTAATGAGAACTTTGAGATGGAAGATTAATTTAAGGATTAAACAATGATAACAACAAATGTCAAGGTTAGAGGATCCACTAATGGTATTTCAAACAAGTATAGTATAAACTCTTATTATTCAATTGGAAACCACACACAAGGAGGTTCCAATCAGATTATAAATTGTTAACATGATTACATTAGTTATCTTATTCGAATAATGCTAATACTTGTAAATGTTGTCAGGCATTTATGATTATAACTTATGTTAACAACAAATCAAGTTCCTTTCATAGCTCAGGTGTCGGTTATACCATACAGTATGGGCTATGAAAGTACCAAGTATTTGTTGTACCAAGTGTTATACACCATAAATCTAGATTAACCATTTAACAAGTAAAGTATTAAAAGTGAACAAGATAACAAATACAAAGCATGTTAGTATCCAACATTAAGGTCCATGTTAAATTTATATTATACTTATTATTACACCATTAGTGTACCCTTTTCACCTTGACATAATTAACATAGTTAAACATAATGAAAGAAAGAAACATAAATAAACAAGGAAAGGAAATGAAAAGCATGAGCAAGAGATTAATATAAGCAAAACTTAAGCATTACAAACTATAAAGAGAGAGCAAGAGCATGATCTTGATCTGAACACCAAGATGCCTAATTACATGGCAAATGCCTCCTTTTATAGGCCAAAATTCAGAACTATTGATTTGTTGACTAATTGATGAGTGGGTGGCCACATCTTGACTTGGTGACAATTCTTATCTTCTTGTCTGCCAAAAACATCATTGATGACGTCATAATTTGAACAAACTTAAATCATGAAAGTTCTAGGAAATTGTCTCATCTTTCCAGGGTAAAACTTTGAGATCATTTGGACTTCTAGAACTTGAGATATGGGCTGAACACTGAACAGTGTTTGGGCTGCAGGACAGATTCGGACTTCTTCTTTGTTGCTACAATTTGGACTTGAAAACGGCCTTGTTAAATCTTGGGCTCCACATGAAATTTGTAGGCCTATGTCTTATCTTTCCATCCATATAAAATGGACCTAAATCCAAGATCTACAACTCCAGATATGACCCAATTACCGAACAGTGTTCCAGTTTGGATTGCACCAGCATCTCTTTTCTAAGTTTGGCCATCTCTTTGTCCTTTCAATTTCAGTACTTCAACTCATCAATCAATTCTTTCATTTATGTGATAGGCCTGCATTTAAGATAAACATTTACCATAAATTAAAGGTATCTTATATAATTAGATATGTTATTATAAAACATGCTTTACTTAAGGAGTTATTGATACTTCAAGTACAAAATGATGATATAAAACCTTGATAAAAATGCACTTTTAAGTACTAATCACACCCCCCAACCAGCTTATTACTAGTCCCTAGTAATTAAAGCGTTAAAATAGAAAAACAATTTGCAAATTCCACAAAGCAAGGCATTCATCATTCAACTTCCATTAATCTATCCAGATAAACAAACTCTCATTAAATTTTATATATCTGCTCAATATCTCTTAAACAAAATATTAATAAACCTTCCTTGTTATGTGCTCAATGTATGAAACATAAATGATGGGGCTTTTATTGGAAGAAAATAATATTTTGTTCTAATGTTTAAGGTTAACTTTCTTGGGTTGAGATTATTTTATTTTATTTTACTTCTTCTTCTTTTTTTTTCTTTTTTTTTTTTAATATCTATACATATAACTTAAAACACAATGCATCTTTAACCCATGTAACGAGCTTTCGGCTAATGACTCCCAGACCAGTTGATCTTAGGGCATTAGGTGTTGAGACACCCCTACGAGCTTAGTAACTCGGGTTGCAGATACTGATACGTAGATAGTGCAATGTTTGATTCCCTTAAGCTTTTCTCCTTAACCCATGTAACAAGCTTTGGGCCAATAGCTCCCAAGTCAGTTGACTTTAGGGTATTAGGTGTTAAAACACCCTTTTGGGCTTAATTGCTTAGGTTAGGGAGGCTACGAAATCAAACTTATCTATATTTTTATTATCATCATTTTCTTTTTGTTTTTTTGCAAATTATAGACTATCCCTATCCTTTAGTTGTTACCTTTAACAAAAGAACATAAATAATGTAATAATCCAATGTGCAACCCACAATCATATGTTAAAGTGTGTGTGTGAAAATAAAGGTTTAAGAATATTTGTTAAATGAGTATATGAGCAGAACCAAGTGATAACAATGTGAGAGTTTGTAAACCTGAATATTTCAAGAAGTATTCTAATAGGCCTTGTTATGAATATTGCAAATAACCATTAGAAAATGTTTACTAAGATGTGTCTCAAGAGTTAATAAAACTAACTCCTTACTCAGCCATCCTAATAACAATTGTGTCAAATGGTTTTAATAATAGCAAAAACAGTTAGTAAGTTAGTTGTTTTTTTTTATGTCAACTACTACTCTCTCCCCCCAACCAAAACGAGACATTGTCCTCAATGTCATAAGGTAGAAAGATAAAGTATAGAAGACATCACCTGAAACAACGAACACTGACAAACCTGAAACACACTTAAACAAATATAAGAAATAACAAAACATAATATTATGCTATTAATAAAACCAAAAGACACAAGGTTTCACAAATAAAGGCTCAAATCCAATCTAAGCTTTTTACGGCTTTCCTTAGTTGACCAATTTATGCAACTCATGGAAGGATCAAGTACAGGGATGAAAGATTGTAGTTGGTCAATCAATTGTTCAGCAGTAGCAGCAGAGATTATGATTTGTCATGCTGAAGATGTTAGAAATTCTTGTTCCACAGCTTGATCAAGAAAATACAACAAATTATCATAAAAACCATTAACATTTAACAGACCTATAGGTTTATGGTGAATGTGAAGTTGGGCCCAAGAGGAAATATGAAAGATCTCTTCCAATGTGCCCAGACCACCTGGTAAGGCAATGAAGGCATCAGCATGGTTAAACATTGTATTCATTCTATCAAACATTGTGGAGACCTGTAGTTCTTCTCCAATTGTTCTTCCAATGATATCCCATTTTGTTAAAGCTTCGGGGACGACCCCCAAAACTTGACTACCTCCTAAAAATACAGCTATTGCCACACCCCCCATTAACCCAAGGCTGCCTCCCCCATACACTAAATGAATCTTTCTCTTAGCTAGTACCTGACCAAGATAATTTGCTGATTCTAAAAATGCTATTTCCTTTCCAAGAGTGGATTCACCGAAAACATAAATATTTTTTATGTGATAACTTGAGGAACCTGCCATTTCTACACACTTCTATATCTGTCTAATGTAGGGGTTGAGTAGAAATGAGGGGAAGGAAGAGAAGATTTTATAGATGAGAAATTGAAAATGCAATCATATCACCTATATGTAGGCCAGCTGGAGTCTCACACACACACACACACTCTCTCTCTCTCTTTATTTATTTATTTATTTTGAAAATGCATGTGTATGTATAGGTAGTTGTGATTATGGCTCACATCTTCCCTTGGTTTTACGTCCAAGAACGGCTTAAATGCCCTCTATGGGTCAGGGATAGGCTTCCCATCCAGTTTTCTTAAAAACTGGCAAACAGGGTCTTTTATAATCAAATTCCTAAGACTAAGTGGATCACGTTCTTTATGGAAATGGGGTCATAAGTCTTGAAATGCACAATGCACATCTCCACCAGGATATGTCTCCAAAGTCAATAGAAGATTATCTAAAGATTCCTTATGTTTTGAAATAAATCCTAACTTTTGACAATTTTCACAAGCTTTGCAGAATGCATGCGTGTCCCTGAACATGGTGGGCCAATAAAATCCATTTTGAAAGATTTTTGCAATGGTCTTTTTTGACGAGAAATGACTCCCACATGCTTCAGAATGACAAAATTTAATGACACTACTTACCTCATTATCCGCAATGCATCTTTGAAATAATTGATCAGGACAATGTTTGAATAAGTTAGGGTCATCCCAATAAAAGTTTCTCACCTCGTTCAAAAACTTTCCTTTATCTTCGGTACTCCAATGAGTTGGCAAATCTCCTGAGGCAAGGAAATTGATATTTTTAGCAAACCAAGGCATTGAACTAAGAGAAAGTAAGGATTTGTCAGGAAAGTAATCATTGGTTGGTGTGATGTCAGATATCGAACCTGTTGTCACTCTTGACAAAAGATCCGCATCAACATTTTCAATGCCTTTTTCATCCGTGATTTCTTCCTGAGAATAAGTCATTTGCAAATCTTCAAATTCATCAAACTCAGTATTACTCAAAGTAGATTCAAATTGATCATAAACCAATTCTTCAATAAAATCTACTTCTTGTAAATCATTATCATCTCCAGGTTGCTTGCAAATGTTGAAAATATTCATCTTCAATGTCATGTTTCCAAAAGATAGCTTCATCAGTCCATTCCTACAATTAATTAATGCATTAGAAGTTGTAAGAAACGGACGTCCTAAAATAATAGGAAATGAATTACATGCTTCAACAGGTTGTGTGTCCAAGACAATAAAATCCACAGGATAAATGAATTTATCGACTTGTACTAACACATCTTCAACTATTCCTCTAGGCACTTTTACAGATCTATCGGCAAGTAAAAGAGCCACAGAAGTTGGTTTTAACTCACCTAGATTGAGACTTTGAAAAACTGAATATGGAAGTAAATTCACACTAGCTCCAAGATCAAGTAAGGTCTTTTCAATTTTATGTTCTCCGATAAAGCAAGAAATTGTAGCACAACCAGGGTCTTTATATTTCAAAGTATTATTGTTCTGAAGAATGGCACTTACTTGTTCGGCTAAAAAGGCTTTCTTTTTCGCATTCAGTTTTCTCTTCACAGTGCACAGATCTTTCAAAATTTTAGCATAAGAAGGAACCTGTTTAATAGCATCCAGCAAAGGTATATTGATCCTTACCTGTTTGAACGTTTCAAAGAAGAGTTGTGATTGACTTTCCTTTGTTTGGTTATGGCATGAGGAAATGGAAGTACTGGCGGGGAATCAGTCTTTTCTTCACAATGTTCAGATTCAACCCCTTCCTTACCCTCAGAGATTGACTCATCATCTTTCTCACAAGGTTCAAGAATGGGTTTTTCAATAACCTTACCACTGCGAAGAGTGATGACTGATTTGGCTTGATCCATGTGTTGGCTTCCAGAACTACTTGCATTCACATTGTATTGCCCCTTTGGATTTTGTTGTGGTTGAGATGGAAACTTACCTTTCTCTTGGAAACTGAGAGCAGATGTCAATTTTGCAAGAGTATCTTTAAAATCTGTCATGCTTTGAGCAAGTTGAGTGTTAATTGCCTCTTGCTTTTCCATAAATGCATGCAATGTTTCCTTAAGATTTCTTCTAGGAGGGGGAGCATAAGGAGGTGCATATCTATGAGAATTTTGGAAAATATGGTGTGCTTGAAACGGTGGATGTGAAGTTTGAGCATTATTGTTCTCACTCTTCCAACTGAAATTTGGATGATTTCTCCAACCAGGGTTATATGTTTGCGAATATGGGTTATGGTTGGGCCTTTGAAAACTGTTTAATGCATGGGCTTGTTCATAGAGACATTCTTTAAAAGAAGGCAAGGTTGGACAGTCATTGGTTGAATGTTCGTTGGTTTCACAGATTTGACACGCAATGTCTTGAACAGATTTTAATTGACCACTCTTTTTCAATTCTAGTGCTTCGACTTTTTTAGCTAAAGATGCAAACTTGGCTTGGAGGTCATGATCTTCTTTAAGGTTGTACATACCCTCACTAGATGTATGAGGTTGGGTTTTACTTGGTGCCTCATAAGTACCTGTGGTGTCCCAATTTTGTGCATTTTCAGCTAGCAAATCTAAGTACTCCATTGCTTCATTAGGGTCTTTATCTTCAAAAGTTCCATTGCACATCAATTCAACCATTTGCCTATCTCTAGGTGTTAATCCTTCATAAAAATGTGAAACTAATCTCCATGTTTCAAAACCATGATGGGGGCAAGTATTAAGCAAGTCTCGATACCTATCCCAACATTGATAAAATGTTTCTCCTGGTTTTTGAGAGAAAGTAATGATTTGTCTTTCGAAAGAGTTTGTTCTGTGAGATGGAAAAAACTTCTTTAAAAATTGTTGTTGCATTTCATCCCAAGCACAAATGGATCCAGGTCTCAAATTTTGTAGCCATGTTTTAGCTTTATCTTTTAATGAAAAAGGAAAAAGCTTTAATCTAATGGTGTTCATGCTACAATTTGAGTCATTATACGTGTTGCAAACCTCCTCAAATTCCCTTAAATGCAAGTATGGATTTTCTAAATCTAAGCCATGAAAAGATGGTAAAAGTTGAATAATGTCTGTCTTAAAATTAAAATGAGATGCATCACGAGGAAAAACTATGCATGAGGGTGCACTTGTTCTTGTGGGATTCATGTGGTCTCTAAGTGTTCTACCCCGAATATTCTCATTATTCTCATTATGAAGTGATTGATTATCTTTTTCGGCCATATTTTCTGAAAATGATGAGGATACCCTACAAAAGTCTACCACTTAATGTACGTGACCACACTCTCATGCACGTGTAGGAAGAGAATAAAAGGAAGAAAAGAAAAACAATAGAAAAAGAAACAAAACAAAAGAAACAAAGTTAGATACAAGAAAAAATAAAATTAATACTATAATTTGTACAAGAATTTACCTTCCCGGCAACGGCGTCAAAAACTTGACACGACCAAAAGATTGATGTCTTTTCCCAAGTGCAGGAGTGTCGAAGTAATAAATAACCCGACAAGACCGAGGTCGAACCACAGGGAGGTTGCTTGTATAAATTATAAGCAACAACAATAGTAACAACAACAACAACAACAACAACAACAACAACAACAACAATAGTAGTAGTAGTAGTAGTAGTAGTAGTAGTAGTAGTAATAACACCAATAATACTATTAATAATAATAATGAAGAAGAAGAAGAAGTTAATGAGAACTTTGAGATGGAAGATTAATGTAAGGATTAAACAATGATAACAATAAATGTCAAGGTTAGAGGATCCACTAATGGTATTTCAAACAAGTATAGTATAAACTCTTATTATTCAATTGGAAACCACACACAAGGAGGTTCCAATCAGATTATAAATTGTTAACATGATTACATTAGTTATCTTATTCGAATAATGCTAATACTTGTAAATGTTGTTAGGCATTTATGATTATAACTTATGTTAACAACAAATCAAGTTCCTTTCATAGCTCAGGTGTCGGTTATACCATACAGTATAGGCTATGAAAGTACCAAGTATTTGTTGTACCAAGTGTTATACACCATAAATCTAGATTAACCATTTAACAAGTAAAGTATTAAAAGTGAACAAGATAACAAATACAAAGCATGTTAGTATCCAACATTAAGGTCCATGTTAAGTTTATATTATACTTATTATTACACCATTAGTGTATCCTTTTCACCTTGACATAATTAACATAGTTAAACATAATGAAAGAAAGAAACATAAATAAACAAGGAAAGGAAATGAAAAGCATGAGCAAGAGATTAATATAAAGCAAAACTTAAGCATTACAAACTATAAAGAGAGAGCAAGAGCATGATCTTGATCTGAACACCAAGATGCCTAAATACATGGCAAATGCCTCCTTTTATAGGCCAAAATTCGGAACTATTGATTTGTTGACTAATTGATGAGTGGGTGGCCACATCTTGACTTGGTGACAATTCTTATCTTCTTGTCTCCCAACAACGTCATTGATGACGTCATAATTTGAACAAACTTAAATCATGAAAGTTCTAGGAAATTGTCTCATCTTTCTAGGGTAAAAATTTGAGATCATTTGGACTTCTAGAACTTGAGATATGGGCTGAACACTGAACAGTGTCTGGGCTGCAGGACAGATTCAGACTTCTTCTTTGTTGCTACAATTTGGACTTGAAAACGGCCTTGTTAAATCTTGGGCTCCACATGAAAGTTGTAGGCCTATATCTTATCTTTCCATCCATATAAAATGGACCTAAATCCAAGATCTACAACTCCAGATATGACCCCATTACCAAACAGTGTTCCAGTTTGGAGTGCACCAGCATCTTTTTTCTAAGTTTGGCCATCTCTTTGTTATTTCAATTTCAGTACTTCAACTCATCAATCAATTCTTTCATTTATGTGATAGGCCTGCATTTAAGATAAACATTTACCATAAATTAAAGGTATCTTATATAATTAGATATGTTATTATAAAACATACTTTAGTTAAGGAGTTATTGATACTTCAAGTGCAAAATGATGATATAAAACCTTGATAAAAATGAACTTTTAAGTACTAATCTTATATAATTAGATATGTTATTATAAAACATACTTTAGTTAAGGAGTTATTGATACTTCAAGTGCAAAATGATGATATAAAACCTTGATAAAAATGAACTTTTAAGTACTAATCAGAAGTTTAAAAGTAAAAAAATTAAAATTTGACGGTATATTTTTGACCAATAAAGGCCCTATTGACAAAGAAAATTCAAATTGAGAAAGAAAAGTCTAAATCATATGTTTAAGGACTCAACTAAATTTTATTGAAGGTTTAATTGAATTTATGGATGGTATGATTGCAAGGAAACATTATTTTTTAATTCATTTTGGGCTTTAATAGGAAGAAATTAAAGTTTAGGGGTCAATATAATTTTAAGAGTTGATTTGGTCAAATCAGGGACTTAATTGCATAAATATTGAAGTTTGATGGCCAATTAGGGACTTGATTAAATAAATCCAAAATCAAGGACTAAACTGGAAAATGCGTGTAAATAGAGGGACTGAAATTGACCGAATCAAGGGCTAAATTGAATAAATTTAAAGTTTAATGATCAATTGAGGGTTAAATTGCATTAATCTGAAATCAAGGACCAAAGGGAAAAAACTCTAAAATCTGGGGCTTGAATTGAATTTTTCCAGGGGTAAAATTGAATAAAATTAATAGTTTGAAGCCAACTAGGGATGTAGATAGAAATAAATTAAAAATCAAAAGACTAAATCATAATTGGCCAAAAAGGCGCTGTTTGGCAGCAAGGCTAGTTGAGTGGCTACCTTCTTGAGGGATTTAAAGCTTCGTTTCTCTACCAAATTTGACGAAACATACACAGAAATGAGGTGTCATAACTCATTTTTGGGTCACTCTATATTTCATTTGCTGCAGAACGTGAATTGCTCACGTTCTGCATGTAAATGAAGCTGAACCATAAAATGACAGCAGAGGGGGAAGAAGGTTACCTGGAATGAGGGAGCGTGGTTGTTGTCTCCGGTGGCTTGCGGCAGCGGCGGCGGGGAACCCCTGTGATTCTTCTTCCAACGTGGTGTCTGTGCAGTGTGGAGCTGCTGCGCCGGTCGATCTCTTCTTCCTTCCTTCTTTTCTTTTCTTTCGTTTCGTTCACTCTTTCTCTCTTTTCAGTTTCTGTTTTCTTTTCTTCTTCTTCCCCCTCCGTTCTATCTCCTCTGTTCTATTCCCCTTCTCTGCTTTTTTTTCATTTTTCCCTCCTCTCTCTGGTCTCTTCTCTCTTCTTCTTCTCTCCCTTATTCTCCTCTGTTTTTTCTTTAACTCTACTTCTCTGTTCTGTTCAGTTTTTTTGTTCTTTCTCCTTCTCTGTTTTGTTTCGGTTTCTCCTCTGTTGCTGCTGGTGGCAGCTGTTGTTGGCGGCTGAATGGCGGTGATGTTGTGGCGGTGGAAAGGAACGGTGGAGGCGCTTATGGAGGTGCAACAGTGGTTCTTCTTCTCCTCTGCTTCGCTGCTTCTTCCTCTGTTCTGTTTTTTCAGTGTTTCTTCTTCTATTTCTCACGGTGCAAGGGCTGTTACCAATGACGAGGAGGACGATGGCAGCTTGTTGTTGGCGGCGCTGCTTCCAACGGCGAAGAGAGAGAGGCCGGAGAACGGCTTGGATGGTGGTCGACCTTTCTTCTTCTTCTCTGTGTTTTTTTTCTTGTGCTCTGTTCTCCTCTGTTTCTGTTTTTCAGTGTTTCCTCTTCTCCCCGTTTCTGTCTGCTTTCCTCTCTGTCACTGCCCTTCTCTCTTTCTCCAAAATTTTGCCCCCCCTTGGTTTCCTTTTTTCCTTTTCCTCCCCCCTCACATTCGTCCTCCGTTCGTTCAAAATTTTGCCCCCTTTCTCTTCGTCTCTCTTCCTCTATTTATAAGCAGTAAAAGAAGGAGCCCCCCCTGCTCTGTCCCATCGTGGTGCAGGGGGGAAACGGGCTGCCTTACCTGTGCAGGGTAAGGTGGCCGGCTGTTTATAGGGCATGGTGTCCCTCTCTTTTATTTATCACGTTGGCAGGGTATGTGGGAGCATGGGCTGTTGTCAGTTTTATGAAAGTGGGAGGGAGATAAACTGAGCGGGAAAAGATTTAAAATCTTCTTCTTCCCTGCCTCTGCATGGGCAGGGAAGAAGGAGAACAGTGCCGTTCAAAACGGTATTGTTTTGAGTTTTTTTTTTAAAAAAAAAGAAAAATAAATTTGGGAGTGACCCAAAAATGAGTTATGACACCTAATTTATTAAAAAAGAAAAACACTTCTCCTATGATACTAACATTATTTATACACTTTGAAAGTTCACATGTTTCCCTTACAAGCCGAACACAGAGATGGGTTTAAGGTTTAGGTAAACTTAATTTTTAATTTTAAAAAAAAACTTAAAATCCCCTGACACCTGAATACACACTAGTGTAATCCGTTCGGGTTTATCAAGGCTTGAGAGGCAGTGTCACCGCCCCAAAGTGGCCAACTCGACCAGCCATTTTCTTGCACAAAACTGACAATTTATCATTGCTACTTTGAACTAACGGTTGGGATGCTTTCGCTTGGCATCACAGGAGAAAAAGTCTCCCTCTTCCATCGTCTATAAATATATTTGATTTTCATAGTCTAAAGGGGGAGGAGATTGGGTCCAAATTCAATAAAAAAAAACATCCTTTTCCCATGATCTTTTCTTCTCTACCACCTTTTCTTCTTTCTTTCTCTCTCCACCGAGACCTTCAGCCACCACCAATCGCATCCCTAGCAGCACCGTCGCAGCCAGAGAATAAAAGGAGAAGAGCAAAAAAAAGAGGGAAGGAGAAGAGATAACAGGAGAAAGGCATAAGGAAAATACAGAGAAAGAGGAAGAACAACCAGCAGCGTCCTCCACAAACATCTCCAATCCTCCTCTTCGCCTACCTTCAACAACAACACCGCCACTGCAAGTCAGCTTCTCCTACTTTTATTTTCCTCTTTTCCTCCTCTGAGTTCTTTTTTGTTGATGTTAGAACGGTTAGTTTTTACCCGATAAGACAAGGATCTCCTTACTAAGGAGGATTTTTCTTAAACCTTAGATGGACCAACAACTAGAAAATATGACCATACCTTAGCTTTTATCAAACAATAAAAAAATGCAGCTTATCTTAGGTATGACTTATTTGACGTGCTAATACCTTCTCTTTATGCAACCAATCGCTATGCCTGATTTTTTAGACCAGTTATGGTTTTTAGTAACCAAAATACTAGGTGACGACCCTCATTCCTCCATTCCAGTGATAAAATATAAGAAACCCTTGTCTCACCCATTTTCCAGATACAATCCAAGAGTGGACGCATCGCCGTGACGCCACACACGTTCGACAATACTTACAGAGTAAATACTTGTCAAGTGCTTTGCGTAGTAAGTTTGTAAAGACAAATGAACCGTTCTTCCAAAATTAATCTTCTCAAAACTTTTAGTTCGGTTGATCTGAAACACTGTCTTTGCAGTAATCCTCTTCAACCAAAACTGCAATTAAAACTATGTATAGCTTGGTTATTTTGAGACCGTAATCTGGCGATTGCCTTTAACTAGAAACTAAATCTTTATCTTCAGTTGGGCTAATTTGAAATCTGAATCAAGAGATCCCCTTTAACTAAAACCTAAATTTTTGTCTTCGGTTGGGTTAATTTGAAATCTTAATTCGATAATTCCTTTTAACCAAAATAAAAATCTTTGTTTTTGGTTGGGTTGGCCTGAAATCTCAATCTGGTGATTCCTTTTAACGATAACCAAAAACTCTGTCTTTAGTTGGGTTAACTTGAAATCTCAATCCAGTGATTCTCTTTAACTAGAACCAAAATCTATGTTTGCAGCTCGATCAACCTGAAATCCCAATCTAGTGATTCCCTTTAACCAAAACCAAAATCTTTATCTACAACCCGATTCTCCTAAAATTTCAATCTGACAATTCCTTTTAACCATAACTAAATCTTAGTTTGTAGTTCGGTCAACATCAAATCTCAATTTGGTGATTCTCTTTAACTAGAATCAAAATCTCTGTTAAAACAGTTTGGCTAACCTGAGATCCCAATCTAGCGATCTCTTTTAACCACAACCAAAATTTGAACAACAGCTCAGCTAACCTAAAATCTCAATCTAGCGATCCCTTTTAACCAGAACAAAAATCTTTATCTGTAAGGAAAACTATATTCTCACACCTATTCTCCTACACAACTGTCTTTTTTCTCAACTTAGTTGACTTGAAATCCTGATGGTAGGGTTCTCAAAACTCAAATTCTTAACAATAGGTTTTTCTTGTTCTTCCTAATGACAGGGTTTGCACTTTTTTCTCTCTTTGAGAATTTTCTAATAGTAGAGTTCTTCTCACTTTTCTTCTTGATTATGGAGTTTAAAAATTAGGATACCTGATGACAGAGTTCTTCCTAGTGATAGGGTTTGATTAAGTTCTCTATGAACTTTCCTATTGATTCCCTATTGCAGGGTTGATACCTGTCCTTCCTTAAGACTAAATTTAATTGGATTTCCTGATGATAGGGTTGAAAACTTGGTGATTCCCTATTGCAGGGTTGATACCTGTCCTTCCTGATGACTAAATTTAATTGGATTTCCTGATGATAGGGTTGAAAACTTGCTGATTTCTAATTGAAGGGTTGACCTGATACTTCTTGATCGTAGGGTTTGAAAACTCGGTGCTTTCTGATTGCAGGGTTGCTCCTGATGAAAAGGGTTGATCTTATCGTTTTCTTAAGAATTTTCTAATGAGAGGGTTTATCTTATCTTATTCCTGTTCCAAGGTTAAAGTATGATTCTTTGCTATCATTAGCTTAATGATTCTTTCTTTGTCCACTCAGATTTATCACAATCCTGCTGGATTTCTTTGATGATTTTTCCTATAACAATTCAAAAATATTTGTGCAATATTTTAGGGTTAGATGACATGCATGCATTCTTACCTAGTTCGAAATATAGCCCCCCCTCTTTGATGTTCCATTGTCGTAGGTTGCCTCTGTTTGCTATCCAAAGTCTTTTCTATTCTTTTGATTCAATAGCTCATTTGAGTTTACCGTGTACCGGTCATTCAATCAAATATAAGTGAAGTGTCTATCTTGTACTGGTCGCAATGATTACAACTCTCGTTGTTTATCAAGCTTGACCTTACCTCTAAGCCCAAGACACATGTCTTATGAAGACACATTCAATGACAGGTACCTTACACTAACTAGATAACATTAAGTATTTTTTATTGCTTTGTTTTTTTAAAAGTATTTTTAGTTTAGAAATATATAGAAATGTTATTTTTTATTTTTAAAAATTTATATTTGATATTAATATATTAAAATAATTTGAAAACATAAAAAATATTAATTTTTTAAAAAACTTAAAATATTTTTAAAATATAAAAATAAAAATAAAAAGTAAAAGGATCTAAGCAGGCAAAACCACATAGCATGTACCCTATTACTGCTCTGCATCAAGTACTATTAAAGGATGAGATGGTAAGATAATTGAGAGAAAGTAGGCAAAAGTAGTGACCGAAAGAAGCATTAGATTTTCCATTGTTAAAAGCTTGAGAACTAGAGAGAAAATAAGAGAATGAACATAAGAAATAAGAGCACGCTTTTTTTTTTTTTGGTGGCCGGCATGGTATGAGTTTTTTTTTTTTGTTCAAAAATGTTTTTGTATAAAATTAAAAATTTAAATTTTTTTTAAACTAATTTTTTTATATTTTTATATTGTTTTGATGTGTTGATATCAATAATAACTTTTTATAAAATATTTAAATATATTTTTAAATAAAAAATATTTTAAAAAATAATTGTTATTACAATGCCAAACAAATTTATTATTTAAAATTATCTAGATCATATTGGTCCTTACCCTAAATTTTGATTATAAATTATTTTACGTTAAGTTTTTTTTCAAAAAAAAAAAAACATTTCAATACAATTACCATCTTCCATTTTGTTTTTTAATGATATAAAAAAAGAACGTCATGTATGGTTAATTTGTGACCTTGGGAAAACAGTGTGGGAAAACGTCAGAAAAGCGTCCTCTTATTTCTTGTCATCTTTGCCTTTATTTCGGTCTCATGCTTTTAAGATTGAAGAATTTAACGCATCTTTCCGTCACTTTTGGCTCCTTTCTCTCATTTATTTTACCATCTCTTCCTTTCACAGTACTTGATGCAAAACCGTAATAGTCTTCAGGATGGCTATATTTCATGGAAAACACTCTTCTCAAAATTATTTTTTAAATTTTTTAATGTTTGTTTATATTTAAAAAAAAATATTTAATAAAAAATGGTTTCCACTCAAAGAAAAAATTGAAGTTTTTACAAAGAAAAATGTTTTTCTTTTCTCTATTAAAACACTTTCTGGATTTTTAATAAAAAATTAATAATTTCACTTAACTTTTTTTTATGTTAAGAACATGAAATAAAAAAATAATAATTTTATAAATTATTTCATAAAAAAAAGCTTTGTTATTTGATCTAATCTGATTTGACCCTTTTTTATCATATATTTTTTAAAATATAACCTTTATGCTTTCATACACGTAGATAAATTTTTTAAAAAAAATGAAAAAATAATCCAAAAAAAAAAGAAGATAAAGAGATAACAAAGATAAAAATAAAAATTGAAGGGGAGGTATTGATTTGAACATTGTGAACCCCCTCTAAAAACAACTATAAAACAAAGAGATAATTGTCGCATGTATGCGATGTCATGATTATCATCTTCTTGGATCGGGAATAGTTGTCAGGTTGTTGGTTTGGATTACTCTTTTGCAGCTGTCATGGCTGGATGGTGAAGGGTTGTGGATATAGCTGTGGTAAGCTGGGAGAGCAGAGTTTGGAAGTGAGGCTGGCGGCTCATGTGTGTTCCTGGAGAAGATAGTTTGGTAAGGATGATGGAGGCATGCATTGAGAGAGAGAGGGAGGGAGGGAGGGAGATCGTGAGGAAAGTTAGAAAAAATACAGGAGGGCTATGGTTAGAGGGGCTATGGGGTGGTGGCTAGGTTTATAAAAATGTATCTAGGGTTTTTTTTGTGTATGTTCTTTGGTTTTCAGTGACCCCACCTTGTGTGTGTGCATCTCTTTATAGGTAAAGAATTTTGTCTTCTTCCCCAATTGTTTGGTCCAACATTTATATTTTGATTTTTTTTAAAAAAAAAAAAGCAATATCAACGTTGACTCAATGAGAAAAATCAATGATTTTAGAAATGACACGTTAAAAGCTGAACGCATTGAAAGACATTTGAAACTTGAATCCTTTTAAGACAACACTGAAAATGCTGAAAACGACACAAATATATCAAAAACATATTTTTTAGGTTTTTGTTGTTTTTCGCTATTTTTTTTTCTAAAACATATTTCAAAATAAGGTTAAAAATTGGATAGCAACAGATGCCCCTTCTATACAATACTTGTTGTTACTCATTTTTGGGTCCTATAAAAAAAAGGAGAAAATACAAAAAAAGAAAAACATATATTCAGAAGAAAACAAAAAAAAATAATAGCAGTGAGAAGAGTGTGTCAAAGCACCCAGAAAATTGTAAAAAATTGGTTGAGGAAGTTCAAAAGTAAAAAAATTAAAATTTGATGGTATATTTTTGACCAATGAAGGCTTTATTGACAAAGAATAAGAAAGAAAAGTCCAAAATAATATGTTTAAGGACTCAATTAAATTTTATTGAAAGTTTAATTAAAATGATAGAGGGTTTGATAGCAAGAAAACATTGTTTTTTAAGTCATTTTGGGCTTTAACTGGAAGAAATTAAAGTTTAGGGGTCAAATTAAAATTTTAAGAGTTGATTTGGTCAAATCAGGGGCTTAATTGCATAAATATTAAAGTTTTATGGCCAAATAGAGACTTGATTGAATAAATCAAAAACCAAGGACCAAATTGAAAAATTCATCATTGGTACTTTGAACCAACGGTTGCAATGCTTTCGGGTTGAATCAAGGGCCACGATTTGGCACCATAAGAGAAAAAGTCTCCCTCTTCCATCGCCTATAAATAGATTTGATTTTCATAGTCTAAAGGGGGAGGAGATTAGGTCCAAAATTCAATAAAAAACCATCCTTTTCCCCAGGTTGTTCTTCTCTGCCACCTTTTCTTCTTTCTTTCTCTCATCACCAGCAGCATCGCCGCAGCTATAGAACAAAAGGAGAAGAGTAGAAAAACAGAGGGAAGAATAAGAGATAACAGGAGAAAGGCAGGAGGAAAATACAGAGAAAGAGGAAGAACAACCAGCAGCGTCCTCCACAAACCACGACCAGTCCTCCTCTTCGCCTACTGTCAACAACAACACCGCCACCGCAAGTTAACTTTGCATTCTTTTATTTTCCTCTTCTTCTCCTTTGTGTGCAACCTTCATTGTTCTGCATGTGAACAATGTAGAGTGAATTAATTCACTCTCCACTATTCACATGAACAATGGAGAGTTCTGCACTATTCACCAGGCCGAGTCTGGCTTAGTCCAAAACAATTTTTAAAAAACAAAAAAAATCGTTTAAAAAAATTTGTGATTTTCCCACGTGTTTCTCTATCAACTTTGCTTAATATTGGTTTGTATTTTTATGCCATAAAGATACAACTCCGGTATTAAAATACCGGTTTTCATCAAAACATTGCAAAAAATTATGAAACAAAAAGAAATGTCTTATTTTCATGCATACGACCAAGTCTCTCAAAGATTAAAAAAAAATCATATCGAATTTTCATACAAAAAATTCAAAAAAATATATGCTTACCATGCATTTTGGCTTTAATAACTAATTTATTAAAGCCATGAGAACTAGGTCAATATTTCAAAAATACCCAAAAAATATTTTGTTTTCTTTTAATATTTGAGTTATGAATTTATACGTAAAGCGTCTTCCTGATATTAAAAAGGTAGTTCTTTTTTATTGATGTTAGAACGATTAGGTTTTACCCGATAAGATAAGGATCTCCTTACTAAGGATGACTTTTCTTAAACCTTAGACAGACCAACAACTAGAAAATACGACCATACCTTAGCTTTTATCAATCCATCAAATAATGAAGCTTATCTTAGGTATAACGTATTTGAGGTACTAATACCTTTTTTATGCAACCAGTCCCTCTGTCCGATCTCTGAGACCAGTTGCGGTTTCTAGTGACCAAAATATTAGGTGGCGACTCTCATTCCTCCATTCTAGTGATAAAATATAAGAAATCCTTGTCTCATCCATTTTCTAGATATAATCCAAGAGTGAACGCATCGCCGCAACACCGCACACGTGCGAAAATACTTACAAAGTAAAGACTTGTCAAGTGCTTTGCGTAGTAAGTTTGTAAAGACAAATGAACCATTCTTCCAAAATTAATCTTCTCAAAACTTTTAATTCGGTTGATGTGAAACACTGTCTTTGCATTAATCCTCTTCAACCAGAACTAAAATTAAAACTATGTAGAGCTTGGTTATTTT
The DNA here is from genome assembly GCA_007827005.2 of Populus simonii. Taxonomy (NCBI): domain Eukaryota; kingdom Viridiplantae; phylum Streptophyta; class Magnoliopsida; order Malpighiales; family Salicaceae; genus Populus; species Populus simonii. Next base: position 49,350,073 of record CM017464.2, on the reverse strand, counting down.
GAGACCCTAATCTAGCGATTGCCTTTAAATAGAAACTAAATCTTTGTCTGTAGTTGAGCTAATTTGAAATCTCAATCAAGAGACCCCCTTTAAGTAGAACCTAAATTTTTGTCTTCGGTTAGGGTAGTTTGAAATCTTAATTTGATAATTCCCTTTAACCAAAATTAAAATCTCTATTTTTGGTTGGGTTAGCCTGAAATCTCAATCTGGTGATTCCTTTTAACGAGAACCAAAATCTATGTCTTTAGTTGGGTGAACCTGAAATCTCAATCTAGTGATTCGTTTTAACCAGAACCAAAATTTTTATCTATATTTCGGTTATCCTGAAATCCCAATCTAGCGATTCCTTTTAACCAGAACTAAATCTTTATTTGTTGTTCGGTCAACCTCAAATCTCAATCTGGTGATTCTCTTTAACTCAAACCAAAATATCTATTAAAACAGTTTGGCTAACCTGAGATCTCAATCTAGCAATCTCTTTTAACCACAACCTAAATCTAAACAACAGCTCGGCTAACCTAAAATCCCAATCTGGCGATCTCTTTTAACCAGAACTAAAATCTTTGTTTCCAAGGAAAATTGTATTCTTACAGCTATTCTCCTACACAACTGTCTTCTTTCTCAACTTAGTTGACTTGAAATCCTGATGGCAGGGTTCCCAAAACTCAAATTCTTAACAATAGGTATTTCTTATTCTTCCTCATGACAGGGTTTAAAATTTTTTCTTTCTTTGAGAATTTTCTAATAATAGAGTTCTTCCTACTTTTCTTCTTGATTGTGGGGTTTAAAAATTACGATACTTGATGACAGGGTTCTTCCTAGTGATAGGGTTTGATTAAGTTCTCCTTGAAGTTTCCTATCGATTTCTTATTGCAGGGTTGATACCTATCCTTCTAATTGGATTTCATGATGACAGGGTTGAAAACTTGGTACTTTCTAATTACAGAGTTGACCTGATACTTCTTGATCAGGGGGTTTGAAAACTCGGTGCTTTCTAATTGTAGGGTTGCTCTTGATGAAAGGGTGGATCTTATCATTTTCTTAAGAATTTTCTAATGGCAAAGTTTATCTCGTCTTCTTTCCATTCCAGGGTTAAAAGTATGATTCTTTGTTATCATTAGCTCAATGATTCTTTTTTTGTCCACTCATATTCATCACAATCTTGCTGGATTTCATTGATGATTTTTCCTATAACAATTTAAAAACATTTGTGTAATATTTTAGGGTTAGATGACATGCTTGTATTCTTACCTAATTTGAAATATAGCCCCCTCTCTTTGATGCTCCATTGTCATATACTGTGCTCGGCACAGTAACCAGCAACCAGCTCTTTATTCTTTCGGGTTGGAACATCAGCCCAGCCCACGCGGCTGGGCTGAGTCCAGCCCTGTAGCTGATAGGTCTAAAAAAAAATTTTTGGGCCGGGACGGGTTTGGCCCAGTCAAAAAAATATATTCAAAAAATCATTGTTGAAAATTTATGATTTTCCTGCTTATTTTTCTAAAACGTTTTGATTAATATCGGTCTGTATTTTTATATCATAAAGATACAAATTCGGTATTAAAATACCCGGTTTTCACCAAAACATTAAAAAAAAAACATGTTTCTTTTTCATGCATACGACCAAGTCTCTAAAAATAAATAAATAAAAACTCATATTGTATTTTCATAGAACAAAGAAAACTTCAAAAAAAAATGTTTTAGCATGCATTTTGACTTTAATAACCAGTTTATTAAAGTCACGAGAACTTGGCCAATATTTCAAAAAATCCAAAAAAATTATTTTTTTTTCTTTTAATATCCGAGATTACGAATTTATACGTAAAACGTACTCCCGATATTAAAAAGATAGTTTTTTTATTTGACGATAAAACGGTTAGGTTTTACCCCATTAAGATAAGAACCTCTTTTTTTATGAGAGCTTTTCTTGATAAAAATGACGTGTGAAAAGTGGAACGCGTTCGAAAAACTTTTGAAAACTTAACATTTTTTGTATTTTTGTTTTTTTTGCTATTTTTGGAATTTTCAAAAATTTTATCAAAAAGGTGGCTCAAAAATTGAGTAGCAACAGATGCCCCCTCTTTACAATGCTTACGAAGCAAAACTCCTCAATGTTTTGCATAGTAAGCTTTGTAAAGAAAGAAAAAGAAAATGATCTCATTATCTTGGGCCACCTGTCCCTTTTTAAGAAAAGTAGTCTATTTTCACGGGCAACTTGCCCACACACTTTCGCTAGTCTATTTTCATGGGCGACCTACCCGCACACACTCAAAGTGGTCTATTTTCAGGGGTGACCACCCACACACTCACGCTTACCGTGGTCTATTTTCATGGATGACCTGCCCACACATACTCAAAGTGGTCTATTTTCAGGGGCGACCAGCTCACACACTCACGCTTACCCTAGTCTATTTTTATGAGAGACCTGCCCACACACACTCAAAGTGGTCTACTTTCACGGGCGACCTGCCCACACACTTACTCTGGTCTATTTTCACGGGCGACCAGCCCACACACTCACACTGGCCTATTTTCAGGGGTGATCAACCCACACACTTACTCTGGTCTATTTTCACGGGCGAGCAGCCCACACACTCACACTAGCCTATTTTCAAGGGTGGCCAACCCATAAACTCACACTGGTCTATTTTCACGGGCGACCTGCCCACACAAACTCACACTGGTCTATTTTCACGGGCGACTACCCATACACACTTACCTTGATCTATTTTGTGGGCAACCTGCCCAAATAAAAAAAAAAAGAGTGATCTCAATGTAATGGGTGACCTACCTAGGTGGAAGAATGGTCTTATTGTAATGGGTGACCTACCCAGGTAAAAAAAACATGGAGAATTGGTTGCGTTGTAATGGGTGACCTACCCAGAAAAATGTTGGTCTCATTGTAATGGGTGACCTATCCAAGAAAAAAGGAAAGAGTGGTCTCATTGTAATGGGTGACCTATCCAGGTGGAAGAATGACCTCATTGTAATGGGTGACCTACCCAGATAAAAAAAGACATGGAGAATTGGTCACGTTGTAATGGGTGACCTACCCAGAAAAAATATTGGTCTCATTATAATGGGTGACCTGCCCAAGAGAAAAAAAAAGTAAGAGTGGTCTTATTGTAATGGGTGACCTACCCAGGTGAAGGAATGGTCTCATTGTAATGGGTGACCTACCCAGATAAAAAAACATAGAGAATTGGTCGCGTTGTAATGGGTGACCTACCTAGAAAAAGGATGGTCCCATTGTAATGGATTACCTACCTAAGAGAAAAAAAGGAAGAGTGGTCTTATTATAATGGGTAAACTACCCAGGTGAAGGAATGGTTTCATTATAATAGGTGACCTACCCAGATAAAAAAAACATGGAGAATTGGCCGCGTTGTAATGGGTGACCTACCTAGAAAAGTATTGGTCTCATTGTAATGGGTAACCTACCCAAGAAAAAGGAAAGAGTGGTCTCATTGTAATGGGTGACCTACCTAAGTGGAAGAATGGCCTCATTGTAATGGGTGACCTACCCATAAAAAGGATGGCGAGGGCTCAAAAGCGTGCTCGAAATGAGTAAGGGCATAAAGGTGCGCTCGAAAGGAGTAAGGGCACAAAGGTGCGCTCAAAATGAGGTAAGGTTAGAAAACACACTACCCAAGAGATGATGACTCAAAGGCGCTTTCAAAAGGAGGTAGGGTTAGAAAACGTACTCCCTGAGAAGTGAGGGCTCAAAGGCGCACTCAAAAGGAAGTGAGGGCACAAAGGCGCACTCGAAATGAGGTAAGGTTAGAAAACGCACTACCCAAAAGGTGATGATGAAACACCGATCTAACAATGTTGAAAGCAATGCATTATGATCAAATGCATGTATACTTACTTGGGAAATATAGGTCCTTATTTCTTCATGGTGTCTTTCTTTTCTTAAAAGATGGAGTGTTGGCAGTAGACTTTGATAGCTTTTTCGCTCTTGCTTACTCGAGTCATCTCTTGTGATCTTGACCTCTAGGAAGGACTTGATATCATCATACTTCTTTGTCCTCTGCTCTTTATCTCAAGGTTGCCAATTTTGACCGGCATTTTTCTTAGAAAGGGAATCATAGAGCCAGCCCTACCAGGAGTTTTTGATTGCCTCCCAGCTTGATCATGCCCCTAAGTGTTCAATTCAGGTTTGAGGGTGAGGCTATGTGAAGGAAGGTTTGACATGAAGTTGTTTTCATACGGAAATTTTGGAATTTCAAAGCTATTCTAGACACAGAAATCATTTTGACATCGATTCAAAACGAACTCATTCTGAAGAAATTCAAGTGATTCCTATGGAGAGGTTTTCAGAAGTGATGAAAACTTTTTGTTTTGCTTTTGGTGAAAAATATGAAGTGACACTTGGTTGGTCAAAAAGGTTTAAGATTTAATTTGAGGGTTTCAAAGAACCAGTCTTCAAAGCATTCATTTTATTTGAATGAATAATGATTTGGTTTGCATGAGAAAGCACTGCCTACCGATCCAAATTGCTTGCCTTTGATTAGAAAAAGGGCTTGATTAGGCACGTAATATAGGCTTTGGCTCTTGGTTATGAAGAAAATGATATTTGTAGGCTCAAAAGGTGTTTAAAGGATTTCAAAACTAAGGATCACTTCTGCTTATTTCCTGACCTTTTATCTTTTGAATTGTCTTTCTAAAATGGTCTATCGTGCCTCTCATTGTTGGGCTTGGGCTCTTTCTCTTTGTTTTTGTTTTCTTCATTTGGTTCTGAGCATCATCATATTGGTTCTGAGCATCATCTTTTAGACCCTTCGGTTTTTTTCTTCATGCCCTCAGCTTTGTTTGTACACTTTTGATGATTGAGAATTTTCTTTTATGCCTCCTAGTGTTGTTTGGGCACTTTCAATCATTGAGGTTTTTTTTATGTCTCTTGCACTTGCTCCTAGTTTGGGGTGTGATCCTAGCCAAGGTTATTATCTCAAGAAAAGCATAAGGCTCAAAAGGGGATTGCAAATGATATATTTTAGCCTCGTGAACGGAGTATTAAAAATAGCCTTTCCTCATCTCAAACACATGCACTTTGGATCAGTAAGTCTTGCTTTTATGCGAGTATGCAACGTGATTTCTCATTATTCATTCAAATAAAACTCAACTTTTGAGTCACTTTATGAATTTTTTTTTTGTTTTTTTTCAAAATTTTTACTTCTTTTTTTTTCCAGATTTTCTAGGTGTATGGTTACCTTTTTAAAGAATCATTTGAATTTCCAGAACTCGTTTGTTTTAGACAAACACCAACAAGATTTCTATTTTTGTACTAAACTTTGAATTCCCAAAAATCCTTGTGAATATGTGAGATCATGCATAATTTAGGAAGAAAAGGGAAACACACCAAAAGATTTTTGGCGCAATGGTTTCATGTTTAAAGGTTATGCTCAATGTGTTATTTGCATGAAACAATAACGAAATGAAAGCATTTTATAAACACAAGAAAACACATGATCTTATTAATAAGAAAAGCTCATTTGACTAAAAAGGTCTTGTGGCATTATGAGCTTACCCACAAGACTGAAACAAGTTGAAACAAAAAATCAAGAAGCTTTGAAGGCATAATCAACCAGAGGTAGTTATTTTTTGACAGAACAAGAACAGGATCCATTCTGCAACTATAGCGCAACAAAAGCTTTGCAGAAATGCTGGATTGTGTTGAGACTCTTGATCATGTTTGCCCCCAATTTTTTCGAGTTGAGTCATTATTGGGTTCTGAATAAAGAAGATAGATCGGTTGGAAGGAACTTCCCCAGAGTTATTTTTTAGTATTTGCTCGAGTAAGCTAAAGGCGAGTCACACTTGTATTCAGAGACTCCAACTATTCTTGAAAATGGACGTTACAGCGAGCACGCTCTTCATCTTCCATGTTGTTTTGCTCAAAGTCAGGTGTTGTAGACTCGTAGGGGACGTAGTTTTCATCCTGGTACATGAATGATAAATGTATGAACATATAATCTATATGATGAACTCGCCCTTCGAGGGGTGATATATGATCGCAACTCTTGCATGATGAAACAAGAATCTTGATTCTTGCACAAACTCTACAATAAAAATTTTCTGAGCAACGGTCATTCTGTCCACCATAATTCTTGAGTTCAAGATGCTTCAAGAAGGGCTTGCTCAGATGCAAAACAATATATACGGAGGATACATTCTAAAGGCAGGCTCTAATCTTTTTACATGAGACAAAGGGTAAGTTTACTATTTGGTCTCTAAAAAGGGTCGCTTGTTGTCCCAATGATCACCCTCGTAAAGGCAATATAGGGGCCTAGTAGGCAATGAGATGGCACGTGTAGCAACTGTTACCAGTCTAAGCACTCAATGAAGAGTTGGGGTTTACACAAACTTAAACCTTGACTAAAAGTCGTAAGGTAAGCTGCTAGTCCCCCACCTAACCTGAAGTTTGTGTGTGCTTAAAAAAATACAATATGTGATGCATGAGACAATTCTATACAATGCATGGATAAAAAAATAAAATAAAATAAAATGCAAAAAACTTAAACACATCAAAAACACAAAGCTTAACCCAATAATGTCAAAAACAATACCTTCCCTAGTGGAGTCGCCATTCTATCGCATGTCACCCGCGTAGCGTCCGTTTGGCAATTTTTCATTTGTTTGCTTTGATTGGTTCTTGGGAGTTGCAACCTAGTATTTAGTTGAGGGCTGCTAGGAAAACCGAGTGCACCGGTCTTGTCAGAGATTCACAGGTAAGGGACTGGTTATGGTTAGGGAATGTATTAACACCCCTGACGCACCCTATCTAAGATAAGCTGCTTTGTGGCTTTGATGTGATAAAGAAGTTTTAAAAATTTTGTTCTTTCATCGGATATTAAAAATACGACTTACGTGTAAGTTCATAATCCTTAACCGAAAGCCAATCAAAATATTAAATTATTCTTTATTCTTTGCAATTTTATCATAAAAAAATTACAAACATCACATTCACTTTCACTATCTTCTTCTTTTTTTCTTTTTTTTTCTTTTTTTTTTTACATCCACATTACAAATTATAAAAAAATTCAAAACTAAACAAAAATTACGTTAAACAATTTAAAATTTACAAAACAACCCCTAAAACTATAGGAATTACAGGGAAACTTTCTGGAAATGCAGGAACAGTGGCGAGGAAGGTTTCTGGACTTGTGAACAGTGGCGGTGCATCTTCTCCACATGCCACCGCCACTGGCAGCGTGTGGATTCACGCGCTGCCACGAAAGCAACAGGGAAACAGGGCAGTCAAGATTGGCTTCTTCTCCTCTTCCCTTCTACACTAGTGACGACCCCATGACCTGCAAAACAACAAAAAACGCAACAACACAGTCGATTCTCTCCTTCTTAGATTTGTTTCTTCCTCTTTTGGATATGCTTCTCTCTCCTTCTTCTTCATATAGCAAATCCGCTGCGAGGGGGAGGCCGTTGTGTTAGGCCAAGGTGGTGTGTCGCTACTGCTGAACGGTCCGGCTCAGTCGGGCAAACTGGTCGATGATGGCGTAGAAGGATGAGCGGCGGACAAATCTGGGGCCGTGGGCGCCACTGTGCCTGGGCTACTGCTGGAGGAAGAAGACGGACTGATTTGGGATCTGTGAGTGCCATTATGTCGGGCTGCTACCGGTCGGTTCTGGTGGAGACTGGTGGCGATGCTGAGGGGATAACGAGATGAAGGAAAAGGTCAGGGGGAGGGAGGCAAATCTGTTCTAGGGTTATAGAGGAAAAGCCGATAAGGTGAGGGGAAGAGATGCTCGGGCAAAGGGAGAAGGAAATGGCGTTGGGCAGGTGAAATGTGGGGACAAAGAAGAGATGTGTTGGTCTTGGGAGATGTGGAAACGGTGGGTGTTGTCTGTGAGGGGGAGAAAATGGGGGAGGGAGGTCAGGTAGAGGGGCTGGTCTCCGGAGTGAAAATCCCAAGTCGGGGTGGGGGGGGGGGGAGTGGGGACGACGGCTTTGGTTTTGAAAGAGATAGGTTTAGGTTTAGGTTTAGGTTTAGGGTTTGGGTTTTTTTGCATTTTTCTTTCAAAATTGCCCCCCCCCCCCTCTCCCTTTATGTAACTTGCGTACCTATATTTATAGGTAAAATGTTGTTTGAGCCTCAAAATTGGTCCTTCAATTTTCTTTTTTTGTAAATTTTGTTTTTTCTTAATTTGTTTTGTATTTTTTTGAAAACAAGCAATATCAACGTCGACTCAATAAGGAAAATCAATTACTACCAGAAAATTGATAAATACAAACGGAAATACCGAGGCAATATTTTCGTTGGTAAATTTTTGAGGGATTTTACCGACGGAAATATTCCCTCGGTATATACCGACGGAATTACCGTGGGAAAAAAATTTAAAACAAAGCAAAAAAAAAGGATGACGTGTCATTTTTACCAACAGAATTACCGACGGAAAATTCCAGCGGTAAATTCCCTCGGTAATTCCATCGGTAAACTGTGAACATTGTTCATCATGTCAATTACAAAGGGAATCACCGACGGAATTTTCCGTCGGTATTTTCTAGAGAGTGTTATTTGGCGGTTTTCTGAAAAAATTCAATTAATTTAAAATTTTCATTTAAATATTACAAACGGAATCACCGACGGATTGAAAAACCGTCGGTAATTGTTGGCTGTTTCTGAAAAAAATTTACAAAATTGAAAATTTAAATTAAATATTACCGATGGAATTACCGACGGAATAATTAAAAAATATTAATATTCAATTATCCGTCGGTAACGCGCCCCAATAAAAAGCCTGAATCTCCTTATTTCTTCTCCTTATTCTTCTTCTTCTTCTTCTTTACTATATGTAAAAAACATCAATATATATTTCTTTCTCTTCTTTTCTCTCCTCATCTCCTTCTCTTTTCCTCCATGCTTGGGTATGTCTTCTTCTTCTTTCTTCTTTTATCCTCTTAGTTTTTTTTTTTCATTAATATGCTTAACAAATTTTTTTTTCTCTCCTTAGCTTCACTTGCAACTACATTAAGGTAAGATTTTTCTTTTTTCTTCTTTTTTCATGATTTTTTTCACTATATTTGTTTTTTTATTTTATTTTTAATTATTTTTGTTCTTAATAATTGTATAAATGTTGTTGTGAGATTTTTTTTCATATGAGATCAATTTTTAGTTGATTTATTTATAGGATTTTTAAATTTTTAGCAATTGCAACTTTATTTTTTTCATATGAATTTTTTTAGTTGAATTTATTTTTTCGTTTTATTTATTTGTTGCAAATTTGTTTGAGTTGATTTTCTTATTCTTTTTTCCAAGCATTTTGAGTATATATTATACAGTGTTAATTTATGCTAATTTAATTATTTTATAATTTTATAAAATGAATTTTTTAAAAAATGTTTTTAAATAATTACCGACGGAAATTCCATCGGTAATTCCATCGGTAAATCCGTTGGTAATAAAAAAATATTATTACCGAGGGATATACCAATGAAATGAAGCGGATAAATTTATTTTTTTATTACCAACGGATTTACCGACGGAAAAGAAATTACCGATGAAAGATTCACCGACGGAGCATTTCTGTCGGTGATTCTGTCGGTAATTAATTTACCGACGGAATATGTGTCTTACGCCGACAGAAAAATTTCATCGGCAAAACTGTTAAATCTTGTAGTGAATGATTTTAAAAATGATGCGTGAAAAGTCGAACGCGTTCGAAAGACTTTTGAAAATTTAAATTCTTTTTTAGACGATGTTGAAAATGCTAAAAATGATGCAAATATACTAAAATAACATTTTTTTGGATTTTCGTTGTTTTTTGCTATTTTTGGATTTTTCAAAAATTTTATCAAAAAGGTCGGTCAAAAATTGAGTAGCAACAAGTATTATTAGAGTTTTTTAGTTCTTTTTCTTTATAAAAGGCTGTGATAGCCTTTTAACAAGAGAGACTGAGATGAATAAAAATTAAATATTTTGCTTTTATTTATAATTGATGTTCTTGGTATTTAAAAGCTTTGACTTATAACAAACTTCGTTATCATTCTTTCTTAATTGCGGCATAGGTATTAAAGTCCAATGATTCTTCGTGATTTTTATTGATTGTTGTCAAATCATCATGGTTGAAAGTTATAGAGAACATATATTAAAGTCCAACAATTCTTAGTAGCTAATTGTTTTGTGTTGTTATTAGAAATTCTTGTACTGGGATCCATGGTGGAACAACATGATCCACATAAAAGACGATATAATTATATCGTGGGACAAAAGTTTACCCTTCATTACTATTTGAAGAAAATACATAATGCAAGAGTTGTTAAGAAAATAACAAAAGATCTTAAAGCTAAGGGAACAATTAAGATACATCTGCTGTAACTATCAAATTAACAAATAAGATAATAACAAAAATTCATAACAGTTTTCATCTGATAAACAAAAATCTATAATATGCCTCTTCAAGATAGGCCACGAGATGATCATCAGATGAGATATGAGCCACAGAAAGAGAACCTGTCTAAACTTGAGTGGAACACGGGTTAGAACACAATTGAGTGGCTTCAATATTATCACAAAAGATGATAGGAACCTAAGATGGATCAATACCAAGATTAGTCAAGAGATAACAGACCCATTTAAGTTCAATAGCAAAATAGTTTTTGTATGTAAGCACTAATAAAAGAGAAATCATCTAGATTTTCAGCCCAGCCTGCAAGTAGGCATGAAGAGATAGTGGAAAATCATGATAAATGGTAACACCCTCATCTAAGGTACCATACAAATATCACAAGAGACACTTGAGAAGAGCCTAATGTTCAGTTGATGGTTAATGCATATATTAAGATAATTTGTTAATCATATATGAGATAAGTATCGTACACTACTAACAATAGAGTGGTATTTAGTAGGATCTAGAAGACGTGTACCTGAGTGTAAACTAAATTGGGGGCTAGTAGGAAACTATATGGAAATTAGTTTAACACCTATTATAGTAGTCCAAGTGAGGATATCTATAATGTAACAATGTTATGAAAGTAAAATCCTATGATTGTAACAAATCACTTTAACATTAAGAAAATATGAAAGAGATTTAAGATCTTTAAAGGAAAACTATGAAGCAAGATGATCAATAAACGAATTGATGAGAGTAAGATTGTCATCTATAAAGATGATTTCATTGATATCTATTAGGAGATGGAGAATATTCGTGCCAATATTTAGAATAAATAATGAAGTATTTGTTACTCTAGGACTAAGGCAACAACAACATCTAAGAGGGATGAATTATGTGTTTTATTAATAATAATAATAATAAATATTTCAATTAACTCAATTAAACACAATTAACCAACAATATAATTAAAGTGCTTAAAGTAAATAGTATAGGGATAAAAATTGCAAACTCGATTTTTAATATGGTTTGGCAAGCCTATATCCACTTTAAGCACCAAATCGTTATTGAGTATTACATTCTTTACTAATCCAAGCCAAAGATTATAATATCCTTTATGAATCTTCACCAAGCCATTTTCACCACTTAAAGAAATATTGTCTTCAAGATTTTTCACCTTAGTGATGTACCTCACTAATTATCAAGATTTTTTCACTTAAACTTTTGAAGAATTTAAAATATAACAACACCCTCTTAAAGAGTAGATAATATAATTGAAACTTATATCTCTATTGCTCACTCAATAGCTTTTAGAATGTATGAAGGTGTTTAAGTGCAGTGATTGTGAAAATTTATACTCTTGTGCAAGAATACAAAGGTTTCAACGCACAAATATGAGTATGATTTGAACTTATATATATATATATATATATATATATATATATATATATATATATATATATGTGTGTGTGTGTGTGTGTGTGTGTGTGTGTGTGTGTGTGTGTGTGTGTGTGTGTGTGTGTAAACTTATTGTTAACAAAGCATATTATTAATCGAATTTCATTTAATTGTTATCATCAAAATACATAAAATATTAATATGTAACTCAAAGATCAATAGTATCAATATGAGAATTCTTAAAGCCAATTATAAGAAGAGATTGGCTTAACTCATGGTACTAAGCTCTTGGCACTTGTTTAATGCTATAAATGGCTTTACGAAGCTTGTAAATGTATATTGGATGATTAGAATCAAGGAAGGCTAGTGGTTTAGCTGTATAAACCTCTTCTGATAATCAACCTTGTAGAAAGGCATTGTTGAAACCTAATTGTTAAAGAGATTAACCACAACTAACATCAATCCTAAGAGCGAGCCTCATAATAATGGGTTTAACAATTGGACTGAATGTTTTATAATAATCAATATTAGATCGTTGATGAAAATATTTGGCTATAAGATAAGTCAAATATTAATCCTAATTGGTCAATAGAGATTTTATGGTACGAGACTGGGTTCGTGAAAGGAAAGATATTATCACCTCTTAAGCGTCCTACCTGAAGTAGGTTGCGTTGCTGATTTTATCTTAAATTGTTAAGAGTTTGTTTTTTTTTATTGGTATTCCTATAATATTCCTGACTCTGATATTAATGAATATTCACCTATGAATATTTACAACTCTGGCGTTGGTAAATATTGTGTAACCCAAAAAGTACGATATTCCTTACTCTGACGTCAGAGAATAAAATCCACAAAATTTGAATTAAAAGAAAATAATTTTTTTTATTTTTTTAGAAAGAAAAAGAAAAGAAATGGAGACATGTATCACACATCACATTCACATTCACAGTAAAAATCCACAAATCAAATATATAGCAAAGCCAACAAAAGAAAGTACGAGAGACCCATAAATAAATCAAAGAAGACCGCTGAATTTTTATGGAATTTTCTAATATCTAAAAGGGTTTGTTTTGCCAAATACACTCTTAATCCAAATAAAATTGGGCCGACTGGGTCTCAGGTCCTGGATGACTTCAACTTTTTTTTAGAGATTGATCCAGCCTAGCCATACAAGCTGGGTTGGACTCAGCAAACCGAGCCTGGTCACTAGTCCAAGCGAGTGACCCAGCTGGCCGAAACAACTCGCATGCGGTAATTATTCATGCACAGTGCTCAGGTAATTAAAAATGGAAGGGGGAGGGAACGAAAAACTTACCTGATACGCAGGCGCTGCTGGAGGCGAAGACTGGGCATAACGCTGGCTTTGGACGACGCCCCTCTGCTCCTTCTTCTTCTTCTTTTTGCTTGCTCCTTCTCTGGTTCTTTCTGGGTTCCCTTCTTCTCTGCCTCTCTCCTGTATCCTCGGTCTCTCTGTTTTCTCCCTGGCTCCCCCCCGGTTTCGGTCGCTTATCGCTGTTATGAAAGGAGAATGAAGCTGTTGGCCACGAAATATACTACTCTAGCTTTGAGAGAGCAGTCAGTGTTGTTGCAGAATGTTGAGCTGGAGGGATAGGCTGGAATGCTACAAGAGCTGAAATGTTGCTGATGGTCGACGGTGCTGCTGATGGTCGGCAGTTCTTATGCAGGGCAGTGTAGATCCTATGATGGATGTTGAATTAGTTCTAGGTGGAATGACAGCCATCACTTGGCCATGTGTCCTTGAATACCATAAATCTGATAGTGGCTTAAGTAAGGGCGTGGGGATGGGCGATTGCCACAGGGTGTTGTGCGGGGAATATAAAGTCACTGGAGGACATATATTGGACTTGGTAGATGAACGCCAGCCAGTGTTTCCAAGAGGGTTTAGAAGTCAATTATTGTTTTTTTGTGATTGCCAATTTGTGTTGGTCCTGTTTGTTGGGTTGATAGTGGTTGGAAAATGAGCAGCTTCCTTTGTTTTTCCTTGAAAAGAAGTTTCAAATAATGTTATAATTTTCTCATAAAGCTCATTAAATAAGATCAGTTTATCACATGCTTGAACGACATGAACCAATTCTTTATAATCATCTCGCAGTCCATCTAGAATTTTGTCTGTAAGATCTTTCTCATCCATTGGTGCACCAAGTATAGCAAGTTCAATGCACAAGCTTTAATTGATTAAATGAAGTCAATACTATTTAGAGTACTTTTGGTATCATGTTTGAGAAGGGTTAATTTTGACTTGTTTGATGTGTCCACGAGATGGTTTAGCATAAGTATTGGTCAATATGGTCCATACTTTGTGTGATGTTTTGGCTCTGCCTCTATGTAAATGAGAAGAAATCCATCAATGAATGTTGGAGAGTAGTTGAGTTTCTTGGAAAAGAAGTTGTGATTGTGGGATTGGTCTGAATAGTCATTGTGGCTATGGATGGAAAAAAAAAAAAGTTCTCAACAAAGAAAAGAGTTGAGGACAACATCAAAGAATAATTTGCCATCAATGTCTATATATTATTCTGAACAACTCTTTCAAACCACTGATCTCTTCTTCAGAAAGCCTCTATGATATGACCTAAACATCGCGTAAACACACATAGATATAAACACATATGCGTGCAAGTGTCTGTATAAGTTTGTTCCAGGAAAACCAAGCACTATTATTAGTTCATCTATATCAAAATTGATTAGGTTATCAAACAAATGAAAAAAATTAAAAATTAATTCATAAAATTAAATATCCAGGTTTCATCTCTTTATATCATCTCTTTATACAAATTTAGCCGAAAGTTGACGGATTGTACCTATTTCAAAATTCCAAATATCCGATATGATTTCCTTTGTCTCTGTTATGTTTTGAATATTTATGGATTTAAAGTCTTTTTTTTCTTCTTATATAGCCTAGTTAGCTAGGGAAGACTATTTAAATTAGTTTTGTTGGTCTATAATCACATTTATTATCGATCAATAAAGTTACATGCTTTCTAAGTATTTTCCACAAATTTATTTTATTTGTTATCAGATTTAATAAATTTCGTTATTTTTTCCCCCTATACTTTACTCTCACTCAATCCACTTAACATGTATTACTCGTTGGATACGACCCACACGCATTTCAAGCCTGTAGCCTGGGAGGCAAGTCTAGCCAGGGGGTTAACTCATAAGACTTTAATAGGCTAGGCTCAAATTTTCGGGCTTGGAACAAACATTATCCGAATAGGGTAGAGCACCCCTCAATTATAATCATGCTGCTGCTTATGCTAACAACGTTTACTCATTTTCCATGTATACTTATATGAGCAAAGTATATAAATATCTCACAGAACTAGATAAACATGCAATAATAAAACCATATAATAATCACATACAATATTTACTCTTCCAAACTTTCGCTCTCTTGGTTGCGTAATTCATTTTCCATGTATACTCTTCCTCTTCTGCATATACTATTATCTCTTGTAATTTATTGACTTAAATATTAAAGCATCCTTCATTTTAATAGAAGACTTATTTTTTCAGGAGAGCATATAACGATAAACCCAGATTTTTCAGTCCAAGATCCAATTGTAAAAAATCTAAATCTAATTGAAAGTTTTTACGACTTAATCATTACTTGTAGTCCTTGATAACATTATAGCTTTTAGTTCCTACTAATTCATTGGCACCTTATTATAGTTTCCTGCGCACTTTTTGATGTTTATATTTTCCTTTTCTTCGCCCATATAATATTGTTGTCTTGACTTGTCTTCTGATCATGTCTACATCTCCCGTCATGTCCGTTTTCATGAACAGACTTTTCCCTTTCTTGAAATTGCACATGTTTCTGCCATCTCTGACTCTGACCCGCAGCCGGCCCCTTCCTCCCACCTTCCTGCCTTCACACACTTCCCATCCACCAAAACACCATCAGCCTTGTTTACACAGGTCCCCTTACCACCAATTGCCGCTATGTCTATTGATCATTTTACAGGTTCAGGTTCTGCAGCTCCGGACAGCACAACCCCTGGGTCTGTTGCGCCCTCTATTATGCCCTCTGTTGTGCCTTCTGCTGCATCTTATTGTGAGAAATTTGGCTCACCATCTAGGCCTTCATCTTCCTCACAGTGTCTTGCTGTGTCTCCGCCAGCTTTAGATCTTTGTGTTGATCTCTCCAGCTACTCCCTCCCACAGCAGCCCATGCCAAACCGATCTACTGCACCAGAGGTCTCTTGCCAACACCATATGGTGTTGCTTCCCCGATAGCCCAGGTCTGCCAACTTGAGTTTTGTTTCTCCGCTACAGCGAAACTCATGGGTAACATGTTCCTCTGATCACGAACCTTTAAATTTCAAAGATGCTAATTGGTTTTTGTGCTGGCAATCTGCTATGAGATCTTAAATTCCAGCCTTACATGCCAATAGTACTTGGTCTTTGGTTCTGTTTGAACCTTCCATGAATGTTTTTAGTTGCCGTTGCGTTTACAAAATCAAGCGACAGGCCGATGGTGCTATTGATCACTACAAGGCACACTTGGTTCCGTGTGGTTTCACTCAACATGAAGGAATCGACTACTCCAAAGCCTTCAGTCCTGTTGTTAAATCGACTAGTGTTTGACTCGTTCTTGTCATTGTTGTATCTAACCATTGGCAAATCCGTCAGCTTGATGTATATAATGCGTCTTTAGTATCTCACCTTTACTAGACCAGACATCTGCTATGCTGTCAACGAAGTCTGTCAGTTTATGCATGCGCCTACTAAGAGTCATTGGGCTGTTGTCAAACATATTTTACGGTATTTAAAAGGTACATCCTCTTTTGGCCTTCGCCTTACTCGAGGCTCCTCTTTATCACTGCATGGTTTTACTGATGCGGACTGGGTGGGGAGTATTAATGATCGAAAATCTACTGGTGGCTACATTGTCTTTCTTGGCACCACTCCCATCTCATGAAAATCTGGTAAGCAACGCACTATTGCTCGCTCCTCCACTGAAGCAGAATATAAGGCCTTAGTTGATGGTACTGCTGAGGTTCTTTGGCTCCGTTATCTGCTTTTAGTTTATGCTTCTCTCCCAGTTATGTTACCACCATTTGGTGTGACAACTTGGGTGCTACTTATTTGTCTGCTAATCTGGTGTTTCATACACGTACCAAACATGTTAAGGTTGATTATCACTTTGTTCGTGATAGAGTTGCCAAAAAGAAGATACAGATTCGCTCCATACCCTCAAAAGACCAATTAGCCGATGTTTTTACTAAACCGCTCCCTCACACTACATTTTCCTATTTACGATCCAAGCTTTAAGTGGACCACCCACTTTCAGCTTGAGGGGGTGTATTATGGAATGTGTTGTAGTTTAGGAAAAATTGTATTTTCTTTGTATAGAGTTATACTGTGCACTGCGCTACACAGTAACTATTGTATTTTACCCTACTCATATAAATATAGGAGATAGCTACTGCATTATGTATGCCTCTCAAATTATCACAAACCTTGTTTTAACTCTGTTAATATAATATACCATGTTCGAACATTCAATTCAATCACTTGCCTCTTATTTTTATCTATAAAAAAGCCACCGTTTAATCAAATTATTACTAGATAATTAATTGTAATAGACTACATTTATATTTCATAAAAACTCTACAAACCCAAATTCAAATTTCTTATTTAAACCACCTAAGGTCAGTTGTTGAACAAGGGGATATTTCTTCACCAATGCCCTCATTATAACATGAAAAATAATTTGATTGCTCTCCCATTCCAAAGTGGCAACCATGCACACTCTTGAAGCTAGGACTCCTTAAATTCTGACTGAAACTACTATTACTACTGTAGCCAATACTGCCAACACCATTTCCATTGGGTCCACAATCAGGAACTGGGAATGACAGACGTTTCTTTGCAAGTAGTACTGATCCACTACGTTCTCTCTCGGGTGTTGATGGTCTCTGCCTTGGTGCACTCTGTGACCTAACACGAGCCTTTGCTGCCTCAGTTGCTGCCATGTAGTTTGGCAATATTGTAGCACTACCCCCACCATATCGACCAAGACCATTGTTAATGCAATATCTAGAGCTCAAGCTTGGTGTATGTGCTGCTGAGTAGCATTTGTTTCCTTCTTTTAGGCATCTTGGGCTTGCAGAACGTACTTTAAGGTGCTTGGGTTTGCAAGGAGAAGGTGTGATAGGTGATTGGTGAATAGAATGGCTGGAGTATGATCTATGGAGAGGAGAAGCAATAGAGTGTCTGGTGGGTTGTTTTTGTTGGTGATTTTGGCTTTGTGATCTTTGACAAGTTGGAGTTGTACTAGAATATGAAAATGGTCTAGATGTGTCCATCTCTACAGTCTTTATGTTGTTGTCTTTTCTATCTGTTGATGCCCTGTTACTTGTCTCCCATTGCTTTGTTGCCATCCATCGATCAAGCCACCTTGTTCTGTCTTCTAGTTCCTCTTGATCCCCTGCCGATGGGTTCCTTCTAGACCTCCATTTCTTGATGTTGGGTCATGTAGATAGTCGAGAAGTTAAATAACTAGGAAATACATATAATATAGTTTTTAAACTTACAAATCAAACACATATAGGGAGTGAGAAGACCAACCTGGCTAGAGAAAGCATAAGCCAAGGCTTTTTCGCGTTTTAAAGCAGCTTCCTTCTTAGTTTGCACCATGGCTTCAATTTCTTCATTTGTGCATCGACGATCATCCCAATCATCTAGAAGAGAGCTTACATCTCTCGACTGCAACACAAAAGCCATTAGCTTACTATATATCAAGAAGGCCTAATGATTTATCCGCACTACCATGGTACTATTATGTTATTTCATGCCTCAAATTATGAATTATAAATGCATTGTGTCTCTCTCTTTTCATAGCAATTGTTTGAAAATTGATAAATATATAGTAAGACGTTTGTGATCTACATTTGCATTTGCACTTGTGTTATGTGTGTTTTCTTGTTTGTTGATAAAAAAAAAAGCTATATATTAATAATTGCTATGGTATGATAGATTTATTTCACCAATATAGTATTGCCCTTACAAACGAAGGAGCTGATGGGCTCATAGTGTTAATTACAAGTACTTACCGTGGACTTTCTCTCACGAATGTCTTGGAGATATCTAGACTCCCATAAGCTATTGGTCTCAGAAAACATGGACCTTCTGCTCCATTCATGTGAAAGCCTTTCTCGTTGGTCACGGACTCGATCTTGTACTCGAACTAAAGCTTGCATGCATTGAAGTGTTAACTTTGCTTGCTTTCTTACATTATGTCCTCTCACTAAAGCTTGTAACTTCACCAGCCCTTTAAGTGCACGTAGAGCTCCCCTTGCCTTCAATACTCGATCAAGATAACCAAATCATTAACCAAGAAAGACATGAAAATATTGAAGCGCACAATAGCAAGTGATGACTTACTAGGTAGCCTCTAAAGGCCGTTTGAATGATAATAGCAGCCCATATTTCAGCTCTAACAAAGCAGCTGGAAGCTGGTCTAGCGAGTCTAGCAATCTTTACTGCTTCTTGGGCTGTTACAGATGCAACTTCAGCTGCCGCAGCTTCTACTGCAGTTGCATGTCTTTTCTCGGCATCCATGGTAGGACTCACGGGTGCGGTAATAGTACTAGTAATTGTGTTTGTTATTGGGATTTTTTCTTCACATTGTTGAACTGGAACATGGTTATTGGACTTCCTAAAAAGCCATCTTCTTTTCTCTCTCTTCTGCAGACAATCAAACCCAAAAATCCATGCACCGAGAAATCAATTCTTTGTTATACACATAAAGTACAAGCTAGTCATTGTTCATGATAAGAGCATCATGAATTACCTTTACTTCCTCTTCTTGGTCATGTTCTTCTCTCCTTCTGCCACTCCTTTTCTCATTCTCTTTACTTGGAAACCTGAATGCTCTTTTCACTATGGTCAAACATGAGGTACCACCCTTCTTTCCCATTCAGAGAGGTAGCCAGAAAGAAAGAAAGAAATTTTACATTACAAAAACCAGCAAGGGCTTAAAAAGAGAGCTGGAGAGGGAGGCGCTAGATATAGGTGCATGGTATTCTAGTGACATTGATTCCTTCAACAATTATTATAACTGTAAAGATGTGGAGTCAGTAAGGGATAGAGCTAGATATTAATTACAAGTCTGTGAATGTGATGTTTGTTTTGTGCAGAATCCAACAGAGAACGAGCTCCAATATATCCGTCAAGTCTTGTGTTGTAGTGTAGTGGCATGAGATAAACAATCTAATGGAGGTGTGTCAGGAATTGTCAATAACATTGTAAATGATGATAATGTGATGGGAGAAGACATGAGAGAGACAGATAGTTTTAATAGTACACACAAGAATCCAAAGTCACATTAAGATAAGCTAGGTAAATAATGTGTCTGGTCCCTCAAGTTTCAAATCTTGACCATTTCTAACTCCTCACCACAATTTTACTTCTTTCATTTTCATGGATATATATATTAAAAAAAACACCTAATACATCTACTTTTAAAACAAAACTTATAATATATATCAGATTAAATAATAATATTCACATTGAAGAGTTGAAGAGTTAATGACGAGACTTATAGTCACCTTGACCCTTTATAATAACCTGTCTATCACACGGTTGGCGCGTGCGCGCGCGTGTATGTGTGTGTCCGTGTGAACGAGAAGAGCATGCGTATTGATACCTGAAATTGGAATAAAAGGGGTTAAGGTGGCTGAAATCTGAAACTTGAAGGACCGCAAGAACAATCTTAAAGAATAACTGACCGCCCCCTATTGCCTTCACGTGTTATGAGCAGCTAGATAGAAAGAGAGAATGAAAACAGACCTTGAAGACCACCAACGAAGGCCGGACCGAGTTAGCTAGCCATCCAACTATTAAACAATTGAAGAGGAATCGATATATTTTTTGGTCAGTGGGAAGTCATGAGACTGGTCAAACACTTCTGACTCTGTGGTCTACTTACCAAAAATGTTTCTTGTCTGAATTTGAAAAATAAGGACAAAAAATAGTACATGTAGATCAGTTGCGTCTTCCCCTAATAGTTAATAATGGAGCAAATAAAACCAAGTTATATTAATCTCCCTAGTGTCCGATGCAACAAATGGCTATTGAGAGATTGAGAGGCTTATCTTGGCAGATTGTGGGGCTTCGGCTAAAGGAAGTAATACTTGAGTTGGTTTGGAAAGATAATACGAAGTTTATGGTTTTTTTAAGTGTTTTTTTAATATAGATATTAAAATAATTTTTTTTTATATCAATACATTAAAATAATCCAAAAAAATCTAAAAATTAATTTACTTCCATGACTAGGTTAGAGTGAATTGAAATGGAAGGTGTGGTATTAAACCATTTCAAAAGGGTAAAGAATTATTCTTCATTCTTATGCTGAACAAATTGTGTAGTTTTATAGCTACACCACTATAATATAATATGTTTTGTAGTACTTTGTTATCCATAGAAGAAACTTATGTTGCATTGCTTGCCAATGTTTATAAAGTGATTAGGTTGCTTCTTTTTTAATGTAGAGTGTTGCATATATATAGCGCCACGACGATTATCTTTTCATATCAGAATTGATTAGGAATAGTGTGGGTGGAAAGAATAAGAAATTCTTATTTTTTATCAGTAAAAAAAAAATAAGAGTCGCCACCTAGTTTTTATTATTAAGAGCCCTAACTAATTTTAGAGTTTGTGTAAGAGAACTGATTGAGTAAATGAAAGTTATTAGCATCCCTAATATGTCTTACTTGAAGTAAGTTACATCATTTATTTGTCTGATATAAACTAAGTGAATGTTGTGTTTTCTAAATGTTGATTTATTTATGGTCGAAGAAAAATCTTTATCGGTAAGGAGGTTATTCTCTTATCAGGTTAAAAACATAGTCGTTCTAATGCCAATATAAAATAAAAAAAACTATCTTTTTATTTTATATTAGAAATATTTCTTATGTATAAGTTCATAATCTCATATACTAATAAAAAACAATATAATTTTTTGGTATTTTTTGAAATATAGATCAAGTTCTCATGGCTTTAATAAATTGGTTATTAAATCCCAAATACAAGCAAATAGGTATTTTTGAATTTTTATATGGAAATATGATATGATTTTTTTTTTTTAAGAGACTTGACCGTATGAAAATTAAAATAGAAATTGTATTTTTGAATGAAAGATTTTTTTGTTGTTTTTTTTTGTGAGAGAGAACCGATTCATTTAATACCGAAAAAAGTGTCTCACGTGTAAGTCACAATTTCAAATATTAAATATGAAAAGGTGAAAAAAAATGAAAAAATCAAAATTGATTGCAAGATCATCATCAAACCTTTGAAAATTTGACTAAAGCCACATTTAACGAAACACAATAATATATTTTAAACCAAACAAGATATCAATTTTAAAACAAATTATTTTTTATTTGACATCAACTTAAAAACAAGCAAACACCACACCCCAACATAAACTATGAATTAAAAAAAAATCTTAATTGGCAATCACACTCCAAAAAAATAAACACACCATTCAACACAAATTATCAAATAAAAAATATACATCGGTTCAAATTAAATAATATCTAAACAATTCCAATATTATACAAAAAAAAATAATCATGTCTGAAATTCCATAACATCATAGTAATTTATCAAAAAAATAATTTGAGATCATGAATGAACTTTCTAAAGGCGAATTAATTGGAAAGTCTGACGCAACCAGGGAAACATTTCTGGACGCACCGTGAATATGCCTGATCAAGACCCAACTTCTGATACTAATTGCACAGTACGGCATTCCTTGATTGCCCATTCCATCATGGATAATCTTTTCTCTTCCTGTTGAAATGATATGTTAAAATGTGAACAAGCATCGAAGATTGCAACCATAAGGCGCAAACAATGAATACTCACACACCAATTTTTTGGCCAAGGTAGCAGATCAAGCAAGACCTCTGTCTCCAGTACTATCCTATTGGCTTTGTAATATGGGACTTTTTTCACAACACCAGGATCATCCCTGGCACGAACATGATCCATGAAGAGTAGGGCCTACAAATGATAGTTTTGACAAAACAATGAACTATATGCAATTCCACCAAGTACATATTTAAACTCGAAAGAGTTTGATCGATTAACAAGAAAATCTAAGCAATTAGGAAAGAACGTAGAAAAAAGAAAAGGTATAGTTATGTTAATTTACTTGTTTGACGAAAACAATCATTATATTTGATATCATGTTTAAATTTAGACGATTCTACTGCTCTTGTTCTATATTGTTAACTCATTGTATCCGTTCAAGGTTGGAAAGGCTTTTAAATTAGGAATTAGAACATATTGTCTCTTTTAATCTTAGTATTTTCCTTTTTAATTTGAATTTTAACTTTTATTTTTCTATTAGGATCCCTTTCTCCTTTCTATGTTGTAAACCTATTTAAGTTATTGGAAACGTTTTCTTTAGATGAGATTTTGGCATATTATATTTTGATTGAGAATAAATGAGTTTATCCAGCCCTTCTCGTGAACTTCTATCGTCTCATTCTCTTTTATTCCTAATCTATTTGGTTTAGGCTATTTTAAATGACAGATTCAACCTCGAATTGCTTTGAGCTTATATGGAGACCCACAAAATTGGGAAGTAGGAAAACCAGTTGAAATTTGCTTCATAAATGGGTTGGCTAAAACAAGGTGGCCACAGCACAGAATAAATACAGCAATAACAATCTTTTCAGTTTACAAGGAAACCCAGAAAGGTAAGTATAGAAAACACAGAAGAGAGGATTGGAGGCAAAGACTATATGCTCTTGTTTTGATCTTAAATGCACCAAACGATCTCATCAAGAAGATCACACAATAATTAAACAACGCAGTTCATGATTAGATTCTTCTAATGGAAGAAGATAATTTTCGATGAACTCCAAGCATATACTATAAGGATTCGATGCCATCTATAATTGCATTTTGTGGCCAGTAGGTCCACAAGTATCAGGCGGCTTTGCCAGCATCAAAGGGGTGGTGGTCTGTCTGAAAAAGTGGCATGACATTATTTTAGATGAGGTGCTGGCCCTGCCTAAAAGGTGTTCTTCTAGGTATAGTCTCAGGCACCCACTATTTGCCCCCAATAATTCTGATTTCAGACTGTTCTTTTCTGTTGGTTTTGAATTTGTTGCTACTTGTTTATGTCCCATAAACAGGAGTTTCCCTGTAGGCAAAGTTTTTAAAAAATATGGAGATAAACTTTAAAATTATTAAATTAGAGGGACCGATGAAAAAGTATGATATTCTTAGAAAGGCAAAATGCTTAAATACTACAGAAATTTGAAGTTCCGAAAGAAAAACTTAGAATTTAAGCTTGAAGGAGAGCTGCATACTTTTCTCACCCAATATACATAATTTGATTTTTCTAGCTGTAATTAGGTTAAATTGGACAATTATATATCGCTTAAGTGAGAGTACTTTTGAGTGTTACAAATACATGATATATACCTCTTTTCATCAATAATTATCTAAATGTTATTGTATGTCTCATGACTCAATTTTGAATTTCCTCTAAAATTATCTTTTTTTCTTTCAAAAATAAATTGAAAAAAAAAAACAAAAAAAAACTAGTAACTTGGCAAGAGCAAGTTGAGAAGGGTTTTAAACGCATGGAGAAACGAAACTGGAATTTTGGAAAAAAAAATTAGGAGTCCAATTGTACCTCTATTATACCCGAAACTAAAAGACAATGCAGATTAAAAATTAAATTAAATAATTTATTGGATGAATCTGCATAGAAATTAAATATGAGGATTTAATTAGACTTTTAATAAACTAATTTGATTTAATCATGGGTTCAATTAAAAGTTTAGCTATAAACTTTAATACTTGATAAGTAATTTTTTATGAGTTGAGAGATGAAATCCCTTACCTCTCTTGTTGGCGACTAAATTTTATAGAAGCTTATTCCACGACTTAAAGGGTGTTCGGTCTGAAGGTGCCTTTAGTTTTTGATGGGACCCACAAAAAAAAAATGTATTTTTAACTTTTAAAGGTGTAATTTATATTTTAAAATGGTTGTACCTTTAGAAAAAAAAAACCATCACACCTTCTAACCAAACACAATTTACTTTTCTCAGGATGAAATTCTATACAAGGTAACTATGTTATGAAAAGATTTTTAATTGTAAAATAAAGAGTGAGCTTCATTGGTTTATAAAACTATACTGTTTGGTCGTGTTGTTCAACCAATAAAAAGTGCGTTTAAATTTATTAAATCATGTGATAAAACTTAAAAGGTTGCGTGAAAAAAAAATAACGCATATAAAAAATATGTTGAAAAACACACAGAGGTTATGTTTGGACGCTCTAGGTGAGCAAGCCATGGGGGCGTCGCCTTGCCCAAGCCCAAGTAAGCTGTGGCTTTAGGCCCAAAGCCGAAGGTCTTTTTTTAATATTCTTATTTAACACAGTCTATTAATAAATAAAACTTTAAAGGGGTAGGTTTAAATGATGAAGACAGTATTTAAAAAAAAAAACATTAAATTAGTAGAAAATAATCTGATATTGACCCAGCCCAAGCTCTATCCTCTGTAAACGGGCTTGGCCTGGTGGTGTTTGTTTTCAAACACTGAGTGGAAACATGTGAATTGACCTTGGAATGGGTGACGCGGGGAAGAAAGTGCGAGCCCAATTAAATACTCCTTCAGACGTAGTCCTGTAATTTGAATTAAAAATTTAGCGCCCAAAGGCCAAAGCTCGTGCACCACACACTCAGTCCCCACAAAAATTTTCAAATTTGAGTGACTGAAAAGGCTAGATAATAATTGCACTTGCTTTTGCAATTGTGCTCGCATTTACCATGCATGTGATTTCTTTTAAGATACCTTTACATGTTTTTTTTTTATGAGAAATAATGTTTATTATGTTTAATTTACTGTTTTGATTTAATTTATAATGAGAATTAACTATATAAATTATTGGTTTTAATCATGTCATTTGTTAGATTAATAGCATGTGAGTTTTACTTAACTTCAAATTTGATGGAAGGTAAGACATTTGTTATTTTCAAACTAAATATCATGAATTTGAATGTATAAATGATATGGTCTAATTGTTGAGATTTAAACAAGATAAAATTAGTGAAAATCTAGTTTTTATTTTAAAAACAAATACAACACCATTTTATATGTTTTTTTTTAGAAAAGATTAGCCTTCAATTTAATCTATTATTTTTTAAAATAAAATTTTAATTAATTCAGTAAACTCGTCTAATTATTACCAGGACTTTAATTTTCTCAATTTCTGAATCAGATATTATAATTATAATGTTTTATCTTTTTAACTATGAAACGTATTATTAAAAATAAATTAAATCTAATAAAAATGTCAATTTTAATTGATTAAAACAACATAAAAAACGTAAATAAATAACTTAAACACTTAAAACCAAATATATTGAAACATAAAATGTTGCAATACTCCATTGATCTATCAAAACCTTGTTGCTTATAACAATAAATCTAGTTATAATTAATTAATCAACGAAATTACAAAATGTAAAATTTAAGGCAGCAATAAAAGCAGATTTCTCATAATAATAATAATAAAATATAGTGAGATGAGATCTAGAAAATTCATTTATAATTCCCTTCCTAAAAAAGTCATCCCCTGTATCTAACCCTGTGTCTTCACTCTCTGTGACTACTCTTGCTTTCCCTCTCAGTCTACTTCAAATTTCAAACACCAAAACAAGTTGAAGCCATCAACAACATTCTGCAGCTACCACCATCATCATGGGCTGTGTATCTTCTAATCTACTTAACAATGAGGATGAGTTCGCTCAACTAGGCAGCTCAGCGCTAAGTCACCACATAGTTTCACTCACTTCAACCACTTATGGCCTCCTCAATCTTGATCCGTTACCACCACCAACACCACCACCACAAGCCACCACAACTGCTCCAACACCATCACCTCGGTTCACTCTTGGCTCCATCTTCCCTACCCCTCTTACAGAACCTAAGTCCAAACCAGAAATCATTGATTCTTGGGAACTTATGTCTGGTCTTGACACCGATAGCTTTCGTTTCTCTCCCATTATCAAGAAGGACCAAGAAAGTTCCCATTTTTCATCCTTTTTCAAGAAACATCAAGAAACTCCTTTATTTAGCAAAGAAAACACCAGTCCAAAACTTCTTTTGAAGGATAGCTCCTTAGTTACCAAGAAGTGCCAAGAAAGTCCTTTATCTAGCCAAGAAAACAAGAACCCAAATTTTCTTTTGAAGGACAGTACAGGTTTGATTGAAAAATTTGAGAGACTATGTCCACCCAGTGGAGAAGACAGAGTTGTGATCTACACAACGACTTTGAGAGGCATAAGAAAGACTTTTGAAGCTTGTAATGTAGTACGTGCAGCATTTGAAGGGTTTGGTGTGTTGATTTGTGAGAGAGATGTCTCCATGGACAAAGGGTTTAAAGAGGAGTTAATGGAATTAATGAGAGGGAAAGAGAGAGAGGCAATGGTGCCACCAAGGGTTTTTGTTAAAGGAAGGTACATGGGTGGTGCCGAGGAAGTGATGAGACTAGTTGAGGAAGGGATAATGGGAGATGTTTTAGAAGGGTTGCCTAAGAAGGGAGTAAAGGGTGTGTGTGAAGGGTGCGGAGATGTGAGGTTTTTGCCTTGTTTTTCTTGTAATGGGAGTTGTAAGATGGTGATGGTGGTTAAGGAGGAGCTGGGGCAGAAACAAGGGAGGACTGTTGTGCTTAGATGCCCTGATTGTAATGAGAATGGTTTGGTGCTTTGTCCCATTTGTAGCTGACGCTCCAAGTTACAGTCTGTTGTATCCTGAAGTCCTATGTTGTATCATCATAAGTAAGTTATCTCAATTTACTTGTTCTGAATTTGAGCTGAAATGATAATGTTCTGTATTGAATTGGTGCTAATCCTCCTATTGAATGTGGTCTATGTGCCAATACATGATCAATTTACTTTGCTTAGATTCAATAGTTTTAGATGATTCATAAAAGCAACAAATTGTGGACATGGGATTATCATATTTCTGCTGTTACATTAGGGACAAGGGGGCTAATGAATTGAAATGATCGACTCTAAAACAAAGATGTAAAACTTGTTCAGAATATGGGGAAGAACTTAAATTGATTGGTTTTTGTAGCATTGACTTTTATGTTGTTAAATGTTCTTTTTGATGGTTCGCTTCCTTATGTTAGATCTTGAGCATGATATATACATTGTCTCTTACACAAGATCTGAGACTATTGTTATAGAGGGAGTTGCAAGACTTTTTTTTATTTTTTATGATGCGCTTAATCATGCTTAAGGTTAAAGTCTAGGTTGATCTAGTGTGGAATTAGAAGGTAATCTTAAAGCACCAAGAGGGAAAATTTCAATTGTAAAGGAGTTACCGGTTACACTCTAGGAACTCCTTTAGTCTCAGATTGTTTGATGTTATTGGTATTCTTTTTTATGTAGTTGAATATATGCAGAGTCAAGCGATAAATGCCTCAAACTGCGAAGTGTTAAATTTACCAAATCCTACTCATAACCACAGTAACATTTTTTGATGGGTTTGATTTTATTTCTGGGAAAATTTCCCAGTGTACTTCACTGATACTGAGCTAGGTGTGATTTCGAACATGCTGATTTACATCTTGGCAATAGCAGCCTAGTCTTACATCGTAAAATTTTCCTTCCCTTCATTTTCCTTAGAAGTACTAGGAACGCAGTTATATATCTTTGGTTTTCTATAGCACCATGTTCTTTGCACACTTTAGAATCATTTTGAACCGCAGAATTACTAGTACAACATCATTGTGCAAATGGGAGGTGTTTAAAGGCTAGCACTTAGAGTTCGTTTGGATAGCTTGAAGAGAGAGCATTAAAAACTGAAGTTTCAATGCCATTGCTGTATATTGCATCTTCTTGATTTTGACTGTTGAACTTAACCTTAAAAAAGGTTTTTTCCATAGATTACTGAAAGAAGACAGAAAAAGTGACAGATAATGATTGCATTGGGTTACTTCACCTAGGGTTCTTTGCAGTGAGAGCATCAGTTTTCATTGTTTTCATGTGAAACATGATGCAAGTGCGAGTGTACTGTTATAATTTTTATTGCTTACCACCATTAAATGTAACTGAAAATCTGTTCAAAATTTATGGGGTATGGTCTTGTGATTCATCCATTCTGTTTGTGGGCCCCAAGCATGGATGTGTGTGTGGCGTTTATAGCAGAAGTGTGCACTGTTTGGTTTGAACTTAAAAGCTGAACCGAACCGCCATAGTTCAGTTTGTTTTGTTTTTACCACAGAACCTAACCGCCATCTAGTAGGGCTGTTACTTGAGTTACTAATTACAATTACAAAAAATAACTAAAAGAGATCTTCCTTTTATTATGCACACATTTGTAGATTTGCACAGTAAAATTATTATTTTGCTCTTGAAAGAAAAATTCATTTAACTTAGTCTTAGAAATATGAAGGTTTTTTCAATGAAATCTATTAATCATTATCATTTTTAATAAACACAAGAAAGTCTTTTTGCATTTTAAATGAACAATACAATAACTTAAATACCCTTAAAAATAAAATAAAATTTAAAATTAAAAAGAAGGGTTTTATAAGCTTTTTATACTTTTGAATGCACAGAATTTTACTCTTATAATTAAAAATAATAAAACATACGTTTGAAGGCACTTAGATCTTTTCAACATATTATTTTGTAATTATGTATTAGGATGTAATTAGATCTTTGACTATATATAAAAATAATTAAAAAATAAAAGACTGTTAATACATGGGCAGCATGCGCTAACAAATGAGAGGTGTTCACATTGTGTTGACGGCGTGTGCATATCTCTCGATGGTTAAATGTTGTCATCACCAACAACATGAGCCATCCAATGTTGTTTTTATTTTATTTAATTTGATTTTCAATTTAGTCTCACTGTTTTTTTTTTATAATTTTTATACTAGATTTTGTCCTCAATTTTTTATTATTATTCTTTTTTAATTTTGGATAATTAAGGATTTTGCTTTGTAATTTTTAATTCTTTGCCTTCTATAGAATGATCATAGTCTCATGAACCGAGTCACTAGCTTTAAAGATAAGTCGGGTTGACTTAGATTTTTTTTATATTTCTTATTAAATTGAATTTTTTTTCAATTTTATTTTTTAATATTAGATTATCGGGCCTTGAACTTTGTGATTTTTTTTGTTTTTCTTTCTGTAGGGCTGAGCCAGGTCATGGGTTAGTCAAGTTAACTTGGGTTACTCAATTTTTTTTTATGTTCTATATTGATTTAACTTCAATCTTTTTTTTTTCCAGGTTCTTTTTAAAAAAAAAAAATATTTTTTTTATCCCAATCTCATATTATTTTTAAAAAATATTTTTTTCAATTTTATCATTTGACATTAGGTTTTAGGACTTGAGCTTTATTTTTTTAGGTGAGGTTTTCTCAATTTATTGTCCTGGATCATGGGTTAGTCAAGCTAACTCAACTTGATTCGAGTTATCATCACCTAAACGTTTCTTTATGTTAAGAAAAATTCTACTTAGCCATGACGTAGTGTGGGCTACCTATTTCGTGGACACTAAGAGCTTATTTGGTATTATAATAGTAATTGTTTTCAAAGTGTTTTTTACTTAGAAATATAATAAATAATATTTTTTTATTTTTAAAAATTTATTTTTGATATTAGTACATCAAAACGATATGAAAACATAAAAAAATTATTCGAAGCAAAGAAAAAAATAAAAAATTTCAATTTTTTTATGCTCCAACCATGTTATAAAACATAAAAAAAATTTCAATAAAAATCAAAATATCAACAATCAGGTTATAATTCTGAAAGATCTCCGATCATGATTTCTCGAGTGCTAATATGCTTTTGTAAAGCTTACAGGACTTAAGACTTGGGTTGTACAAGCTACTTTCACTATTGTAATTATCGCGCTTGGGTAAGTAGCATTGGGGGGTCATGGGAGTCATCGCTTAGTTATTTGGTTCAGGGTCACTAGGAAACCTGAGTATATTAGTCTTATCAGAAATAGAAAGAGTAAGAAACTAATTGTGGTTATGGAAGATATTAGCACCCTGAGGCACCATACCTGAGGTACGTTGTATTGTGTGGTTTGAATGTGGTTTAAAAGTTTTGAGGGTTTCTTAGCTAATAGTTTGTCTATAGCTTAGGATGAGGATTTATTCATGTTAATAAATTTGATTTTTTTAAAATTCTTATGGAAAAGATCCATGTAGGTGTCCTAATAAGGTTCACCCATTTTGGGGAACCTATTTTGGAAAGCAGAAGAGTTTTCCAAAACTCAAGTGTTGTGGTGAAAAATACTCCAAATTAAAATTAGTGAATATTGAGAATAACTCTGATAATTTTCTAGTCAACTCTTGATATTTAAATATCAATTTCACTTATAGGTTCAACATTTAGACCAAAATATTGACCATCAATTCTCACGAATTATTATTTTAGTGATTATTTGAATATCGATGAAATCCTTATGGATTTAATAAACTGATTATTAAATTTAAAATGCATGCTAAAAAAATAAAGCATATAATGGATTTTATTTTTTGAAACTAGATATGATTTTTGTATTTTCAAGAGACTTGGTCGTACGCAACACGTAATTTGTTTTGTTTTATTTTTTTTATTATATTTTTGTAAGGCCATATTTAGCAAAAAATATTTTTTTTTATTAAAATCAAACTACCCAAAACAAGCCTAAAGGGTGTTTGCCAAACACATCCTTTAAACAAAAAAAAAAACCTTAAAAAAAAATCAAACCAAACAAGGCCTAAGGAGGGTGTTTGCCAAACGCATCCTTTAAACTAAAAAAAAAAAACCTTAAAAAAAAATCAAACCAAACAAGGCCTAAGGAGTGACCTGATTTTGACCTGAACGGGTCGAACTGATTGAGTTAACTCGAAAACAAACCAAAACAAAAACCTAAAACCAAAACAGATTCAACCTAAAAAAACATAAAAACACCAAGAACACTCAAACATAAACCCAACAATATGAACATAAAACCAGGCCAGATTTCAAGTAATAAAAGGCAAGGTTTTAATCGCAATCAAGTGTCAATTTGCTTTGATTATTCCTTAAACATCATGATTGTTTCAGTTCAAAATTAAAACTCTAAGATTTAAACCCTCAAAAACATGTTATCAACGGCTGAGAACCCTAGATTATTCACTAATAATGATATGCGAACTTAACGAAACTATACTCGAAATAAAACAAGTCCTAAAACTAGCACTTAAGACAATGTTCATTAGATGAAAACGAGGGATACAAACCCAGAACTACCTAAAAACCTAGCATGCTACTAAACCCAAAAAACACATTTTAAACCTACAAACCAAACCCTTTTAACCTCAGCAACCCACATTATCATAACTAAACATGCTTGAATAAAAAAGAACTAATAAAAACAACAAATCTCATAAACATGTTAAAAACTTCAAGTTTCAAAACTGTCAGCCTAGAATAGCCTATATTTTTATACAATTTGGATTCAAGACATCTTCTAAAACCCTCAAATAGAACCAAATAAAACCCAACAACCTAGAAACATGCAAGAACTAACAAAAGAACATCATAACATTACTAACATATTTGAAAAATTCCAAATCAAACTTAGATGCAAACATAACATATTAAAGCAACCAACAACATATCAACACATTCAAAACATGATATTTAAATAATTAAATCAATCCAACATGCCTTATGGACTCCACTTTCAAGGTTTACAATAATATACCTTTTAAGCTTGAAATCTTGAAATAGGAATGGATTTATGATGTTGTCTTCTTCTTTCTTTTCTCTAAACTCAGTAAAAGCAAGCAAAATCCCTTCCAAAGATCGTGACCTTGATTGAATCACTTGAACCTTAATCAAAATCTCTCTTTCCTTTCTTTCTCCCTCCTTTCCTCTTCTAATCACCTCTCATTTTATATGTGGATTCATAACTTCTAAATGAGTTTGTTAAGGTTATAACAAGCCAAAACTAGGTTAGTTTCACCCCTGGATTATTGGTTTTGGTTTTGTAACAAACTTGGAGGCTAAGGTGAAGTGTGTCGTACCTTTCTGGCGAGAGCTCGATGTCACGACAACAATTCCCGGGTGGTGTCTTTTGAAATGATATTTGGTTTGGTTAGGGAGTCGCCACCTAGTATTACAGCTACTAGGAATCCTAACTAGTTTTTGTTTTCTTAGAAATTCTAGGCAAGAGACTGGTTGCGTAAAGATAATTTACTATAGTTTGATGACATCTATCTCTACCGACTTACTATGATGGGTATGCTACGATGAGCAAATCCTAATTTTTTAGGTCAAGAACTCGGTCTGGGAAGGTAAAATTATATTAGAAGTGAATGAGTTGTATTATTCACAATAATACTATGGATATTAATCTAATACAAGTTTTTTTATCCTTATATTAAAGTGAGTAATAAAATTTTTGTCCCCAATAATATTTTCTATATTAAACCCTTTTAGGTTTTTTTTAATCTTTATATTAAAAGTAATTAATATTTATTATCCCTAATAATATTTTGTATATTTACCCCTTTTAGGTTTTTTATCTTTATATTAAAAGTGAATAATGTTTTCTTGCAAAAGAAAAAACTTTAATTTTTTTTTAAATACAAACCAAAAATCCATTCTAACAAAGGCAATGTTTTTGAGAAGAATACAAAAAACATTAAAAAAAAAAACCCTAAAATCGAACCTAGAAAACATGATATTCAAATTAGACCTAATATGGCAAACCAAAGGTATAAACGTGTTGGGAATCATGCAAGGATCAATAATCTAGCATCTATTTACTTTAATTTTCAACGAATTAACAAGATTTGGCCAAAACTAGGTTTCGGTACCAGAACCAAACCAAAGATATTAAATGTATTAAAACATGTTATTGATGCGAATTAACCATAAATTATTGACTAATAAAGACTAAGGAATAATTATGGGTAAAGAAATGGACAAAAATTGGTTCAAATCATGTAGTTAAGGTAATGTTCTTTGCAAGAAAATGAAAAACAAAACACAGCCAAAACCTAGCAAAAACCCAGAACCCAACCGTTGTCAAAACCTTCAAAAATAGCATTTTTGGTTTCTAAAACATGTTTTTTTTTTATCTCAACAGATTACATTAACATGCACAAACATATTTCAATAAAAAATACTAACAAGAAAAAAACATCAAAACACCCCAAATCAAGTTTGAGGTAACAAATCTAAAACAATAACTTAACATAACTTATATGTTCATGCAACATGGATTCAAAATTGGCCTTTTGAACCCATTTTATGAATGAACATGCATAGCCAAGCTAGGTGAAAACACAAAATAAAACAACATTATGTACCAAAATAAACTTAAAATAGCAACAAATATGTATCAAAACTTCAAAAATAACATTAAAATGTACAACACAATAGCAAAGAGGTGAATGCAACATTATTTGTTAAGCATTCCAAACCTCTTTGCTTTTTTTTTTTTGTGAAGTTAAAGTTTGGAGGACTAGATTAAAAAAACAGCTGCCCCAGTCCAGAAACGGCGTTATTTGTCATTTATGTTCACTGTCTTCTTCCTCTGAAAAATAAAGGAAAGCTCCCTTCAAAAGAAGAAAAAATACAGGCCACTAGACACATTGTAATGCCCACGACTTCCATCACCAGCTTCTTAGTTCATCTCTGTGTCCTTCTCCGCCATGATGTGCCCACAATGTCGAGGAAACCATCACCAATAGTCCAACTATGGCAAGATTATTGGTGTCCCAATTTGGTCAAAACACAAACTCCTGAAATTTCATCCTTATCAGGGGAAGGTAAGGAGCAAGAGGGGATGCCTATAAAGGCCTAGAGAATTCACAGAAAAGAGGATGGAAAATTAATAATGAAGGAGACAGAACACAAAGGAGAGAAAACGAGAGAGGGAGAGAGAGAACCAAAAGGGGCAGAAAGACAAGAGAAAAACAAACAGAGGGGAAGAAACCGAAGACAAAAAGAGAATCGCAGCAACGAGCATCCACACGATTCTCCGCAAAACTCCAGCAACAAACTACAGCAACAAGTAAGCTTTCATTGTTTTCTCGCTCTTGCAGTTTAATTACATGGATATTGTGCCAGGCGTGCGTGGACAATTCACGCATGCTGCATATCACTCAACCAGGTTGCTGGTTGAACCAGTACCGGGCCGGTTTGGCTGGATCTGGTCCAGCCTATATGGTTAGGCTAGATCCAACCCAGTAAAAAAAGAAGAGAAAGAGGAGTGGGCCGAGTCTAGGTCTTAGACCCAGATAGCCCAGTCCATATTTGCTAAGGTGTGTTTGACATATGCCTTGACCATAATTTTTATGTCCATTCTAGTTTGATATTTGGCCAAATGAGCCTCTTTTTAATATCAAAAAATTTCAAAAATATGTGGGGATCTTTTCGTTGATTTATTTGTGGGCGCCTCGCACTTTGTTTTATTTGTTTTATTTGTGTTTTGTATTTTTTTTTTACTATATGCTCAATCTGTGGACCATTACTGTTAAATGCAAAATCTATTGTACAACGTTTCTTTTATTTCAATCTAAAAGGAAAAAAAATATATATATAATATAAGGAAAGCAAAAAGAAAATGGCATAGAAAAATTCTTCTTTAAATTAAATTTTTTGCGAAATTATTCACTAACGCTAAAATTGGGTATATCATATTTTTTGGGGTTTTGTGCATTATTTACCAACACCAGAGTTGAAAATATTCGTAGAAAATGTTCAATGACGCTAAAGTCGGGAACATGATAGGAAGAACAAAAAAAAATGGAGAACAAATTCTTGGCAATTTTAGACAAAAAGCAATGCAGTCTACCTCAGGTAGGACACTTAAGGGGTGATAATATTTTTCCTTTCGCGTAACTAGTCTCATACCATAAAATCTTTGTTAATCAGTTAGGGTTCCTAGTTACCATAATACTAGGTGACGACTCCTTGAACTAAGACATATTACTATAAAGAACAAGATGCTAGATATATGTCCTTTTTCAAAGGGAATTTTTAATTGGTTGCTGCGATGTTCGGGTATGACATCTTGCATACTCTTTAGTAGTGGACCTCCATTGTATCATAAGAGTTACCATTGTTTTCTTCTCCAAGATCATAATGTTAAGAAGTGGTGTTGGGAAGGAAAGTGTTTTGGGTTTAATTATAAAATTATGATTAAAGTTCAAGAGTCGTCACCTAGTATTAAGGTTACTAGGAAACCTATGGTCTGCGAGAGCTTGAGTAAGGGACTAGTTGTGTAAGGGGAAGATACATCACATCTAGTGCACCCTACCTAAGGTACGCTCTATTGTTGTTTAATTGTTTTTCTAGGTCAAGTTTCTATTCGTTGGTCTTCTTCTAAGGTTTAAGGTAGATTTTCCTTCGTGAGAGAGTCTCAACCTCATTGGGTTCAATTCTAACTGTTCTAAAATCTAAATTTTATCATCGTATTTATTTTGCACTTTGTATCTTTAATAACTGAGGGTGTATTATAACTGTGTAATTTTACACTCCCAAATATAAAACTTTATATCTACACCCTAATATAAAATAAACAAAATGATTGGTGAAGGATTTTTGACATTTTGGTTTTTATAAAAACATGCTTGTAAAACTTTTAGAATTTGGTCGTATACATGAAAACAAAACATTTTATGTATTTTTTGTTTTTTTATAGAGGAAAATAATTTAAAAAATTTTGAGATTTTGTTAAAAAAATTTAGAAACGTTTTGGAGAAAAGTGAGTATTTTAATACCGAATCTTTATCTTAGAGTGTAAATATAGAACCTGATATTATGCAAAATTATTGGAAAACATGCGAGAAAATCACAAATATTTTTTGAAAGGATTTTTTATTTGTTTTGGAATTTTTTATTTTTTTGAATAATATTAAATTTGGTCTCCTAAAATTTTATTTTTCTCAATGAAGCCTAAATTGAGCTCTTAAACTTAATTTTCACTAATTAAGCCTACAATAAAATTAATTTAACCCATTTAAAGTATAATTAAGTCCTTACACCTAATTAAATCCTTCAATTTGATCCAAATTAATTTTTAAACATAATTAAACTTTAAATTGGTCCATGATTAAATCAAATTTGGCTAATAAATGTGAATTTGAAGAATAGCCCAGAAATGGGTTATGACACACTTCATAGATTGACATAAAATCTTTTCAATAATTTATTTTGTGATTATGTATTATGATAAGGGGCAATTAGATCTTTGACTATATATAAAAATAATTAGAAAAGATGGCTTGAGTGTGCATGGCACATGTTAGCAAGTGGGAGGTGTTTGTGCTGTTTGAGCGACTTGTATTGTGCCTCCCTCATAGGGATAAAATGTCGCCATCAACAATGGCATTAGAAGCAATGAGTTATCCTTTTCGTGGTGGTGGTGCATATGTTCACGGAGGAGGTTTAGTTGAGCTCAAATGAATCTTTTTTCTTTTCATTTATGGTTTCTCTTTCATGACCTAGAAATTCATGATAGGTCTTTCAAAAATTAATAATCTCATCAATTTGTGTTTCAATCAATTTTGATCTTTATTCTTTTTATTGCTATTTGGTTTGCTTTTAATGCTTTTTTGAACTTTATTTGTTCTATTTTTTCCCTAAGTATTTTATTTCATTTAATTCTTATATCTAATATGGTCATCATTTTTTTTATTGTTATTTTTTTTTCTTGATGTTTTTTCAATTTTATATTCTTTTGATTTTGATTTTTTTCTTTTTTAAAAAACTTTATTTTAATTTTCAATTTATTCCATCATTGTTTACTTTCATTTAGTTTTTATGCCTAATTTTGTCTTCATTTGTTTTGATTACTATTTGTTTTTTTTTTAATATTGGATGATTAAGGATTTTGCTTAGTGGTTTTTTTCTTCTATAAAGTAATCTTAGTCTTATAAACTGAGTCACTCGTTTCGAGGATTAGTTAGGTTGATTTAAGTTTTTTTAAAAAAAAATTGATTTTTTTTATATTAGAGTATTGAGCCTTGATGTTTTTATTTTTTCTTCTTTTTTTAGGTTGAGTCAGGTTATTGATTAATCAAGTTAACTCGGGTTTACTCAATTTTTTTATATTCTTTTCTATTGATTTAACTTTGATCTTTTTTCTAGGTTATATTTTTTTTAAATAAACTCCAACCTAATCTCATATTGCGAGTGGTGGGTTGTTGAGTGAACCTGAGTTGACTCGGGCTTTTTTGTTAATTTTTTTATTTGACATTAGATTATTAAACTTTAAGTTTAGATTAATTAACAAGCTAACCCCACTTGATTTGGGTTATTATTGCCTGAACTCTTTATATATATATATATATATATTAGGAAATGTTTTACCAAACTCATGACATAAGACTTGCTACCTATATAATGGACACTAATTCTGGAAGATCTCCAATCACAATTTCTCGAGTGCTGGTATGCTCTCGTTAAGCTTACCTTCATGTTAGGACTTAAGACTTGGGCTATACAAGCTGCTCTCACTATCCTATCTACAAGGCTTCCTGGTCCAGTGGTCTTAAGCTCGCTATCATAGGCAACCCATTTTCCTTTCTAGTGGGAGAGTGGCTGAATGACCATGCTTCGCCATCCTCATTACATTTTCATGTGGGCTTCGCCCCCACGATTGGAAACTAACGGGTTAGCCCTTTCTACAAAGATTTGGGATTATCTTATAATGATTAAATTATATCTAGAATTGTTTTTATTTTTTCAGTCATTTTCGATAGAATTTTGAAATATTAAATCTTTCGTTATTTAAAAATCGTGTATTTTTATCACTTGTGTTGATTTATCATTCAATGAATAATTAAAAAATATCAATCAATCCGATTAAAATTTTAAACATGATAATAATTGAGTCTCCAACTTATTTTTTAGTATTGAATCTCCACTTTATATTAAGAGATATTGTTCATCAATAATCATAGTGTTAAACTCAATCCACTTTATATATTAACTTAAAAATTTAAGATTTAAAACTTGATTTATATCAGGTTTTAAGTTAAACCGAAAAAATTATTAATTTGAACAACTCTAAAATAATAAGATTTTTTTAAATGGTCAAAACATTGTCGTTGGAATAAAAATGAATAAATGATTGATCCATATTGATTTAATGACTCGTGAATTGAACCTATAAACTAATTGTTTTTCGAATCAATTCTCACATCTATGTTCAAGATGATTTGCTTTAATGATGGCAACAAGTTGGGTATGACAAGAGCAAGTATGGATTGTGTGGATCGATTTTTTAACTTATACGGGATCGTCGTACGTATAATATATTTTAATGGATAAGACATGAGATTAAATTAGTCCATATATTTTAACAATTAATCATGTTTTAGCTAACTGTTTTAGTCCTTAATTTTATTAAAGTAAGTAATAAAAATATTATTTCTAATAATATTTTAGATATTAACTCTTTTTAAATTTTTTATTCTTATATTTAAAATGAATAATATTTATTATTTCTAATAGTATTTTGGATATTAACCCCTTTTAGATTTTTTATCCTTGTATTAAATAAAAAATGAATAATATTTTCTTGTTAAAAATAATTTTTAAATATAAGCCAAAATTCTTTGGAATTTTACAAACTTGTTGTAAAATCCATAAAATGTTTTTTTTTTTTATAAAACAACATGTAAAAATATTTTAAATTTTCTTTGAAAAAATATGCTCAAATAACTTTAGGATTTTTAGCCATATGCAAGGGAAAAAAATATATTTATATTTTTTTAGGTTTTGTTTGACAAAAACCCATTTTTTCTTGTAATAAAACTACCTAAAAATAGACTAAAGGGGTGTTTACCAAATACAACTTTAAACCCAAAAAACCCCTTATAAAAAAATAGCAAACCAAATAGAGTATAAATCCTTTGATCTAGATTTTTTTCTCAACCCGACTAGGTTGACCCGAAATATTTGGTTCCACTATAAACCGAACAAAAAATCTTGGTATGACCTAAAAACAATCCAATGCTAAAAACTAGATTAAAAACACAAAATACACACAAAAAATGAAATAAAATGGATCAAACACCACAAAAATAAAGTTTTGGTTTTCCAATCGAAATATTTATAATAATATTTTGGATATTAATATATTTTAAGTTTTTTATTCTTATATTAAAAATGAATAATATTTATTATTTCTAATAATATTTTGGATATTAACCCCTTTTAGGTTTAATATTTTCTTGCTAAAAATAATTTTTAAATATAAGCCAAAATCCTTTGGAATTTTATAAACTTGTTGTAAAATCCATACAATGTTTTTTTTTTATATAAAACAACATGCAAAATATTTTAAATTTTCTTTGAAAAAAGATGCTCGAATAACTTTAGGATTTTTAGCCATATACAAGAAAAATATATATTTATATATTTTTTAGGCTTTGTTTGGAAAAAAAACCTATTTTTTCTTGTAATAAAACTATCCAAAATAAACTAAAGGGGTGTTTACCAAAGACAACCTTAAACCCAAAAAACTCTTATAAAAAAAATAGCAAGCCAAACAGAGTATAAACCCTTTGACCTAGATTGTTTTCTCAATCCGAGTCGGTTGACCCAAAATATTCGGTTCAACTATAAACCGAACAAAAAATTCTTAGTATGACCCAAAAACAACCCAATGCTAAAAAATAGATTAAAAACACAAAAACACAAAAAAAAAAATGGAGTAAAATGGATCAAACAACACAAAAAATAAAGAACATCAAGAACACCAAACATGAACTCAGCAACGTGGGTTCCAAAATAGATCGAATTTTGTAAAAATGAAGGCACATACATTGTTGCAAATCATGCAAGTATCAATATTGACATCTATTCACTTTGATTATTAATAAATCATCACGATTTGGCTATCGTTTCAAAACCAAAACAATTCATAGATTAATTTAATAACCTAATAATTCAATTTTTTCTGAGTAAGTTCTCTTCTTAAATTTAGATTTACCAGGAAATTAATTATGGTATATTATTTGTTGATGAAATTTTAT
Source organism: Populus simonii (assembly GCA_007827005.2). Taxonomy (NCBI): domain Eukaryota; kingdom Viridiplantae; phylum Streptophyta; class Magnoliopsida; order Malpighiales; family Salicaceae; genus Populus; species Populus simonii. Next base: position 49,309,274 of record CM017464.2, on the reverse strand, counting down.
ACATTTTGGTTTTCATTTGAATGATTATTCCTAGATGTAGGTACTTTCTTCATGAAACTTTTGTGATGGGAGTGGTGGAAATTAGGAGAGCTTCTTAAGATAAAGGATAGTGTTTTCTAATATAGTTTTTGTTTTTTTATAATATTTTTTATAATATTATATTTTTTTATTTTTAAAAAATTTATTTTTAATATCATCATATTAAAAATATTTTTTTAAAAAAATTTAAAACTAAAAAAATTTAAATTTTTTAAAAAAGGTGTCCTAACTCCTAACTTTCTTTCAAAAGATCAACCACACCAATTATTCTCCACCACTATGCAAAAAAGTACATATTTGGTCACTTGCAAAATTAAAAAAATAAATAAGAAAAAGCTTTTAAAGCACGTGAAAGCCGCGTTGAAGTCAAACAACCTCATAATTAATATATAAAACACTTCTTGATCTGCTCAATACACACCAAGAGAGAGAAAACACTCTTTTCCTCCTTTCCTTTTATAGCACAACTTGAATTCAAAAATTGGTTTTCTGAACTCATTTTGTGCATGAACAAACCTAACAAACCAAGGATAAATGACCCTTGCTTTAACATGCATAGTTTAACTTAAACAAAAACTAAAACAACATTATATATCAGAAATAAACTTAAACAACAACTTTAATATATCAAAAACATAAAACAAATCAAAATAACTTCATTAAATAAAAATCACAGCAACAGAAAGATGAATACAACATTATTTGTTGATCATTCAAACCACTTTTCTATGCTTATAAACATAAATATAAAACAAAAAACAAATAAATAACAACAAAAGCAAGTCACTAAAAACCTCCTTTTAGATTAAAAAAATATACCTAGAAAAACTACTCTTTCTTTGTTTTCTTTTGGAAATTTTTGTCTCTCGTAAACTTGTAAAGCTAAAAAATCTTTTGTTTTGGCTCATGAACCTCTACACTTATGCTTCTTATTGATATTTCTCGTATTTTTCTTATTCATTTTTTTTTCTCCTTCTCCTCTGCCTTTTTTTTTCTTTTCTAAACTTGAGAGGTATTTACAGGGTTTTGCTAGGGTTTTGAGAGGTTTTGAATCCATTTATGACCTCTTGATCTTGAGAGAAGTGTTATAAACTCTTGATAAGGACACATTGAGAAGGCTTTGTGTGTGAACACATGAAAAATAGGTCGATTTTTGCATCATAGTTGCATTATCAGGGCTGACCGGGTTGCCCATTTTTGAGGCCTTGTCAGAGCAATTTTAACATCATTGTTGCCTGAGACCACCTGAAGTTGGTAGAGGGGATGCACATTTTTTATTTGAATCTAGCCTTGCTCAATTTGGAGGTTTGTAGCTTCATATTCATGCATTTGAAGTTGTCAACTCGATCACCCAAAACTGTAATTGCACTCATAATCGCTTTCAAACTTTTAATTTCATGCAATTTCACCCATGACAAATTCAATTATCAGCCCTTGAGTTGGCTTTTTTTTTTTTTTTTTCATTTTGGTCCTTGGTTCTGATTTGTGCATTTTAACCTTCAATTGATGAACAGACTTTTAATTTCTTTAATTTGGCCCCTACTTTGGTCAATTTCAGCTCCTATATTCATATTTCTTTTCCAGTTTGGTCATTGGTTTTAGATTTATTCAATTAAGTCCCTAATTGCCCATCAAACTTCATTATTTATGCAATTAAACTATTGATTTGACCAAATTAACTCCTAAAAATTGCGATGCAACTCTTAAAATTTAATTTCTTCCGATTAAAACCTGAATTGACTTTAAAAATCAATTTGTTTTGCAATTTAGCTATCAATAAATTTAAATAAACCTTGAAAAATTCTAATTGAGTCCTTGAACATCAAATTTTTAATTTTCCTTCTCAAATTGAATTTTCTTTACAATATGGTATTTATCAGTAAACAATACACTATTAAATTTTTTAATCTTGTATATTTGATCTTTCTCAACCAGTCATTGGTAACTTTTTAGGCATTCTGATATACACTTCTTGCTGCTAATAGGGTGTGTGTGTGTATATATATATTATATTTTCTTTGTATTTTCTGTTTGTATTTTTTTTCTAATTGCTTTGTTTATGTGGGCCTAAAATGAATAACAACAATCTCTATTATTGACATCCTTTGCCCATGATGTAATTGCTCTTACCAATTGCTTTATACCTCTCTGATCTTAAATAAAATAAAATAGAATAAAATAAAGTGCTAGCTGTTTTTTGCAATGGAAAAACATACTTGGATTGATCTGTTTAATGTTTTTCATCTTCTGTCATCCTGACTGAGATGCTGTGTCCATCCTAGCATACGGTTAATCCCATTGTTAGGTAAAATAGTATGATTTGACACCGAGTGGCTTCCTCTCTTTTGCGAAGAAATATCTCATAATCTTGTTAGCTTCGATGCGCAGCAGCACCATCTAGCCCGCATTTGTGCAAGGCATTGTTTACATCAGCACTAGTAAAGCATGAGAAGCTGGAAAAAGGTTGCGAAAAAAAATTAAAAATTATTTTTTTTTTAGCTTTTAAGTCGCATCAACAAACCATTGAAGAATCTATTCTAATTGTCTTAGTTTTTCACGATGATTAAGCTACAGGTCTCAGAACTTAATCTTATTTATCTAGAATTTTCTCGTGATTCATGCTGTCTCCATTTCAAGCTCGCTCCTAGATGTTACCTTTCGCCATGTTATCTGACCCTACACACCTAACAATTAAGTCCTTTCGAGCTCTCTTTGTACAATCGAAACACTACCCACATGTTTTTGTTGGATATTATTTGTGTTGTGTCCAATCTCCATTTCAAGCTCAAGGAATCCATTGGCCTACGGCGTGTTATTGATATGAATGATCATCTCGGTTTTGGTTTTCCAATTTTGTTTTTAATCAAGATTTTTGAAATTTATTTTCTTTTATGATAGTCTGGTTCTGAAATCGAATCGAAATTACGTCATATACTATTCATTTTTAAGATGCTTTGCTGATGAAATGATGAATATCGAATTATTAGATAGAACTTACGTTGATTTTTTTTTTTACTAAACCAAGCTTGTCCAGCCCATTTTCTCCGTTCATGAAGGAAATCCTCTACCTCCCATAAAAAAGTTAGGGACAAGGAAGGGAACAATGTCTAAGCTAGGCTTGATCACTAAGACCAGCCCAGGCTTCGTTGGAGGTGAGGTTCAGAAAGTACAATTTTATGTTACATAAATAGTGATTGTGTATGCGATTGAACAATTTAGGCAACCCACTTCCCTACATAAATGACAAAACATAATATTTGTGTCTTGATCTTGAGAAAAGACCATGACAATTGACATGATTCAATTGGAAGACAGAACCATCATGGCATGCCAATTTGAGTCGGATTATGTAAGTGATTTCCCATATGGCCATGATTATTAAGGTGACATTAATATATTTTTAACTAAGTATGTGGATAATTGTCCTTGTGATCATGATCACAGCTACTAAATTATTTTTCTACTAAGCATAACAAACATTAGTGTGGTTTGGTGGGATAACAACGGACAATATTCAAGCTAGGAACACCAACACCATTGCATCAGCTAGCTATTGATCTAATTCTGTTCTGTATTTTCTATGACAAGACATGCTTGGTACTGTGGTACGACTCGTTTGATATGTAGTTATTTTTTTAAAGTATTTTTTTTATTTAAAAATACATTAAAACATATATTTTTTAAAATTTATTTTTTATATTATGTCAAAATCATATGAAAAAATTAAAAAAATTTAATTGGAAGCAAATAAAATATAATTTTTTTAAAATTTTATTCAAAAATATTTTTAAAACGCAAAACTGAACAGGTTTGCAGTGTTTTTTTCAAAAATAATTTTTACTTGAAAATATATCAAAATAATTTTTTTATATATATATATTTTTATTTTTCACAACAATACATTAAAATCATAAAAAAATATAAAAAATATTAATTTGATATTTTTCAAAACAAATATATATTTTTAAAATATCCAAAAAAAGAAACGAACGCTATCTCTAAAACAGGGTAGAAGGAGAAAACAAAAATCAAAGTAAAATACCATGACATCAAGATTTGGGCCTACAAGTAGAATGGAGCTCTCTATTAACCCATCAAGTCCTTTTTGTGGGGGCAGTAGGTATATCACAATGTGGGTATTAGGGCCCACTATTTGCATGCTAGGTGATCTATGTGATTATACAAGTATAATTTAAAATATTTTTTATTTAAAAAAATATTAAAAAAATATTTTTATATTTTTTTAAAATTATTTTCAATATTAATAAATCAAAATAATTCAAGAAACATAAATAAATTAATTTTAAATAAAATTAATTTTTAATTAAAAAAACACGGTTTGAATCGCATTTCCAAACATTGCATATAAATATTATAAGTGTATAATTAATATATTTAGAGGCCTGTTGAATTAATTTTTTAAATGTTCAACCATTTTTGTTTTTTATTATTCAACGGGAGAATAATACCTTTTGAACCTAAATTACTAAGCGCTAAATTATCAATGACCAAACGTTAAGTACATTTGGACATATACTTGAATTAGACGACAAAGGGATCTTACCAATTCAAAATGGGATGATGTTATGCTCCATTCAAATTCTTTGATAGCTCAGTTCTAACAGAAATAAGATCATTTTTTAGAAAAACAAGACAAAATCTACCACTTGGTGGTAGAAGAGTTACACAAATATATTCACCATCACTAAAGAAAAAATAATTGTTATGTTGATTCCATTGTATACCGTCTCACCATAAAACTGTGGATCGCTGTAACTCTTTTTTTTTTTTTTTTTTTTTTTTTTGTTTTTTTTTTTCAGGTGTTGCACAGAAATCAGGAGAAGGGAAAGGAAAAATGGCAATTCCAACGCGGTCCAATAAGGTTGTGAATGGAGCTAGGGTAGACTAAAATCCATAGCAATCATGTTTATCCTTTAAGCCGATTGAGAATGCGGTGTTAACCAAGTTTGATTTAAAAAATTAATTTTTTTTATTAATTTTTTTTTATATATATTTTGTATCGTTTTGATTTGTTAATTTTAAAAAATAAAAAAGTATCTTTTTAATACATTTCAGCATGAAAAACATTTTAAAAAATAATCACAACTATATTTATTAGTTTTTATTGTACAAAAAGTGCCAAATACTTGTTTCATTAGAATTTTAAGAGAATGTTTGTGCAAAAAAATAGAATTATTTGCAATGTGCTTTTAATTAAAATTTGGAAATGTGAATTTTTTTTTATTGTCAGATTTTTATGTTAATTACTATTTTATGACACATATCTTTGTAAGTTGTTCAGGCATCAACCACGCACCAACTACTGATGTTACCTCCTTTATGTTGCTATTTATTCTAATTTGCGTTCATGCACAGAAAGCTAGGCTTGTAGTGTATTATTTATATATATATATATATATATATATATATATATATATATATATATAGAGAGAGAGAGAGAGAGAGAGAGAGAGAGAGAGAGAGAGAGAGGATGTTTCTTTTCTATTTTTTTGGTCAGTTTAGTACACAAATTAATAAAAAAATTTTGTTTGTTTAGCCACCAACCATTGATGTAACTTCACTTTGCTGGTACTTTATTCGGTTCATTTTCTGGCTATTCAATACACTTTTAATTAAATTTGAACGAAAGAGAGAGTACACACGGAAGGCAAATGTCTAATTGACAAGAAAAGAAGAGAAAGAAGAAATAAATATAGGAAAAGAAAATCTTAAATTAGAATTCTGAACTTCCAAATTAAACATTAATCCTTAATTTTGACCATTGCAATGTTTAATTCGAATTATTAAAATCCCATCACAAAAAAAGGCCTACTGGCCTATTGGCCCAAGTCTCTTCTTTATCTCATTTATTTACATATTTCCCACTCTTTTCAGTTAAATTATGGGAATATATATATACATATATATGGAATTTTGGGCACGCACGGATGAAATTGGTGGAGTAAAAACAACATCATCCACGTAAATATCAACCTCTACATGCACAGATTTCATTTGTTGCCAATAGGCACGTATCGGCCTTTTTTTAGCAACATATTTCTGTGCCAACAAATCTTTGATCACATCTAATAAAACCATCATTACAAAGCATTAGTATTCTTCCCCCCCTGTGTGATGAACCTTATCCTCCAATAACTCCTTGATGCTATTTGATCAGCTACCTAGCTCCTGCTGATCAACTATATATCAAGATCAAATACGACAGTACTCTCTATTATCAATTATAATTAGTGCATAATTTTACTATGCTAAAGTTACAGTCCAATTGCCAATGAGTGTGCTAGGAGAATTGCAAATTAATGGGGTTAGATGCATGATACCGAACTTTTATTAAGTCCTACATGATAGATTAACCTTACCAATATACAAAGACTTGTTTGGTTAACAAATGATATTGTCAATGATATTAATCAAAGCCTCTTCTGATTAATTGTTTTTGATCTTATTTGTATAAAATTGACGGATCAGAGACTTATTTGTGATCGCTAATGGAAACCAATCGCGATGGTCAATTACCTGCACCGAAAAAGTAGTTGTTGGGTCCTTCCATGTTAGCTTGATTAGCTATAAAAAAAATACGTACGAACAGAAAATTGGCCCATACAAAAGAAATTATTGATGAAGCTTAGCATCTGTTTCGAATGTAAATAGAATCAATTAATGATTAGTCATCATCGGATGGTAAAAAACAAGTTAAAGTTCAGTGAACGGAGAATTGTACCTTTGATTTTCCATTTCTCTGTCTAATCTTGTTTAAAGGCTACAAAATATTCTTCAGGAAGCTGCTTCGAAGCAAATGTGTCCTGCCCTAATCAATCGTCATATATGCATCATGTATATGTGTGTGTCTCTCTCTCTTCTTTTCATTTATATAATTAATATTTTGATCATGGGCAAACCATTAGCGACCAAAACCTCATTTTCTAGGGCCATGAAAATACCTTTATGAAATGGTCTTATTATCATGAGAAGCCAAAAGGGATTCCAAATTTCCAATAACTTTTTACAAAAAACAATCCACGATTTCCTCATGTAAAGCAAGTTGGAGGACAGGAGAGCAGGCTTTCCTACCATTTTGTGTATCTGGCATGCAAACTTTCAATATTTATTGAAACCTGTTCAAGTCTTGGTAATTTTGGTCTATTTGATTATTATGTGATGCACACCTAATAAACCCAGAACCAAAAAAAAAACAGAGTGAAAAAAGTATCATGAAAATTCAGGTTATTTGATTCTCCCCGTCGTCCTAGAGAAATTTCGTGTTGACTTTTCACGAAGTTTAAATTAAGGAAAAAAAAAGCAACAAATATGGTGCATGCTAACTCATGCCTTTCGGGTTCATTTTTCCAAAATTGCCCCACGTTCTTTGGATGAGAAACAGCTATCATTACAAAAAAAAAAAAAAAAAAATACCCTTTGAGGATTAATAGGTATAATACATTTAAGATCTTAAATTAGATTTATCCATCGCATATATTTTCTTTTTAAAAATACATTTTCTTCATTAATATTGCAACCCAGCACTGAATGACAGGCGGAAAATAAATAGATTGTGCAAGAGAAGACTAAGCAAACAAAGCAAGATAAGATGCTAGTGAAAATTGATAGAGGGACTATGCCTCTCAATTTCTTGGATTTCATGATCACAAATAAACCACTGCATGTATATGCTGATTACTATGGAAATATAGTAGTGTATGACATAACATGTGCCTCCCTATAATTTATTGTTCTTCTAGGTGTATCTAAATTGGTCAAGGTATCAGTAATCTATACAAAAATGTCTTTTCGAAGTAGATATCTTGAGAGATTCCTAATAAATGAACGATAAATATAGATTGATGGCATTGTCAGAGAATGATGGTCAGTCCCCATATATTCATCCAAAGCTGTTAGAGATAAGGGAAATCATTAGGCTTAGCTCATTTTGCTTTGAAATTCAAATATTGAATATTGGAGCATTACAGCACTTAAGAATTTATAGAAATTACACATATAATTGATTGATATTTTTTCAACACCATGGTTATTTTAATTATCGAGTTCGTGGAATACCCAAAGAACGTACTATCACTTCGATCCTTTCATATTTTACATGGGTCAAGATGGATCACTAAATAAACCTTTTGCTCTTTTTTCTTGTATCGCTATATAATTCAGAAATCATCATTCAACAATTTATTAGAAAACCTAAAAGGAGGCATTAAATAGTTTCCAAAAATTAAATAAATCAGGAAAGTATATATTTATATCTACAAAAAACATCAACTTAGAAGTCTTATGTCTAGGACAAGACCAAGGCACTACTCTTTACTCCCTATTGTTAATGATTTTCGAGTGGTAAGGTAACTCATCTTTCTCTCTTTGTCATCTTACATCGGCTGTAGCATAAAGATAACTCATCTTTCTCTCTTTGTTATCATCTTTATTGGTACGTAGATTAGGTTTTGAGACCCCATGACCTCACTATTCTTCGACAAAACAATAACCAATCGATCAATCTTGGATTATTGGCATCTTTACAATATCACCATGCCATGTGGGTAATATCATTTGTGTATGTGCCGACCCCAATACCACATTAAAGTCAGCTTTGTGCTATAATTGGCTTGTCAAGCTTTTTCAATATGGTTAACGAATTTAGGTAAGACCTCAATCACCTTTGGATATGATTACAAGTAGGAAGAGCAAATCACTCAGAAAGTTAAAATGAAACTGTAGATGTAATATTCTTAGATAACAATTTTTGAATAAAATGGATGACATATATCGTTATTTAGGATATTTACAAAATGGTGTGAATTGACTATGCCATCCCATCGCAAATATTTCTAAAAACTATATATCACCCAAATTTAAGCTTATTTATGCAATACATGCATGCACTAGATACATAAAGACTGCTAAAAAACGTATACGTACCTAGACTCTTAGGGTTTCTATATTACTCGTTAGGGTATACAATATTGAGCACTTTTGTTATACCGATAAGTGGCATAATGGGTCCGATGATGATGATGGAGACGAAGATTTAGTGAACCCCCATAGGTCATTCTCGTTGGTATACACATGAGAAGTATTTGCTTGAATGTTTGATGATGATCTATGAGAATTTTGCAAGTGTGATAATTGCATGTCATCATCAGGAGAAAGACCAAAACTCGCATTTGGGCCGGTAGTAAAGCAAGATAAATGCTTGGATGTCTCTGCTTCATGTCCATTAAGTTGTGATGCCACTAGACGATCAAGAGTTACCCAATCGTTAAGTTGCCCGGATTTGGAGCCATGAATTACGGATGATGAGATCATGTCGAAAGTGCCGTTGCCAATTTGGTTTGAAGAGGAAGGTTCATTCTCTGTCAGCATCTCATCGTACGATTGGTGATAACAAGATTTGAAACTTCGATCTTGATCAAAAGATGGACTGCTTATTGGAATAGAAGGGAGTGGTGGGCTGTCTAGCCGAGGAAGGTGGATGAATCTTTCATGGAGCCCATCACCGATGCTATTGTCTGAGAGAAACCTTAAACTACTGTTGTTGTTGGAGATATTCATGTTGCTAAAAGTTTCATTCTCCATCTTGCAAGTCCTTCCCATATAGAGAAGTATTTGATCAAGAACTCCATCATTTCCTGAACCAAGAATCTGATGAGCCTTTGAATCCAATGAGCTTGATGAGCTTTTGGGACTCTCAAGGGTTTTTTGATAGTTCTTCTTTCTAAATACCCGGCAAACCACCCACCCTTCTTCAGGGATTGCCTCTCCTATAGGATTTGAGACCTGCAGGATTAAGAGAGTGAACAAATCAATACCAATAGTTTCCTTCAAGTCAAAATACACGAAATATTGTATGAGGTCTCAAATTTGAATCCTGTTTAAAAAACAGTATAATTTTCATCTTTGAAATCAACTTCACTTTCAATTATAAAGAATGGTCCAGGTTTGTTTTTTTCATAGAAAAAAAAAAAGAGACAAGACAAGAAAAGGTAAGAGTATAGGATATTTCAAGCATATAAAATAAAATTAAGTATAGGGAAGATACGGCTTACATTAGTGTCGTTGGTGCTGTCATCAAGCCTATATTCATGCATGATCCAATCGGATTTCTGTCCATGTGGAGCTCTTCCTCTGTAAAACACAAGAGTCTTTCTCAATCCAATTCTTTTAAACCCACTATAGATGATCTTATCACGGCCAGTGGCTTTCCAAAACCCAGCAGCCGTAGCTCGATTTGTTCTAGTCCCTGTGGGATATTTCTTGTCTTTGTGACTAAAGAAATACCAATCATTCTGTGGTGTAGATCCTATTTTGCACTTCTCTACAGTCCCAACAAAGGATAATTTCGTTAGTCAACATGTTTGGAAAATAGAGAGAAGTTATGTAGAGAAAGATATAAATGGAGATCACACTAGCTTAATTATTACCTTGGATGTCCCATGGCTCAAGCTTATTAAGATCAACCTCGCGAATTACATCAAGGTCTATCTTCTCATTAGCAACTTTCTTCCTGAGGTAGTAGTGAAGAAGCTCTTCTTCTGTTGGGTGAAATCTAAAGCCTGGAGGGACCTGAGACTGACCATTTATTGATAGATTCATCATATCCTCAGGCATTATAGGTAGTGAGGCTTGAAAATATATGATCAATGTACATGTAAGAGAAAAGGAGAGTAGCTAGAGATCAATATGAAAGAGAAACGGAAATGAGAGACAACATTTACAAAGTTTGTTGAGGAGAGAGGGTGCGTAAAGGGTAATGCAGTCACGATAATTTATAATGGTTTGTAGGGCATGTGAGGGAAGGGTCCAAAAATGCATGAAAAGTTTTGGAATCAATGCTATTAATGTACTTAGTGTGGGTTCTAAGCCTTGGAGAAGAGCTAACCTAGAAGCTGATGCTAAAGAGAGAAAGAGGGTATGGTTTTATAGGCCCACAATATAGGTACTAACAATTGGGTCCATCAAAGAAAAAAATAAAATAAATTCAGACTGCGTTAGAGGTAACTATTTGTATTTGTGTGAGCAGGAGGAAAGCCCCATCTCAACTACGACCCATGACCTTAATATCTATTTGAAAGGCACCTCTAAAACCTCCACTATCCTAAAAAATTCTCTCTTTTTTTCTCACTCTAAACATCACTCGTTTTACTTGTGCAACCACCTCAACGACAAGAAGGCAAATTAGAGATGATGGGGTCGGGAGGCACTTAGCTTTCATGCATGGTCCCTGAAGGAAGAAAGACATGATGTGCTTTGTGGAGACTCAGCAACTTAATTTCCATATTTCTTTCTTCCTTACCTTTCTCTTTTTTATTCACATTTTATCATTGCAGTCACCAACTATGTACATCATGGCAGTAGCACAAGAATAAGATGAGAGTGATCACTTCTCGGGGGGAGGGGGGAGGGGAGTAAAAATTGATACAGTGTCTTAAAAAATTCATTGAGTAGTGCAAATACTGCTATATATTTCAAGAATTTTGGTGTAATTTACACCCACGTGCCTTGAAAACCTTAAGAACGGCTACTAGAGTCCAAGGGGAGTCCTAAATAATGGTCATTTACCTACGAAATCGTGAGAGAGGACTCTCTCGTAGACGTGCATTTTCCTTTCTTGAACTTATTATATTTTCCCTTTCCATGATTTTACATGACAACTGCTGAATCTTTCTTTCAAAAAAGAAAACACTTCCTCTAGAGTCAAAATGGCAACCACTAAGAAATCAGTGGTGAGAAAGGCATCTAATAATGCGTTCCCATTTTGTTTCTTCTCTTTCTTTGTTTTTTACCGAATGGGAGACAGAAATGGTCTATCCGAACTCATGTAGTAGTATTCTTTAAGTTCCTTTTTGACGCAACGGTAGGATCATTGTTTTGCTATTTTTTTTATTTTATATTATTTTTTGTGTTTTTGAGTTATTTTGATTTACTAGTATTAAAAATAAATTAAAAAAAATTTAATTTGATTTATTTTTAAATAAAAAATATTTTAAAAAATAACATTTACCACAATTTCAAACAGATTTTAAATTATCTTAGCTAGCACAAGTCTAGCATAACCCTTTTACATTAATTTATTGCTTTCATTAGTGACTTTAGGATTAAAAACATCATTTAGGGAAGAGATATATAACATTGTTTAGCTGGTACACTTAGCTGGTACACTGCTAAAAAATTAGAAAAAGAAATGAAAAAACTGAAGAAAAATATTTTTTGTGTGGTTTAACAATTGAAAATACAACGCTAAAGCTAAAATAATCGACAGAAATGCCATTGATGATTTTAAAAGAAAAACAAGAGCAACTCAATTTCAAACCCAATCTCTCTCTTTTAATTTTTTCCTTCTTTCTTTCCTCTTTTTCTCTCAAACAAAACCGACTAAGCCTTTCCAAACCATCAATTTCCAAAATTAGTTCAACTTGTGCTTAATTTATGTGCTTGGTTTTGTTCAATTCTTTGATTTCTCACTCAGATATTGCAAATTTAACTTTAGTTTCTCATTTTCTTTTCTCTCATTTCATCATTATTTTTCAAAACCCTAGTTTTGTTTGGATGTTAAAAATTAGGAAAAATCTTAAAGGTAAAAAAATTCATTAATTTTAGGGTGTTTTTGTATGGGGATTTTAATGATCGATTAACTTGACTTTTTTTTTATTAGTTGGGTTCATTGTTGTTATCTTAAGATCTGGTAATTTGGATCTTAAGAAATTGAAAATGTTGAGATTTTCACTTCTAATCTATTTTATTATGTTGTATTTTCAATGGGTATCTTTACTGTAGTTTCTTAGCTTAGATGCTTGTTTAGTTTGCTTAATTCCATCGATTATTACTATTTTATTTTTTTAATTAAATTTGTAATCCCCCGTCAAAATAGATAAATATGGGTTAAATAGGGTAACTATTAATTGAAAAATAATAAATTAGGGAGAAAATCTTATGAATTGGGATGAATATTTCCAGGAGATTAATTTGAAATTAAGAGAAAATAAAGTAATAAAATAATATGTGAAATAGTAACTAACAACAAATCATGAAAATTTCTTGATCAGATAAAAATAATGATTTAAAGTTGGCAATCAAATGAGCTTCTAAGATTTATAGGCATCTAAGAAGGGATAACCAAATTGTTTAGCATTCATGAGGAGATGGTTAGATTTGTTGGCAACCAAATAGGTTTGCCAAACTTACTAGTATCCGTGAAGGGATGACTAGATTGATTGGCATCCATGAGGGGATAATTGAATTTGTTGGCAACAAAATGGGTTTACCAGATTTATTAGCATGCACGAGGGAATGACCTAATTGATTGGCATCCATGGAAGATGGCCAGATTTGTTGGTAACTAAATGGGTTTGCCATATTTATTGGCATCCACGAAAGGATGGTCGGATTATACTTAGTGGTTGTCGCACCTGACATCGCGGCGGCCTTAAAAATTATCTTATGAAATGAAAAAGAACAGATTTCTGGCATCTGGTTCTTTTGGGGGAAAATGTCTTGTTTAAGGAGTCGCCACCTAGTATTATGGTCACTAGGAACCCTAACTGGTCAAAAAAGATTCTATGGTACGGGATTGGTTACGTAAAAGGGAAGATATTATCACCCCTTAAACGTTCTGTCTGAGGCAGACTGCATTGTTGATTTTTGTCTTAAATTGCTAAATATTTATTGGTTTATGCACTGATGGTTTACTTGCAATATTCCTGACTCTGGCGCCAGTGAATATTCAACTACGAATAATTCCAACTCTGGCGTTGGTAAATATTACGTAGCTATAAAATAAATTTGGATCAATATTTTTATTCCTGACTCTGGCGTCAGTGAATAAACAAGTAAAATAAATTTATTTTTACACATGCACATATTTTTTTATTTTTCTAGCTAAATAAAATAAAATATAATGAATAAAAATAATATAAATTTAAACCGGTATTTTTATTCCTGACTCTGGCGTCAGTGAATAAACCAATATATTTATATTATTTTTATTTATGCATACACATTTTTTCTATTTTTCTATTTTTTTTATTATTATTTATGTTTTGGGGGCTGGGCCTAGCTCAGCCCACACATGGGCTGAGCTGGACCCTGCCAGCCCGGCTCGGCCCGGTCACTGGCCCAAGCCAGTGACCCGGCTGGGCCAAACCAAACAGGAGACACGCGTGGGGTGTCTCCACGCGTGCATGCGCTGTGCGAAGGTAATTAATTTACCTTCGCGCAGTGCAACACTCCTCACAAAATGAGGCAAAGAAGAAAAAAATGAAAGCTGACTTACCTGTGCGCAGAGAAGCAGAGACGCGATGAAGGATTTCGGGTCGTTGCCTTCTTCCTCAGATTTTGTTCCTTTCACCCTCTGTTTCCGATCCTCTTCTCTCCTGCTCTTTCTCTCTCTTCTGTATATTCTTTTCGCCTGTGTTGGAAATGGCTAAGACAGCGGCCAACCTTTCTTTTTTGCTTAATTTCTGGTGATGAAAACTGGTTTTCGTCCCTCCCCTACTGTTTTTTTTCGGTCACCAGTCTCCTCTCTCTCAGTTTTTTTTTCGTCGGTGTTTGTTTCTCTCCCTCTCCTGCCGGTTCACTCTCGATTCTGCATTTTTTCTCCCCCTGGCTATTTCGTGTGCAGTCCTCTGTTTTTTTCGTGTTTCCTCTGTGTTCTGGTTTTTTTGCTTTGTTTTTGCTCTGGTTCTGCCCCTGGTTTTTTCGTGTCTGGGCTTAGCTTCCCCCCTGTTCTGCCCAGTTTTTTCACAGTTTTTCCTTTTCTCCCTTTGTTCTGCCCTCCTTTTTTTTTTTCGTCTTCCTCCCCTGTTCGTTTGTCTCCTCTGTTTCTTTGAGAAGAAACCAGGGGAAACAATTTGCTATTATGGTTCGTCCTCCCCCTTCGTTTTCTGCCGTTCGTGGCTTTTTATTTGTCTCTCAGTTCTGCCCTTTCTTCTCTGGTTTTCCTTTTATCCCTCCAGTTTTTCTTTTCCCCCCCAGTTTTTTCCCCTCCTTGTGGCCTTTCGTTCTCTGGCTTTTAGCCAGAGAACAATGTCGTTTCATCCATTGATTGCAGGTGTAATGGTGGCGGCGGGCGGCTGAACCGTTGAGGAAGATGAACAGTGTCTAGAAACGGCACCGTTTTTGTGTTTAATGGTTATTTTCATTTTGGCCCTTGAAGTTTTAAACTTTTTGTAATTAAGCCCCTCGTTTAAACTGTAATTGGCCCCCTGCATTTGCGCGCCATTTTCAATGTAGTCCTTGGATTTTAATTGTGCAATTTTGACCCCAAACTTTAATATTTCTTCAATTAAGTCCCTGAATAAGTTAATTCCAAGCTTAATTAAGTCTCAAAACTTATCAATTCTCCAATTAAACCCTTAATTGGATTAATTAAATTAATTCCAAGCTCAATTAAGTCTCAAAACTTATCAATTCTTCAATTAAGCCCTTGATTGGATTAATTAGATTAATTCCAAAGTTTAATTAAACCCTAAAAACTTCTAATCATGTTGCCCTTAACCCAAATTTTAATTTATTCTTCATTTATTTTATTTTTACTTGTTTTTTTTTCATCATTTTTTAGTAAATAAAATAATTAAAATAAAAAATGTCAAAATTTGAGTTATGACAGTGGTCATACTATCAATGACTAAGAATGAGAAATGAATGATACTTAGTAGTTGTAGTATCGACTACTAAGTATAAGATATAAAATGATACTTAGTGATCGTTGTATTAGTGATTAAGGATGAGAAAAGAATGATACTTAGTGTTTATAATGTCGGCTACTAAGAATAAGATATGAAATAATACTTAGTGACCGTAATATCGATGACTAAGAGTTGAGAAGAAGACTTGGCTTAACCTATTAGTTAGCCAACCCTTTCTTTTTTATATGTGTAGGGTAATATACAATAGTAAGAGTAGATATTACAACACTATAGTAGTGCCTATAATATTTTCTATATATATACATCCTATAATATGCCTCCTTAAACCGGGGGTGGAGGATCGACCTGAAGCTTGAAGCGAAAAGCAGTGAAAGAAGCAGTAAGAAGTAGCTTAGTAAAGACATCTTCAAGTTGATCTTGAAAGGAAATAAAATAAATCTGAATATCTTTCTTCATAACCCTATCTCATACAAAATGATAGTCAACCTCAATATATTTAATACGAGCATGAAAGATATGATTCGTAGATAAATAACCATAACCTCAATAGTGTTGTCTGTTAATGATTTATACTCAGCTTTAGTATAGGAGCGAGCAATTTGTGCGTTGTTTGCCTGATTTCTATGAAATTTACGTTTGACGAAAGAGAAAAAGGTAACCACCCGTAGATTTATGACAATCAATACTATTTACTCAATCTGTATTCGTAAAGCCATGTAACGCAAAGGAGAAACTGCGAGTGATATGTAAGCCATAGGTTGTCGTACCCTGAAGATAACAAAATGCGTAGTATGATAGCTTTGGAGGTAGAGATAGGAGTATCAACTAGTGTATATTTATATTGTCGTAGCATCAGATCCATACCGGTGGATTGAACCTTAATGCCCAAAAAATAATCAGCAGTGCCTAAGTCACGAAACTTAAACTCTGAGCATAGTAACTGTATTAAGCGGTGAAGCACAGTAAAGTTGCTACCAATAAGCAGAATATCATCAACATAAACCAAGAGATAAAAGATATCATCACCAATAAATAAGATAAATAAGGAGGTGTCAACCTTGGAAGTGCAAAAGCCAATAAAGAGTAAAATCACTCAAATGAGTGTACCGAGCCCGCGGGGCCTCTTTTAAACCATATAGAAACTTATACAATCGGCATACATGAGAGGGAAGGGCAGAGTCAAAAAAACCCTTTGTTGAGCTCTAGGTTGTTTCATGTAGACCTCTTCATAAAAAAAAAGCTATTGTTGAAGGCATTATAGATATCAAGTTGATAAATCTTTCAATCACACAAAACCACAATGGAGAAGACTAGTCTGACGGTCGCCTACATATAATAGGACTGAAAGTTTCAGAGTAATCAATGCCTTCTTATTGAGTAGAACCTCTAGCAATCAAGCGCGTTTTATACCTCTCAATGTTGCCATCAACACGACACTTTATTTTGTACACTCATCGATTGCTAACAATATTCATTGAATGATGAAAAGGAACCAAGGACCAAGTGTTGTTAAAGCACAATACCTGAATTGCCTTGCACGTAACATCATGTCAAGCCTCATATCTGACAACGTCAGAAAATGCAATGGGTTTATAGTTAGGAGGAGACAATACCCGATAAATCAGAGAAGCAGAGGTGGCTGTAGATGCTGTTAGCAGGACAATTTTTAGCAGTCGAGGATGAAGGACCATAGGATTGCTGACAAGCGGCAGGTTAAGAGGGAGAAGAACCTGAACCTGTTAGCTGCTGGAGAGGATAAGAAAAAATATCAACACAGTTGCATAATGACTAGAGAACCTGGTGAAGGGGCGAAGCTCGTAGCAGTAGAGATTGGAGAACCTGCAACAGAACTAATCTTCTTTACAATAACAGACCTGGAAACATGCAACTTTAAAGAAGGAGAATTTATTCTTGCATAATGATCATTAGAAAAACAAGCAGATGGTGATAGAGTGGCAGAGCTAGGTGGTGATGGGATAGTGGCAAACATGGTGGGCGAGTGATGGGTCTGAAAGGGTTTGGTACGTGGCAGGACAAAGCGACTGGTTTGGTGGATTGGTGGGGCAGTGGGGTGAAAATTTAGGAAAGGATTCAAGGTTAGTAAATGTGTAGGTAGGGAGGAGATGACTAGTTGTTGTGCTATCTATTCAGAATTTGCAAAAGGAAACAAATTTTTATGAAAACGAATATGACGAGAGACATAAATACATTGAGACGCTAAATCAAGACGACGATAAAAAAGATGAGAGGAACTATATCCTAAGAACACATATGGAGATGAATGAAAATCCAACTTATGAGCATGATATAGATGCAAAAAAAGGAAACAAAGACACCTAAAAGTATGCAGAAAATCATAATCAAGAGTTCAATGAAACAAACACTCAAATGGAAATTTATTTTGGAGGACAAGAGTAGGCATGCAATTAATAAGATATACTGATGATTCAAACGCATAGTTTTAAAATCATAACGGAGCACTACTTTGTCTTAGAAAGGTAAGACCAGTTTCGACAATATATTTGTCACATATGTGCGGTGTCGCGACGAATTGTCCACCCTCAGGTGTATGGTGTATCTATCGACATGGCAAATATGGAGAGACAATAAATTCTTGTCTCGTATCAGTGGAAAATAGAATAAGAGATGCCACCTAGTATTCTGATCACTAGAAACCCTAACTGATCTTAGAGATCGGGTACGAAAACTGGTTGTGTAAAAAGAAGGTATTAGTACCCCAACTACGCCCTACCTAAGGTAAGCTGCATTGTTTTGTTGTCTGATAAAATCTAAGGTCTTGTTGTGGTTTCTAATTGTTGGTCTGTCCATGGTTTAAGAAAAGTCCTCCTCTGTAAGGAGATCCTTATCTTATCGGGTAAAAACCTAATTATTCCATGTCATCAAAAGAAATACATTTTTAATATCAAGAATACATTCTACGTAAAAATTTGTAATACTTGATACTAAAACAAAACAAAATATTTTGTTTGTAATTTTTGAAATATTGGCCAAATTCTTGTGACTTTAATAAACTGGTTATTAAAGCCAAAATGCATGCTAAAACATATTTTTTGAAGTTTTCTTTGTTGTATGAAAATACAATATGATTTTTAGCTTTGAGAGACTTGGCCGTATGCATGAAAACAAAAATATATATTTTTTAATTTTTCAATGTTTTGACGAAAACTGGGTATTTTAATACCGGATTTGTATCTTTACGGTATAAAAATACAAACCAATATTAAGCAAAATTTAGTAGGAAAAAAAAGCAAAAAAACTATAATTTTTGAATTGGGCTGAACCCGGCCCAACTATTTTGGGTTGGGTCGGCGCTGCCCCCCATTAAACATTAGGCCTCTCCACTGTTCACATGCAACGTGAACAATGGAGAAGAAGATGCAGAAGAAAAAGAAAGAGGTGGAGGAGGAGAGTGAAGAAGGCTAACTTGCGATGGCTCACGGTCGTTGGCAACGCTGCTGGAGGCGACAAGCAGCGGCACTGGTGGTTCGCGATGGTTCTTCTCCTCTCTATTTTCCTTCTCTTCTTTGTCTTTTCTTTCTCTGTTCTCCCTTTTGTGCTCCCTCCTTTTTTTTCTTGCTGCTGCCCCTCTCTATATTTATAGGTAAAAACAGAGGTGGGGAAGACCCCTACTACCCCTGCCAAAGGGGTAGGGTGGCCGGGGCGGCCACTGTGCAGCCGCCTCAGAACCGCCCTAAGGGTGCATCCCCTCTTCTTCCACCATGTGGCAGGCAAGTGAGGAGTTTCTTCGGCTTCTTTTTGGTGGTTTCGGAGAAAGAGGGAGCGGGCAAAGTAGGGGAGAAAAGTCTTCTTCTTCCCCTGTTCTATACGCGTCGAAAGGAAGAAGAACACATATGGTGCCATTCAAAATGGCACCGTTTTTTCTTCTTTTTTTTTGAAATGTATGAAACGACACTGTTTTCCCCAAAACACGCCGTTTTATTTAAATGGAAATTGGCACCAAAACACGTTATATTCAAAATCAGGCCTTCAATTTGTGCGCTTTTGCATTTTGGTCCTTGGTTTTGTATTTCTTCAATTAAGTCCTTCATTGGCCATCAAACTTCAATATTTATGCAATTAAGCCCTTGATTTGATCAAATCAACTCTCAAAAATCACAATTTGACCCCAGAACTTTAATTTCTCCTAATTAAAACCTAAATTGACTTCAAAATCAATTTTTCTTGCAATCAAACCCTCCATAAATTCAATTACCTTCAATAAAATTTAATTGAGTCCATAAACATTTGATTTTGGATTTTTCTTCCTCAAATTGAATTTTCTTTGTCAAAATGACTCTCATCAGTCAATAAAATACTGTCAAATTTCAATCTTTTTATTTTTTCACATCCTTAACCAATTTAAGTCATTTTCTGGGCGCTTTCGCATCCTCTTTTCACTGCTATTATTTTTTTTTTATTTGTATTTTCTCCTTTTTTGTTCGTGGACCCAAGAATGGGTTACAACAAAATTAATGGCAACGCTCAACAATGCCATTTTGCTCATGTGTATGAGGATAAATTAACCTGTGATGAATACCAATAGTTTAGAAGAACTTGTTTAACTTATGAAGTGGGGCAGTAGTTTTATCTAGCGGACAAGCTTGATATTGAGCAAGAGAGCGTCTAGAAGTATAAACTATTTTATTTTTGGAAACTAACAAATTTAAAATGTAAGAAGTAGGATGACCCAATTGACGATGCCACAGATCAGCAGTCGTAGAGACGCAAAGAGACCAATAAACTTGAGGGATGGACATGACAGAAGACTTAGATAGAACATAAAGACTATCATTACTCTGATCGGAAATGAGCACTTCCTTGGTTATGAGATCCTTTACATAAAACACAAATGCGTGAAATTCAAAATAAACATTACGATCATAATAAAATTTCTAAACAAAAAGTAGTGGTTTGGTAATATGAGGCACATAAAGAATATTAGATAATTTAAAATGTGTTTTGGGAAAGGTAACATGGTATGTCCAATATAGGATATGGCAAGGCCCTTACCATCACCAGCATGCAAATGATCATTACCAAGATAGGATGCATAATCTGTCAGAGTTGCAAGATCAGGCGTAACGTGTTGGTTTGCACCGGTGTCGAGGAACCAAGTAAAGGCAGAAACGTTACCAACAATAAGATGGGCACATTAAGGTTGGTTACCAAGTCTTTGAACTTACCATGAAGGCCACGAAACACATAGAGGTTGAAGTCTTCAATGGAGATAGGCCGACCAATAGCAGCCAATTCATCAAATAGTAATTTCGCTTGCTGCATGTACATAGCAACCAAAGCATCACCTTGTCAAAGTTCTTGAAAAGACCCATGGAGTTGCATAATGCGAGAATTAGACAGAGAGACGAGAGCTTGGTCAAGAGTACACCAAACACAATGAGAGGTCTGACAATCTACCCCAAGATGCAGTAAATCCATTGAAATAAAAGACAGTAATGCACTCAAAATAAATTGATCTTGTTGCTTCCAACGAAAAAAAGAGGGGTTGATTGCTGAAGAAGAATCAACAAAACTGTCAGAAACATGAGAGGGAGGACATGACATTGAGCCATCAAGCACAATCTAAATATCAGGATATTTGGTTTAAAACATTTTTTTTTAACTATGTGTACTTATGTGTTTAATTATTTATACAATAACAAAAATAGACACTCGTAAAATCAAGCACAAACCAAATATCAGGATATTTGTTTGAAATTATGATAATCTCATAGAAAATAAATTGAAACAATTTATGAAAACAAATTCAAAATCAAGCAAATATTAAAGAAAAAAGATGAGAAAAGAATGGTGAAAAATGAAAAAAAAAAAAAAGGGGAATGCAAAAAAAAAAAAACTATCTCCTTCACAGTTTTTCTGAAGGAGGTGACTTCAGTATGAAGGTGAGTGAGTTGAACCCAACTCTTTTAGATAATCCTATGATTTAAGGCTCTTGTGTAATTAGCCCTTACAATCTAAATAGTTGAAAATTATTGGCTAGTTAAATCCTTGCCGTAAGAATATAAAAAGCTACTAATGGCCCATAATAGGGAAAACTCATGCATGGCAAAGATCTTTACGCTATGCTCAGGCTTATCCAAAAAAATCATGATAAAGATGGTAATGGTATTATTAACTTGACATTCCTTCTACAAGGACATCAAAGTGCCAGGCAACATCCACAATAAACCCAGAGAAATCTACATCATTCAACAGAAAAAGAGGAAAATTATCAATTAGAAGCCATCCCCACACAATTTGGGCGGTTGGGTCACTCTTTTTTATGACAGCAGACTGGAATAAAGGTAGACAATGTGTTTCTCTCTCGAAGACTATAATGGTGCCGATATAGATGCATATTGTTGCTTCTATGATTGCATGCCTAGAGACAACTGTTTTGCTTGTGCTTGCTTGCTTGCTTTTTGCCTTCATACACTACTTGATTAAATGTGCTAGCCTGTCATACGTATCCACTTACACACAGTTATTTACCACCCAATTTCGTTACCAAGATTTCAATAGAAATCGACTTTGGTCTCGTAAGTTGATTTTTACCTTCTATTTCGATTAAATTTTAAAAAAATACAAATTATAAAATTTTCAGAAAATCTGTTTTTTTTTTAATGTAATTGGACTGTTTTTGGGTTTTTTTTATTATTATTTATGATAATCAATAAATATATTTAGATAGCCATTTAGAGGATGGCCAAAGGAGAACAACAAGAAGATATTTGTTACAAATCTGGTGATTGCTAAAAACCGAGTAAAAGTTGGGAAAAAAACACCTAAGTATAGTTGTTAAACCACTAAAAATCTAAACAATGTTAATCTGTTTGACTTTAATTCGTCAACTGGTAGTGTTTTTTCACCTCTGGATACAACCAGATTTAACAGTTTTATCGATAAAAATTTATTTTGGTATTTACAATAATATTTCTTCTGTGATTATTTTACTGATGAAATCATAAACAGAAAACGTCCACTAAAAAAATGGTTGTTGGTAAATTCTGGTTTGTCGGTAAGTTTGTCGTTAATAAATTTAACGATAGCTTTACAGACAAACCATGCACGCCAAAAAAAATTACCCACTCCAGTTCGTCACTAATTCTCTCTTTACTATTTAGCATACCGCTGACATGAGAACCATATGTAATTTTGTTGGTGAATTGTAGTGGCATTTGCAATAATTATTTTTCAACTCTCTGGAATATACCGACTGACTGATTTCATCGGTGAGTTGTATTGGCATTTGTTGTAATTCGTTTCCAAATCTCTGGAATATACTGATAGAATAATTATGTCAGTAACCTCACCAATAATAATTTAAAAATATTTTTTTAAAAAGAAATCTATTAAACAAAAATTAAAAAACAAATTAAAAAATTAAATTAATATAAAATTCAAATATTTAAAAATCAATTATCTTGATATAAAAATCAAATATTTATTATAAATTTATATGTTCAAATACAATGAAACTAGAATAGAGGCAACGTTGTAAGAGGAGGTTGATCGTTCCCCGAACCGTGAAGCCAATAAAGAAGTGCACATGTACCATTCATATGTGATCTCATATTTATTACCATTTAACAGAATTCTTTATAATCCGTAGAGAATCATTTATATTTTTTTTTGAGATGAGTCATATGTTTTTGTACTCTTTAATCTATCAAGACCGCAAATTCCAAAGACTAAATGCTCGAGATCGATTTCGACCTCTAAAAAGTAAGACCATAAAATAAGATTCCAGAAATGGTTCTTATTGTATTTTCTTAGAGTCAAGGTGAACTGGGCCAAACATTTTAAAGAGCAAAACTAAACAGGATAATACAATATAAATATTATATAAATTATCTATTTAAATATAAATTTTGCGCCAACACAATTGATGGTACAATATAGTCAAAGTCACTTTGCGTGTTTATTTTTTGATGGGCAGAAATTTAGGTTTATATCGTTGCAGGTCAGATAATTCTAGACAAGTACATTGCTGGTTTGGCTCAAATGTCAATTAAAATGAAAGCCATGGATCTGGCTAGTGACCTATGAATGTAGAAATTTGAACAACGATATTTGAACAACTTATCTCACTCCTCTTAGCTAACCAGCAGTTTCAGATTTTAAAAAACAATAGCACAGTAAATTAAAAAAATTAATGAAATAATACAATTTTAACCTTTCATGATTCTAAATCATGATTTAAAATCACAACACGCCGTGAAGTTAAATCTTAGCCTTTTAATATTGTGTTTTATAAAAACATTATATTTTATAAACATGATATTTTATTTAATATTGAGTTTTTGAATCATAATTTCTTTATATATCACGTTTTGAAACATGAAAAACATAAATTTTATTATTTTACCTAAAGTTTTTGTAGTTAAGTTTTTTCATCCAACTTTCAAATTTTCTTAGCCAGTAGACCAAAATAAGGATGGAGGTCATGTATACCATTTCAAGTTTAAATTAAAAATAACAAGAGGAAAAAACTTAAAAATGGTTTGTGCATAGCATATGATATATAATTAAGTACTAATTTAACAATAATCTAATCAAGAGAATCTGT
This sequence comes from Populus simonii, assembly GCA_007827005.2. NCBI lineage: Eukaryota > Viridiplantae > Streptophyta > Magnoliopsida > Malpighiales > Salicaceae > Populus > Populus simonii. Next base: position 49,284,980 of record CM017464.2, on the reverse strand, counting down.
CTAAAAATTAAATTAAAGTAAAAAAGATATAAAGTGGGGCTCGATCGATGACGTGATCACTTGTGTTAAATAATTGAAGTCAAGTCAATCCCACGTTTAACTAACTAGCTAGGTTACCAGAACAATAATAATTTATTTATTTTCATATACTCCTTTATAAATATTACCATTGATGATGACATGAATTGAGTAAGCAAAGAGACTAAAACACTTCTTATTCTATTCCCCAACACTTTAGCCACCTGCTAACACAATATATATCAGTGGTGATTATGAGCTAAGATTAATGGGCATCTCTCTATCTCTCATATAACGGTGCCACTACACTAGCTAGCACTGCATCAAAAATATTCTGTTAGAAGGTCCTTGTACTTCTCATTTCTAATCATGATCGTTACTCCTCCAAATTCTATCCCTAATCATGATTCTGGCCAGCAATTGACGGCACAACCACCTCTTTATCCTCCACTCCCCCTGTCACCACCTTGTATGCTGTTGTGGTTGGTTGTAGTTGGGGGGAAAACTCTATATATATAAACTTGAATTTACTTTCCATTTCTCTAATAATACTTTAAAACCCATGTTGAAAATAAATTCATCGCCTTTCAAATGACGTGGGCTATGACGAACACCCTCCACTTCAATTCTAGCAAAAGGCACAGATGGTGCAAGAATGTCAAACAAAATAAAGAACGTATACAAGGGAGTACTCCCGAATGTGCATGGTACGAATTAGGAGGTATAAGATTCTTAAGTTTGCATGAGACGCTATGTAAAGAAACATTTCTTTTGTCAAAAAAAGGTCTTGGTGTAACTTGTGATGAAATATATGTATTTGGGAACTCATATAGATTATACAAGCTATAAATAATTTGTTTATTGAAGGAAACCTTTACTTTGGATATGAGAAAGAATTTTTTTTAATAACACGCTAATCTTGGATAAATTGTCTCATAAAACTTGAGAAAAAAAATTTGATTTTGATATAAAAAACTTGGTAAAAATATATTTATCCTAATGAAAATAAAAATAATAATCATATATATATATATATATATATATATATATATATATATATATATATATATGTATAATACATTCAAAATGGGAATTAGTCTCTTAAGAAGGCCTGGTGCTAGTGCTTCATTGCAGGCTGAATGAAAAGCCAATTATTGTATTAAAAAGATGTGAGTTCTATTTTTTTTTATTCATTTTATAAAATATTTAATATAAGGATAAAAAACTTGACCAAAATATCAGATCAGATTAATTAACCACCATATCTGTTAAAAGGTACAAAAAAAATTGGTGTGACTTATTTGACCTTATAACCAATAGCGAACTGGTCATCTGATTAAAAAAGAATTCACGTCGTTATCATTTTAACCTCAACCTAGTCTCAAGTTAAATATGAAATAATAGATTGTTAAATGATTAAATCATAAAAAATATTTTAGGTAATGAAATAAAAATACAACAACATATTGTACTAACCCAGATTAATACATGAAATCTATAACCCGGGCAATGGACATAGCCATAGCCACAATAAGCTAACTCGGTTGGATAATTTGTGTCTTTATTTTTCCTTCCCTTATACTCTTCTTGGTTAGGCCTTGTTTAATGTCTTGCATGTTCTCAAAAAAAAATTTAAAAAAAAAAAACTCTTATTTGTTCAACAATTCTGCCGTGAAAACTGTCTTCTTTGAATTTCTCTATTCTGTTTTCTATGTTAAGGATTTCATAACCAAGGAGGTTATGCTTTTGGGTTAGAGTAAAGATGGCCTTTACATCCTTGCAGAGTCTTCCGCCACGTTTATGCCCCAAGCTTTTCTGTCTGCTAGTTTATCCATCTCTGCTGATATTTGGCATCGTCGACTCGATCACCCAAGCTCCCAGTTTCTTAGCATCAAATAAAAAGGTCACTTGTAGCCTTCTGACTCTCCTGCTGCAGTGGTTTCCCGACAGCACTCCGTGGTGCTGCATCCTCGATAGCACAAGTCTATCAACTTGAGCTCGGTGTCTACCTCTTCACCACCTCCCACCTCACGGGTAACCTATTCCTCTGCTCGTGATTCTTTGTCTTTCAAAGAAGCTGACCGTTTTCTGTGTTGGCATTTTGCTATGAAATCTGAAATTACAACTTTACATGCCGATGGTACTTGGTCCATGGTTTCATATGAGCCTTCTATGAATGTTGTTGGTTGTTGATGGGTTTACAAAATCAAGTGTCGAGCTGATGGTACTGTTGAACGCTACAAGGCACACTTGGTTGCGCAAGGGTTCACTCAACAAGAAGGTATCGACTACTCAGAAACCTTCAGTCCTATTGTCAAACCAACCATTATCCGTCTAGTCCTCGCCATTGTTATCTCTAACTGTTGGTAGATTCGCCAACTTGATGTTCATAATGCCTTTCTTAATGGTTCACTTCAGGAGGTTGTTTATATGCAACAACCTACAGGGTTTGTCGACCCTGTCCTGCCAACTCATGTGTGTCACCTTTACAAGTCTCTTTATGGTTTAAAACAAGCTCTGCGAGCTTGGTACAAATGACTGAGTAACTTTCTTCTATCAATTGGTTTCCGCGCTTCCAAGGTTGATACTTTCTTATTCATTCTAAATTTGAATCATGATATATGTTTTTTGCTTGTCTATGTGGATGATATTCTGCTCACTAGTAGTAACTCCACTTTGATTCGACACCTTATTACTCTGCTGAGTTCAAAATTCAAACTCTGAAATCTGGGTACTGCTCACTATTTCTTAGGGATTGAGGTCACTCCTGCCAAATATGCTCTTGACATCCTGAGTCATGCTGGTATGTCATCCTGCAAGCATTTTGATACACCGGTTTTTGCCTTCAAGAGTGGCCTCCTAACTAGTGAGCCATTCTCGAACCCCACTCGTTCTTTACAAATTGTTGGTGGTCTTCAGTATCTCATATTTACTAGACCAGACATATGTTATGTTGTCAATAAGGTTTGTCAATTTATGCATGCTCTTACTGAGAGTCATTGGGCAGCTGTCAAACGTATACTACGATACTTGAAAGGTACGTCTTCCTTCAGTCTTCACCTTACTCGTGGTTTCTCATTATCCCTTCATGGTTTTATTGATGCTGATTGGGCAGGGAGTTTCGATGATCAGAAGTCTACAGGTGGCTACATTGTCTTTCTCGACACCACTCCCATTTCATGGAAATCTAGCAAGCAACGCACTGTTGCTTACTCCTCCACTAAAGCAGAATATAATGCATTAGCTGATGGTACTGTTGAGGTTCTTTGGCTTTGTTATCTTCCAATATATTTGTGTTTTTCTCCCAGTTCTGTTACCACCATTTGGTGCGACAATTTGGGTGCTACGTATTTGTCTGCTAATTCTATTTTTCATGCACGTACAAAGCATGTTGAGGTTGATTATCACTTTGTTCGTGATAGAGTGGTTAAAAACGAGATACAGATTCCCTTTATATCTTCCAAAGACCAATTAATTGATGTTCTTACTAAACTACTTCCCTACTTTGCTTTTGCTTCTTTACGGTTCAAGCTTCATGTGGTTCACCCACCTTCAGCTTGAGAGGGTGTATTATGAGATGTGTTGTAATATAGAAAATATTGTACTTTCCTTGTATATATTTATCCTGCATAGTGCGCTATACAGTAACTACTGTATATTGCCCTAATCATATATATAGAAGAGATGGCTACTGATTATGTTTGTCCTTCAATCAATTACAGCTTGTGCTTCAACTGCGATGCAAAGTGTTTTTTGAAATTAATTTTTAATTAAAATACATTAAAATAATGTTTTTTTACAAATTTTAACTTTTATTTTGTACATCAACCCATTATAATCATAAAAAAACACTTATAAAACATTAATTTATTATTTTTTTAGACAAAAATATAGTTTAAAATATATTTTAAAAAATAAGTAAAACCACATTATCAAACACACATTAAAACTATACTAGAAAACAACTAGGTAGGTACTGATGTGGCCCTGTCATAGGAAAAATAAAGCAAAATGTGCATAAAAAATAAAATAGACGTGGGCCTTATAGTTTAATTTCATGATAAATTAGAATCTGACAATAGTGAAAAGAGCATGATTTATAAAAAGAGAGAATCAAATCTTGCAGAAAAAATGCAATCTTATTGTTTTCCCATTCTCTTCTTTGGAGTTATTAATTAATTTAATGGCACTCCATTAAACTCTCTGATCTTATCCACTAATCATTTATAATTAAGTAATTAGTTTTGTAAATTTTATATCCTATCGTTTTGCATGCAACCTAATTGGTATTCACTTTTCTTAAGAAAAAAAAGATTAAATTCAACCATCTAATTATAATTATATAAAAAATATATATGTGTGTATCTTGATTTACCATTAATGCAGGTTTAATTTTTCTTTTTAATAGACATCCATGGATGTTTTTCTTCAACTTCGGTTATAGAGTTGATGATCTCCTTCATCACTAAATTTCACTTCATCTTGTACAAGATTTGGAATATAAGACATTAAATTTTACACATTGGAATGTTCCTTACGAACTACAAAAAATAAAAAAATAAAAAAATGGGAAAAGGAAATATTTGTCTTCCATTATCACGCTATTCCCAACTTGGTCCCAAAACAAAAACAATCTACATTGGATCCTTCATTTATCAAACATTATACAATTGCCCACCACCATTAATATTTATGAAAGCAATTGTTTGTTTGGGGACCCAATTGAAATTGGGTGATAGTTGAAAGATAATTATTATGTCATTTGCCCAAGAAAAAAACTATTTTTTGTAAAATATTATTTTCACATAAGTTTTCATGAACATATAACATAAGAATGATGCAATTATATTGTATAACTTTGTGGTTTTTCTTTTTGTATATTGCTGAATTCTTATTCGTTATATCTATCTATCTTTCTTCTTCTTTTTCTTGAAACTACGTTATAATCAAATAAATTAATTTTGTCAAATCCTAAGGATCAAAATGGTTCAATTTTTTATTCTTGATCAAATAATCAACTATTATATAGTTTGTTTTTAGATAATCATCAAAAATATATTGAAAAGATTATAAAACCAAAAGCAAAGCTATTACATGGTTTGAAAGGAAACAATTTTATTTTTTATAAAGAAGATAGAAGAATATAGCTAATTATTAAGAAGTCTAGAGTGTGGCTAATTCATATAAATTAGGGCTTCCTGCATGACTAGAGTCCTTGTATGGTAGAGGCTAGCTATATTTTTACTAATTACACAACAACTTATGATCATTAATTATAGTAAGTGAGGGTTGAAGTCTTAAGCTGGGATCGTGGAGGTTAACGTTCGTGTGAAAAACATCTTGGGATAATCGAGGGGGAATGTCCCTTTGACATTGAAGAAAGGAACATAAAAGCAGATTTATTTTTCTTGTCAATTGCCATTGTTAATTAATGATAGTTGTAGGTGTCGCAGGCAAGGGTACTGTAAGGCCCCAGTTTGCCAGCTAAAGAGTTTGATTGAAGAAGATGATTTAACATCAACAACCACCGACTTAATTGATGAAGCTTCTATTATTAAAGAAGAGAAGTACAGTTCTCCTAAGCCATGGCTTGATAAAGCAACTTTATAGAAGGGGCCGGCCATGATCATCAGGTAATTATTATTCAATGATTTGTTTTCGTAAGAAGATAATATAGGGACCCTGAGTAAAGACGAAAGAGAACTTGACAAGAAGGCTCTCTTGTTTATTTCCTTGCTTAATTATAAATCCTAATGAAAATATTTAAGTATTGCTAAAAAATAGATATATAATATTGTTGTTATATAAAAAAAAAGATATATAATGTATAGTACTGAGAAGTACTGTCCAGTTTGTTATTAATTAAACCTGTTTAAGAATCAGTAATTAAACTGAAACCTAAGTAAAAAGTGTGTGTGTGTATTCAATTATCCTATATTCTCATAACCTTACCTGTGAATGTCCTAGAAAATCAAATTTTCAAATTATAAGAACTCTAAAAGTCAGCAGAAACTATATGGATTTTTGCATCGTGGACCAAAAAAACATTTTATTGTTGACTCACTATGTGAATTCTTCTTCTTATTTAGAAATTTTTGGGTCATTAAACTTTTTGTGGGTGATTTCATCATTTTATGGAACAATTGAAGGCTAATTTGTTAAAAAATGGCAATATTCAAAGAAATGGGACTAGAATGAAAAAGGTTGAGTAAAGAGTTGGTAGTTTTGAAATTGTATAAAAAATTCCACTTTATCCTTCTACTTTTCAAATTATAAACTTCCAATCATTTAATATTGAAAAAACTCAAATTTGATCCCACACTTTATTTCTTTATTTTTTTAGTTTTTGACTTGAGAGGAAACAAAGAAAGTGTCTGAATTATGGTGGTAATGAGAGAAAGTCTCGATTGATATTGATTTTAAACATTAAAAAAATCGATTTTGGAGTCAACTCAGTTTAGCTCAGATGTTATTTTTTCTATCTGATATGATAGATCTGAGCTTCAAAAGTTTTTTTTTCAAGTTGATTTTGTGTTTTTGAATGGATTTTTTGGTACTTTAAGGCCATGAATGGATTTATCAAGATATATAAGACAATTTCTAAGTATTTTAGGTTAAAAATAGATTGAGAATTGATTTTTGAAGGAAAAAAAGTTGAAGGCCTATATTTTTATCAACTATGGATGCTAGAAATTGGGTCACTAAACGACACACCGTTTATGTTATTTTTTAAAAATAAAAGGTTGTAGAACACATCATCCTCCCTTTAATATATATAAAAAAAACTATTAAGAATTATGGATAACGTGTTATTCGGCCTCTATTATTGGAGGAAAAAAAGACTTAGCCGCGAGTCGTTTTTATGAGTAAGGAATATGGGTAGGTCCATATTTTTGGCCTATTTATTTTTTTTATTTTTTTATTTAATGTATTCTCGTCCTTTTAACTTAAAAAACTAATATCATTTCATCCTTTGTTTTCTTGAAAGGTCTCTTAAAAAAAACTCATTTTGTTATTGATTTTTTTTTAAAAAAATAGGGTTGCTTTCTATTGTAGTCTCACACGTCACTCCAATTTTGTTTTTAAAACAAATGTTTAATATATTAAAAGGTATCACGCACCTGGTTGGCGTATAATTAAATAAAAAAGTCATTTAAAAAATAAAGAGTAGTTAGATCCAATGAAATGCATACCTAGAGCGCTAGTTTGACAAGTTAACCTGAGTTAATTTGAGTTTCTTCTTTTATTTTTAATTTTCAATTCTTTCCTTTAACATTGAATTGATTGAAAATTAAACACTATAATTTATTTTGATTTGTTTTTTATATGTTTATCTAGGTATCGTGACTCAAGTCATAGATTTAGCTAATTAACTCGGATTTACCTGGTCGATACAATTTGTTGCCTCTCAATAATGTTATATAAAAAAAAGTTGTTAATATGTGTTAGATTTTGAATTAATGATAAGCTTTTTTCTCTTAGGAAACACATTAACTATGCCTAAATGTTTTTTTTTTTTGCATTAAAAAAATGTAGATTAATCCAACCCACTTTCTTTTGTCTTTTTTTAATTATATGATGTAATAAAAAATTTATTCTAATAAATAAATTTATTAAACACAACTGAGTTTATTATCTAAGTTGCAATGTCATATATCTTAATATGCATCTATTTTTTAATTTCTCAATTTAGTTTTTAATTATTGTCAATTATTTCTTTTTTGCATATATTATAACAGATTATTTTTTAGTTAATTACTTAAATCTATGCATAGGTTTTCGATTTGTGATTATAATGTTTCTTGGTGTAAAAAAAAGTATTGAAACATTTGCATATTCATTTTTTTGCATTGAAAAAAAAAACCAATCTGCTGTGGAGCACTTGTTAGATATTTTTATAGAAAAACTTAAAATTATATATATTTTTTCTATAAAAGAGATTATATATTAAAGGATAAGTTAATTATTATGAACATTAACTCTCTTTGTGAACATGATTGCATTGCCTATAGGTTAGTATTATTCATATTATATATGATTTTAATTAGGAAGTTCAACGGACTTTGTGAGTGTTGTTTAGTTGAAGGTTTAACATACTTTAGTTAGCCAATGAAAATCACTCTTATCCATTAGACATACAATAAAAAGACATAGGCAAAGCCTCTGAATACGCCCTATAATCCTACATAGTGAGATACATAATACAATGGGAATTGGGACAGCTAGCTTTGTCATTTTGTGATACATTTGTCTTATTACTTGATCAAAGATCTATTGATTTAATGTATATAAAACTAATATGCATTCCGGAACAAAAATGATAACACCATTTGAAAAACATTTAGAATTAATACAAGTGTTAAAATATATCTAAATTCCAAAATTTAAGTTGGATATTTGTTTGATAAATATTTTTAAATAAAACTTTTTAAACTTGAAACTTGTATATAATTTTAAATTTTAATTAAAAAATAAAAATGATGTGATTAAAATCCATAATCATTTAGTTATCAATATTATTATAAAACGATTAGTTCAATTCAAGAGTTTAAATCAACAAAAAAAAATTAATTTTGTAGGTAACTAAACCCAATCTAACAAAAATAATAAACATTTTGTTAAGGAAAACTAAAGCCTACATACATACATGGTCCATCTTGATAAATCAACAAAAAATGAATTTCGAAGTTCATAGATAATTGTGTGTGGCTGGGGTTGTTTCAAATCTTCAATGCACCACCTACCATTAATTGTTTAAATAAATGTTGGTTGTATTTTTTCTGTTTCTTTTTCTTGTCCAATCCACATTTTTTGAGCTTCACACAAAAATAGATAAATAAATTTGAAGAGCATGTTTCCAATCGTTAATCACGATCTTGAATTAAAATAGCTTGACTACAAGAGCACTTTGTCAATTTGAGAGCTAGAAACAATAATTGTCACCTTACTATGCGAGGTGATGACTCATAATTTTCTTAATTATTAAGAGAAAAACACTACATTGGGACTAAAGCTATCCATGTCGTAATTATTATTATATATATATATATATATATATATATATATATATATGAACATGTTAAACTTGTTAATTTTGTGTACATTTCTTATGAAGAAAATCATATCCTCAAGATTACTGACAATGCCATTTCAACTTGCTGATATACGTATCTAGAAGAGCAAGATAAATGTGTATGCCTGTTCGTGATCAAAAATCCATGTCATGAAGCTGCTAGATTTCTTCCTTTACGGCAATTATCTCCATTTGCGAATACGATTGATCTTTTTTGTTGAAAAAAATTAACTTTTGTCATATTTCACGGGTACTTTTCTTGAAAAGTAGCTTTCATTGGGTTCCTTTTTTCACCACCAAATATATAAGAAATTAAGATTACCAAGTCTTTTCGTAAAAGAATAGTTGGATTAATTAATAGAGTGCTAGCTAGCTAGCTAGCTAGCAGCCATATATTCACTGCATTTCTCCCCTGTGATTTCTTTTCATTCCTCTATAGAGAATCTGTGAAATAATATCAATTTGTACTATGTAGTGAGATGGGGAAGAAATTGATTATTGTGGCCACATGCATAACGTTTAATTAAATTTCTCTTAATGTGGAACGTGCGTTTTGCAGGTGGCTGCAGATGGCATTCCTATTGAAAGGGTTTTGAAGCAATGAATTTTGCTATGGGACACAGAAATTTCAATAGCCTTGTGATTGATAAAAAAAAAAAAAAAAAGTGCTTAAAAAGCTAAGCTCGTGAACTATATATATAAATATATAATCCCGTTGCTTATGGAGTAATAGTCTTTAAATCATCATGAGTTTGTCTTTTCTTTCAATTGGATGGCTTTCATGGATACTTTGGTTTTTGATGAATTGAAATAATAACTTTTTTATATTAAAAAAATAGTATATATATATATATATAGAGAGAGAGAGAGAGAGAGAGAGAGATAAACCAATCATATATTAAACAGAAAATATTACGATTTTTATACGCATATAATAAATTTTATTCTATTTATGTTAGAATCGAAACTTAAGATATATTGATGCACTGAAATTCATGCTAGCATTATCTATTATGAAGGTCTGCTGCATGCCTAGTGGTTACATATCGACTTACTTCTGAGAAGTATTGCTGAGCTAAAATTGTTGACATTGAAGTAAACATGTTGGTTAATTAATTGCACCCACAAGATTCCAAGTAAATAATTTTGTTGGTCCCATGACAGGGCAGTGACGTTGAAAAGGAGGTAATATTTTCTTTTCCAAGATGCAAGTGTCTATCTGTGTTTGGTCATTGCTATTTTTTTTTTATTTTTTTACTTGCTTTTGTTCTTCTTATAGGAATATGATATCAAATCATGCTGTAAAATTCCACTTAATTTCTGTAACAACGTATTTGAATGTGATTGATACCATTGAACTAGGGTTCTGGCTTGACCTGGGACATGTTCTTAAGTTTTTGTCATGATTTTCCTTCAATTCAAAACAAGAAATTAGATTTTGATGGTTAAATTCAGAGGCTTTTTGAGTATTATCAAAGGGTTGTTGGTATATGGTTGACTAGAAACATGCACATATAGCAGGTTTTTGTCTTTAGTTATGAAAATGATGACCACATACATCACCATCTACTGATAACAAAATCCAGATCCTCAAATTTGTCATTTTGATCCATTGATTTTGTTCATACTCATCGATCAGAAGTCGATCAAGTTAAATAATCTAGAACATATACTAGGAACATGAATTTGATCAGACACAAGAACTTGAAATCCATATTTCTTGTAATTAAGGTATCCCTTCTCTCGGCTTGATAATTACATTCAAGATTTGGGTGTTTGTGGTGCAGTGTATACGAGTCTCGGCGAATTAATATGAGGTTTTGTCTGAGCAGGCCGGTGAAGGGGAAAAAAATTGTTTCCTTTTTATTAAAATCATAATATTTTAGTTTTTCTATCTTTTAAGTTAAAAATTAGATCGATGAAGGTCGAGTCTTGTAACTATAAGTCCAATTACTTGAATGTTTCTGACTGGTTTTTTTCTTTAAAAATTAAGATAAATATGAATAGCTCCTCCTCGTCACACTTATCTCATATTTAAACTAAGATCAGAAGAAAGAATTCAAGATGTCCTAAGAAATGACCTAAAATGTTAAGACTTCGAATCCAAGCTTTTTGACAAAGATAATTGATAAGTGGGATAGTTATTTTTTATGAGATAGCCCAGAGTTTTGAGTCCTAATAAGAGAAAAAAAATGAAAAAAAGATGGTGTGGTATGCGTTGAACAATTCTAGGCCCATTGTGAAAAAGGAGCACAAACACACGGATTTAACCCATGATAGAAGCCTATTTTTTGCAAGATTCAGCGTATATCACTGCTCTAGCTTTCAGAATCAGATCCATCCTCAAAGAGGGCTTCGTTTCATGTTCACTGATAGAGTGCCCATATCAGCCTGGTTTTCTTGATGGATCTGCATTTGTAGGTCTAAATCTGACAGCAAAAGAATCACTCCATTTCCATCCTTGCTCGCTTCACTCGTCAGTCATATCCTTGATGGGCACAGGTATAGTTTCATTCCTAAATAGTTGGCCTGCTTCACAGTACGGGCCGCACCAAACAAAAACAAACATCTCAAAAAAAAAAATGTCAAGATTATGGGGAACTTTTTTTTAACGCTGGTAGGTAAATTCTAAAAACTTATGATCCGTCGTCTTGCGTTTGCCTCTGTACCACACACAGTAATTTTGACAAGTTTGAAGGAAAGTCGAATCAGTAGAAAAAATGTTATTTAGGTTTAAATATAAATTTCAAAATAGCATAATGTTTTTTAAAAAATATAGAAATAGTGACTTATTGGATCAATTCGGGTTTCACGGTATAACTTGTCAAACCTGCAAACTGGATAATGGACTCTACTGAATTTAAATTTTTTTAAAACTATTTTTTATTTAATCATATAATAACAAAAATAGTTATTAGTAAAATTAAGCATTGGCTCAAAGTTGGGATATTTCTTTAAGATTTCAATAATTTCATAAAAAATAAATCAAAATAAATATAAAACTCGATCGCTTATCAGTCAAAGTTAAACACTCAAACTCCGTGTCCTAGAACATGAATATAATTGGGTTCAATAACTTTTTATATATATTTTTATTGAATTATATGACAATAAAAATAGATACCTGTAAAATCAAGAACTAACCAAATATGGGTGTTTGGATACAATTATAGGTTTTTCATAATTGAAACATCAAAAATATTTAATTGATTCAAAAATTCAAAATTAATTCCAATCCAAAAAAATTTTCAAACTCAAATCTAACCTCTTAAGTGATGGGAAGGCCAGAGAATAACCTAATAGAACTCCTCTCATCAAATAAACCTAATTGACACCAAGATTGATTTTTTTTGTGGCTGGAATCTATATCAACCAACAATTTTCTCTTTCTACCACTAAAATTGAGCAATTGTTTCTCTTATTTATCAAACCAACAACTGAAATATAAGAAAAATAAAATTTTAAATCAAAATTGAATTTTTAAAATTTTAAAGGATCAAAAATTTATCTTTAAAAAAGTATAAGGATCAAAGTAAACATTTTGCACCACCCTTGAAATTGCCACCCATTTTCCTGATCCCATACTTTCACCCCACACCTTGTAAGATTTCTGGTTGCTTGATTCTACAATTCAACCAAACTGCCAGTATGTCAACATTAGCATCTTTTCCGAGTCTGATTGCACTGAATTCTCTTTTCTCCTTCCAGTTGTTGGCCCATGACTGCCGATCCAAGTATGAGTTGACAAAAATCTATTCTCAATTCTAACATCCAATTTTTCATATGTGAGTAATCATGTTTGGCAAAGACTTGTTTAATATTTTTCTTGAGAATCTACACTGTAATGATCAGTGGACAATGGCAACATATATATATATATATATGACAGAATATGCTAATCTTTTTTGAGACTAAAAACTTAATTATAACATAAGAGAGAGATTTCAAGCACACTGTAGTGATTCACACTAAATATCAACTAAACTATCTTTCTTACAAGTAGCAGTCCTGCTGCTAGAGAGACTCCAAGAATCTGAAAAGTCAACAGAAGATGCTGATGATGAGAACCCATTTCCACATTTGGCTACAGCTCTCACATTCTCAATTAACTCTTCAGTGCTAGCCTCTTGGGACAAAATCTCTACTAGCTGCTCTGGACTAATCACAAGCTTCACTTTCCAAAACCCATCATTACTTTTGTTGTAATTATTTTTGTTGGTGCTGCTGCTGCTGCTGTGCCTAGAGAAAACTTCAGTGTATGACCTCTTTAACATGCCTTGATAATCTAAGGACATCCTATAAGGTGCAACAATATTTGATGTAGCAGCAGCAGCTGGTATACTTTTTGATCTAACATGACCTTCTCTCACTATTTGGCCACCAATTTTTGAGTTGTTGAGTGGGAGTAAATAGTAAGACTGACCTCCATGAAGCTCTTCTTGTAGAGAAAGTGGTCTCCAAAAAAGATCATGGCTTGGAAAAATAGCATGGCCTGGAAACTCGTTGGTGATGGATCCTGTTGTTATTGGTGTGGTAAACTCTAAGATTCCACCATTAGATGTTATCACCTTTATCACTCCTTCTGCCACTCCTAGGCCTCCAAATATACAATTTCCCATGCTAAAAAAACAAGAAGAAGAACAAATAGCTTTTCGAAATGGATTTAGTTTCAAGGTAAATGAAACTTCTATGGTTTAATGAAAAAAAAAAGGAAAAAAAAATTATTCTATTTGAACAAGAAAAGATAGTTGAAAGAAAACATGACCCTTCTCTTATAGCTCTAGCTTGGTGGTGGGAATTGAAGCCTAAAGGAGGGAAAGTGTGAAGACAAAGAGAAAGACAATCGTCGGTAGGATTATTCTTTGGGAGTTCCTCAGTCAATCCCACTAAAGAAACTAAAAGAACAGATTGAAAAAGAAGGAGAAAATGTGACCACCATCACCGGCATTACTATTAGAAATTTATTGACGTGTAATTTACAGTTCAACTATACGTTCACACACGGAAAGAAATGATTTTTATTTAGTTTTTGGTATGATGGATTGTATGTCATGTTCACATTACTAGCAATGTGACAATTTCCTTTTGATCCTAGAGGGGGGCCCCTTGTAGCCGGAGAGAATATATCATAGTAATTGCATTAAAGATTTCAGTCAACATTCATAAAGGGTCAATGGAGGAAAGCCAAGGGAACTATCATCTTTTGTACTTTCTCTTTATCAAAACTTGGTCCCATAAGAGAGATTTTCGTCACCAAAGTGAAGGGATGCATCTCCTTCAACAAGGGACATCCATCATCGCCTGGGATGTATCCATCCCAGGCCAGATTCAAGGGACAGTTCAGTGATCTTCAAGGAAAACAAGGAATTCTCTATACATAGAGGCACGCACACACTCTCACACAAACAGTGAGGTGGGGGGTCCTTTTGGAATAGTGAGCAAAGCACTTTCAGCCACTTTCCCCAGGACATTAGGATGGTGTCTTCAAATTCTATTTTCTGTTCAATTTAGTGGAATTTAGTGTATTCACATACGACCAAAAAGAGATTCGAATTAAAGGAAAATATAAGTGTCTGGTAAAAAAAACAAAAAAAAACAAAGACATGTAAGTGGAACACTACTGAAATCCAGGAAAGTCGAAACTCGAAAGAGCTTAACTCTTCCATTAATTATTTTAGAAATTCTCGAGTTTGTAATTGAAGAATTCTTAAATATTTTCTTCTGGGATTTAGCCAAGTAGTATCGGGAACACTTGTTATTATACAATTAATATATATGGTAAATTAGCATTCAACATAAGGTTAGGATTTTAAATTTCAATAATTGTTTGTTCATTCATGAGTCAGTCGAAATAAGAGAACATTAAATTTACATTTTTCAATATATTTAATACATAATTTGAGTTTACGAGGCATAATTAATAATTCTTAACAAGTGTTCTTCCCTAATTTTCTTGAAATCTAAAATTATCCTTAAAACATAAATGATAATTTTAGGCACAAAATATGTTATAAAATCATGGATCTCCTGAGAACATATAACAATAATTTAATTATTAAATCACATTTAAAAAAATCCGGAAAAAAAAGGATATTCCATTTAAGATTGACGAAGTTAAATTCAGAATAACGTAATTATTACATTAATGAAATTACACAAGAAATCATTTGAAACCTTTCATTTTATTTTTTTCTTTTGTATTGATAGAGACTGTACAGCACTAACTAGGACGTGATTGAAGCATAAAAGATACTGAAAATCTTGGAACTTTTTGAACAGAGAGGGTTCCCTCCTGCTGGTCCTCCTTTTCAATTCAAGACAAAGAAGTCCCTGTGGCCTGTGATTGAGGTAGAAAAAGATTTTGCTGGTTATTTTTTAAAATTATTTTTTATTTAAAAAATATATTAAAATAATATTTTATTATTATTATTAAAAATTTAATTTTTAATTTTTATATCAATACATTAAAATAATATAAAAACATCAAAAAAAATATTTTAAGACAAATAAAAAATAAAAAAATGTTTTTTTAAAAAATGTTTTGAATCAAAGTACCAACAACAAAAAAAAAAAAAGTATTGTAGGGTTTATCTCACATAATCACCTTATGAGCTGGGAAATCAGTCACCTATTTCCATGTCAAGCAATTAATAATCTACAGTTCTATCTTACTAATGTGATACGAACAAGGAAATATATATGTCAACTTGCTCAACTTTGTGTTTCTCTTGACTAATTAATTTTGTTTGAAATTCAGTTTAATTCCCATCATTTTCTTCAGCTGAAAAGAAAATTGACTTCACTTTCCATTTTTTCCCACTATACCTTTGCACAGGAATCAATTTCTTTTATGACTAGCTACATGATATTCATTTATTAATTTCCTACACTCAACAAAACACTACTCACTTTCTTCAAGGATGGTTTCAAGTCCTGGCTGCCACCTTGATGAAGAGTTGACTCCACACAGAGCAACACTTTGCATGCCTAATAAGCATATCTCTTCTACTGCTATCTTCTTCTTGGATAGCAATTCTTGAAGCTGTTGCTTTGTTAGAATCATTTTAACTCTCTTTGAACCACTTGTGTTATCCATGCTTACTAAAGTAGGAGAATGATCGCCAGCAACTCTAATAGGCCTGCCCAAGTTCCATATGGGAAAAAAATGATGATCATTATTTCCATAGCCCTTGATGAATAGAGACCTCGTATAATCCAAAATCTCTCCATTAGTCTTCATGACCCTTAAAACATCTTCATGCCTAGTTGTGGTTGATTGAGAACAAGACTTTCTCTTGGTGAGTTGGTGCAAAGCAAAGCAATTGCCCATTGTTGTTCAAAGAGGTGGTGTGATGGAGAGGACACAGATAAAGAAGTTAAGGATTGGAGACTTTGTGTGATGGGGAAGCGAGCTAGAAGTTTTAAGGGGAGATGTGAAATATTGTTACGTCAAACGTTTTGTAGATGAAAAGGTTGTTCATTTGTTAAGGATTTGTAAGTGGGCATGTTACTTTCTGTTATGAAAGGGTGTTAATTTGGATAGACAAACTGGAAACTAGTAGCGTAATGCATGGAAGTATGGGACTAAAGAAAATCGTTGTATGAAATGTGTATAATACAAAAGGGGGGAGAATTTTGTCACCAAGCTTGCAATGCAAGCGATGGTCGGAGGAACGTGCGTCTTTTGGCTTTGCTCATTTGCACATCCCTCCATATTTACATCATACCTTGTTCAATACAGTTTCACATTAATTTGTGGCTAATAAATTGTGTGTGTGTGTATGTGTGTGGAAGGATTTAGGAAACAGTAGCAATGGGAGGTTAGGAAATTGTACAAAAGGGGAGAAGTGGTAATCAGTAAAGCGAGTTGAGAAATCATGTTTTGCCTACGCTCATAAAGCTAATAAGCATTGAGGAGAAAGTATTTTCGTTATTTTCAATTTCATCTCTTTAATTTTGAGAATATATTTTTTAAAATGAAAAAGAAATCAGTAAAAATGAATTGTAAAGATTATGAGAATATAATACTTTGTAGAAGAAATGATTTTTTGTTACGGCTTGCTGAGATTTGTTGTCGACGAACTCACACAGAAACTTCGATGAATTTGTTGGGTTTTTTTTTATATATAACCGAGGGTGGATTGGGCTTGTTTTTTTGGTAATGGCCCCTTTCTATCATCAGCATCATCTTTACAAATCTCAACGGATCAAGTAATTGTACATCTTAGTGTAAACATCTCGTGGCTACAAAAAATCACAAGATCAATATTATAACTTAAAAAGTAGGCAAATCAGTTATTATTGTAGGCAATAGAAATTAGAAAGCTTATAATAAATCATCTTAAGAAAATCCACATGATATCATTACCTTAAAACACGAATTAAGATCTCATAAACCTAATTTATAATAAGTTTTTGACTTGTTTATTTTTGCATTTTAAAAGTACTTTTAAAAAAATTTGAAATTTTTTCTTTCTTTCAAATTAATATTTTTTTTAGTATTTTTTATTATTTTAATACGCTGATATCAAAAATAATTTTTTTAAAAATAAAAAAATATATATCATTTTGATACATTTCTAAGTGAAAAATATTTTAAAAAACAACTGCTATCACACTCAAACAGGATATTAATGTTACAAACTCCATCACTAAACAAACCCGAATTTAAACTTGTCATTCAAAATCTTCATTTTCATTTGATCCATGCATGTTAAGTTTAATTGGGTGAAAGAGATTTATAGAGCATCTATGCTAAATTTAAAAAGTTGAGAAGTTGTTTATCTACGCAGTCTAATTGTAGCTGCAATTATAAGTGGAATGAAAATACATTGTTTTTTTTTAATCATAGTTTAAAACACTGACATATTATTTAGATTATTCGATGTTCAGTAAGTGTTTTTTTTTTCATTTAAAAAGTATTTTTGAAATGTTTTTGTTTTAGTTTAATTTTTTTATGATTTTGAATTATTTTGATTTGTTGATATTAAAAATAAATTTTTAAAAATTAAATAATAATAATAATTTAATTAATATATTTTCAAGCGAAAAATACTTTGAAAAACAATTGCTAACACAATCTCAAACATACTTTAATAAGATGACATTAAAAAATTGGTTGTGGCTAGGGAAAGTATTAGCACCCCTAGCACACCCTACCTGAGGTAAACTGCTTTGCGATTTGATGTGGTTTAGAAGTTTTGACAATTTATCTTGTCACTGACCTATTAAAAAAAGAAGAATATTTCTCCTCAATGAAGAAATCTTTATCTTATCAGGTAAAGAAAATCTAACATAAATAAAACCAAACAAACAACTTTTTTTTTAATATCATGAAGACGTCTTACATATAAAATCATAATCCTTGACCGTATACAAATCAAAACATTAAATTCTTTTTTTGTCTTTTTTATTTTATAATTCAAAAACATACATAAAAGAAAGTGCAAACACACAAACATCCATTTTCATTATGTTTTTCTCACACACCCACATTTATATGTTACAAATCACCAAAATTTAAAATAAACAAACAGTACATTAAACAATTTGAAATTTACAAAATAAACCCCTAAAAAAATTCAAAACAGTGCTAGGAAGACTTCTAGAACAGCAGGAACAGTGGCGGAGCGTTTGCTCCACGCGCGGTCGTCACTGGTGACGGTGGGTTAACGCTCCGTCGACGGTGAAGGCAATAAAATCGGTGGATCGGGAACGTCTTCTTCTTCTCTGTCTCCCTATGCCGACGGTGACCTACAAAAACAACCAAAAATGCAACAAGCGGTTGATTTTAATTTTTCTTTCTTTTTTTAAGATCTATTCACAATCTTCTTTCTTCCTCTCAATTTTCTGTTTTTTCCTTCTTCAGGTGGCAAATCTGGCGGTGGCGGGTCACGATATACACGGACGAATCTACTGTGTTTTGGTTGCTGCTAGAAGCTGGTTGAAGGAGATAAAGAAGAGATTGGGGGCTGCTGATGTGTTCTATCTGAGGAAGAAAGGAACAGTTGTGGGGGAGGAGTTGGAGGAAGAAGGCGGATAGATCTAGGTCTGTGGGTGCCTCGGTGTTTGGACTACTCTTAGGTTGGTTTTGTTGAGCTAGCCGGGAGAAGGAAGCGATGGGTGTGTTGATGGAAATGGCAGGTCAGGAGAGATATAGGAAGGTTTGTGCAGGGAGGCTGGGATCAAAGGAAATGGGGCTAAATCAAAGAGGGGGAAAGGGGAGTCTATTATGGGTGGAGCTGGGGAAGAGGGATAGTTGAGAGGCTGGGAGAAAGAAAATCAAAAGCTACGGGGGGCGGCAGCTTGTATTGGTAGAGATAGGTTTAGGTTTAGGGTTTCTTGTAATTCCTCTATTCTTCAAAATCCCCCCCTCTAGTTGTGTATGTTGTGACCTCTATTATAGGTAAAGTGGCTTGGTTTCTAAAACACATTGGTCCTCAACTTCTTTTTTTTTATAAATTTTGATTTTTCTTATTTTTTTGTATTTTAAATTTTAAAAACAAGCAATATGAATATCGACTCAACGAGAAAAATCAATGATGACGCATTAAAAAATACCTTTGAAAAATTAAATTCTTTTTTAGACGACGCTGAAAATGCTAAAAACAATGCAAATATATCAAGAATCAATTTTTTGGGTTTTCATTGTTTTTTTTTTTTTGCTATTTTTGGATTTTTCAAAAACTTATCAAAAAATGGGTCAAAATTAGGTAGCAACAATAACAACAAATTAATTAAAGATAGATGTCATTAAAATTAATCTTACCATCTGCTTCGCATGCGTAATAAACGGAATGGAGTCATCAGTGTGTGTGATAACCAAACTGTGAATTTGTCGATTCCGGTTCTCGACACCGGACTGTGAGCGTCGTGTGAACCGTTCAGACGTCAGTGCTGGATATATTACGCCCATATATCCTCCGGGATGTATGGCGGCCTGAAATTCCTTCAACCACCACATCATTCCAGCCTTGTAGACCATTATCTTTATCATATTTTTTTTGTTTTTTTCTGCGCTTCATACCAAAAATCACACAACCTACGTCCATGAACGAATTTAATATGAGTTAATGACAAATTAGATTTTAATATATAATTTTAAAAATATATATCATATTGTTTTCGATGTTACCTAGTTTCAGCGTGATTCTTACACACCCTCCTCATAACATTGTCATTCGAGCTATCCCACTCGAATTTGTTCTGTGTATAAATAATATATTAAAAATAAATCAATAATTAAAATATAACATAAAAATACTTAAAATTTATTAAAACAATAACCTCAAATCTTCTAAACCATAAATCGATATAAGGTTTCCAATTAGCATTTCTGGAAACTTAACTCCATTGAAACAATGGAATCTCCATCGATAATTTAAACGCCGATATTATTACTCGGGCGACCTCAATGTTTGTGAACTTGAAAATCAATAAAATTAAAACAATATTAATTAGTTGTTCATAAATTCCATTAAAAAAGAAAAAAAAACTCAAATCAATACAAACTTACAATGAAATGTTGTCCTTCCAATGTGCGTCGTATTTGCGGGTGAATTAACTCCGCTGTGAAAGCACACCGCCTCTATGTTGTGGAACCGCGTTGAAAGAGGCAGCGCCATGAGTCGTCGTAGGTGCCTCTTCTTGATCGGCACCTAATGACACGTCATCATCGTTGCTAGAAGAACTAGCTGTGACCATGTGCTCATGATATGCTGTTGATTTTGTTCTACGCATCTATATAAATTTGGTGAATAATTACATAATCAAATACGATTTTGTTTTATAAAAAAACAATTCGGTAGCACCTCTCCTATACAGGAGACTACCCAACTTATTCAAACCTACAAATATTGAAAAGATATATGCCACAAACCAATTTATTTTTTTTTATTTATAATAGAAATTTCAGATTATTCACTTTCATCTCATTTTCAACATGATAATGTTTCTAATCATAAAATAGAAAAAACAAATCCTACATATAAGCTAACATATATACAGATTTAACAATAAAATATATAAAAAAAAATAAAATTTATTTGTATATATTCAACTAACATTTATACAAATTGAACAATAACAATTAAAATTCAACAAAACAATCAAACAATCTATTATGCAATATCTACAATAAAATTGAGATAAAACAATTAAATTTAATCCTATAGATTCAATTAACATTAATTAATGTCATATTCAAGAATAACAAATAAAATTCAACAAAACACTCAATTATTATTGCAATATAAACAATAAAATAGGCAACAAATAAAAAAAACTGTAGACTTTAGGAATGAAAAATGCTTACCTTAATAGTGTGTTTATTTTTAGACTTTATCTACGTACAATAAAAAAAACAAAAATATATTGTAAATAAAATGAAGAAAAGATGAAAAATAGAAAATCATTAAGTAAATTGAATCACAATACATACCTTTTAAATTTTAAAGATGAAGATAGAACTATAGATAGAGATTGAGAGGAAAAAAACTAAGAGATTTGAGATTGAAAACGGATGAAGATGAAGGAGAGAAAAAAAATGAACTGAAAGGGCTCTCGCTGGGATTTATACTGCGTTTATTCTGATGGAATCCTTGATGGAATTTTAAATAATATTATTTTTAATTAATCTGTTGGTGATTCCCTCGGTGAATTCACTTTGAAATTTTCATTTCGCACTAAACTTTTCACAAAACCCTCCAGAATTTTCATAGTTCGTTGGTAATTCCATCGCTAATGTGAAATAAGTACACACAGTCAAAGATGCATTAATTACCCACGCTTTGAAATTCGCAATCCGTCAATAATTCCATCGGTGATTCAAATGACTTTAATTGGCATCATTGACATAAGAGGTGAACAGTTCCCTTTGCCTCTGGAAAACATCGACGGATACAAAACCTTTGGTGTTTCCATCGGTGATGGGTGAATAGTTCTCATCGCCTCTAGAAAACACCAATGGTTTTGTATTCGTCGGTGTTTCCATCGATGATGGGTGAATAGTTCCCATCGCCTCTAGAAAACACCAATGGTTTTGTATTCGTCAGTGTTTCCTGTTCACTTATTCGCAATGTGAACAGTTCCCTTAGCATCTGTAAAACACTGACGTTTTGTGTCTGTCGATGTTTCCATCGATGATGTGCACATCGAATAACAGGTTGTGTCTGTTTTCATGTCTATCCTCCCAACAAATACTTAAATTGAAAATTACACGCCCAACACAATGACAACAGTTCACAAATAAATTATGAAATAAATATTTTTGCATCTATAAATATTACATTATAAAAAATTGCATTCATGTTATGATAGTTAGTCAAAAGTATCTTCTTCTTCTTCAATTGAATTGTCATCAGCTCCACCGCAATCTTCAACATTGATAACATTGGTATCATCATCTTCATTGATTTGTGCTTTTCCTTTGGAGTTTAGAACAACATTTAACTCCTCAGCATCAACATCAACATCAACATCAACAAGACTATTATCGAAGATATGAAAATTTGAATTTTCTTATAAGTCAATTGATGGAGCAACTCGATATGATTTAACCAACTCACTAACATGAAAGACATCATCTCCCATACTTTTCTTCGTTCTCATCCTTAACAACTTTTACACGACCTATCGGTTTCGTTTTTAAAATAGATAACCAATCAACTCTTAAACAATCCTTTCTAAAGGAAGGGTATGTAATAAATTTGTTGGCATTGCTTGGCGAAAACAAAGACACCGTGTACGTTGCAGAGTCTAGATTTTGAGTTAATTTCGAACAGGTCATAGTGGGGATCTGCTCTGATTCCTCTATCAGTGGTGTCATATCAATAGCATTTGAATAAAAACACTCTATTATACCTCTTATGCCATTGCAATTCAATGACAACTTCTAATTTACCATAATAGTCAAATTCAAACTCACTACTAGTCGATCCCTTAACACAAACACCCCTGTTATATGTCTTTCTTCCATGCTCGTATTCTTCAGTATGAAATACATATCCATTGACAAAATGCTCATTGTAGCACTTCACTTTTCGTTCAGGACCCAGGCTTAGTAAAGACAATGAAGCATTAGCATTCCTTCCCAATTGATAAACCTTGTACATCAAGTACAACAATGAACAGTAAATGAGAATTCTGTAACCAAATTAAATACAATGATACATGATGAGTTTATGATAGTATTTACATGTGCTTTGAACCACATGACAAATTGTTCATCTTGTAATCGAAAGATTTGGGATTCTGTCAGCTGTGAGTTATTAGACAATAAATATTATCGATGTTGCCTATAAGGTTTTCAAAAAATCTATGAGTTTGTGATATTGCAATAGATAAATAGTCAATTTACAACAAAGTTTAAATAGTATATATACTTACTGAATAAAAGGTCTCAGTTCATCGCAGTTAGATATGGGTCGTCCAGGATTGGAGAATACTGACAAGTTTCCACTCAAAGGCACTTCACCACCATCATCATGTCGTGGAACGCGGTTGATTCTCGTTCTCAAATGAGGCTCAAAATAGTACGATATAAATGTTGAGATCTCCTCAACAATATAGGCCTCAATTATCGAAGCCTCAACATGTGCCTTATTCTTAACTTTTTCCTTAAGATTGAACAAGTACTTACATCGAATTAAAAAATATATTTTTAATTAACAAAAAAAATAAAAAAAATACATTAATAATTACATTGTAACTATAATATCTAACCTTTTGAATGGATACATCCATCTATACTGGACTAGACCTCCAACTTTTACCTCATACGGTAAATATATTGGTAAATTCTCCATCGAGTCAAAAAATAACAAAGGGAATATCATCTCAAGTTTGCATATTGTTTCGATGATATTTTTTTTAAGCCTCTCAATGTGATGTGTCTGCAACTTGCTGGAGCATATATCTCTAAAGAAATGACTAATCTCTGTGAGTGCATCCCATATCCCTTTGGCAACAAATCACAATAAGCTAACGGAATGAGTGTTAGCATAAACATATGGCAGTCATGGCTTTTCATTCCATACAATCTGCATTCCTCCAGATTAACCAACCTTGATATGTTCGAGGCATGTTCATTGGGAAAACATAGACTCTTAAGCCATTGATAAACTAGTAGTTATGCATTCTTCTCTAAGACGAAGCTTGCTCTGGGATTTGCAACCCATAACCCATCCAAAACCAACTTTATATTTTTATGGTTACAAAACGACGTTATATCCATTCTAGCCTTGATTGTCATTTGTCTTTCCCTTCACGTCCATAACTGTGTTGAAAATATTCTCAAACACGTTCTTTTCTATGTGCATGACATCAAGGTTATGGCGGAGGAGATTGGTCTTCTAATAAGAAGGCTCCTAGAAAATACTTCGCTTTACCTAGTTGTGGGTCAAACTAGAATCAGGAAACTTCTGCTTCCTGGACTGGAAACGAAACACAATATCATCGTACTCTAACATCACAGTCATGCAATTCTTCACCAGAAAGATGTGGGGGTGTAACATCCTTTTCAAATCTACCAAAAAAAATCCTTTTTGTTCTTTCTGTACCTGTGATCTGTTGGCAAGAAACTCCGGTGGCAATCAAAAAGAGACGTTTTATCCCCGTTTGTTAGCGTGAATGTCTTATTGTTTTCCATGCAGTATGGACATGCTAGTTTTCCATGTGTGCTTCAACCAGAAACCATTCCATAAGCTAAAAAATCATTGATTGTCCAAATCAAAGCTGCCCTCATAAGAAAAAATATTTTCTCGATACATCATAAATCAAAGCCCTAGGGAACCACTACTACATCAACTCATCAATCAATGATCAAAGACAAACATCTATATTCTGGCTTAGACTATTAGGATCGGGTATGACGGTAGATAAAAACATGAACTCCAACCTCATACACATCCCCGGTGGCAAGTTGTAAATCGTGAGTATAACCGGCCAACAAGAATAAAAAGCAGCAAATGACCTGAAAGGGTTGACCCTGTCTATACACAACCCAAGATACACGTTCATTAATTCAGCTGAAAAGTGAGGATGTACATTGTTAAAGTGTTTTCATGCTTCACCGTCAGAAAGATGCACCATCACTCCATCAACCACATCATGTGATTAGTGTCATGTCATGTGCTCAGCAGTTTTTGGTGCCATGAATAACCTTTGCAGCTTAGGCGTGATTAGGAAGTATCTAAGTTTTTTATATGCTACAAGAGTCTTTCTCATGCTAGTTCTGGGTTTGTAACAGGAATGCCCACATGTCATAGACTTGGTCAGCTCAGCATTTTCAAGGTAGTATAACATGCAGAAGTTTAGACACATGTCAGATTTTTTAGTATCCTAGACCGAGGGGTTTCATCATAGACTTAGCAGCATAGAAGTTCTCTTTCAATATGTTCCATTCAGGTAAAATACTTCTCGCCCATTCGACAATTCTATCATAACCGGCCTCACTCAACCCATAATACAACTTGATGGTGAACACCTATGCACCGGCCTATAATTTACTGTGATTTATATAGCCATCCCATAAAGCTTCATCAGAATCTTTTGACATATCAAAAAACCTGGTCGCGTCTGCATTAGGTTCTTCTTCCATGATTGGGCATTGACTAGTATTATCTTAGTTCATTCTCATTGCATCCATAACCTTATTCCTGTAAGGATTACAGTTGTCATCTATAACATCATGCATGTTACTAGCACTAAAAGTTGACACGCCCATCCTTCCTACCATGCTCTCGTTACTCACATATAATTCTTTGTGTGCATACCAATGTAAGTAATCCTCCATGAACCCTTTGCGTAGAAAATACGTCGTTACAACATCTTGATGAAGAAATGTTTTATTCTTACACCTCCTGGAAGGAAACCTAATACTGCCTCCACTAAAATTTCTCGGCATAAATGTTGTGAAATTAATAAAACTCTGAACCCCATTACAATAATTCATCCTCTACAATCTTTAATGTGAATCTCGATATATCCATAACTTCTATCGAACCTTTATAAAACAATGATAACAACATGTATTAATTAACTATGTCAAGTAAATAAATTTGCAAAAATATTGATTTAGCTCAAGATTATCCAACTTACTTTCAAACCTCTCTTAAATATTTATTATCAATTATCTATGTATGTACATAGAAATTTATATACATTAATTTATGAAAATTATAACTCGGTAATAAAATTGATAAAAATTAAAACAGACTTGTTAAACAAGTCATTATTTATTTCATCACAACACACCTAAGTCGATAAATCGACATAAGTTTCAACAATTTACAAACAAATATAATTTTATAAAATCTAAAACAAAAAAGTACGAAATTATAAATCCATACTACATGTTTATTTGAGAAAAAATAATAAAACAACACCCAAACAAAATACATATACTGAAAAAATATTCAATAATAAAATTGACATTTTAAAATTGTATTAAAATTAAAAAAATGAAAGATTTTGTTAAGACAAGGGGGGATGTTTGGGGGTGGAGAGCTGGTTGATGGTTGTTAATGTTGGGGGAGGGGGGTTTTAGATGCAGGGGGGAAAAGAAGAAATACGGGAGGGGAAGGTCGATGGCCTGTACATATATTAACTATTACCGAGGCATTACCGATGGAATAATTCTGTCTATCGCCCTGTCAATAATGTTTTTGGTGTTTTTGACACGTCAGTATATGGATAGCCTGATTTGAATCCGACTGTTATTCCATCAGTAAAATCATTCATATAAATTTACATGTCATCACACAGTTTGTTTTTTTTATTCTTCATATTCCATCTAAGATTCCCTCGGTATATACCGATGGATTGTTTCTGTCAGTATATACAGACAAAGTTAGCGATGGAAAAAGTTTTGTTCGTAAATTTCATGCAAAATACTGACGAAAAAAAAACCATTGGTAATTCCGTTTGTATATGTTGAATTTCTGGTAGTGAGACGGTATTTGTGCCAAATGGTTTCATTTGATGGGTAGGGTTCATATTAGGTGTTTTTTTACCTTTAAAGTTCGTGAAAAAATATATCTGAGCTCGGGTTGATTTTTAGATTCGGATTGATTTTGATTTTTTAGGGATTTTTTGTCCCACATGTGGCAATCATTCTCCTGAATCAAGAATGGTCAGGAATGAAAGGACAAGGAATTCATGTCCTTTATCAGTATAAGAGGAAAATGGAAGTTGGCACCTAGTATTTTTGTCATTAAGAATCCTAGTTGGTCTCAGATTATGGGAAAAAAGATTGATTGCGTAAAAGAAAAATATTAGCACCTCTAATACGTCTTACCTAAGGTAAACGATATTGTTTATTTGTCTGATATAAATTAAGGTATTGTTGTGTTTTCTAATCATTGATCTGTCTAAAGTTTAAGAAAACTTCTTCTCGGTAAGAAAATAATTATCTTATCATGTTAAATTCATAACCATTGTAATACAAAAACAAAAATAAAAGAAACTATCTTTTTATTTAATATCAGAAATATGTCTTGCGTATAAGTTCATAATCCTAGATACTAATAAAAAACAAAATAAATTTTGGTATTTTGGAAATATAGACCTAGTTCTCATGATTTTAATAAACTGGTTATTAAATCAAAAAATTACATGCAAATATGTTTTTTTTTAATTTTCATATGGAAATACTATATGATTTTTTAATATTTTTACTTCATTTTTCTTCAATTTGGCCCTTTATTTCAACGATTTCAATCCCTATATTCACACTCATTTTTTAGTTTGGTCCTTAGTTTTGGATTTCATCAATTAAGTCTCTAATTGCCTATCAAACTTTAATATTTAAGGTATTAAACTCCTAATTTGACCAATTAACTCTCAAAAATTTCAATTTGACCCCCAGATTTTAATTTCTTCTAATTAAAGCATATGTTGACTTAAAAAATTAAATTTCTCGCAATTAAACCCTCAATAAATTCAATTAAACTTGGAAAAATTCTAATTGAGCCTTTTCACATCCAATTTTGAGTTTCTCCTAAAAATTGAATTCTCTGTCAATAGGGCCTTTATCAGTCGAAAATATACTATTAAATTCTTGCACATTTGATCTTCCTCAACCAATCTCTAGCGATTCCCTGGGCGTTCTGATAAACTTTTCTTATTGATATTTTTTTTATTTTTTTTGTACCCCCCCCCCCCCCTCTTTTTTCATGTGGGGACCTAAAAAAAATAGGTAACGACAGGTTTTATGCACTTTTTTAGGTCATAGATAGGTTTATCACTGTTTTTATAGTGTTTTATAAATGTTTTTGGTCAAAATAGGTTTTGGGTGAAAAAACTTTAACTCTGATTTTTCAGCCACCACAGTGGTTGGAATCTGAGTAAATCAGACGACTTGTCGCCCACTTTTATAGCAGATGCGTTGGCTAATTATTTTTTTCAAAAAAATTTGGGACGGATGATAGATCATCCATCCTAATTACAAATAAGAAAATTAAAGGCTCAATCATACGTGTTGTTACCTATTTTTGGATTCCTATACAAAAATAAAAAAAATACAAAAACAATATATCAAAAAAATATTCAAAAGAAATCCAAAAAATAATATGAGCGAGAAAATGATACTGGAATGCTAAAAAATAGTCAAAATTGGTTGAGGAGGTTCAAAAATGCAAAATGATGAAATTTGACAGTATATTTTTTACTGATGAGAGCCCTGTTGACAAAAAAAATTCAATTTTTGAAAAATACATTCAAAATCAGATGTTTATGGACTCAATTAAATTTTATCTAAGGTTTAATTGAATTTATGGAGTGTTTGATTGCAAGAAAAATTGATTTACACTTTTATTGGAAGAAATTAAAGTTTTATGGTTAAATTAAAATTTTTAAGAACTGATTTAATCAAATCATGTGCTTAATTACATAATTCTTGAAGTTTGATAGCCAATTAGGGACTTGATTGAAACAATTCAAAACCAAGGCTAAACCAAAAAAAAAGAGCTAAAATCAAGGGATCCAATTACAATTCATCCAAGGGCTTGATTACAAAATTGTCAAAACAACTAGGGACCGAATCAGAAATATTCATTTGAATTGTGAAACGGCGTCGTTTCCTTAGACACTATTCATCACCATCTTCAAAGTAGCTGTTTAAGCAGACAGGAACCGTTTTCAGCAACAAATGCCACAGATTATGGGAACGTTTCACAGCTGCTATTTCTCTACCGTTACCACTGCAATAATGGTCTTAAACGTTTTCATTATAAAAAAATGCAAGCAGTTTTGGCTATAAAAGGGAGAACAGGGAGGAGCTGGAAAAAAAAAAGGAAAAGGAGAGAAGACGCGACAGGAAAAAAAAAAAGATAGAGGAGGCATAGCGAGCAGTACGTGAGGAGAAACAGAAGCACGCAAAAGGCAGGAGGAGGAAGAAGAAAGTACAGAAAAAACCGAAACAGCGTCCCCCGCTTACCACCACCCATCTTCCTCTTCACTGCAACCAGCAGCACCGCTAGCACCAGCAGCACCTCTACAAAGCCACTGTAGAGAGGCAAGAACGCTATTGACAGGAGAAATGAAATACAGAGGAAACAATCAGCACGGCGAAGCAAAGGTGAGAAGAAAGAGAAGCAACGTCTGCCACCACAATCAGTTGCCGCAACAACAACGCCATCGTCAGCTTCTCACCATCTTCCTCCCCCTGCTGCAACGTTCGTGAAGAAGAAGAAGAAGAAGCCTATGCCTCTGCACCGACGGGAAGAACAGCAGCAAACACTGCCCGCCACCGCAGAGAAGAGCCATCGTCTGCAGTCACTAGTGCCACCTTAAGCCACCATCAACAACGACATCTCCACCATTAGAAGCAGAAGAAGAAGAAGAGAAACATGAGATAAAAGCGGGGAGAAGAAGAAACACAGAAAAAACAGAACAGAGAAGGAACAGAACCACCGCCCAACAGCATATAACCGGCAGCTCCAGCTCCTGCAAGAACGGACGACTGCCCAGTAAGCCTCCATTTCTCTTCTTCTTCTTCTTCTTCTTCTTCTTCCTCGCCCGGGCTGCTCCACTGTTCACGTTGCATGTGAACAGTGGAGAGTTCTCCACTGTTTGTTTTTGTTTACAAGGCCGGACAGCACCGGCCCAGCCCAAAATGGGTGGGCCGGGTCCGGCCTAGCAAAAACAAATTCAAAAAATATTTTTGAAAAATTTGTGATTTTTTCGTGTATTTTTTTACTACATTTTAATCAATATTGGTTTGTATTTTGATACTGTAAAGATACAAATCCAATATTAAAATACCTGGTTTTCATCAAAAAAATGTTTTGTTTCATGCATACGGCCAAGTCTCTCAAAAATAAAATAAAAATTTGTATCTTCATACATCAAAGAAAAAATTCAAAAAATATTTAGCATGCATTTTGGCTTTAATAACCAGTTTATTAAAGTCACGAGAACTAGGCCAATATTTTAAAAATTCCAAAAAACTTATTTTGTTTTCTTTTAGTATCTGGGGTACGACCTTATACGTAAGATATATTCCAAATATTAAATTCTTTTATTGATGTTATTACGGTTAGGTTTTACTCGATAAGATAAGGATCTCTTTACTAAAGAGAACTTTTCTTCAACCGTAGACGGATCAACAACTAGAAAACACAACAAGACTTTAAATTTTATCAGACAATAAAACAATGCAGTCTACCTTAGGTAGGGCGTATTTGGGGTGCTAAAACCTTCCCTTTACGCAACCAGCCCCCGTACCTGATCTCTTTGACTAGTTAGGGTTTCTAGTGATCAAAATATTAGGTGGCGACTCCCATTCCAATTTTTCCACTAATAAAAGACAAGAATTCCTTGTCTCCCCACACATAGACATTTGATAGAATTTGAGGGTGGATGTTTTCGTCGCGATGCCACACACGTACAACAATACAGATCCTAACAAAATAGACTAAACGAACTAGTCTAGTTTGCTAGCCCAAGCAATAACCAACCTTTGCTCTTTTTCTAGATTTTTTTTATTTTTTTAAATTAATATTTTTTTATGATTTAATCGCTGGCACGTTAAAATCCAAAATTTGTAGCGGCGGGGAAGAAGTATCATGGCTAGATATTCACGTTGAAAAATATGGCATCATTTGCATGTCCATTGATGGTGTCCAAGCCCCGCTTCTGCTTACAATTTAATGCTATCTACTGTCCAGGGACCGCATCCATCATCTCATCTCCATGCACGAACCAACTTGATATAAACAGTTGCTTCACATGGAGACCCATGCTGACATAAATGTTGGCTTCCATTCATCATCTACTTCTAGGTCAAAACTTTGTCTAGGACTCCTGTCCCGATATGTTGACCCATTCATCTGACAAAAAAATATTGGCCAAGTGCCTGAGTCTTTATTTATTAATGAGTTGTAACTCAACTGATATTTGTTTTCCACTTTATATATCTCGAGTTCGATCGTTTTTTTATATATATAAAAAAAAATTTCGTATCTCTTCTTTTTTTCACTTTATTTTTCATTCTATTATTCAATATATTAATTTTATTTACACTAATTAGGTGTTATGATTTGATTTTTTTTTCCTGGAGGTATTATTGTCTTCAGAGTAATGTGATAAGCACTGAGCTTTTTTACCGTAATGCAATGTATTTTTTAAAAATATTTTTAATTTAAAAATATATTAAAAAAATTATATATTTTTTATTTTTAACATTAGCACATCAATAAAATTAAAAAATTATTAAAAAAAATTAATTTAATCTTTTTGAAACAAAAACAAAATAGAAGCTACCACAATTCTAAACATTTCCTTGAAAGCGGTTGTTTTTCAAAATATTATTTATCTGTAAATATATCAAAATAATATTTTTTTATTTTTTAAAATTTAGTTTTGATATTTTTTATTTTGTAAATGAATCACAAGACCTGAATGAATATTTTCTCAACATTATCCTCAAGGTGGATAAGGCACTCACTAATTTGTTTGAGATTTTTATTTTTGTAACTATGAAAGTCATACTATAAGGAACCTCCTGACACCTCTCATGTGAAACAATCGGATAAGTTTTTTTAGGTAATAAATAAATTTTTCTTCTTGCCTATATTGTAAATTTATAAAACAGTTCTTTTTTATAAGGTTTAAACATCAAAATATAAAATCCTTACTAATATCATGCATACCTAAATGTAATGTTGAAAGCCATATCCAGATTTTCCTAAAAGAATTAATGTTGATTATTAATTATGTTTTCAGATAAAAATAATATAATTACAAAAGTAATTACTCAATTAATATTAAAATTAATTGCTCTAGCTGATTCGAGTTTTCTCCAAGATAACATGATTAATGATGGCTGCGAACCTTACTGTTAATTGCCAATGTCCCAACAATAATTCAATGATTAACAATACGATGACATAATTTATTTATTTATTTGATTAATATGGATATTCGGGATAATTTATGCACACCCGACTAATCTAACAGGTCTTGAAATTAATAATAATATAAGTTTCTAGTGGTCCTGAGATTTGTGTAACTCGAACTGATAACTTCTAGAAACCAAACTAAGAACCTGATTTGTTAAATTGCATCCCATTAAAAAAATATTGTGACATAATGTTTTTTTGGATTAACATAATTGCTCTCATGTTACCGGATCAGTTGGTCTCTAAATTTTGGATTTCTAATCCAGCATCCCCGGATTTTTCCAGTAATTTTATAGTATTCAGTAATATTAGTTATAGTATTATATTAGTTATTAGTTATGTTTATAATTTTTTTCAAAATAAATATAAAAAATAACTAATAAAATATTAACTTCACGAGCATTTTCTGATTTTTTTTCTTAATAAAAAGACAATATACCAGTACAAGGACAAATGTTCTTACGTACAGGATTATATATATATATATATATATATATATATATATATATATATATATATATATATATATATTGGTGATGAAAGCTGTTGTGTCCACTAAACAATTTCCAGTTTAGTTATCCCTCTTCATAAATGGAGACCTCAGCCATTAATTTCTTGCTGTCCCATGACTCCCATCTCCATTATTGGTGGACCATGAACATTAAAGAACTTTGCTGACTAATGAATGATTCATCAATGAAGAGGGGAATTGATAAGATTTTAATAGTTACCGTAGACAATGCAAATTTAAATAATTTGACAATAAAATATCTGAAAAGAGTAATAATTGGATGGGCAATTAATATATTGTCAAATGACTTCATGCATGTTAAATGTTGTGAGCGCACATATTGTTAATCTTATTGTATGTGCGGGATTGAAAGATATTAATAATTCAGTGGTTAAAATTAGGAATGCAGTAAAGTTTGTTAGATCTCCTTTTAGACAACTTGTTTTTAACCAATGTACGGAGAGGTTGAAAATTGAAAGTAAAAAATATGTTTGCTTGGATGTTGCAACTAGATGAAACTCTACATATATGATGCTAGATGCGGTTGATAAATTTGATGTGGTTTTTATGAGGTTAGAAGAAACCGATCCTAGGTATTTGAGTTACTTTGAGGTTGATTCAAACAGGAAACAAAAAAACTTAGGTCCTCCTGCTTTAGAAGATTGGAAAATGCTAGATCTTTTATCAAGTTCTTGAAACTATTTTATAAGGTTACATTGAAATTTTCTGGCTCGTTGTATGTTACATCTAATTCTTTCTTCCATGAATTGATTTCCATGCACACAAGCATATCTCAACTTTGTAGAAGTGAAGATGTTTATATAAGTAACATGGCCAAGAATATGATAGCAAAGTATAAAAGATATTGGGGGGATCAAGATACACAAAACTTTTTGTTGTATGTGGCTGTTGTGTTAGATCCACGTTTCAAATTGAGGTATGTGAGATTTTATTTTGGAAGATTGTATGATGTTGAAGAGGCTAAAAATTTTACAATTAAGGTTAAAGATACTTTGCTAAGGTTGTTTGAGTATTATATGAATGTTGATGAGAATGTTGAGGTTGTTCCTAGTGTTGGAACTAGTATAAATGAAAATGTTAATGTTGATTTAATGGTGATAAATGATGATATGTTAGATGACTTAACTTCTCAATTCAAAAAACATTTAGAAGAAGAAGGTTGTGTCCAAAAAAAAATGAGGTTGAGAGGTATTTGGGTGATGATTGTGAGGATCCTAATGATTTTAAATTAGATATTTTAGGTTGGTGGAGGTATAATGCTACAAAATACAAGATTCTTTCTAAGGTGGCACAACACGTGTTAGCTATCCCAGTATCTACAGTTGTTTCTAAAGTAACATTCAGTACTGGTGGTCGTATATTAGATCCATTTCAAAGCTCTTTATCTCCATCGATAGTGCAAGCACTTGTTTGTTATCGGAATTGATTGAGTTTAGCACCAATTCCAATCAACATTAGAACCTTCATGGATTATATTGAAAATTCTGAGATGATTGAATCAGGTAATTTCTCTTACAAATTTAAATATA
Source organism: Populus simonii (assembly GCA_007827005.2). NCBI lineage: Eukaryota > Viridiplantae > Streptophyta > Magnoliopsida > Malpighiales > Salicaceae > Populus > Populus simonii. The sequence goes on along the minus strand of CM017464.2, from coordinate 49,250,429 downwards.
GTTATTTATAATATTGTTTATTTACATATGTTTAATCTAACATTTTAATTTATGTTTTTTTAGAATTTGGTGAAAATTTAAAAATCTCAACTGATTGTTTGTAAGTAGTATTGGTGGCTTGGTGCAATCTTGGAATATAATTGTTTTAGATAATTAATTTATTTTACCTTGTTAATTCCCCTTAACATTTTGCATACTTAATTCTTTCAATAGTTGAACTCTAATATGTTGCTAATTTGCTAGTGTTTTTTTATAGCATTATTGTTGCTGAAATTTTTGGATGCTGCCATTGCTGGAATTTTTGGATGCTGGTGTTGTTGGGTTTTTTTCTTCAAACTATGCTGGATGTTTATGATAATTTATTGTTGGTTGTTAATGTATTCACTTGTTAATTTTTACTTTTCTAGTGCGAACAAACTTTTAATTTGAGATGTTTAAATTTGATCATGCATCTTGCATTGATTTATTACTTTGGGAAGCATATTAAAACTAAAAGTCAGTCAATTTGCATTTGATTTAATTCATGTCCAGATTTTAACTGAACATCAGGTTGCTGTGCATTTTAATGTAAAGCTAAGCCAATTTAAAAAAAACCAAAAACAAAATCCATATATGAAGAAGGGATTGGGTTTCCTGGTTTTTTCAACAAAAAAAACCGGATTTAACCGAACTGGACCGATTCGGTTTGAACCGGTTTCCGGTCCGGTTCGGTTAATATTTATCAAAAATACTGAAATTCGGTTCGATTGGTTTTTTGAGTCTAAACCGAACCGTGAACACCCCTAAATAAATCGGTGAAATTAAAGAGGCTAAAAATCAGAGGGATAGCATATTTAGGATTCTAGTAGTAATTATATTTTAAAATATTTTTTTATTTAAAAAAATTATTTTTAACATAAATCCATTAAAATAATTCAAAATCATTAATAAATTAATTTAAAAATATTTTAAAATATTTTAAAATATTTTTTAAACATAAAAACAAACAAACGCATTCTAAATTATTTACACTCAACAATGAAATCAGAAACTTGCTCGTATCAAGCAGTTCCAAAGCCAGCCCTTTTTTCATGTTCCTTTATATAAAAATTTTACAAGTTTCTTTAAATTTTTATTATCAATGAAAAGTCTAATGGGCCGGCCTTGAATTAAAGATTGATTTATCTCATTTATCCAATATGTCATATATAGAATATTCTAAAGTTAAACTAAAGATTTATTTTATAAAATATAATTTTAGTTTATGTTAAAAGAAAATTAAAAAGACAAGGACCAAAATTAACATCAATTAAAAACATAAATGTTTTTCAGTTTAATTGTTAACACGCATGAAAAACTTCAATTTAATCCTTATAGTTTAAAATTATGCATATTAAGTCCTTATTGTCTAAGTCTTTTTTTGTTTTGATCTAAAATTGTATTCTTATTATGTTTTAAACTCTTGAATATCGAGGGAGAAGAGAGAGTTGCCATGAAAGGGAAAGGAGAGAGAAAATATTTTGCCCATCACATTCCAACAATTAAAAGTCCGATTGTTGTAATTTATCCTTAAAATATTTACTTTCCTTTGAAATTTTAGATAGAGATGTTACATGGTATATTTATAAGAATACAAATCACACTTACTTAGCTGCTAGAATTAGCCTCAAAGTTAAATAAAATAAAATTAATGTATAAAATAAAAATGTTAACCGAGATAAAATAATTGCATTCGCGTCTATTATTAATTACTTTTTACAAGAAAGATTAGCTTTCCACTTCGATATTTAATTAGCATTAAAAACTCTTTTTTGATTTAACAGTTAATATGTTTTTCTATTTATTTTATTAAACAAAAATTATCTTTCCATTCTTTAATTAAAAAAAATTATTATAATAGAAAATGCATCCATAACATAAAAGTATTATTTTTTCTTATATTATAAATTAACATAAAATACTATTTAGAAGCTATATTGGATAGTTTTCCTTATCCAAGGTGTCTCTTCTATCTTCTTTTGTGAAGAGATACTATATAAATACAAGTCAGATATTATAGTAGTCAACCCAATTAATGCTAGTATTCTGTCATTCTCAAAATAAATAATTTTCCTGTATATTATGCAAGTTGAAGTCTGTCCTCGTCCATGGAAAGGACTTTTGACTGTATTAATCTTGATTATGCAAAAAACAGTAAAATTATAATTATATATGCACGTAAACACATCCATGTTATAGCTAGTTTCGAACATTTCAAGATTCATCAAAACATGGCAATGCTACCGCAAGCAAGAAGAGTATTGACACAAACTCTGCCTAGATATAACTCAAAATCACCTCAAACCTTTGTTAAGTTACTAGGATCGACGCATGGCTTGCACGATAATGTGACGAAAAGAAAGTTGTTCAATCCGAATGAGACGTCAGGAAAGGTCATCACTTGCAATGGTAAGTATTGCAACCTTGTGTGTGATCTCATGATTCGAATTTGCTTCATTGATTCATTTATGTCATCGGTTGTTATGGTGATCAAGCTGCCATTATCCGTGGTCCGAGACAACCTTTTCTTATGGAAACGATTCGAGTCGATCCCCCAAAGAAGATGGAGGTCCGAATCAAGATCCTCTACACTTCAATCTGCCATACCGATCTAGGCGCTTGGAAAGGCGAGGTAACATGACACCAAACAGCCTTAATCTTAATCCACTTTGGTTGAATTTATGTTCCTGTACTAATCACAACAAAATTTCTAAAGAATGAAGCTCAGCAAGCGTTTCCGCGAATTCTAGGACATGAAGCTGTTGGGTAAGACATGTTCCTAGTGTTGTTTGATCATTCAATGCTGTGTTTTCTATATTTGATATCCACTTTAACGGGATGTGGATAAATCTTGCAGCCTTGTTGAGAGTGTAGGTGAAGGTGTCACAGACGTGAAAGCAGGTGACCATGTGATTCCAATCTTCAATGGAGAATGTGGCCATTGTTCCTACTGCAAAACTAAGACTAGTAATCTCTGCCAAACTTATCGTGTGAACCCATTCAAGAGTGTGATGGAACATGATGGAAAGTGTAGGTTCTCAACCAAGGATGGAGAACCCATATTCCATTTTCTCAACACATCAACTTTCACTGAGTATACCGTGCTTGATTCTGCCTGTGTTGTCAAGATTGATCCTAATGCTCCCCTCAAGAAGATGACCTTGTTAAGCTGTGGCATCTCTACTGGTAAGATACCAAGATTAGTAATCTTATAGCCAAATTACCACCCCCCACCTCCCTCCATTTCCGTTCAGTCTCATCTACTCTTTGAATGCAACCTAAGTAGCATTCATTTGCATTTTAGTTTTAAATTTTCTTTTTTGTACGACAACAAAATTCTTGAGGCTCACTTTGGATGTGTATTTTCGGATCTTGGACTTCTGAAAATGATGGTGAACCTGATCAGGAATGGGAGCTGCATGGAACACTGCCAATGTACAACCTGGATCAAGTGTAGCAATTTTTGGTTTGGGGACGGTGGGACTTGCTGTAAGTTCATTTCCTTTCATCTGCTTCTTTTTCTATTTTAGCCCCACATGAAATATTGCTGGGGCATGCAAGTCTGGCAAATTTTTGGCCATGTTTACTTCAGATTCTGGTGTCATTTCAAAATAATTCACCTTCTAATTTATTTGAGAATTAAATTTACTTTCAAAGAGTTCTGTTCATGATTAAACTTTTACTTAAAACTTAAAAGGAAGGAATGAGTAATGGGTAAAGTTACTTAACTCAAGTAAATTTAATTTTTAAAAATATAAAATAATATCATTTTATAGAAATTAAAAAAAAACAAAACAAAATGGATTTTAACCGAATTTTACTTGCTTCTACTTAGGCCGTGTTTGATTGCAGGAAAGTGAATTCCTGGAATTCACTTTCCTTGTTTTCCCATGTTTGGCAGCAATATAAGAAAATAGTCAAAGAAAACTGAATTCCGGTCAACACAAAAAACATAACTTTAACAAAGGAAAGTGTTTTCCTTTTGAAAAGAACCGGAAAACACTTTCCTTTTCTTTCATTATACACATTTTTCTCTTCTCACGTTCTCTTTCTTTTTATTAGAAGCAGCAACAAGTATTTCTCTGGAACCCAAATTTATCAACCAAGCCATAAAAGCACATGTTTTCCATTCTTCCTCACTCACATCCTGCAGAACCGGCAGAACCAAACAAACCATTTCATCAAATCAAAGCAAAATCCCTACCCTTAAGATTACTGTGAATCAATTAAAGCAAACTCCCCAAACTTATCAAGGAATTAATCAACCATATCAAGGAATGAATCAACCCTTGCTCTTTTTTTTTCAAGTCCCAGTAGAAGTAGTCGGGGGAGAGAGGGAGGAGAACTGGGAAGGAGGAGTGGGAAGGGGAAGGGGATAGCAGAAACCTGGAGAAACCGAACAGTGGAAGGGGAAGGGGATGGGAGAAACCGAACAAGGAGAAACCGAAACCGAACAGGTGAAGGGGAAAACCGAACAGGTGAAGGGGAAGGGGATGAGAGAAACCGAACAAGGAGAAACCGAAACCAAACAGGGGAAGGGGAAGGGGATGACAGGGGAAGAGAGAAACCGAAACCGAAACCCAACAGGGGAAGGGGAAGGGGATGAGGGAAACCGAAACCGAACAGGGGAAGGGGAAGGGGAAGGGGATGACAGGGGAAGAGAGAAACCAAAACCAAAACGGGGATGACAGGGGAAGAGAGAAACCAAAACTAAAATCGAAGAAGGGGAAGGGGAAGGGGATAAACCGAAACCGAAGAAGGGGAAGGGGAAGGGGATGACAGGGGAAGAGAGAAAAAACCGAAACCAAAGAGGAAAACTCAGCACAATTAAACTCAGCACAATTATATGATAACACTAAAAATTGTTTAATAAGGGGAATTAACATAATCAAATATAAAAATGTTGATAACACTAAAAAGTATGATTTTTTTGCCACAATTATTGTTTTATTTTGCTATATTTATTATAATAAAAAAATTCATGATTATACTTTTTAGATTTTATTCTTTTATTGTAAGAGATTAAATATTTATATTAAATATTTTATATATATTAGATAAACTTGAAAAAAAAATTAATTCATTAATAAATTATTTTCCAGTTCATTTTCCATAACACAACCAAACACTGAAAAGTGTTTTCCAGTTCATTTTCTATAACACTATCAAACACTGGAAAGTGTTTTCCCGGAATTCACTTTCCCCGGAATTCACTTTCCAAAAGAAAACAACTTTCCTGCAAACAAAAGGAGCCTTAGTTTTTTATTAGGTCATGCTGGATTAATTATTATTTTTATTTTTTATATAACCTAAACCGGTCCAAGATTCGAGTCCGGGTTTAATAATTAAGTTTCTATACAATATCTCATTAATTCTTTTTATTAACTAATAAAACTCAAAACATGTTTTCATTCAATTCTCACAGGCTTCAGAAGGAGCACGAGCCAGAGGAGCATCTAAAATAATAGGTGTTGATACCAACCCAGAAAAGTTCAATAAAGGTATCCTTTCCTCTCTTTTTTTAGGCTCTTCATGATACATCCAATAATTCCAACCAGAAAAAAAAATGCTTCTAAATGGAAAATGTGCTGGGGAAAAGCTAACAAGCCTAGTTTATGGCAATCTCTTTTGTTCTGGTGGCAGCCAGAGCAATGGGAATGACTGGCTTCGTAAACCCAAAAGACGGTTCAAAGCCAGTGCACCAGGTTAGCAACTAATATGCATGGAATTTTCTCCAAGTCTGATTGCTGATTTTGTGACTATTAAGCATTAACCATTCTAGCAAATGGTTCCAGAGAATCAGGGAAATGACTGGTGGAGGTGTAGATTACAGCATTGAGTGTGTAGGGGATCTAGAGGTTCTCCGAGAGGCCTTCTTGTCCACTCATGATGTAAGTCCTAAATGGCATTTCATTGCTATATTTTCGATTCTTTTCTTCTTCTTCTTCTTCTTCTTTTGTGTGTGGGGGTGTCTGTGTGTAACTGTTAAAATCAAATGTATTCTCGAATCAATTTGCGCGCATCACCCGACCACCAATGCTTGTCTCTGGTGATACATCTTAACGCTTTATCGAGACGTTTCAGATTCAAGTCCTTGTATAGGGAAAAAAGACAGATTTCAACCCAAAAATGGAAAGCAGAATTAGGAGGCAATAATGCTGACATGTATGATTTTGCACATGGCAGGGCTGGGGAAAGACAGTGGTGGTAGGAATTTATCCAACCCCGGAAATGCTGCCTCTCCATCCAATGGAGTTGTTTGATGGTCGGAGCATCATCGGTACAATCTTTGGCGACTTCAAGGGGAAGAGCCAACTGCCTGAGCTTGCCAAAGCCTGCATGAATGGGGTCAGTTCACTACATCATATTTATGTTCATTAGCAAGCAAGTAGTTTGTGCATTGAAGATACCAAAATCATGGAATTTCATCCTTGAATTTGCTTCCAGGTTGTGAATCTAGATGGGTTCATCACGCATGAACTTCTGTTCGAGAAGATAAACGAAGCATTCAAGCTGCTCAGTGATGGGAAGGCATTGAGATGTCTTCTGCACGTTTGAGGTCTCACAGGGAAGCACTGGGAGCAAGTTGAAGTTCTTGCTGATTTCTTCTGCTCAGACAGAACTAAATTGTAGTTCATTTACTAGTTTCGGACAATAATATCACCGTTTGCGTTGTGATTCTATGTTTGGGCAGCAAAACTACAATTTCCATAATCATCTGGTCTTGCCACCCTCTACAATGACTTTTGGATTAACATGGCAATGTCTAGAGAAATCGAGGTTCGATATGAACAAATACAGCCACTATCCTGAGGTTCCATCAACTGTTATAGAGAACTCAAGGCGGAAGAATAATATGAAAAAAGGAACGAAAACAGTCAAGCACAAATACCACATAAACCCAATCAACTGAAAACCGCCATTTCAAAGATCAACAAGGTGAAGTTGGAACTGAGTTAACATCCCAACCCTTTCCAGGAACCATTCGATTTTTCATAATAACAAGTCTTTTTAAGTTTCAGAAACTGCTCGACGAAGTTCAACCTTCAAGGCGAGTCCAATCCACACTTGAGAGGAATAATACATTAAATCTTCCTAGAGCCTTGAAGTTCCATCCAACTCTATATATTGCTAGAATAACCAAAAGATAACTCATATGATAATAACGTTTAAGGCCAAAGGAGGCAAGGATGGAGCCATGAAGTATATAAACTAGGGTTCATCTTTACATTGGTCAGGTGTACGTTTCTAAATATATAAAAGCTGGCTTTAAAGTCGACTGGGGCACCAAGCACTTCAAAGCACAGAAACACGAGGACTTCAAAGCACAGAAACACGAGGACCACGGGGCCGCACAGGTGTTTTTGATGGGCTTACCCTGAAAATAGAAACACCAGAGGTCAACCAAAGCATTTATCAGTTTTCTGTCATAGAGATTCAGAATTCTCGAGGGAAGAGGAACAGCTTGCTATCTGACCTTATTGGCAATGAACCTATAACCGCACCACTACAGTTGAGAGCAGCTATTGCACTTTCAGCCTGCAGAGGAGTAAAGAGTGAATAAATTACAGATTCATTCATACAGATTGCCAATTTACAGAAGCACAAAATGCGTCCGCATATCACTGAACTAATAATGAAACCATTCTGGTACCGGATAGTATCTTAGCTAGCAAGCATAAGGAGGCAGACAAATAACAAAAATAGTGCAAAAAATATCACTGGCGCCACGGAGTGGCCATGTGGGAGAGACAAATTTCAGTAGGAATATAAAAAAAAAATTATAATAATAATATAAGTTAATTTGGGAAGAACATTTTTTTCAGGGTTTGGGAAGAAACAATATTTCTTTTATTTGTTTTTCAATAGTATATATTAATATAATAATACATATTAAAATATTTAAAATACTTTGAATTGGTAATTCAGTGCATTTATTTCTATTTTTTAACAAGTCTAGTAATCACCACCACCCACATGTAGCGAATACACCATCCATTTTTACTTAACTTATAATCAAGTTAGAGGCAACGCATGACCAATTAATAAAAGTTAAAGTCTATAACACCTAGTTTCATCCTCATTTCATGGTAGAGGGGGAGATTTGACCAAAAGCCAAACTAAAGGGACCACTCTTGATTTTTACCTCAAGTGCGAAAAAACAAGGGCAAAAGAGAGAGAAGGTCTGAAAGAGAGATAAGAGAGAGAATGGGCTGCCAAAGATATTAGTAATTCAGCCACCGTTAGATCTTGCTTAGATTTGTATGTGTTGTGCACCATACCCTACTTTATAAGCTCACTGAACGGATTTGGTTTATTTGGTGTCACTTGAGAGTTACAGTCGTCGCAAGTTTTTTTAGGAAACTGGATTCCGAGCAGCCATATTCACCGGCTTGGTTCGCCTAGTCTCATTGTTGGATCAAATCCATTTTTCACACAAAGGTTCGCCGAGAGGTCCTCTCAGGTCTAGATGGTGGAGATCAGATTCCAACATTCCTAGAAAGCTTTTTACTCCTCGGAGTACCTCCAGTCAATTTTCGGATCTAATCGTCTCTTTGTAGATTGCGTTTAATCTAGCTATTGGATTACTCTTTGATATGTTATACTATACCTGCTTATCTTGAGCTAAACCATTGAATTTTAGCTACTTTTATCTCTATTGTATGTGGTGTGTTACTGCCCAGACGTGGATACAAATCATCCAGATCAACCGGTTCACCAAACAACCTGCTGTCAACCCAGCCATAGCCACTAAAATCCCTTCAACACCTCCACAAACACAACAAACACTACAAACACCGTAACCACAAGAAAAACCACTCACCAACCACATCAAAACACCAAGACCAACCTTAAACAACCCCACAAAAAGAAAAACCAAATTATCCCTACACAAAATACCACCACGACCCACAAAAACACAACCACCCCTAACTTAGCCCAAAATACTTCATGGATGGATAAAGTAAAGGTCTCAAATGCTATAACCCGTGCCAAGATAGCCTCTTTTCCACGGCAAGAGATGGGCACCATTTTGGACATTCCGAATAATGTCATTGATGAGAGCACATCCATATGGAATTGATGCTTGGTGGGATTCTTCTCAGGTTATAAGATGTCGTATCATGCAGCCAATTCTATTGCATTTTGAGTATGGAAGAATTATGGTCTTGAGAGTGTCACAACGACACAATAAGGTTTCTTGATCTTTGGTTTTAAAAGTGAGGATGATGCTAACTCAGTTATGAAAAAGGAATCATGGATGTTTAGGGAGGGATCTATTATTCTCCAACTGTGGCACCCACACTTTGTTCTTAACAAAAACAAAATCAAGAAAGTGTCAATATAGGTTCACCTTCAGGGATTACCTTTCCCCCTTTGGCTTGTGATGAACAGTCTTAGTGGCACCCGATTTGATTATGCAAGAGTTTGAGTGGAATTGGATGCTTCACTACCTATGATTCATGTTTTTCAACTTCGGTGTAGGTTATCTATAGAGCCCATCACAATTATGGTTGATTATGAATGGAAACCAATAGCTTTTGAAATTTGTAAAGTCATTGGCCACTTATGCAAGGCATTGGTTGAGGTCCCAACCATGTTGGTGGAAGACATGTTCAAGACAAAAAAAAATGAAGGGGATGCTCTCCATGTTTGTAGCTCCCTAATTATTATGACTGAAGGGGCTACATCTTCTTCGATTGCTAATGTTGCGGCAAAATCAGTAACCCAAACAGACAAATTAGGTGGAACTAGTTGATCAGTTCAACCGCCCCATGAACCGGACGACCGGTTGAACACAACAGAGGTCCCGAGAGCTATTGTCCTTGAAAAAGATCGACCAGTTCAAACTCTAGAGGATTCAATCGACCAATTAAAACTACAGGTTTCTGCAAAAACAATTGAACTTTCTGATGCTGAGAGGGCAAGGATTAATGATGATGGGGGTTAGAAGCTAACTGAATCATGATATGTTGTCTCTTGAGAGGGACCAACACCTATTGACTTCACAAACAAAGGGTTTTGTAGTCTCTACATCGGCGCCTCCTCAGCCAAGTGAAACAAGCCTAATCTTTCTAGTCGTGAAACTAGACAAAGTAGGAAAAAGAGGGAGGGTTGAATTGAAAGACAGGGGACTAAAGTGAAAAAGACAGATTGACTAGGATATGAATTTGAAATTTGTATTAAAAGTTCATTTTCATCCTCTATCTTTTTGAGCTATTAGGTTAATCAGTCCCTATAATTTTTAAGAATTCAATTTTGGTACCAAACCTCATTTTTCTCATTTTTCAATCCCTTTTTGGAGGGAGAAGAGAGAGAGTCATTGGATTCTGGTGTAGAGAGAGAGAGTTGTTGGTGACAATTTCAGCCACCAAAATGGTTGTTCTTTGTGTCAACTGGTTCCGTGACTCAGATATGAGCTTTGGAAGATTTTGGTTTTCTGGTTGATTTTAGGTTTTAAATTGGTTTTTTATGTTTTTCAAAGTCATGGATTGGTTTAGCAAAGTTCCTGAAGTGCTTTCAAGGTATTTTGGGTAAAAAATGGATTTGAAAATAGGTTTGTTTATCAAAAAATTTGGGACCTCGTTTTTCCAGCCACCACAGTGGCCGGCTTCTAGGGATTCACAGACGACACATCATCTACTGATGTAGGCGACACATCTTTTTTTTTTTAAATGATTGGGGTGAATGAAACATCTTAGATTTCTTAGTTTCATTTTTGTTTATTGTTGATGACTTTTTTTTTATTATTTCTTTACACAATGGTTTTTGATTTGTTTAATTAGATCCATGCATAAGCTTTTCAATTTACATCTAGGACTTTTTATATGTAAAAAAAAAGACGTTGAAAAATTTTGCACGTTCGATTTCGATTTTTTTATTATGTTTTGATGTTTTAGATTTGATCTTTATTCTTATGATTTCTTTTTTTCCTTGATTCTTTTATAGAAATTTCATTGTTTTTAATTTAACCTTTCAATCCAAATTTATAGTGTATTTTTTTTATTTTAATCTTCATTCTTTTTATTTTTATCCTTTTGTTAATGTTTTTATTCTTTACAATTTATCTCTTAAATTGAAAATTTATTATTGCCCTCTGATTTATTTTATATTTTTTGCGATCTTAACCTTCATTCTTTTAATTATTATTTTTTATTTTGGATTTTTTGTGGGGTTTTTTGTGTAATTTTAACCCTTACAATTTTTTTATGTATAGTAGTTTCGATATGATAACTTGGGTCAATGTTTAAAAAGTTAGCAGGGATTGAAATATATTTATCTTATTTTTTTCAATATCATTGTTCAATATTGTTTTTACTTTTTTCTTTTTTTTGTTGTTGCCTCATATTTTTATAATATTATCAAATTAATCAATATTTAACCTGATTATCGAATTTCTCTTATTTCTTTAAAAATATGTCTTTAACTTTTTTTCGATTAAAAAATGGGTCTGGTCCGCGGCGACGAACGAGCCACCAATCTAGTTTTGGTCTATACTAGCTATTTATGATATTTTTTATCCAAAAAAAAATCTCAAGCAGGATTTAAAAATTTATACATGCATCTAATTAAATAAATTGAGAATTATGTATACAATAAAAAAAATTATTAAGCCCGATCCCTACCCAGCCAAAATAAACCAACCAAACTCAGGACCTAGGTCATGGACTTAATTGGGTTCAACAATTATCTTTTTATAATTTTTTACTTAAAATAGATGCCTATAAAATTAAGAACCAACAAAATATCAAAGTGATTGGAAAAAAAAAATCAAATCGAAACAAATTATGTTATCCAATTAATAATAAACCAAATATTAAATAATAAAATTGAAAAAACAAATAAGGAAGAAAAATTAAAAAAACAAATGTAATTGTGATAGATAATAATAATTTAAAAAGAAAATGGCTCAATCTTTCGAGCTAGGAAGGCCCGTAGCTTGTGGGCCTTTTTCTTTTTAATTTTCTTAAGGGCCCTTAATGATTTGAAAAAAAAAATTTGGTTGGTCTGTTTCAAACCAAGAAAAACTTGTTCTGAACCATATTTCAACCTGAAAAAACCATAAAAACACTCTAAACATATTCATAACAACATAAAAATTGTCTCTAAAACCCACAATCAACCTGAAATCAAAATTCTTTTTGGGTTTAAATCCACAATTTCAAGCAAGTTTAAGGGGAAAACAACACCTTGTCTAAACTCTACTCATCAAAAGGAACCTATTGAAACCAAAATCACCTATTTTTGTGGCCAAAATCAGTCTCAACCAAGACTTTCTATCTCTACCACCAGAATCTGGCCACTCTCCCTCCTCTTTTTCAAACCAGAAACCAAAAATAAACATGAAGTTTAGGACCAAAATTAAATTTTATAAATTGTTAGGGACTAAAAGCTTATAATCTGAAAAGTTTCAGAACTAAAGTGTATGTTTAGCCTCAATTTTAGCAAGACCATCTCTTTTTGTCGTGTTTTTCATTTTAATCCCCTATCTTTAAATCTTGCCCTTCCTTAATAAATATGGTTTAATTGACCATCAATTTGAGTCTATAAGGGTGCATTAAAATAAAAATATAAAAAACAAGAGTTAAAAAATACAAATTACTATGACAGTCCATAGTAATTTGTTTCTTGGTGATTGGGGAACAGTATTTTCCCCACACCTTTTAGAGTATTACTTAATAAATAATCATATGGCCATTTTAGGATCTGCAAGAGCTTAGAGTCCTGCCTTAAAACAACCTTGTCGCCTAGAATCCTTTATTACCTTGCCAAGTGCTATACTAAACTCCGCCTAAATTTGTTTGATGTTGAAAGAGAGTGAAAGTTCAGCATTAGAAATAAAGAGTGAAGCAATTACCATCACAAACTCCACAAAAGCAATACGAGTTGGATGATGATGATCTCCTAGCAGCCTCAGGCGATAAACCTGCATCAAATAAGCCAAACCGAAAAAATCACACTAACAGTGTTGTAACATCCAAAAGAAAAGGAGCTTTCAAGTTCACCAGGTGTAATAACAAACCTCCCCGCATAGTGATTCGAAAAAGAGTTTTATATCTGATTGAGTAAACTGCAGAATATTAAGTCGAATTAGCCGCAGAAATTAACATCAATTACAATACTTGTCACGGGAAAAAAAGGGATTATTTTTGTGATGGTAATCCAGGTACTCACATTCCTATCAATATTGGTACAGTAGATAGTTCTTGCACACATTTCACGCTCATCATCATTCTAAACTTGGAGAAACAATTGATCAGCAGGGTATATAGAATCAAACTAACACACAAATGTCTATTGTCGGAAATTTGGAATGATTCAATGGCCATATAGCAAAGCATTCTCACCCTGGGCAAAAAGGTGTGATTAACTGGTGCAATGGCTGTTTTGGAGGGTAGCACTTTAACAGGGTAGTATCCAAGCATCGTCCCAGATAGGCTCAAGGCAGCCCGTGCACCTTCTGTATAGCCAACCACCAAAGCATACATAAGCACATAACCATCACACACACACACACACACACACACACACACACACACACACGATGGAATCCTAAGGTAGGCATTGAGTCATTGCGGCACACATGACTAGCATTACCCTCATCAGTGAACTCAATAAAGGCAAAGTGAAGTACAGAATTGGGATCGCCACAGATACGACAGTCCACAACCTGCACAAGAGAAAGGAACTTGTTCAAAAGCACAGTTATATGAAAGCTGTCTAGATAAGCAGCTAGATTACCATTACCTGTCCACAATTAATAAATAGAGCTGCTAGTTGCTCTTCAGTAACCTAATTCCATGAAAGAAGCCATTAAATCAGTAGTTAATACAAATAGATGATGCATGCAGAAACCAACAAAGAAATCAAAAGAAGAGTAACAATCACAAAGAAGCAAATACCTGTTGATCGATGTCAGAGACATACACAGTCCTGCGAACTGTATCTTCCCGTTGAGCCATACTTGTCCTGCTACTGATTCTACGTTTCACTTGACCATAATTTTTCTTCTGAAACGAGCAAATATACCCATCAACAAATTCTAGAATTCAAAGGCATTAAATTAAGCCCTTTAAAGTTCATTAACCTGAAGGGATAATAAAAGCTCTTTAAAATCAAATAAAACTTCTCATTAAAGTTCTTATTTTTTAATTTGACCATTTTAGACACACTTGAACAATAACCTTCACTCAGCTAAACCAAATAGATAATAAAACTACTTGAATAATCCAAAACCAAAAAAACACAAGATTCCAATTCCATATTTCATGTTCAAAATATCTAATTTAGGCAGCCAGAAAAACTATCTAAACAAATAAAAACCAACATAAAACAAGCGTTTGAACCACATAGTTTCATCTTTTTCAAAACTAGGTCTGCCCTAGTTCAACTAAACCTTGTCAATTCAATTAACCCAAAAAAACACAACACCAAAAAAGCATTCAAAATTCCTTTCATTTTTTTCTTTCTTGAAGTTTATGATAAAAATACTTATTTAATCAGCTAAAAAGGCAGAGTCATTTTTTACTCTTCTAGCAGCATTTCCATTAACTTGTCCATTTCTGTCGAAGCCATTTCCATTCACAACCAAGTTGTTGCTGCTGCTGCTGTTGCCATAAAACCCCCCATTAACTCCATTGAGCCCATTAACTGTACCGAAACTATTGTTGTTGGAAAGTGAAGGAGGCACAAACTCAGCAGCCATGGGGTTTAACTTAGAGAATAACTCCTGCAACTCTCTAATCTCCCTCTTATAACTCTCCCCACCATTTGATCTCTGTTGATGATGATGATTATAAGGAGGAGCCTGATGATGGCCCACCTGGGAAACCTTCATGTACAGAGGCTGAATCAGAACATTGTTGTTGTGGATGTGATGATCCTGATCATTTGATGATGATGATACACTTGACTCCGCCCTAAAATTCCCCAAATCAACACTAACATTCTCTCCAACAGCCATGATGTTTTCTCTCTAACAAACCTCAAAATCAACTACAGAACACGAGAAAAACACAACAAATAAACCATTTTTAGTGCTACAAAAATACAAAGACTCAAGACTAAGCTAAAAGAAACAAAACCCACCTAATCACTACGGGGAAAACAAAAAACAACCCAAAAAAAATCATAGAGACAACAACAAAGTGTAATAAAAATTAAAACTTTACAAAAAATAATAATAAAGAACCAAACTTTATAATTCCTTACAGTGGTGTTTGATGTTGTCGGTGTTTTCTTGTTGTGTTGTATTTGGATTTATCGGTTTCTTAGATCTGGTTTTCTTCACATTTTGATCTTGAAATGGTGAGTGAAAGAGAGAATTTGATTGTTGAAGACTGGTCTTTCCTTCCTTCTTTGTTTTGTTTTGCACACCTTTCGACCGTCTGCCTTTACCTGCAACACTGTATTATATATAGTAGCCTATCTTACCCGTCCGTTGGATTTTTTTTTAACAAAAATAAGATATATATATATATATATATATATATATATATATATATATATATATATATATATATATATATATATATTCACAACGTTTTTAATATATAAAAAAAATCAAACATAAACCCCGAAAACTTAAACATGAATCTAAAAAAAATGTTAATGATAGTTAGACATTAAATTTAAAAAAAATTAAGAGACAAGATTGAAATTATTTATGTCATAATATGGGGGTTATATAATTGATTGTGTTTAATAACTTTATATTTTAGAATCAAACGATAATAAAAACAAATACATATATAAACAATTAAAAAAATCAAATGAAAAAAAAAATTATGTAAAATTGCACATATTATAAAAAAAATATTATAATTTTATATGAAAACCAAATAAAAATTAAACTATATTTAACAAAATATGAAATTAGAAAGTTGAGAAATAAATGTGATTGTACAAATTTGATATCAAAAAACCAGCCATAGACTCTTGTATTTAATAATATTGTTTCTTTAAATTATTTTTTTATTTAATGAAACAATAAAAAAATACTAAAAAAATTAATTGAATAAAATTTAAAAAAAAAATTAAGTAAGATAGCATTGAAAGTATGCCTCTTGGCATAAGAAAAAAATGATAATATTTTATTCATATACTAAGTAAAAATTATATTCTATTCTATTTAAAAAATTATAAAACTTTGTTAAAAATTTATTAAAATTTAAAAATAAATAACAAATAAATAATGAAATTACAAGAAAAAAATTAAAATGACTAAAAAAATTTTAAAAGCCCAGGCTCGCATGTTGGGGTTGAATTTTTATTTTTATTAAAAGGCATGTGCCCCTGTCACCTACCCTTTATTTTTTGAAAAAAAAAATGCACCTAGTTTCAAGCAATTGAAGGATTGCTCATAAATTAAGCCACAAATCTTTCTACCAAAAAGCTTAATTTTCAACCTGTTTTTTACCTCAAACCATTTAGAAAACATCCTATAAATTTTAATAAACTTATCAATGACCTCGAATAACCCACAAACCCAAAATCAATCTAAAAAAAACATCTTAAGCACAGATTTACCATCATAGGTGATAAGAATGGAAAATAACATCTAGATAGGACTCCCCTCATCAAACAAAACCCATAAATCAAGTAGCCTAAGTCAACACGTCCAACTCGTTAATTAAGTCATGAACTTTACTTGGATTAATAACTATTTTTTTCAAAATTATTTTTTATTTAACTATATGATGAAAACAAAATTGTCAAAAAATCGAACATTAACCTAATACTAGAATTGTTTTTGAAAATGTACTAGTCTTATAGAAAGAAAAATAAAAAAAATTATGAAACTCAATTTCTCAATCAATATAATATTAAATGATGAAATCGAGAGAAAAAAACAAAAATCCATAACAAAATCAAGTTGAATTGAAAAACAAAGTCTCGTTAAACCCGCACGTGGCATGTAATGACTAAGTGGGATGGATGAATGGTAAATATGATACTATTTGCATTCACTTTTTATTGTCTTCTTAGCTTCTTACCTTAGTAGAGTAGGGTTATTGCTTTCTACAATGTAGCCGTGTAGGTAGGGTTGTTGACACCGTACTAGTTTGGTGGCTAACACTAAAGTGATTGTTGGCTATGAAATATGAACTAACAAAAGGACATCTTGTCTTGTCTTACATCCCTATGATATTTTTCTTGAGTTTTTTTGGTTTCGAACATTCTAAAGGAAAAAAATAAAAAAAAATAACATAGTTTAATAAAAAATTTAGAAAAATAATATTGTTTATAGAGTCGTAAATAATATCTACTATTTATAACTCGCAAATGTCATTTGCGACTCTTTTAAGTTGCAAAATTTGAAAGACACATGGTTTAATTAAGAGAAATGAGAGAGAACAAATGAAATAAAGAAAGAAAAATACCTCAGAGACACACCAATACTCCGATAATGACATCAGCGGTATCGTTGAAAAGATCTTAACAAAACAACTTCGGCGACAACAAGGAAGGTCATCAACGGTGACTAGAGTGGGTCACACGAGCAGCCCAAAGGTAAGTGAGCCCCGACACCTTTGAACAGTTTGTGTGGTCCAATCCGTTCATTGCTTGTGACCTTCTTTAGTGTCATTGGACTAGTCAAGGTCTTTTCAATAGTATCAATGGTGTCATATCGAAACTTTGGTGTGCTTCCGAGGACATTTTATTTTTTGTCTTTATTTCTTTCTCTCTCCTCCTTGTAATTTGTGAAGAGATAGGAGAGAGAAAAAAAGTAAAAAAAAAATAGATCATTGAGGCAAACTGAAGTTCTGATGATGACAACACTAGTACCGTTGAAAAAATATGGATGAGACGAGTCCAATGACATCAAATAAGGTCACAAACACGAGCTGTCCAAAGATATTGGGGCTCGCTTGCCTTTAGACCGCTTATGTGGCCCACTCCGGTTACCATTGGTGACCTTTCTTGGTATTGAACTCGTCTTGTCAATATTTTTCTAACACTACTAATGATATCATCATCAAAGTTTTGGTGTGCCTTCAAGGTCTTTTTCTTTCTTTCCTTTTTTTTCCTTTTCTCTTCTTATTGAATCACGTGTCTTTCAAAATTTGCAATTTGAAAGAGTCATGACTCATAAATCGCAAATCATTTGTAGCTCTCTAAACCGTGTTAGTTTTCTAAATATTTTTTTATACTGTGTTATTTTATCAATTTTTCTAAATATATATATATATATATATATATATATAAAGGAAACAAAATGATTGGTTAATGGTGGAGAAAATATTTTTTTTTTGGGAAATTCATGTAGTTGAAACATCTAGGCATGGGCTCGTGGGAAAAGCTTTCTTGATGATTTGATGTGTTTTGATTTATGGTAGTAGGTCATGATCCCAAAAATTAAGGAATGATTTAAAGTTTTTTTTTTAGTTTAATGTGGGTGTCCTGGCCAGCTTGTGCGCACCTCGACTAATCCCACGGGCCCTGAAGTTAACGACCATGTAAGCCTCTAGTGGTCATCATATGAGTAACCACAAGGCTCGAACCTGAGACCACAGAGGGAGCAAACCTCTTGATCCCAAGCTCTTACCATTGGGGCACCACCTAGAGGGTTATAGTTTTGATAAAAGTGATTGTAGAAAATTAACTCGTTGTCTGATTGAGAGCATAGTGAGATGGAATTAAAATTGTATTTTAATTTAATAATAATTTTGAAAGTGTTTATATCTTATGTTTATAGATTTTATAAATCTATATTTTAAAACCACAATAATATAAATTACTACAATATCAAATATACACTAAACTTTTTATATTTTATTATAATTGTAATAAAGTTATATAAGATGGGAAAGTAGAATACATTTCCCACCTCAAATTCATACCATTAAAAATTAATTTGAAAATAATTGAAGTAGTTTTATAAAAAAATATTTATCTTCAAAGATTTGAGAGATTTTTAGATTTCTAAAAAGGTGGAAGAACATCTTACATAAAAAACTATTTTCAATAAACATGATAAATATCATACTTTTAGCACACATGTAATTAAAATATACAATGCATGGATTTATGAGAGGTTTTTTTATTCAAGAGTTTTCCATATATAGTGTTTAGGCTAAGTAATATCATCACATCACATTATTAATCAAATCCAAATAAAACTAGGTAGTTCAACTACAACATATTACAACCATACAACTTATTAAATACAATTAAACTATAGTAAAATATTAAATAGATATACAAAACTAGTCTCCAAAGAATGTCTAAAAAACATGTAATAAATTTATATAATAAAAAAAACATCTTAAAATTATGTAAAAATGTTCATATATTTCTACCATTTCATCGCCTTCAATTTATCATAATTTTTTAAAATCATAATAACATAATTTTTTATAATTTTATACTAGCGGTGATCATTTTCAGTTCGGTTTATTTTTATAAAAAAAATATAACCAAATAGATTAAAAAAAACCAAAACTGAACCGAAACTGGTTCCAGTTCGGTTTGTTTTTTAGGACAAAAACCTATTTAAACCGGTTTGCCTCGGTTTTTTCGGTTTAGCTTGATTTTGGCTGGGTTTTTTTTGGTTTGGTTTGGTTTTTTTGGTTTGGCTCGATTTTTTTCTGGTTTGGATTCGGTTCAGTTCGTTTTTTTGGTTTTAGGCTTATAAAACCAAAACCGAACCGGTCGGTTTTTTCAAAATTTTAATTAGTTTAATCGATTTTTTTTTACGGTTCAGTTTTTTCTGTTTTTTTTTTTCTAGTTTTCTAAGTTTATTCAATTTTTTAATTTTTTTCTCACCCTTATTTTACACCAATAAAAACATAAAAAAACTCCACATGAAATTTATTTTTTCCAAAACTCTTTTGAAATTCCAAATAAATCAATTAAAAAGATTTAAAACCCTTTAGACAGTAATCCATTCTTAATAGCCCAACTCGAACCCATACCATTCCTCAGTCAAGCCCAAGTCTTGTCTGAAAAAAAAAAAAAAAACCGGACGCCAAAAAAAACAAAACACTAATCCTTAAATTCAACTTTCTTCTCTTTCACAGTTCCGCCCATAAAATCATTCATTTCCTCGTGCTCACCCGGACAGATCCCTCCTTACATAAACAAATCCTTAAATTTTCCAATTTCTTTCAAAAACATCCTCAAAAAAACCAGCTTCATCGGAGAAATTCAACGTCAGGCGAGTTCCCCAGGAAAGTTCTTAAATTTACCATGTGATTAGGTTTTTTAAGGGCAGGGTTAGGTTTTTGTTTTCTCTTGGGGTGGTTAGGGCATAAAAAAATGAAGGGGGGCCGATCGCACCGGCTCCAGACCCACCACCAGAATGACCCGCATGAGGACTGGGTGGATGGGTCATGGACAGTAGATTGTGTGTGTGGTGTAAACTTTGATGATGGAGAGGAAATGGTGAATTGTGATGATTGTGGCGTGTGGGTACACACGCGATGTTCAAAGTATGTTAAGGGGGAAGAATTGTTTACTTGTGATAAATGTAAGAGGAGGAAGAAGGGGGGTAATAGTAGTAATAATGATGATAGTGATGAGACTGAGGTTGCGCAGTTATTAGTCGAATTGACGACGAAAACGGTTAGTTTAGAGAATGGTGGTGATGGTGGTGGGGGGAATGTGTGTCACCCGAGGAAAGGGTTGAGGTTGTGGACTGAGATTCCGATGGAGGAAAGAGTTCACGTGCAGGGGATTCCGGGTGGGGATCCTGCTTTGTTTAGTGGGTTTTCGAAGGTTTTCACGCCAGAGTTGTGGAAGTGTGCTGGATATGTTCCGAAGAAATTTAGTTTTCAGTACAGGGAGTTTCCGTGTTGGGATGAGAAGGAGAGGAAGGTGGAGAACAGGAGGAGTGAGGAGGAGAATGAGAATATGGTTGATAAGGGTGCAGGGGTTTTGTTTTCTTTGTCGAAGGAGAGCGTGTTTGGGATGCCGGTGGCAGAGTTAGGTGGCATGAGAGAGAGGGATGAGGGTGGTGGTTGTGAAAGGAAGGTGTATTCGAGAGAGATGAAGAAGTGGGAGGGTGAGGATGGAGAAGTTGGGGGTGCTAATTTTGCAGTGCGAAGGGAGAGAAGTGCACTCAAGCCGGTTGTTGCAAATCCAGGTAAGCGGGGGAAAGAAGATCTTGGGATGTCCAAAGATTGGAGTGTAAAGAAGAAGGCTCGAACTGCAGAGAAGGAGATGGAGGCAAAGAAGAGGATTTTTCATGCTTTTAAATCAGGTGATTGGATATGACTTGCTTTGCTTTATTTCCTAATTGTATTGTCTGTCTCTCCTTTTTCGAGCTGTCCAAGTGCACTTATTTCACATTAATGGCATGAAGTTTAGGCATTAGGTCACATCTTGTAGTAGTAGACACACACTTGTTGACTCCAATTCTTTCTTGTTTTTATTCTTATTACTAGCATTTACATCCACCAGTGATGCAAAACCGTTGGAGTTTTATGAAGACAGAGCTCTGAAGTCCTTCAAGAGTGAACTTCAAAGTAATAAGAACAAGAATTTAAAGGACTCTGATATTCAAGAACAGAAGTCAGATAGTTATATAGCAGTAGAAAATGGTGTTGAGAAGCTCAAGAATAACTTGGCAGTGGTTGAGCTGCCCTTGGAAGCACTGTCACCTGACATATCTAGACCTGATTCTTCAACTGGATCTGGATTGAAGGAAGAGAAGTCTAGCCAGGAAGTTCTGGTTGCAGTTGAGAGTTCTCCCAAAGAGTTTAATGTATCTTGTGGGAGAATGCCTGTAAAACAAGAGGTATGCCTTGCTCTCTCTCCTTTTTGGTTTTGCCTGGGATAGTACTGTGCTTTGTCTCTTGATGATTGTTATTGGGAGTAGTTTACAGATCCAGAAAACAAACAAGACTACTAGAATAAAACCAAGAATGACATTTGTAAGTGATGATAATAGTTTAGAATCCCTTGACAGGGAATGAGAAATGACAATATGTGGGAATCTAGCAAAAGCTGAGTTCTGACCAGAGCATACATAACTAGTGATTTGAAATACTGTTTAAATTTGTGTTGTCTTTCAAGATATGCAGCGCATCAATCATTATGCTAGAAGGAAGTAAGAATGTCTCTTTTGAATAACCTTTTGGGTTCTTTGCATTTTTATGTTTTTGTATGAAAATTGGTTCAGAGGACAAAAACACTAAAACTAAACAAGGGAAACAGCCCTCCTTGTTTGAATCATCAAACAACAGAGGCCCTGTTCCTTCTGGCAGATCCTCAAACCAAAAAGGAATTACATCTGCCTCAACCCCAATGTTACTAAAAGAGCAGTACTCCTATTCCCCTAACCATAACATACCTAAGTTTCCAAACCCTTCTCTTAACAGCATATCCATAAATTGGCCATTATGAGCCTTAATTGTGACTGAGTTGCACCATCAAGTTTGAAGACACCAAACTCTTATCATTGAATCCAAGCCCAACACAATGTAATGATAGTCTCTATAACAAGCCTCCTGCATATCCACATGAAATGCTAACATTTCAGCTCTGATAGCTGTGCACCAGCCAAGCTTCAGTGGAAATCCCCCCATTCCCAGTCCCATCAGCATCATTCAACTGGCCCCTACCCCAGCAAACCCGGATTTAAACCATACATTTTGACACCTTGCCTGTTTTTTTGAGCTCTTAAATTTGACAGGTTGCTTCTTCTGTTAGATATGCACATTAGTAGTTTCTCTTGTTCTACAATATGGTGGTTCCGCCTTGTGCCTTAGTGATTGGCTTTTACATCTTACCTATAACATAGCTCTTTTCTTGGGTGTAATTGTACGTTCACTTCTATGCTTTTAGATTTCACTTGCTGTGTTTGAATGACTTCGTCTGTGCTTGCTATAGGGCAATAACATTCTAAGTGGAAATTTAGATGATAAATTGGAGGGTTCCACTGGAAGAGATGTGCCTGCAGTTGGAGACCCAGCTAGGGCTTCACCAGAAGTTAAAGGCAATCAGATTAATGGTAACAGTGATGCAATTCCAAGTTTTGCACAACCTAGTGTTCAAGTAGAAGTGGATGATGACAACTCTAAGGGGGTCTTGAATTGTCGGTCTCCTCATGGTGATGTAAAAGATGCAAGGATATCTTATGAAAACATATCTGAAAATTCAAAAATGAATGATGCAACATTAGGTGGTTCATCAAATGACCATAAGGTTCAAGAGGTTGACAGAAATATGGAAGCAGTCCCTCTTTGTCACATGGATAAAGCTAATGAGTTATCTGATGATCCTTGTCAGCATAAAAGAGAATCGGAAAGATCTGAAGGCTCATTGGAAATGCAACAATGTCCTCCAGAACCCAAAAATGATACAGAGGCCGCTGAAGAACTGTCAAAATCAGGTGAAACTATCTCAAGCACTCCAGCACTACTCAATCACCGTAAAATGGTTGTTTGTGTTGGAAAGTCATCTTCTACTTCATCCACTGTGATGAACTCCAAAATGCCTGCCTCTGGCAATTTTAGATCTCCAGATACTTTGAATTTTAGTTCTAACACTAAGCAACAAGTTATACCTGACAGCAGTACTAGCATTAAGAAAGATCGAGCTACAAGTGAGATAGTGAAAGACGGAGAAAGGCTTGACTTGTCAACAAAAACAGTAAAAGAGTGTCCAAAATCCTCTATGAATTCTGCTTCAACATTGTTGCACTCAAGCAAGATTTCGCATACATCTGTTCCTAAGAGAACCAATTCAGATTCCAAAGATTCCATGCATTACTCGTCCCCTAAAGCATCTTTGGCACAGAATTCTGGTGATACTGTTGGATCACTGCAAATTGAGACCGCTTCACTTGCACAAAATAAGGCAACAGCATCAGGATTACCCCTAAGAGCTGAAAAGCTTAATCAGTCTAATGGCCAGTCATGTTCTAAGACAAGTCATGCATTGTCAACGAATCCTTCCGCACCTATCAATTCTCCTGCAGCTTTAAGTGATGAAGAGGTGAAAACAAATTGCAAGCTCTTCTAAATATGGTTGGTATTGTTCTTATTTTCATTTTCTTTTCTTTTTGTGACAGCTTGCTTTGCTTTTACATCAAGAACTCAATAGCTCTCCTAGAGTACCTCGTGTTCCACGCGTTCGCCATGCTGGTGGTTTACCACATTCAGCTTCTCCAACTGCAACAAGTGCGCTGATGAAGCGTACATCTAGTTCTGGGGCAAAAGATCATAGCTCGGTAAGATGTATTTCCACAACAAGATGATTTTCTTTTAGTATTTCCTTATTAAGGTTATGCAGTGGTGCTTGAAAATGATCTGTGATTCATCATTGTTCAGGCTTCTAGAAGAAAAGGTAAGGATACATCAAAAGATGGGTTTCGCCGTAATCAGGAGCCTGATGATGAGGCTAAAAAGACTGACAGACCATCTTCTTCTGATCAGAGGAGGCAAGATACAGGATATAAAGCTGACTCAGTGTCGAAGAGAGGGGATAATGGATCTCCGACAGCAGTACATTCTGTCAAGAACAATATCCCTCCTGCCTCCACCTCAACTGCTAACAGTGGCCCATCTTCCTCTACTGAGGTTAATGACCATCATTTATCATCTAGACGTAATTCACCCAGGAATATTTCTGATGAGGAGACAGGCACTGTTCGGGCTCCTGTTCATCGCACTCTACCAGGTAGCTACCTCGCTGGAATTTAAATTCTGTGTCAGTTTAGGGCCAAAAGGATATAATAACAACAAATGATGCTGTTTCTTTTTAATTGCTCAGTTAATAACTTAATTTGCATTTTCCTTGCATCATCCATAGGGTTAATCAACGAGATCATGAGTAAAGGCAGGCGCATGACATATGAGGAGCTCTGTAATGCTGTTTTACCGGTATGGTTACTTTTATTTAATTAATCGCTTGTTATTTTCTGCATGTTTGTTTCGTGAAGCTTTGATCCTGAGTAAAACAAAGCAGTGGAAGCTTTGATCCTGAGTAAAACAAAGCAGATCTCCTTCACTCATTGTGATTCCATTTGCAGCACTGGCATAACTTGAGGAAGCATAATGGAGAACGCTATGCATATTCAAGTCCATCTCAGGCCGTTCTTGATTGCCTGAGGAATCGACAAGAATGGGCTCAATTGGTGGATCGTGGTCCCAAGGTACACAAACTGTTTTTTTTTGTTGTTTTTAAATCACATGAAACGGTGTTTTACTGCGCAAAGTCTCCGATGCTAGTTGCCATTAAAGTATGCCATCAACCCATACTTAAAGATGATTTTTGACCAAAGTAGATAATATTCAATTGTACCACATGCTTTGATAAACTGTAAGTGGGGATATTTAGTGATGCATTCTCGTTTACAATCAATGCATGTTTTTCAGTCATTTCAACCCTTGGTGGTTTGATCTTTCTGATTGTCTAATACTGGTGCCTAAGGAGCATTGGGAAGGCTTTTATTTGACCTTGGTTTTGGCCAACTCTGGTCTTTAAGTAATGCTGGTGGTGTTGCATATCCATATATATCCACATCGATTTTAAAAAAGCCATTTGGGGAAAGTAAGGTAACTGGATGACTGTAATACTGATTCTGATACTTTCATTCGGTTATCATTTACAAATTTCAAGTAGGATTTTATGGATCGTCTTCACCTTGAATTTGCTTAATACTTAGTGCCCTTGGATCAGCTGTACTTCCTAATTATCAATCAAATCTGGCTTTTGA
This sequence comes from Populus simonii, assembly GCA_007827005.2. Classification (NCBI taxonomy): domain Eukaryota; kingdom Viridiplantae; phylum Streptophyta; class Magnoliopsida; order Malpighiales; family Salicaceae; genus Populus; species Populus simonii. The sequence continues at coordinate 49,224,745 of CM017464.2, read as the reverse complement.
TCATTCTGTACCAGACAAATTCAAGTAGAAAACGGCGCAAGTTTGATCCTGATGAATCAGAAGATAATGACTATGGTGAGGTAAGAACTACCAAAGGAGGAGAAAGCAAAAGGCTTGAGTCTCAAAGAGAAGAGGTTCCCAAGGGCAAGCGAAAAGCAAGGAAACGAAGGCGACTGGCACTGCAAGGAAGAGGTATAAAGGATGTCAGGAAACGGCAGAAGGCAGACATGCTCACTGATGATGATAGTGGCCTATTTTCTAATTCAAGTAACGAGACATTGTTTAGCGAGGACGAGAGTCAAGACAATGGAGCAGGTGTGACTGGAAGTGAGGCCACAGCTAGCTCAGATGATACAGAAACCTCATAGCAGTGACTCCTTACAGCAGCTGCTTCTTGGTTTTAGCCAAGTCCTGCGTCCACCACATGGGGTTAATATTGTGCAGCTACCACATCACATGGGGTTAATATTGTGCAGCTACCACATCGTCATTTAGTTTTGGAGGATGCCTCGGAATCCTTTTGTAATTTTGTGAATGGATGTGTCCACGACCTTACTGAGTTACATTTGGTCATTAATTGTCCTGGCCACCAATTTGCAGGTGCAAGATGAAAGCTGGAGCCAAACTTGTAATGCTAGTGTACATATGAATTGTTGTAGCTTTTGTAGCAATATGTTATAAGAGGCCATCTTTTATGTAGAGGCGTAGGAGCCATTGTATTAGAGTAGATTCTGCAAAATTTAGAAAAGAAGCAGCTCGTTTGTAAGCTTCTTTAGAATCAGCAGGTTTACTTAGGTGCAAAGAATCCCTTGGATTCCATGTATCAAAAACCACAAGTAACGTGGAGATTTGCTTGATTTGCGAAGCTGCGAATCATTTTGTTCTTGATGTGAACTCTCTGGTCACCGGATTCTTTTCTTGTCCAACATTCCTTGCCGGGCAATTTGCCTCTCTCTTCCCTTTCAACCTAAAACTGGTCATACTGCAAAGAAATGGTTCGAATTTCAGAGGTTTAACGAGAAAACTACAATTTCAATGCTCAACCTTGATTTTTATTCAATTTGATACAATTGTGATGGGATTTGTTTTATTATTTTTTGAGTTCTTTGTCCAATGTGGGATTTTAAATGTGTCAACTGGGATTTAGTCAAATAAACAAATCCAAATATTTTCACTTGGAAGAAATATATACTATGCAACATATAAAAACTAAAAAATTGGCATAAACTACTACTTTTTCCCACAAAGACCGGCCATGGTGGAGGCTTTCCAAATTTGAATTTTGATAAATATTCTATGTTTACTAGGTTTATTGTTTCTTTAATTGGTCCAAGTTGTTCACATTCGACCTCTAATTTGTAAGAATATTTAATTATAAGAAAATAACCCTTTTTATAATTTATTAAACTAGTTACTAAACTCATTTAACACGAGAATTCAGTCGCTGATTAGATGGGTTAAATTGAATTTATTTAATTTATTTTAATTTTTTATTTTAAAAAAATCTTTAAATTTTGATTGAGAGAATTAACACGAGTTTTTAAATATATTTTGTTAGATCATCTATTCTTTTTTATTTTTTTTAAATCATCTTAAGTTAGATCATGAATTAATTAAATTTTAAATTAACTTCTCCGGTCAATCTTAATTAAATAATAATGGATAAATGAATGAAAACAACAAAAGAATCTACTAGAAATCTCTAGGCCAAAAAGGGAGCTCAGCACTCACATGTGAGGTAGTTGAAACTTTATCTTTTCTACCTTCCATAATTAAAAAACAAAATCCATAATATAAAATTTAGAAATCAAAATCATCAATTCCATTTAATTACATCAATCAAGGGTCATTTAGCATGTTAAATTCTTAATAAAAATATTTAAGAATTAATGAATGACTCAGCCGTCATTTTTAAAGGAAATTCTAAACAGAATAAATAAAAAAATAAATAATACAAGAACAAATTTAGAGTTTTTTAATAAAAATTAAAAAATCACATGGTAAACTATTCTAATCCCTGTAGACTTTGCAATATTCCACTTTGGTCCCTATAGTTTAAATTTCCTCAATATCAACTTTAGAGTTTCCACATGGTTTCAATTTGAACTCTTGCTATTAAATAGCTAGCACCAACCAAAAGTTAACCTACCTTTAAAGGGTTTTTTTTTTAATAATATTTTACTCGAAATTAGCTAATTAATTATTTTTCCCCCCTCTATAAAACGGTTCGTGGCAGCCTCAAGTTATAAAAAGACAGCGAGATGGTTGAAAAGACACCCCCCCCCCCCCCCCCCCTCTCTCTCCAATTTTATCTCTCTAAATTCTTGCTATTCATAAATTCCTCCATAATCTCTTCATAATAACAAATCAAACCCATAAATCTAGGGTTTCCTTCTCTCTCGAATTTCAAATCCACCCCCCCCCCCCCCCCAAAAAAAAAAAAAAAGAAGAGAAAATTGCAGTCTTTCAAATCCGCTACTGGATCTCCACGAAATTGAATTTCAAAGTACGTAAATTCCAAATCCGAATCCATTTCCTTTTTCTTGAGATGTTAATGATTACTAATCACTGTTTGATTATTGGAATGTAGAGAGTGATTAAGAAGATTAAGAGAGAAATCATGACGATGATTGATTCAAGTTGTTTAATGGAGAATGGAGGAGGAGTAGGAGGAGGAGGAGGAGGAAGTTGTTTGCCGTGTACGCCTGAAGAAGAGAAACAGATCGTTGAGGAGTTGAATCGTGAAGCTGAACGTGATTTGAAAGAAGGGAATTTGTATTTTGTTGTTTCTTCTAGGTAATTTTGAACTTTCTTTTTTTTGCATCTTTAGTTGATTTGTTAGTAATTCTTATTGGATTTTGAATTGCATGATTTAATCGTTGTATTTTTTAATTTTGAACTTTATTTTTTTAATCTTTTTCTAGATTTGATTGTAATTCTTTCTGGATTTTGAGCTGCATGATTTAATCGCTGTATTTTTTTAAAATCTGTGGATATCTTATTTTTGTTTGGGTAGGTAACGAATGTGTTCAAGAGAAAAAAAAAAAAACCCTTTTGCAATGATTATCAGTTCTAGCTACATTTTTGCGTTTTGTATCTGCATGTGTTTATTTTTTTCGAACTCATCTTGGTGAGTTAATTATTTTTTTAACTTAATTTCAATGAGATTTGTGCACGTGTTGTGCTTGATAAGTTTCATGGAAATCATGCTGATAATGGTTGGTTAGGCTAATACTACATGTGTTTTTATAGATTCTTTGAATAGAGGGGTTATTCTTTATCCAATGGAGAAAAAACCTTTTTGGCAATGATTGCAAAATTTTATGGAAAGATATTGCTTTTATGCTTGACTGGGCAAGTAAGGCATGTATTTTAAGAGAATTTTTGAAAGAAACTAAGTTTTTTAATTTTACAATGTCAATCCATTCAGTTATTTTAGGCTAGTTAGGCATGCTAGATACGGTGTGTGTGTGGTGTTGTGTTGTGTTGCTGCCTGAAAAGGCACGTTCAATGATTGCAAAATTTTATGGAAAGGTACTGCAGTTATGCTTGATTGGGCACGTAAGGCATGTATTTTAAGGGATCTTTGGAATGATTAGGTTAAAATAGAAACTAACTTTATAATTTTACAATGTCAACCCGTTCAGCTATTATTAAGGCTAGTTAGGCATGCTAGATATGGTGTGTGCTGTCTTACTGCCTGAAAGGCATGTGCCGCTGTGATTTATGTTGGCTGATGTTTTGTGCACGTGTTGAGGTTGATCAATTTTATTGAAAATTTTCATTTTTTCATTGTTACTTTTTTACCAAACTTGACTGGTTTAGCTACAATTAGGCTAGTTAGGTAGCCTAAATATGATAAGGGTACATTGTTAGTGCCTTAGGGATTTGTGGTATGCTTACCATAATAATGTGATTCTTTTTCACTTCTTAATAATTGAAGTTGTTTTTTCAATTAAGAACTTGCATGGTTGTGATTGGGTTTTCTTTTGCTGTTTAGGTGGTTCTCGAAATGGGAGAGATATGTTGGTCAAGGCTTTGTTGACAACTTGGATAATGGGAAATCTTTGGAGTCTCAAGATTTGGATACTGAAAGACCTGGGCCAATTGATAACTCTGATATAATTGAGGATGGGAGTGGTAATGAGGGTGATGAACTGGAGCTTGGTAGAGCACTGCTGGAAGGAAAGGACTATGTATTAGTTCCTAAGAAAGTTTGGGAGAAGCTTGTCCAGTGGTAAGGAATTTTTCTTATTTATTTTCCTTGTTGAATTGACTGTTTCACTTGCCAAAATAAAAACGGAAATTCATTAATTTGGATGTGATAAAATATGTAGAAAAAAGTGATGTATACTTGGTACATTTCTGGAAGTCATAAACAGCTTGGTAGTAATTGTTGAGTGTTATACAAGTATGCTGACTTGGATTGATTGTTACTGTTAGTGGTTGAATTCCACATTGGTAAGGTAGGGATCTTGATTCTTTATGATTTTATGTGTTATGGTCTTGCTGCCCAATGGCTTAGGCTTTTTGAGTGACTGAATCAAACATTTGTAGAGTAGGAATTTGATAAGGTCTATGTGTGTTATGATCTTACCACCTGAAGGCTTGGGGTTTGACATTTGGAAATTTATGATGACTTTATTTTTTAATCCTTTGTCCGCAAAATGTTGTGCTATCTTAGCCTACGTTAATATTTGGTATTGATATTTTTAGCTGCAGGCTCACAGGTGATTTGGAAGTTTGTTTGAAATCATTAATTTTCTAAATCATTGTAGTGAATGTAGACAGTGCTTCTTTTCTCTATCTAGTTTATATGGAAACACTCTGCATTAATCTCTAAGTAACTTAGCGATTGAATTTTGAATGGATGCAGAATCTATGAATGAGCTTAATTGTTTAAAATTTTAACTTGGATCTCTCCCTCCCTCCCACCCTCCCTCCCTCTCTCAATCACACACACACGCGCTCTTTTGGCTGTATTTTTAAACTACTATTTGTCTTTGTGAGCTGATCCTATTTTTTTTATTCTTTCTTTTAGGTATAAAGGAGGACCAACATTGCCAAGAAAGATGATCTCTCAGGGTGTTTTTAACAGAAAGCAGTTCAATGTGGAGGTCTATCCGCTTCGCCTCAAGTTAATTGACCCCAGAGATGATAGTGAATCAACTATACGGATAAGCAGAAAAGTAATGTCATTTTCTTTTTGCTTTTCCTTTTGTTTTTCTTTACTCTGTCATCGCAATATTTAAGATGGTTCTGTTCAACACGTTGCTATTTGCATGAAATATCATTTTTCTCACATATAAAGTTCTTATGTGTTTAATTAATGTTCATTAGTTCAATTGGTTTACTAGATTGCCAAATTTCTTATTGTTTGAGTAACTTCTCAGATATTACATACTGCAACGTCATTGTGAATACCTCTTCAATTTTCCTTCTTCTACTGTCACTTTTTGACATCTTCCAATGACAATGAAGTTGGTGCGTGTTAACTGTGTAATTGCATCAACTTTGATACAGGGCATATATAATAGGTGCACAAACATGCAGGTAGTGCAAGTTAACACTTGCATTGCATCATAGCGGGGATTCAATTTATTGTTTCTATGCATAGGAGATATTTGAGTGACTCTTGGTTTTGTAAGGATCTGCCAAGTCTATGGCTTTGAAGGTTATGATATGATGCTGAGTAGAAAAACTGGGTTTATCAAATTTGTATTTTATCTTCCTGAATTTCTGATTATAGATGATCTATTTGTTTGAGTTTTTGTAATATTTGCAGAAATGACTCTGAAAGTGTGGTTTTGCAGTTTTTGAATAATTGATTCAAGGTCCTCTTTTATGTTGTAGGCTATCCAGGGTCTAACTTGCTTTCTTTTTTAGGCTTCTCTGCAAGAGCTCTATGAGAGGGTTTGCTCAGTTAGAAGAGTAGAGCGTGAAAAGGTTTGTTTTATGTTTTGGTTTTTGCTCTGTGTACTTTTACTTCCTTTTTGGATGCTGAAGGCCTGGTTCTTTTTTACCTTTCCCCCTTGATTTTCTGATTCCAATGCATGTTAGCAGGCCTCTATATGGGACTACTTCAATAAGCAAAAGATTTCACAGTTGAGCGATTCAAACCAAACCTTGGAGGAATTAAACTTGCAGATGGATCAAGAGGTGTGTAGTTTGGTATCATTGTATATATGGTGGATAACTGGTTTCAATTCTGGTACTTGTTTTTTGGTTTTATAGAACAAAAATTTGCAATTTCCCACTATCTTTTTTTTCAAGAAAAAATAAACCTTTTATCATGGCCAGTACCCAATGAGTTTTTATGCTGTCTTATAATTGAAAGTTGAAACACAGACATGCACTTGAGCACACACATGCATCTTTTGAGGAATTATACATTGCACAAAATGCTTTAGTTCTTGGTAAATGCTTAAGACAGCATGTTTATAATGCTTCTGATTTTCATTCCATCTTTAAATTTTTTGCCACATTGGACTTTTAGTAATTTGATCGACTTTAGTTCTATTTCATAAGACATTTTAACAGTTCTAGAACTTGACTCACATTCTAACCAGGCTCTAGAAAGTCCAACATAATTACTATGAGAGTCTTAATTCCAAGTTGCAGCTTTCTTAAGCATTAACTTAAGGAGAGACTCCTTAAGTAAAATTATTGTCGTGTCTAATAACTTCAACTTATTCCTCTAGTCATTGCCTAAGTGATGTAAAACATCAATGGAGATTACTAATGCACTATTGGAACCAACTTTTCACTGATGATAACCCAACTTGCACAACTTTTGTTAATCTAAGTAGACATTTGTAATGCCGTGCATGGATGCGTAATTCTTTTGTGATTTAGTGCTTTTTTTATCCTGTGGGATTAGCTTCCCATTGGTCTTGGGAGTTGATTGATTACCATGGTTGATGCATCCTCTTCTTTTTCACAGATTCTTTTGGAGCTGAAAGAAGATAGTTCTCCTTCTCAATCTGGAAAGGATTCGACAGGGAATGAGTTAGCAGTGGTAAACTTGGAACCTCCAAGGTCCCCCGTGTCGATTGCAGGGGGGCCGGTCATGTCAAATGGTCACTCGAGTAGTTATAGCTTGAACTTACAGCCAGGAAGTGTCTTAAACTCATCATTCACAGATATGGACAATGGATTTGGTGCTAGCTCTGTTAGGAGAGTAGAGAAGGGAGGTTTGGCAGGACTGCAGAATATGGGAAATACTTGCTTTATGAATAGTGCTTTGCAATGCTTAGTCCACACACCTCAACTTGTTGAGTATTTCTTGCAAGATTACTCTGAGGAAATCAACACACAGAATCCTTTAGGAATGCATGTAGGTGGCTTTGCTTATTTATTGTCATCTGCTGGCTATTCCATTTTGGTTTTTTGAAGGACACTAGCTTTATTCTTACACTATTGCTAACTTATGTTTTAGCTGTGTAGGGTGAACTTGCACTTGCATTTGGTGACTTGTTGAGGAAACTGTGGTCCTCAGGCCGGACTGCCGTTGCACCGCGTGTATTTAAGGGAAAACTAGCACTATTTGCTCCTCAATTCAGTGGTTATAATCAACATGATTCTCAAGTTAGTACTCTGTGATTTCTACTTTCTTATGTTACTGCAATAATATTAATAGCATAATTCAAATTTTAAATGCTCTGTTTGTTACCGATGAGCTTGTAGGCATAGCTCAGTAGTACTCTTGCAAAAGCAAGAGGAATGAGGTCTCAATTCTTAATCCCACCTTTCACAAAACTCTAACAAAAGTTGGATCTCTCGCATAAAAAAAGTGCTTTAGTAGCTCCAAATATTTCTGTCCCAAGTGTTTGCATGTCCTTGAGTTTATCAAAACTATGAATGAGAAAAGATTGCATCCTCAATTTTTCTCTCATGCATTCAGAACTCTGGGTTCTTAATTATATGATGTGTTAGCGACCTGTACAATAATTTAGACACACGGACTAGTGATGACTTGACATGTGATGGGCTGTGCCTTGGCACTTGATTTTTCTTTGTTTTTTTAATTGTTAATTCTCATTGTCTTGAATGATGATAGGTGATGTTTCACAATTTCCATTGTTGATGGAATCCTTTCTTTTTTAGGAACTTCTTGCTTTTTTGCTGGATGGGCTGCATGAAGATTTGAATCGTGTCAAGCAGAAGCCTTACATTGAAATGAAGGATTGGAGTGGTGAACCAGACGAGGAAATTGCAGACGAGTGCTGGAGAAATCACAAGGCTCGGAATGACTCAGTTATTGTGGATGTTTGCCAAGTAAGGAAGTGTCATATTTTCGTCTGTTTCTATGGTTGCATAATAAGTGTCAATAGAATTTTCATAAATGAACTCATTTTGTAATATCCCCAACTAGTTTGGGACTGAGTCTTGGTTGTTGTTGATCTCTTTTTATAACATCTAATTATGAGGTCCAATTATGAGGTCCTCATCACACAATGATCTTAGTTACTTAAACCTGGTTTACTGTCTTTGTTTGATGCTTATGTATGCCTGAACTGTAGAACTAGAAGTACCAGCTATGCCAATGTTCAGATTAGTAAGGACATAGTGAGACTTCCAACATGTTTAAGAATGCAATTCATTTCTTATGAATATTTAATATCATTTAGTTTTCTACTTGTTTCCTTCAATTGGTGATGAGAAATTGGCCCATAATATTGTTATTTAAATGTGACTCAGTTTTGCATCTCAAAGTTTAGCTCTCAAAATCTAGTATGGATTATTGTTTTCAGTCACTGACCTTTTGGCTATGTTGGAAAATAATTCTCAGGGTCAATATAAGTCAACGCTGGTTTGCCCAATTTGCAGCAAAATTTCAATTACTTTTGACCCCTTCATGTATTTGTCGTTGCCACTGCCTTCAACTGTCACTCGGTCAATGACAGTAACAGTGTTTTATGGTGATGGAAGTGGCCTTCCAATGCCATACACCATTTCAGTGCTAAAACATGGTAATTGTAGAGATCTTAGCCAGGCACTGGGAACTGCATGCTGTTTGAAAGGTGGAGAAAGCCTTCTGCTGGCAGAAGTAAGAAGTTTTCTCTTTAACTTCATTCTTTCTAGTTACACTGTTAAGTGGCTAAAGTGTCAGACATTTTCTTATCAGGTATTTGATCACAAGATTTATCGTCTGCTGGAAAATCCTTTTGAACCATTGGTCTCGATAAAGGATGAAGATCGTATTGTGGCCTATCGATTTTCTGGAAAGGGAACAGGAAGAAGGAAATTGGAAATTATTCATCGGGATAAGTGAGTTATGTCCTCAGAGGCTTTTAGGTTTTTTTATTGGAGAACTGATAAATAATTGTTGTTACTTGTTAGTAGTTGTGCCACGGGATTAGTCATGAATATGTTTTGTTGCAATGATAGTGATCATTCATATTCCAAGTGGCTTTCCATAATGTGTTGCACATCATCACCGATAAATAATTGCAGGCAAATAATGTCTTAAATTATGGTTTTGAACTAGTAAGGATGTGTTCTTCCCAGCGGGGAATGGGTCCAACAGTGGGTAGACAGGTGGAGAAGCTGGATGCTTTGCTTGGCTGTTGTTTATTTATGTTTTTCTCTCTATTTCTTCTTATTCTTCATTTCTTTCACTTCTTTGAAATGAAGTTTTATGCACTGGTTTCACAGGTCCACTCTGGAATTGCTGAAGGGAAATGTTGGGAAATCTTTTGGCACACCTCTGATAACTTACATGGATGATGACTCACCAACTGGAGCTGATATCTATTTAGCTGCTTGTAAACTTCTCTCACCTTTGAAAAGAGCATGTTCCCCTACTATGGCTCATAGTGGCAAGGAGAATGGTTTGCTTTCAGAGGCTAATGCTGAAACATCAAGTAGCTGCAATGGTCAATGTGAACCTAGAGACCAATCCATGGGTGACACAGAACTAGAGGACACATCTAGCCGGGAATTATCATTCCAGCTCTTTTTGACTGATGATCGGTATTCAAGCTACAAGCCACTCTTTAAGGATTCTGTCATAAACTCTGAAAATCAAATAAAGGTTGTTGTCGAGTGGACTGAGAAAGAACAGAAATTATACGATTCCAGCTATCTGAAGGATCTCCCCGAGGTTTATCACAAGACTGGGTATACAACAAAGAAAACCCGACAGGAAGTTGTCTCTTTATTTTCATGCCTGGAGGCATTCTTGACAGAAGAGCCTCTTGGGCCTGATGACATGTGGTATGATGGTTCTTTATGAAAAAAACGACTCTGTTCTTACATTTCCTGTGAGAATATTCTTTGGATACCGGCGAAAGCACTTCACATTTAACTATATTTGTGACAATGCACTTTATTTTGGTGCAGGTATTGTCCTAGCTGTAAAGAACATAGACAAGCTACCAAGAAACTTGATTTGTGGATGTTGCCAGATATTCTTGTTTTTCACTTGAAACGGTTCTCATACAGCAGATACCTGAAGAACAAACTGGATACTTTTGTGGATTTCCCTATTCACAATCTTGATTTGAGTAAATATGTGAAAAAGAAGGATGGACATTCTTTCACGTACGAGCTATTTGCCATCAGCAACCATTATGGTGGTCTAGGTGGAGGGCACTATACTGCATTTGCCAAGGTAAATGAAGACTCGGGGTGCAGCAGTAGCCCCTTAGTCCAGTCATCTTAGACCCTATCAAACTACTCCATGATTTTATATAATACCCAGAAGGCCCATCATCATAATTATAGCATGTCTGTGATGAATTTTCAGACACTGATTTTCTCCGAGTTCTTAAGTTTTTTGTTCACCTACTTTGCAGTTGATTGATGAGAATAGATGGTACAGTTTCGATGATAGCCGAGTTTCTCCAGTTAATGAAGATGACATCAAGACATCAGCAGCGTATGTCTTGTTCTACCGAAGAGTCAGGACTGAATCAAAGGCCGAATCGGGAGAGACATCACAAGTTCAAGCTGGTTCTTAAAATGCTATGCGGTCACTCTGGGGTTTGGATCATAATGTTCCATACCACATTGGCCAGCTTCATGGGAAATAATTCCGCCTAGCAATCCTGCAAGTTACCATTAGAGGAAGCTCTACTCATGGATTGCCTTCAAGGAAAAGAATTTGCAAAACGTAGCAGGCAATTAGTTTACCATATTTTTTTAATTCTTGGGGAGAGATTTTGGCTCTCTATTAGGCAGCTTATTGATCATCCTCTTATCAATATTAGTCGGTCGCAGCCGTTTTTTCTTGCCTTTTTTGCTTTACACCCAGACTTCCCCTAGTGATTGGATTACAAAACGAGAAGACTCGCCCTGCCTTTCGTTTTCTATCGACATGGCATAAAACAATCACCGGTGTAGATTCACAGTGCTGTAAAATTAGATCAAGGGCATTGAATCTGAAATAAGATTTCCCTCGTGTATTTTTCGCTCTTAGACAGTATTATCATATAATTTTTTTTTAACCTTCGAAAGACCTTAAACATCTGCCTTGTGGATCCAAATCTGATTGATTATGCTGTCATTATCATGCATTTTGGGTGTCATCAGCTAGTAACGGGAACATGAAGAACATTGCCGACCATTTCTCTTCACTATTAGCACAGGTTGATCCTAGGTTTCCTAGGATCCGATCGAATAAGAGATTGATCCACTTGGTTTTTTTGTGTTCGGTTTTTAATGATCTTACGACATCAAGAATATTTTAAGGATAAAAAGAGGATCTTCTGGGCATAAAAAATTTAATAAATACTCATCCACACTAAATAAAGGAGATAGAATACAACTACAGCAAATTAATCATCAGTAGTCTATCTGAAGCAACAAATGCAGTCCACTCTTTCTCTCTCCCTGATCTACCAAACTCTCCATCAGCAAACCTAGCAAACTAAAATTATTGAGGCATGGAAACATCATCCCCTGTAAAAGATAAGAGCAAAAGGTTAAAAAAGAAAAATTCGTTGCCTACTAAAAAGAGTAGAAAGTAACCCTAATTATCAGCCACACCTATGAGCTAGTCCCCCCCTCCAACAAATGCAACGACGATCAATAAAAAAAGTTGGTGAAGGACCCATGCATTGGCCCATGGGAAACTTCTACCAGCAATTGTGGCAGTGATAGCTTAAGAACATATCAATAAAAGTGGGTAGCGAGGGCCCATCTGAGGAGCTATTAGGGCTCATTGGGAATGGAATTTATCCCAACAAGATTAGCACTCTGTGCGCTCGTGGTAGTCAACTAATGATAAAGAATGATGCTTTGCATTTTGCAGAGTACAAGCAAAGGAACAGAACTTCACCTTTCCCTAGCTACGAAGTTGCCTCTTATTCTCTCCAAATCCCTGCTTTCCATCCATTTTTGCTTTAACGGCTGATTCTTTTTTTTTTTTACCAAGGGCTTGGAAAGCAAAGCACGATTCAAAATGCTAGTCTAAAGGCCAAGCAGCTCAACAACAGCAATGGAAACAGTAGCTGGCCTATGCAACTGATCCATCTTCCCTGAAAGAAAAGACAACAGCAAGATGCTAATCAATGAGTTAACACTCTTTATGGAAAACACTAAAACAATCTTATAGCTGATATATCAATAGTCTCTTAGTTTCTGGAATTACATTTGTTGGCCATCACAGCTAGTTCACAACATCATTGTTTAACTTACTGTAGATCCAGACATGAACAAATCGAAAGCAATTGGATTGAATGGCTTGCTAACATTTCATATCAAGATGTCAGAACCAGTTTCTGCATCTGTACTGTGCGTGTTCTTATTCATGTGCCTTAGCATGCAAGAAGTGCACCCGATCCGAATGCTTCAATTGCAACTAACGCCAAAAAACCTACTCTAAGCATGTGAAAGTTGCTGAAGCTATCTACAGCATCTTTCTCATCTAATCTACAACATGTGAGCCGACACGGTTTTCAACCGTTGTCACCATCGGTGCTTAATTCACGCTGGCTTCAGATTAGACTCCGGTCCTAATCAATGACAACCTAATAGATAACAAAACTTAACTACTAGGGCTACTTGTATAATAAAGGACTATGCTAGCCAAATTAATTCTAATAAACTACCTTATCATTGATTAAATGAAAACAACAGTAACCAATCATATTGAACCACACTTCATCATTCTATCTTCACGCGTTAATCAAATCATGCCACAAACGATAACACTTTCCCAAGTTAGGTACACAAAACAACAACAAAAGAACCGAAAGTAAAAGCACCACCATGAAGTCCAGAACATTACCTTTACAGCAGCGGAAATTGACAAATACCCAGTTGAAGAACTCTCCGGCGACCGCGGTGCAGGAGTGGTGGTGGTGGTGGCGGCAGTGGTGGGGGTGGAGTTAGTGCTAATAGCATCAGTTCCATTAATTCCAAGCAAATAAGCTGGCGATCCATCAGGCTTAAACAACCCATAATTCCTCTCAGAAGTTGGTCCAGGCTTCATGTTTTCATTAAACAAAGCAAAAACATAAATGTTCAAATCTGTATTAGGCCTCATTGGGGTTCCCTTCCTTTGACAAATTGTCTTAAACAAGTTCCCGTTATATTTCTTAGCATTTTCCAGGGTTGCTCCTACTTCATCTTCATCACCTTTTGATGGCCAGCCAGTTTCTGATATGTGAACTGGCAATTTACTGTATCCTAAACTTGCTAATGCAGAATACACAGCATCAATTTGAGCAAACAGCATATTATCATAATGGAAGTTGCTTTTCGGATCAACAACCCCTTGATTTGGCTGAAACAACACAAAATCTAAAGAAACTTGTTTGGGGTTAGACTTGAATGCGAAAAAGGGATACGCATTGATTAAAAATGGTGAATTAGTCTTGGCATGGAAATTCAATATGGGGGTGATGCTCCCCACTAGATCTTTTCGAAAAGATCCAGCTGAAGGTGGAAATGACACATCAAGAACTGCCAAAGAATGAGCAGTAGTAACCGAGACTTGCTTATCAAGTCCCAAATTCACTAAAGCTGTCTGAATGCCTTGCATTGCAGGAAGGAGATTGTCTGTTAGACTTGTGTCATTAAAGGTTAAGATTTCATTACCAATTGTGATGCAAGTGATTTTTGTAGCTGGTAAATAAGCTTGAACATTTGCTTTTACCCAAGCTTGTGCTTTATCTGGATCTCTCATCTTTGACAAATACTCATTTCCAAGACCAACTATGAATTCCACCCCTGTATTAGCAAATGCTTTAAGCACTCTTGGATCTGCATCGTAAAGTTTCACTTTTGTTGCCCCAATTGATTTAACTAAAGGGATTACATTGTCTGGTGTTGGAAGGTTGTTTGCAATCTGACCATAATTTATCCCAATAGAACCCACCATGACAGGAAACACCAAACCTGCATATAAAAAAGCAAGCTTTAGTTGTCATTTCAAAAACAAGAAGGCATTGAAACCTTTAAGAAACATGGGATCTAAGAGAAAGTACCTGAAATGGAAAGGATGAGTGAAACATGGTAGTAGAATCTACTGTGCTCCATACTTCGCCAGAGTGGTCGAGTGAGCTCAAAAGGGCTTGAAATCCTGATGCAAGAAGCTAGTTCAAAGCTGTTTTTTGAGGGCAAACCACAAAAATATCTAGAGATTTTAGGCCTAATCAGCGAGTGAAAGAGACAGAGGTTAGGGTGGCACGCAACCGTGAAAGCAATGGGCTTGGTGAGTCAGGGATGGCCGAAAGATTGGACCTTCAGCTTTTGGCTATTTGTGTGGAGAGTGAGTGTGCATCCCTGGCTTAAGATTGCGAGACAGTGGTGGAGTTAACGTCCAAGTAGCTTGTTATATAGTGGGCAATTTAGGGGCGGCGATAAATGTTAAGGATTCTGTCCTTGAATTCAGAAGGGCAAAAAATCGAAGAGGAAACCACAAATTAGTTACATAGTTTTCTATTCTTAAAAATGTATTTATTTTAATAAAATATTTAACTAGTATTTTTTAATAATTTTAATATATTGACATAAAAAAATCTAAATTTTTTTTAATACATTTTCAAATAAGAAAAACATTATATACCACAATATCAAACAATCTCTTAATATAGTTCCCAACCTTTTAGAGATTCTTTAATCCGATTCTTGTTTTATTGTATAAATATGTGTATTAGACCCTTAAAGTCTGTGAGCGTTTGGAAACGCGGCTGTACCTGTGATTTTAAAAATATTTAATTTTTTTTTGTAAATTTTTTTTTTATGTTTTGAATCGTTTTAATGCGCTGATTTCAAAAATAAATTTTTTAAAATGAAAAAAAATATTATTTTGATGTATTTCAGCATGAAAAACACTTTAAAAAACAACCGCAACCACATTCTCAAATTTACGAGTGTAAATGATAAATGAGTAATTAGATTTTTGTTTTATTGTATAAATATGTGCATTACAACGTTGAAGTCTTCGTTTGAATGATAAATGAGTAAGGTTTAGCCTAGATGATAAGTGGATATATTCTTCGCATTATCATACAAGTTTGAATTTAGATTTTTATAAAAAAAAAAACAAGTTGAAAAGCATTATTTTTTATATTTTCAACATGTTTTATTTATTTATTTAAAAGACAGATTGATAAGCAATACCTAACTAATTCTAAAAATAAAAAAAAAATTATTTTTTTATAAATTCATATCGTCATAAAAACTAAAGGTTGAACATGTTAGGTTTTACTACAATCACTCAAAATTTGTTTAATGCACACTTACTTTGGATGAACAACTCTAGCATACATTGATAAGGCAGACTCGCGCAAATGGTTGTTCAACTCAACATTTAAAAATAATATGTATTTTAAATTACCAAATAAGAAAACTTTGATTCAATTAAAAAATATCCAATTTTAAATTGGAACACAAACGAAGATGAAAGTTTTGTTTAGTATAATTATTGGGTTTAAGCGAAGTGGCCCTCACTTTTGTACGAGGAGCCCTATTGAAAACATTAAAGTTGTGGAGATGCAATTGAAAAAGTTGTAGTACCTAATTGATGATAGAAAGATAATTCGGGGACTAGTTTGATGTTTGTTCAAAACCAAGTAGAAGTGAGCAAAAAATCAAAAAACCAAGAAAACAAAAAAAAAAACTGAACTGTGAAAAAAATCGATTATAATATTTAGAAAACCAAACCGGATCGAAATTAATAAAAAAACAGAACTGAAAAAACCAAGCCAAACCAAAATAAAATCCATTAGAAATTACAAAAAAAAAAAACAATATAATTTTTAGTTTTTAATATAAAATAACCAAACTGAACCAAAACCAGTCAATTGAATTTCAGTTTTTATTCTAAAATAACCGAATCGAGCCAAAACCGGTTAACTTAAACTAATTTTATTTTTTAAAAAATAATTAATTTAATTATTTTTTAAAAAATAATTAATTTAATTATTTTTTAGATAAAAATCAAATCAAACAAAAAAAAAATTCTTCATCCTCGCAACCAAGGGAATAATGCACTGTGTATGACAAAATGATTTGATAGATACTGTGAATGAAGGAAGGGAGGGTGTGGGTCCAAAGAGTGCTTGGCCGACAGGCCTCACATGCATAACATTCTGAATTGGTGAGCCTTTTTCAGCTAAAACAAATAGCTTTTTTCTCCATTTTCCTGTCTTGTTCTTGTTTTTGTTCTTGTTTTTGTTCTTCCCTAAGAGCTAAGAACACACAAAGGAAAGGAACGATGGAAGAAGATAACATGGCTGGCATTCATGCAAAGCAAATGGAAAGTATTCTTTAGTGCCTTTCGGTTACTGACTGGATCTTTCCTATTCTTCTATTCCTCGGTAACATGTTGCCTACCCATACCGAACACCCTATGCATTTTCGATGCTGTCCCATGTCCATAGTTGTTGGATATTGCTCGGGAATTGTAAGGTATGCGGGGATTATCACGTGGATTGGGGCTGGTTATTTTATCTAAAATAAAGTTGTTTTAGTTTTTATTTTTATAATCTCTTAAAGTTGTTTCAGTCAAGTCTTATCTAGATTTGATCAGGTTAACTAAGTTACGGATTAACCCATTAAATCACTAAAATTTAACTGAATTAATATTCAAGATAATTCAAAATAAAACATGGTTAAGATTGGGCACTAGATCAACCAACATGGTCAAGTTGAGTTTAATAACTATGTTTATATCATGCTATTATTGATTTTTCAAGGGATATTTTATATTTAGATTTATAGTTTTATGGTGGGTTTTATTGGAAAAGTGTCTCTCAAAGATTAAAGTAAAATCTAAAGTTTATAAGATACTTAAATGTGTAACTAATACCGGATGTTATCATGATTATTATTTTAGATTAGTTTCTTGCGATACGCTGTGGGATGAACCAAAATTATCTTGAAAATAAAAGAGTGTATCTAGTTCGTAGAAAACTTTTTGATATTGTCATTAAACTTGGTTTAACGGGTCCAACATTAGCACCCGCAACCCGAATCTTTTTCTAAATCAAATTTCAAATTTAATTGTTTGAGAGTCGCTCCTACATGACTTTGTTGACTTGATAGGTTCAAAGAAAACCAAAATCAAAGGAACAAAAAACAACACCACCCAGGTTAACCCGTGTTAGCCTATCAAATCTATGAACCAGGTCATGAATTTCACTGGATTTAATTAATTTTTATTTTATTTCATTATAGGATTAAAAAACCAATTCAAAATAAACCAAAGATCAAAGGATAATATTGAAAGAGAATAAGTAAAAACCCCACATTAAAAGATGGAATTGAAAAAAGAAATAAAAACACCCAAAAAAAAAAGAAAGCAATTTGGCATTTATACTATAATTTCAAACATCATATAATGTAATTAGGCTAGAAAAGAATAGTAATTGATAGGAAAAGAACTTGGGAAAAAGAAGAAGGAACCCTAGATGTTTTAGATGGACAGCATCATTGTGTTTTTCATAATTTACAGTGTAGGATTATTAATTTGTGCATGGACCAATATCATTGAAATCGAAGAAGAATTTGTATGATTGGAGTGAAGACAAAAGCGTAGCCATCAAGTTATGATGTTAATGATTCGAGCAATCATGTAAACCTAACCCTAATGTCATTAATTTGATGCTTTCATTGACAAGAATCTCCAACGGGCTGCTCTTGTATTTGTATGCTTGGAGAAAAGTTATATTTAAATTAATATTGTTCTTTTACATATAAAATATTTCGGAGAAAAGTCACAGCATGAAATATCTAGTGGGGAGCTAAAGGATTTGAATTGCTGCTTCATTAAGAATCCAAGCCCGTTAGCATTTTATTTTATTTTTTGAAAAAAAAAGGAACTTGAGGATTTAGCTCTTTATTTAGCACTTTTTTTCTTGCTTTAATTGAAAAATTATTGCCTTTTGGTGTCCATCCATGCTGTTCACATGGCCTGACCGGCTCGGCTTTCTTTTTATCCTTTTTACACAATGCTTGTAGTTCAAACAAAGCAAGGTGACGCATTGTCCAATAAAACAATCAAAGTGGACTGTAATTTTTATAGCTACAATTCAATGATTTCTCTTGTCAATGTTAGTCACCATTCCATGATTGCAGTTCACTTTTTCTTTTTTTTTTGAAATGACCGTTGATGTAGTTTGTAATTATGCTCGTATTTCACTGTGAGAACAGGTTATTTTTATGTAAAAAATGATGTTCAAGTTTTGAGATGGGGTAAAAAAAATATATATATAAAAAAGCTAGTCATGACAAATAAGTAATTATATAGCCGAGTTAATTTGAGATATCTCACTAAACCCGTTACTCAAATCATGTTATTAGAATAATCCGATAAAAAATAAAAAGAATTATAAAGTTTTTTTAAAAAAAAATCATGTGAATTTTTCAAATCCAGTAACCCGAGTCATTAGACTTAAAATACCCAATTTAAAAAAACTCTGAAGTTCAATTCATAATCAATTATATATTAAAGAAGAAAACTGAAAAAAGAATTTCAACTATACAGAAGGATTTCAGAAAATAGCAATTAAAAGAATGAGGATCAAAACTAAAATAAAAAATAAATTTTATATTTAATTGAAAAAAATCAATTTAGTGAAATGACAAAATAAACTAAAAAGAATGAGTATTAAAATTGACATAAAAAATTAAAATAATGTTGTAATTAAAGGGTGAAATTGAAAAGAACAATAACTTTTACAAAAGAGTCAATAAGAAAAATTAGAAATCAAAGCAATGACAAATAAATTAGAAAAAATAATATTATCAATTTGAATTGAATGATGAAATTCAAAACCAATAAAACCTTTACAAAATAGCTAAGGAAAAAAATTTAAAAATCCAAAGAATAAAGATCAAATTAGAGAATATAATATTTTGTAAATTGAGATTTAAGGATGAAATTGAAAAAAAAAATTATACAAAAGTATCAGGATAAAAAATAAGAAATCAAAATAATAGAGACTGAAATTGAAATACCAACAACCAAGAGATTCAAACTATAATTTTTTATGGGGGGAGAGAGAAGGAAAAAAAAGGTTCATCAACAATAAACTAGACCACCAATAATAAAATACGTTGCACAAACACAGGAAGAAAAGATATAGATATTTTGAATTCTCCAATATATTTTTACATATTTAAATTAAATTATTTTTTAGAATCATCATAAATAGATTAGGATCTGATATTTAGTCTTTTTTTATTAGCTTTGGTTTTAGGTTTTTAAAGTGAATAAAGGGTGTTTTAGGTTTTAATATCTGTTTATTAAGGGTTTTTTATAATATTTCTGAGGTATTTTTAAATAAAAACATGTTTAAAAATAGATTTTTGATATCAAAATACTTGCACATTAATTTTTCTCACTAGAAGTGACAAAAAATTGTTGACATGGATGACAAGTTATCAGCCATGCTAGATAACATGACATCTATTTAAAAAAAAAGAAAAAGAAAAGCAAATGACGCTTGGTTCGCTCTTAGGAAAAAAAAAAGTAATTGCCTCGGCCTGACCTTCAAGATGCATTTGACAATGACTTTCTCTTTAAATTTTTATTTGTTCTTTTAGACTTTATTTTAAAAATATCAATTGATATTCTCAATTATATATTTCTATGACTTTATAATACTTTAAAAAGATTATTTTAACTTATTTTTAAGTTTTTTCATCTTAAATATTACATAAATATGTTATATTGACACATTTTATTTATAAAAATAAAAATCATATATACCTAATGGGTAGAATTAACCTAAAAAATAAATTAAAAAAAATAAAAATAATAACCTAGATGAAATACTTGTATTTATATCTATCCTTTTCTTCTTAAAGAGAAAATCAACTTTTCACTTTTTAATCACCATTAACAATTCTTATTTGATTTATCACTTTTATATTTTTTTAATCTATTTTATTAAACATAAATGTTATTTTTAAATTAACTTGGAGTCTTACCCCATAATGTATAAGAGCTAGTAAACTCTATTATATTATTTTATGACTCACAAAGAATTAAAAAGAAAGGCTTTATGATCATTTTGATAGATAAGTAAGAACCGATTTTTTGTTTTGAGATAATTTTTATGAGGTATATATGGTTCATAATACAAGTGGCAGAGAGGTAAAATATTGCTTTCATCAGTCAAATTTATTGAAGGTGACATTTCAGCTTCTGATGATTCTTTCGTTTAACATAACTCCATTAAAACATGTAAGCTTTTTCTTCAGGTCGTAAAGGGCCGTTAGGGTAGGTTTTGTGTATATATATATAACTTTGATAAATTAATACTCCAGAAATTAATAACATTAATTAAGGTCCGTTTATTTGACGGAAAATGGTTTTCTGAAAATCACTTTTCAAACTCTCCTGTGTTTGTTTGCCATTAGAAAAGTTGGTCAACAAAAAATACTTTTCAGTCAAAAGAAAATTTGGCTTGGTTTTTAGGAAAGTGTTTTCCTTTTATTTTAGGCGGAAAACATTTTCTAAAAGTTGTGAAAAAATTAGAAATGTCATATTATTTGCTGATTATATCAAGTTTGGTCCTCAAACTTTTGATTGCTATGTATATTTTGTTTTGAATATTTTTTTCTTCAATTTCATCATTTAGAATTTGATTTTTATATTAACTTTGATCCTTATTTTTATGATTATTATTTGCTTTTGTCTTATCATTTTTTAATTGAAATTTTTTATCTATCAAATTTGGTCTTCATTCTTTTGATTGTTACTTATTTTATTTGAAATAATTTATGAAATTGTAATTATTATTATTTTAATTTCATCATTTTTTTAATTTTTTTATCTGTAAGATTGATCGCTATTATTTCGATTATTATTTATTTTATTTGAGATAATTTATGAAATTATATTTGTTTTTCAATTTCATTTTCATTCAACTTTTTAATTTGTAAGATTTGTTCCTCATTATTTTAATAAACTTGAAAAAAAATAAAACATTAATAAGTTATTTTCTAACTCATTTTCTATGACATAACAACACACTGAAAAATATTTTCTAATTTATTTTCCATGACACTACCAAAAATCAAAAAATATTTCACTTTCTCAGAATTTACTTTTCAAAAAAATCACTTTTTAAAAAAAACTACTTTCCAACAAACAAACAAAGTATAAATAATATTTTTATTTGATCTGCTTAAATTTAAAGTTTAAATAATATTTTAATTAATTTAATAAATTTTTGTAAGTCCAAGGTATTACTGTAGTTTGATTAGGAAGTATTTTTTGAAAAAATTTGAAAATGTTTTATTTTTTTAATTTAAATTAATATGTTTTTGATGTTTTCATATTATTTTGATGTGCTGATATCAAAAATAATTTTTAAAAATAAAAAAAATATTATTTTAATATATTTTAAAATAAAAAATATTTTAAAAATCAACCATTATCACACCCCAAACATCTTCTACACAATAATTACATAGGAAAAAGTCATTCCTGATTGCAAATGGTGATGCAACATTGCTTATGTCACCGGTTTAATTACATTAATTTTTTTTTAAAAAAAACCCTCATGGTTTTCTCTCATGCGAAACTATTACGAGACGATAGAAGAAGTGGGTCATGTAATTATGAATAAACTAAGTATTAAGAAATTATCAAAATTCAAAAAAATTTGTTAAATAAAATGAAATTTTAAAAATAATTTTATATTATTTTCTAACATTAAATCAATACATTTACTAATGCAAGTCAATATCCTATACAACTTATAACAACTTTTTTACAAGTTAATATTGCTTGATTTATTAGTCTTGAAATATTTACCTAATTTTTATCTATTTATCATCAATTTCATTCTTTAAATAAAATAACAAGTTCATATAACTGTAAAGAGAATAAATATTAAAAAAATTAAATTGTTAAAAATAATTTAATATTAATTTCTACCATTAAGGTAATACATGCAAGTAATATCTAGAAAACTTTCAACGTCCCACTTTGTTATAAATTAAAACTACTTGACTTATCAGTTGATAGTCCCGAGTTTACCTAATTTTTTTAAATTGACTATTTAACTTTTTTCTCCAGAAGGCTGTGAGTTAAGGGCTAGGAACCATCTTCAAGGCACCTCCATTTTATTTATTTATTTATTTATTTTGGTATACAGTAAACACCACCTCAGCTTCTACATCCATGGAAGGGCTTTCAGGTTCTTGTAGGAAGCCTAGGAGAACCCTTACTCAAAGGTCAAAGATTCATGCTGCAATGCTCGGTATATATTCAAATGACACTACTCGTTGTTATTTATTCTTAATTTTTTTTTAATTTTTAATGCCATTGTTCTTTAATTTAATATTAACTCCATCATTTTACTTGCCTAATTAATAACTAAAATGTACAGTCATCATTAATTAATCTAGTTAGAGGGTTTCTTAATTAACCTATATAATTAATTGTTGATGTTTTCATTAGCATGAACATCAATTGCAATTTAGATTATGCATAGGATGGATTCCGATTTGATATATTTCACACACTCGTAATATACTAATTTTGGGGTTTAATCTTGATGGAAAGTACGTTTTTTTTTTTTTTATGTTATCATTAGTACAATTCAAGTACTAAAGGAAATCATTTCTCGTCAATACTCGAATCCAAAATATAAATAATTTGTTCAACACATATTTATTATTAAAAAAATCTTAATCTTAATATACTAACATTTTAGGTTGTAATTAGATTCCTGATTCATGAGCTACTATGTGTTATTAAATAGCAACAATAATTTTTTAGAGATATAATTTAACTGATTATATTATAGATTTATTTTTTAAAAATTACTAGATTGAGTTTCATAAATTTCAGGGATAATAAAAACTTATATAATTATTAATTTTAAGATTTATAAAATTAATTAAGAAGTATGTGAAAACTAATCTGTTAATAAATAATAATAATAATAATAATAAAATTTATGCAGGAAACATGAGGGAACATTTTATTTTTATTCGTACTTGTACAAGTACTTAAATTTATTGCAGAGGCTTAACATCAATCTTTAACTTTACCAACTTAAAAAAGAAACGGAAAACTAGGGGAGTTTTTAATTTAAGGAAAGGTTAGGCTTTATTTTTGTTTATTAGCATATTTTTTAAAAATATTGATTAAATAATATAGTTTAAAAAAATTAATAAAATATCATGGTTTGTTTATGTCAGGATTAGAAAACACAACATTTATAGTTTATCACTATTTATAATAATGACATAAAAAAATATTATAGGGGTAAGAGAGAGCAAAAGGAAAAAGAAAAAAATATCTCGGATATAAATTGAAGTTCCGATTACAACATCATCAATAACATGAAAAATATTTTAATTAGATGAATTCAACAATATTAAGAAAGGTCATTAATGATGACCCGAGTGGATCACACTTGTCATCCAAATGTGGCGAGTGACTCACTTGTTTTTTACGAAAAAATATGATCCACCTGAGTCATTGTAGATGATTTTTCTTGGTGTCGTTAGATTTGTTTCGTCAAGATCTTTTTGATGATACAAATAATGTCATAATCAGAGATTCAGTCTGTCTCCAAGATTTTTTTTTCCTCTCCACTCTCTTGTCCATTTAATATATTTTTTTAGATTTCTTTATTGTGAATAAAAACAACTTTTCTCAACCATAACATGTACAAAGCTTTTTTACCAATTATTTTCTCAATTATGCTATTCTGTTAAATTTTTAATTACCATACAATTTTCCACATTAATATAATGACAAAAATATTTTTCAAACTGCCACAAATTAAATTAAGTGAAACCTTTGGATTGAGAAATATTTTCTAATTGTACTAGTTTAGAAAATATTTTTTTTTACTGTGATAATATGAGAAAAAACTCTTTATTTGCAGAAGAACAGAAGGACTTTTTTTTTTAACATACGAAAGACAAATTTATGCTTGCCGGATTTTTATTTTTGTATGTGTGTGTTTACTCACTTTGGCACATATTTCGCATGCTAAATGCATGGAATAATGATGATCTAAAAAATATTTTGCTCCTTTACAAGTTTAACATGCTCTTAGACACAACATGTTTGAGGAAAGAGTTTGGGCAGAGGATTGTCCATATGATTTTTTTGATCTAGTGTCCTCTAATGTTCAAATTTTGATTTCTTAATGAAGTTTGATTTTGATAAGGTCCACTTGTCTGTATATGTGCAAATCGTGAACAAAATCATCCTACAACGAGTAGCAATTAGAAGCTAATTGTTATTAGAACGAGGTGCTGTACTTTGAACAGAATCTTGACATGGAAAACTGGGATTTCATTGGGGCTAGCCTCAACATGGCTAGATAATCATGAAGATATTGCAATGCAGACTATGGTTAGATGTCTTGGGAAAGCTAAACATGTTTAATGTGTGCCAAATAGCAAGTCAATCTAAGCAGTAGCTTTCACTGCTCTTATCACCATGCATGATGATGCTTTACTCGTAATAAAAGAATTTAAGGCTTGCTTGGCAGTACAAATGTGGGGCACAAGAAAGCTTGGCAAGTTTTAATGCAAAATTTACAGATACTGAGATTTCTGGAATACAATATCTAATGTTTCTGAAACATTGGATATGTTGCTAAATTCTGATGCAATATATTGATTTTCTAGTCTTACCATTTATGTATCAGATGTAGTCACTGGCTACAAGATGCACAATAGAGGTTGGCGATCAGTCTACTACGTAAGTGAACGTGGGGATGCCTTTCGCGAGACAGCACCAATTAATCTCACTGATAGGCTACACCAAGTTCTGAGGTGGGCTACTGGTTCTGTTGAGATATGCTTCTCCAGCAACAATGCTCTACTAGCTGGTCCCAGGATGAATTCTTTGCAGAGAGTTGCTTACATCAATGTTGGACTATACCCTTTCACTTCCATTTTCCTTATAGCTTACTGTTTCCTTCCTGCATTTTCCCTTTTATCTGGTCACTTCATTGTTAAGACTATCAACATAGAATTCCTACTATACCTTTTAGTCATTGCCATTACACACAACATGCTTGCCTGGCTTGAAATCAAGTGGGCAGGCATCAAACTCCAAGACTGGTGGTGAAATGAGCAGTTTTGGTTGATCGGTGGTACAAGCTCCCACATAGTTGCTGTGCTTCAAGGACTAGTCATTGCAGGAATTGAGATCTCTTTTGCTTTGACATCGAAATCAGCCAGTGATGAAGATGATGATTTCGCCGATCTCTACACTATCAAATGGTCATTCTAATGATACCACCAATCACAGTTATCATCCTTAACTTGATTGGCATAGCTGTTGGGGTTTGTAGGACTATATATGGCGCCAATCCACAATGGGGTCAATTGTTAGGAGGGGTGTTCTTCAGTTTTTGGGTCTTAGCTCACCTCTATCCTTTTGCTAAAGGACTTATGGGAAGACACGAGAGGACATCAACAGTTGTATATGTTTGGTCAGGACTTATTGCAATATCCATCTGCCTCCTTTGGGTGGTAACCAATCGTACTAACAATAGGAATTGCAATTCCAATGATATATTGAAGCAACTGAACTAGCTCTAAACCTCTCAATCACAGGCTTGCATAGTTGCATTCTCCATCTGTAATACAAGTTTGGTGGGTTCCTAATGAATTTTGCGTGCATTAGTAATTTATCACTGGAAATAAAACAGGATCTAATTCAATGCATAGTTCCATTATAAAGTTTTGATGGCACAAAATTTCTTCGACCGGAATTATGACTCTCTGCTAATCCTTTTGCTCTGATATTCGAATTTTTCTTACTAGTTTTTATGGCCAAATAACATCTTTGGACTAGTTTTTGCATGCTAAGACACAGCTCCAATTTAGATTGGATGTATCGTTTTGTCCATTTTCTGCTGTGTAAGCCTAAATGTGAACATGTTCACGCCTGTAAACTATTTATCCATCAACCATGGCTGACAAAATCCCATTTACCTCTCAGATGATATGGCATTATATTAGCTTAGACTATAAGACCCAAAGTTTCCAGGCTTAGTGTGTGGCTTGTTGCTGAGATACCATGTTCTTGTGTTGTAGTATTGGCTGATTTATCCGTAAGGTTCGTTGCATTCACATGCCATGTCCAGGGATTTTCGCCAGCTCATCTAGATTTCTGCAATTCATTCATAAAGAAGATTTCTTTCCGCAAGCAAATGTGTGTTTGTTTTAGTTTTTATAATTATGATTTTAAAAAGATATAGTTATTCGTGATTAGATCTATAATAAAAAATATTGGATAGAAATTTAATTATAATTGCTTTTTAAAATACTTACTTATTGTTTGAAAATTATTTTTAATATTAGAATTTAAAAACATTAAAAATATTAATTTAAAATAAAAAATAAAAAAAATTTAAATTTAAATTTTTTAAAAAATATTTTTGAAACGCAAAAATAAATAGAATTTTACAAAATTCAGTTAAAAAACTTTGTAAAAACTGCTTTATAAAAATTGAGTTTCAAACTCAATTTTTTAAAAAACCCGCAATACAATACCAAACAAGGTTGTTAAAATCTCGATTTTAACACGGCACGGAAAATGCAATACAAACTCTGATCGTAAAATCGTAAGGAATTTTAAAATACATTAATAAAAAATTCATGCTTCAAATAAAAATTCATACATAGTTTAAGCACCTGAAAATACATGTTTCAAATAAAAATTTATACATAGTTCAAGCACCTTAAAATACATGCTTCAAAATAGTTCAAACATCTTAAAATACATGATTCAAATAAAAATTCATACATAATTTAAATAACTTTTCATTAGCCGATAATTAACAACCATCTTAAAAGAATTATTAGTTTACATGACACAATCTGCAACAACCAACTCGCTAACTGAAAAAGAAAAATTAGCACATAAAGCAATATCAAATTGATCGGGTTAAATAAATGGTTAAAAATATAGTCGAAGTAATTAAATTTATTAAAATTAGTGTTTTTATTTGTATAAATTAAAATCTGACACGAGTTAAGCTTCTAATTATGAGTTTCGCGAATCAACCTATTATAATAAATATAATTTTTTAAATTATCCCGTTACTATTTTTATATCTAATTTATATTTATAAAATCTCTTCTACTTGCTATCATACTTTTAAAAAACATAAGTTAAGGGGAATGAATAGTAAAAGATATGGGGAAAAAATCTGAATTAAATTAGAATTTAATATTATTGCCTTGATGAATTTTGTTACATTCTATCTCTGCAGCCCTTTTGATTTCTGACATCCACTTCTTTATGGTATGCAGTTATGCACTATGCAGACAAAATTCACATGTTCTGCAGCGAGTGAAGACCGCGTGACTGCGTGTATTTAATTGCACAACCAATAGGCGCTGGACAGCTGGAGCAGGGGGAGACATTTTCCTTCAGTGCATGCATTCTGTTAAAATCATGAAATGGGCCCTAAAATCGTTATTTTTTATGATTTCACCCGATTTTAATAATTTCATCCGATTTTATCCATTTTTTATTTTTTCAAACGTTTCAACACGTAAACCAAATCGTACGATTTTAGAGTCAAAACGTGATTTTAACAATCTTGATACCGAATACATTGTTGCGTTAACAAACGCAGCCTAATTCCAAGACTAGTAATGATTTACAAGCTTACATTTGTTAGTGGACATTATCAATTTATCCCCGAAGCAAAAGCACCTTTATCAGAAGATAAATATTTATTTACCCCCATAAAGCATGGCAACCTGAGAAACCTTTTCTGGTTTCTCAAACTGGCATTACAGATGTTAGTTACAAATTCTATTTATACAGACTCGAACACCATCTGGCCTTTCCCAAAAAACCATCCATTGCCAGACTGCCTAGAATCCCAGCAAGTTCTCAATTGGCATGGCTGTTACTGTCTTGTACATTGTAGGAATTTATCAATATGCATTTACGTAGTCAAATAGACACCATTAAGTATTATCCACGTTGATCAAGGAGTGGCGACATTCTCCTTGGCAAGTGGAGCAATCTCCTCTCCTTCGGTTCCAGCTTTGCTGCCGATAACATTTAGGTTTAACAGAATCTTCTCCCAGAGTCTGGCTGGTCCCTGCATATATCAAACCGAAATTCATTTTTTCATTATTTTGATCCCAGGAACTAAAAACGATTACTGCTGCAGGTGAGTGAGGCTCTTGTATTCTTTTTAGTCACTAACCTTCCATGAAAGATCTTGGGACATGCAATTCTTGATCATTTCTTTGAAGGCAGCAGTGCCGTAGACTGCAAGAGCTCTTCCGGCAGTCTTAACAATTGCAGCCACATCTGCTTGATCAACTACATCACACTGCAAAATATCTTGTTTTAGAATCAAGGATAGAGGAAACGAATAAATCAAACAGAGTAATTGCCACTGTGCTTTTACCTCAACATTGAAGGCTCCCATATGGAATCCTGTGTAACCTTCTTTGACAGTGTCAACAAGTCCACCAGTGGAGGAAACAATGCATACCTGCAGCAAAGTTATCAGTTATTTGCTGTCATATTTCACGAATACAAGTAGCTAGAAGTTTCTAAGTCATGCTAAAATTGTGGAGTGAACCAAGACAGTAGCTCCATAAAGAGAAAGGGAATTACTGTTCCGTATCGCATAGCATGCAACTGAATGAGACCACAAGGTTCAAATCTACTGGGGATCATCATAAAGTCAGCACCAGCAATGATCATATGGGCCAGGGGGACATTGAACTTTGCCACTCCTCTGACCTTATCAGGATACTTTTTCTCAAGCTCGGCAATCTGTTTTTCCATGTATTTTTTGCCAGTACCCTGAAGGAAACAACAGATCTCATCATTAAACATTGTAGACAATCACAGCATCATAAATTAGGAGAAAAGGATGTTAAAGTTTACACTTACAAGGACTATTATCTGCACATTGTTTTTAACCAGCATTGGAATGGCAGCAGCAAGAATATCTGAACCTTTTTGCTCTTCCAGTCTACCAATAAAGCCTATTACAGGAATATCTCTGTCAACAGGCAATCCAACTTCTGCTTGAAGTTCTTCCTTCAATAATGGCTTTGCAGATAAGACCTGAACAAGAAGATCCCGAAAATCACCCACTTTATCTTTCAGATTTGCATTCTTTGGTACTAAAACATATTATAAAGCACTTACAGTTGTGATCTCATATTTGGTGCTTAGGTATTTATCTGTTGCAGGATTCCATTCTTGAACATCCATACCATTTACTATCCCAGTAATGCCAGTTGTACGGAGGTAGTTATCCAATTCCACACCCTTGTCAACTCCAGAAACAAGTTCCTGGGCATAGTAAGGGCTTACAGTCAAAACTCTGTGTGCTTCCAATATACCAGCCTTCAACCAATTGATTTTCCTTCCCTTCACAGGCTTGTTATACCTGCCAACATAAAATCCTTCAGTTTTTGGAAAGGGGAGAGACACACAAAACCTGTATAAAACTACATTTCAATTCATCTAAAAGCATCAACTGCTAAGAATCCTCACCCATCCATGAAGTCAAAAGAGCTCTTGTACTCATCTGGCAAATTTAGGAGTGGGAAATCTGAGAAGGAAAATCTGCCCTGATAAGCAATGTTATGGATGCACAGGGCAACCTGTCATGATTGAATTGACAACAATGTCAGCTACTGTGCAGTCGGACATCCAAGCCAAGCAGAACTCTAAATGTCTCAATTCAATGGCCATACCTTTGCAGTCATGTAAATTCCCCTGGATTGGTACATTGATTTCAAGTAACATGGGAGGAGACCAGTGTGCCAATCATTGGCAACAAAGACAACATCCTCTCCTGCATTATGTGAGAAAAGAACATGCATTGGAGAAATTTCTTCATAGGAAAATGAATTCTCACAACTTCGTAAAGAGGTACAAACCATATGGTCCAGAGAAATGTTTGCTGCTGTTCAAGCTCAGAACCCTTGGTGCTTCAAGAGCAGCCTGAAAAACAATCAAACGAATTCATTTGCGATATACTTACCTATCCACTAAAACAAAAATTATCACAATAACGATGCTGATCTACTACCTTTACTGGATGGAAACTACCATGAATTTTGTTCAGCAATTCATTTTAACTGTTAATAACTTTATAGCATGGGGAAACTTGCACATAGTCAGGTCTACTTGGGTGAAAGTTTGTACTAGAAGACACATGCTTTGATTATGTCTACACATTATCCAGCTTCTACACAGCTTAACAAGATGAATTATGAAAGATATGGTGCTAGTTTATATTTATAATGCAAGTCATGAAACATTTGAACCATGCGGCATATGAACTAGAGGATTTCGATGATTTCACCATTTTCTAAACTTCTGATACTTTCTCAAGATGCTACGATTTCAAGTTACAGTAAGGCACATGAAATGAAAAAGGAACGGAAAATTACCAGGCAGAACAAGCTGAACCGCAGTTGATTATCCTGGAAATCCTCTCCAGCTGCAGGACCATAGATTTTGGATCCAGTTTTGCCCCAAACCTTAAACATCCAGTTAATTTAGAATTAGAAACAGCAAACAAGAGAAAAGACAACCAAATATCTGAATTTGCAAGAACTACAGCCTTTAGACACAAGAATCAGCAATCAGCAGAAATTTAAACCTTCTCTAGGAACATGGGATGATCCACAAACACGCGATCAACTCCACGCTTGTAGCAGTGGAAGTACCGAACAGTTTCAACTGTGTCTCCAACTAGAATCTGCCCATAAGAAGCTCATCATTTTAGTAAACAACCTAAAAAATTACAATCTTCACAGGCAAGGAGACAAAGCACAGACAGAAAGTAAAGCTGAGCCCTCTTAAACACAGAAAAACTATGACAAATTACCTGCGCCACTTCACAAGTGTCCCAAGCATCTTTGTACTGGTCAAATCGTGGAGAGATTGTCATAACCCGGTGGCCTCTTGCCTGCACAACAATACCACAGTAAAATTGATCAAACACAAGCCGTGCCTGACATTTTTCAAAGATGAAACTAAGTATCAGAAACCCTCTACTCACAGCCATTGCTGGGGGAAGTCCACCAAGAACATCACCAAGACCACCAGTTTTGCTCCAAGGAGCTACCTCAGTGGCAACAAAGACCACAGTCATTCCTCCTTGTAGACAAACAATTTTTCCAGAAGTGGCATTCCCAGTAGCATAGGCCTTTTTGACAGACTTCCTTGCAAATGCTTGAGTCTTAAATTGCAGCTTGTCCACCATGTTCAGTGACCTTAAACCACTGTGAGTCATGCTTTGGCTCCTTAACCCAATTTGACCAAAAATTTTCCGTTGTTTCTGATCCATGGCTGCTCACATATGAGTTCCTTGGCGCAAAGTGTGAAGCAGTCAGGCTTGCCATGGTTCTCTCTTGCTCTGCAAATCCAAACCGAAAAACAAAAACCAAATTCCTGTCAAATTCTTTGAACACTCCAAGTTGATCATCCCAAAAGGGAAAACAATTCTGGGGTGCTTGAAAAAAAAGCTACAAATTGATCAAACTAAGAAATTTAAACCTGAAAGAATTACAAAGAAGTAAAAAATGGTGACACTAAGGCCAAAGAATGATCAAGATATATATAGTACTAGCCATCATACAAGTTACAACCTTTGTGAATCAAACAATAACAAACTAGCAAGAAAATCTCTAGACTTTGATTTTGTTTTGAAACCATAAGAAAACCAATTCATTAAAAATCTCAAAAAGTTGTTAACAAAATCAGAAAATATGCAAACGTTAAGCAAATCAACAACTTACAAGATCAACAAGAGAAGTTTGTTACTAGAATGATAGAGTGGTCTAAGGTCAGCTAAGTTTAGAAGTGAATGAGTGATTCATTGTATATTCTGTGACCAAAGACAAGAGCTTTTGTAGCATTTGCATAGTAACTCGTGCCATGACACATGGCATCATGGTACTGGTTACGGTCACTTCCAAATCACCAGGAAACTTGAGATTGATTTCACGGTCTATAATTCACTTGAAAACTTGGACCCACCATGGAAGCATGATTATTTTGATTCAAGAAGAATATGCTACAAATTTGGGGTCCTTAGTGGTTACAGTGTTAGATTTTTTGGAAGGGTTGGAATCAAGTGGCAGAAACGACATTGAAGTGTGTCATGTCTTGGCTAGTGGGTCTTACAGTTTCTGCCTGTTAGTGTCAACATTTTCCAAACCTGGTGTCCATCAATGTTGCTTTCAGTCAGATTTTATTGTATTGAAAAATTACGAAACGGACGGTAGAGAAACCAAGGGGAAAATTAAATCTTAAATCAAATTAAAAAATATGAGGGTAAGAGAAAAACTGTAGGGCTGTTAGCTGTTTGGGTCTAATTTAAGGGTACAGTTGTAATTATTTTTTAAAATATTTTTTAGTTAAATGTTTAAAAAATATTTTTATTTTAAAAAAATATTTGATATCAACAAATTAAATAATCTAAAAAATAAAATATATTAATTTAAAAAAGAAAAAATAATATAATAATTTTAATTTTTAAAAATGTTTTTGAAATATAAAAAAAAAAAATTCTAAATAAAAAAACACAAAAAAAAGAAAAAAAAAACTGTAGTTTGACGTTGGGATTGTAATCATTTCCTTAGCGGTTTTTGGTTAGAGCTCTTTTTTTATGCCTTAGCTTACAATTATTTTCTTCATTTTTTTAATGTCAAGATCCACTCAATCTTCTAACGAATCCAAGGGAATTGAAAACATATAATTGAAAGGGGGGGAAAACTAGATTTTGACATTTTGTATCTCGAATTCTCTATATATGGTACCTAATACCTAACAACAACAGAGAATATTATAACAAATTAACAACATTATATACACACACACTAGCTATTTTATCCACGTGCAGCCATGGGTAGTAAATTTAGTATAAAAATATATGTTTTTAAAATTATAGAAACTATTCATCTAATAACTAAAAAAAGATAAAGAATAAAAATTAAAATAAATTTCAAAGCTATCATCCATGTTACTTGTGTTTTTCACTTCAGTTTTCTGTCTTTCAATTCAACTCTAACCCCCTAAAACATATGTAATTGGACTTCAATTTGGGCTTAAAAGAACTTAATTATATAAATAAAAAATTAAAAAATTAAATTGAAATTTTTTAAAAAAAATTTACTATTACAATTTACAATGAAATGTGAGAGAAGAAAAGGTATAATAGAGCTATGCCTTTTACATTATAGGCAATATGAGTATTTTTTTTTTTTTGTTTATGTAGTTTTTAATATTTACATTTTGATTAGAAAATTTTATTTCTACCATGTTTTAGTTCCTGAAAATTGATAAATAAGAGAAAAAGTTAGGGGGGGGGGGGGGTGGCCATATTCTGGAAGTTGAATTTTTTTAGCATTTGATGGGTAATAAGTTTCGATTAAGATTATTAAGATTCAATTGGGTAAGTTTTAAAGAACGAAAACGAAAATGGGTTGAAAGGGCTTGTTGGTCAAGGGTTTGCTGTAGCTGTGTTGTTTAGGTGCTTCAATTCCTTTAACTTTCCTGTTTAAGGCATCGAATGTGGTTCGAGATTTAGTTTGTGGAAGTTGACTTGTGGTTTGATGTATGCATGAGGATTCTTTTTTAACAAATGTGAAGAACAACAAGAAGTTTTTTAGAATTGTGGTTGTTGAGTTGGGTGTTACATTTAGTTTATGGCAATTAATGGAGGGAGTGTGACATGAAACTTGTTTGTTGTTTTCTTTAAAAAGTATTTTAAAAAAATAATTTTTTAAAATTAAAATTGTTTTATAGTTTTGAATTATTTTGATGTGTTGATGTTAAAAATATTTTTTTAAAATTAAATAAAAATAATTTTAATATATTTCAATCAAATTCATCTTAGAAAAAAAAAATACCATATACTACACTAAAATATAACAACCCAATTTGTGATTTCATGCTTGCTGCAAAACTTCATCAAATCATATGTTTTCACCAAAATGGTAATAGGCTCTGCGTATAGTCTGTTCTTTCACCTAAAATGAAAATA
The DNA here is from genome assembly GCA_007827005.2 of Populus simonii. Classification (NCBI taxonomy): domain Eukaryota; kingdom Viridiplantae; phylum Streptophyta; class Magnoliopsida; order Malpighiales; family Salicaceae; genus Populus; species Populus simonii. The sequence goes on along the minus strand of CM017464.2, from coordinate 49,190,306 downwards.
GATTTTTTTTTAATTTTAAATTAATTTTTTTTATGTTTATATTAAAAATATTTTTTAAAAAATAAAAAAATATTATTTTAATATATTTCTAAATAAAAATACTTTAAAAAATAATCATTATTAAACTCACTAACTTCCTCAACGAAGAAGATACCAAGCAAGAAGATACCAAGCTGAGATCAAACAGCTGGTGATGGATTCATGATCATGTTTAAAGTGTTGCCACGAATGGTAGATATTGAAAGAATCTATAATTGTTTGGTAAACTTGGTTAGAGAGTAATAGACGGTTAGGTGAAACATTGTTGTTTGTCTACTTAGGAGTACAATAAATAATATGTCATTTCATTCATGTAATAAAGGGAATTGAAGAACAGTGTCTTAGGAGAAAGTCTGTCCATTAACTTATTGTAAGGACCTAAATTTCATTTCATCTGCAAAAAATGGTATTTATTATAAGGATTTAAATTCCATGTTCAATAGAATTCTTTTTTTTTTTTTTGATTATCGTGGGGTGTCCGGGCCAGCTTACGCGCACCACGACTATTCCCCACGGCTCACTGAACATCCTGCAAGCCCAGTGAGCAGGTAAGGCACCGCGGGGGTGACAGGCGTGCACATAGAGGATCGAACTCGGGACGGGGGCGGAACAAGTCACACGGTTGACCACTGAGCTAGACCCTCAAGTGCGTTCAATAGAATTCTTGAACCATTGTATGGTGGGATCAATTTATGGATCGACTGACTAATTTAATGGTTCTTGATTTTCTTTTATATATATAATCTATATTATTATTTGTTTTTTCTTTTACAAAATAACATATCTCTAATGATTTGTAATTAAATAAGAACTCAATTAAATCTTTGGTGTTTGGATTATATGATAACAAATTATGAAATCTACCATTACAGTAAGTTTTTCATCCTATACGTATTACAGTACTACAATAATTATTAAACGTGATTTGATTGGATAGATTTAGAAACTGTTTAGGAATGCGGTGCAAACCGCGTTCCCAAAAAATTTTAATTTTTTTTTAGCTAAAATTTAATATGATTTGTATGTTTTGGATCGTTTTGAGGTGCTAATATCAAAAATAATTTTTAAAAAATTAAAAAATATCATTAACATACATTTCGACAGGAAAAGTTATCTAATAACCTGTTGACCCTTGACTTAACTTGAGTTAAGTCTATTTTTAAAATGTCTGTGAAATTGATTTGATTAAACTTAAATAACTTAATCAGCCCATGTCATTGTTTGAGTTTTTTTCAAAAATATTTTGTTTAAAATAATATTATTTTTATTTTTTTTATCTAAAAAGATATATTTTCATTAAAAATTCAATAGACCTGAGTAAATGCAAGTTATCCACCCAATTTTCAACCTAAATCTTGAACTATGCATATGACCACATCATGTTCTATGAGCTACATCGTCAAGAAAAAGAATTTCACTACAGCTATCGAAAAAAGAAAAATCATGCACTTCAAAAAAAATATATTCCAAAATCTGATACACTTGGTGAAGTAGCTAATGATGCATTGTCAAGGATTGTAAGTATCTTCTTCATCCGAATAATCTAGCTTTAATCATTTCCTTGCAAAAAAAAGAACCAAAAAAATTATTCAAAAGTTCATCTTTAACATCAAGTTTCAAAGAATCAGAACTATCTAGTAGGTGGTCCAGTGGTAAAAATTTAGGACCAAAAGGTTTACTCATCATGTGGTCTCAGGTTCGAACCTTGTGGTTGTTAATATAATGACCACTAGAAGCTTACATGGTCGTTACTTCAGGACCTGTGAGATTAATCAAGGTGCGCGGGCGCAAATTGACCCGAACACCCACGTTAAAAAAAAATCAGACCATTCCCCATCAATCTCTTTCCTAATTCTTACATGAGGCTGTTTGGTAATGACCTCACCCGCAGCCACACATATCAGCGTTTGGTAAAGAAAAAAAATGATTTTGCTTGGTAGGACCACCAACTTTGCAGCCGTACCGTAGGTTTTGGAGAAGCAGCATTTTGCCGCTTCTCGTGGGGATTTCTAATGAACAGTGGAGCATGGCTCCACTGTCGCACTGTTCACGTGAACAATTTTTTTAAAAAAAAACCAATGTAGTTAATTGATTTCACTCGGATTGTTCACGTGAATAGCAATTTTTTTTTTGTTTTTTAAAAAATTAGTTTAAGGTGAATTAAATTTACTCGTACTGTAATGGCAATTTTATTTCTGATAATATTTTACTTAATTTTTTTAGTTCTTGTCGGATGAATCTCGTGGGGATTTCTAATGAACAGTGGAGCCATGCTCCACTGTCGCACTGTTCACGTGAACAATTTTTTTTTTTGAAAAACCAATGCAGTTAATTGATTTCACTCGGACTGTTCACGTGAATAACAATTTTTTTTTGTTTTTTAAAAAAATTAGTTTAAGGTGAATTAAATTTACTCGTACTGTAATGGCAATTTTATTCCTGATAATATTTTACTTAATTTTTTTAGTTCTTGTCGGATGAATTTTGTACATAATGGAATTGTAGATAGTTTAATGGAACAATAAAAAAAATTATATAAAATATGATTTATTTTATGATGTAATAGCAATAGTTAAATTTACAATATTTAAATTAAAAACCATAAATATTGATATATATTTTTTGAAATTATTTTATAACTTCAATTTCAAAAGCCATTTTTAACCAAACACATTAAACTACTTTTTGTTCAACCCCAATTTCAACCATAGTTTTAACCAAACATATATTTTTTCAATCCAATCTTAACTAAAAATATTTTTTATAAATTTTTTTTTCAAATCACAACCACAACAACTACCACAATATCAAATCCATATACATCTTGTGCGTCTTCTTACTTCTTAAAAGTGAGGTATCACCATGCACGTAAACATATTCAAAGGACACATATTTATGCTTCTTTTACTTTGCTTTTTTATTCCTCCTTTTCGTGTGGCCATTCTTACAAAAGAGTACTCACATCCTCATCTTGAGACAAACACTACCCATCTTATAATTAGAAAGGGGTTAAGGATTAACAATCTAAGATAGTGTTTTCTCGTGATTATTTTTAAAATATTTTTTATTTGAAAATATATCAAAATAATATATTTTTTTTTTTTTAAAAATTATTTTTAATATCAATACATCAAAATAATCCAAAAACTTAATTTAAAAAAATTGTTTTTTTTCAAAAATATGATGTAACCGCAAATACAAATAATACCTAAGTAAAGCATGTATGGGCTAAACCAATGGAGGAGAGAGTTCTTTAGTTGCTTGAGTTCTTAACCATTTAGAAGAACCATAATTTTTTTTTGTCAAAGAGATCAATTAATAATCAATGTGTTTGTTTGGAAGAATAAGCTGCAAGGCAAGAATACGTTGTTTTCATCAATAGTGAAGGAAGATGCAATATTAATTAACAATAGAACAGAATAAAATAAACATGGATGATTTATTGAAGATGATCATTTAATAAGATTAAATTTTTTAGATTAACATGGATGTGTGGGCTACCTTGCTTACAGTTTGACTAATCATACGAGTCTTGAAATTAACAACCATGTAATTCTTAAATAACCCTGAAATTTATAAAATTCAAACTAATAATTTTTAAAAAGTAAATATATGAACTAATCAATTCAACTATATTATTTAATAAAATTATTGTGCTATACTGATATGGAAAGGTCAAAATCTCCAGCTGGGATTTTCTTAAAAACCACCCTTGCATTTGTGCCTCAAGCATATGGCTTGATTTGAAGTCACATCGAGCTCCATGGCCCATGAAAGGTTGAGGCCATAGCTGATGTCCTCTAGGAAGCTTGTGGTCTCTGTTAAAATGTCCTTGCATGACTGATGTCTGCCTGTGAGCCTTTGTGACCCTCATTATTCCATGGTATTTTTTAAAAGACAACTATTGGCCTCAATTTTATTTTATTTTTTGAAATAATCCTGCCCATGGGGTTTCAGACTTGAATACTTTTCATTATCTTATAGTTGTAACTTGAATGGCTCAGAATCTGAGGGTAAGAGAAGTTGTTTTGCTCTTAGCTGTGATAATTATTATAAATTATAATTATATATATAAAAAACAACTAAGTCCCCTCAGTCATCGTTCACTGTAGACTTTGAGGGGATGCACTGTTCATTCGGACATCTTTCTTTTTTTTTCTTTATCCCTAGGATTTTTTATACTTCCATCCCTTAATATCTTTGTCTTTTTCTTTGATCCTTTTAAATTGGTTTGATTTCTAAGTGATTTGTTTTTCATGGATACATGTGAAGATCTCCAAGTGGCAAGCAACTGTTTCATCGCTCGGTTAATTATTAGTTTGGTGAAATAAAATTTTATTTCATTTATTTAATATAATTAAAGCTTTGAAGACCTAATTTAAAGTTTTTAGAAATATTTAGTTTTTTTGTTTTGTTAACATTAGGGATTGATTTACACGGTCAGATAAAAATTCATGTTACTTTTTTTAATTTCAATCTCTCAACTTTTATTTCAATTTGATTCTTCTCACTTGCTTGATTTGGGTTTTCACTTGGTAGCTTTTTTTTTTTTTTGCCTTGAGATGAAGTTTTTTTTATTGTTATTTTTAAAAAAAATTAATTTTTTTTTAGTTTTACTCTTCAACACTGAGTTATTTGATGATTGAACTTTATAATTTTATTCAATTTGTTTTTTATGAATTTATCTTTATATTATGACCAATTTATAGATTTGACATACTAACTTAGATTGGTTTGGATTGAGATTTTTTACCTTTTAAAATTATATATTTTTTTTAATTTTATTTTTTAACATTTGATTTGATAAGAATTGATCTAATTAGGTTTTTAATAACATGATAAATTTAATTAAACTCAATCTAAACTCAGACAAGTTAACATTAAAAATAAAATATTGTTATTTTGATAAAAATGATTAACTCAATAACCCGATAACTCGTATCCTTTCCTAAATTAATCTTTAAAATGGGGTTAATAATCATGATTAACATGGCTAAAATGATATATAAGTTAGCTGCTTGTCATCTCGAATGATTTTTTAGATCAAATAGTAATTTATTTTAAGAATGAGAAAAGATTATCTTAATAATATAGTTCAAAACCCACTAAATCTTTTAAGGAATACAAAAAAAAAAAACAAATAATTGCAAGGAAAAAAAAAACTAGATCTTGGCTCTAATTCTCTATGTATGCCTAACAACAATCAATTAGGAAATTTTAGATTTTGAGAATATTATAACAAATTAGCAACATAATAACCAAAGAAATATATAGAATTTTATTGTTGGGATATTGAACTTAACTTGAAAGAGTTCTTAAAACCAATTAAGAAAAATAGATCAAGAAAAGTATAAACTCCATAGTCAGAAGTAAATCAAATACTAATTAAAATAACATCCACTAATTTTTTTTAGCAAATCAATGTTGTCGGTGTCGGTCACAGGAGTGGCAAGTGTCTCAACTACAAGCTCCGAAACTCTGAACTTCCAAACTATTCACATGAATCTTGCAAGTTGCCCAGGAAAACAGTGGAATTTTGCTTAGAACTAGAAAAACAAAAAAAAATAAAAATATTGCAGCATCCGTGATTCATGAATGGCAATGGCACTTTGGCAACACAAGAACTGTAAATACTAAAGATTAGATTATTTATGCATGGCTAAGCTGCCGTGACAGAATAATTTTTTAATATAAAAAAATATTTAATTATTGCTAACATTTTTTTAGTAGCTAAAAAATTTAAAACCGTGTTGGGATGAATTTGATATAATCTAATTAAATTAACGGATCAAAAAACAATTTTGATGACCATTAAAAATATAATTTTATTCAAAATAAATATTTAAGATAAAATATTTTTTATAAATATTGAGGCGATAGTATATTAGATTGATTCGGATCAACTTAGATTAACCTGCTAATTTGCATGTCGGGTCATAAAATCATGATAACCTCATATAAATCAAATCAAAACAAATTATAAAACTTAATTTCCAATAAACTCGATGTTGTTGATAAAATTGATAAAAAAATCAATTAAAAAAATGATAAAAAAATAACATGAGTTAACCTGCTAACCTCGCGATCTAAGTTATGAGACTAGGATAAACCAATAAAAATTAAATTGAAGCAAATTATGAAATTCATTCTCCAATAAACCTAATGTTAAACGATGCATTAAAAATTAAAAATTTGATTAATAAAGGAAAAAAAAAACTTGAGTCAATCAAGATCAACTTATCAAACACGTGATGCTCGTCATGAGATGAACAAATTGAAACAAATCACAAAATCTAATTTCCAATTAACCCATTATAGAATAATGAAATTGAGAAAAAAAACTAGAATAAACCGGTTAAACTCACAATTATAATTATAAAACTAAGATAACCTTATAAAATTAAATTGAAAAAAATTATGAAGTTCGATCTCCAAAAATAAATTGAAATTAAAAAAAAATTAAGAAAAAAAATTATTTAAATTAATAGTGATTTGTGATAAAATTTACAGCAAAATCCACAATTTTAGCATTTAAGTTTCAGCAGTAAGATAATAGAGTATCAAGTACGATTTTATGAACCCAAATATCCAGTATTATTTCAAATTAAAAAAAAATCATATTTGAGGTCAATTGTTGTCTGTTAAACAACAGGTGGACGACAATCCACGTAAATATAGATTTCGGATTTTATTTGATTTCTGAATTGATCTAGAAAAGAGTTTGGGTCACTAAGTTATTGAATCAAACTGTGAGTAATAAATCAATTATTTTTATTAAAAATAGCATTATTTTTTTAAATTTCTTAAGTATTGATTAACAGGTTAATTAAATTACTAAAAAATAAATAAAATCAACTGAGTGAGTATATATTTTATTCAATTTAACTAAAAAATGATACAAATTATACTCTAAATCCAAGTATTCTCTGATCAATCTGCCGAACTGGCAGGTTCAACAACTATGTACGCGCTATTTTAATAGAGACCACGAACTTGCAAGGGGGACATCAGCAATGGCCTGAACCATGCATGGCCCACGGGTCTAGACGTGCGGCTTCAAATATCATGCCATGCCATGTGCTTGAGCCATAAATGCAAAGGTGAATTTTAAGAAAAATCTCAGCTCGGAAATCTTCACTTGTCTATTTCCTGATGTAGTTATAGCATGACCACAGTGTCAGTCTGCAACAATGAAAATGTTACCGACAATTTTTTAACGGATGCTTCTCAAATTAATTTTTGATTAAAAATATATTATAATAATTTTTTAAAAAAATTATTTTAACACTAACAAATCATAACGATATAAAAATAATAAAAAATTAATTTAAATAAAAAATAAAAAAATAAAATTTAATCTTTTAAAATATTTTTAAAATAAAAAAAACAAAATAAACCATAGTACAAAAAGACTTGCAACATAACAGAGGTTATGTTTATTCATTTAAATTACAAGTATTTTTTTAAATTAAAATAATATTATTTTAATTTTTTTAAATAGTAATAATTAACTCTAAGGGGTTTTTTTTTTTTTGTAATCTCATGTTCAAGTCATGTGGTTTTATCATATAATTATTAACTTCAAGACCTGTAAGATTAATCAATGTACATATAAGTTAACCCGATACTCATGTTAATTGAAAAAAATAAGTTGACATGGTGTTAGGGTTAATAAGAACGATTTATGTATGGTACTCCTTCACAAGGCAGACAAGACAAGCATGTTGTACCTAACCATCTATTACTTTCTAACCAAGTTTACCAAACAATTATAGATTCTTTCAATATCTACCATTCGTGGCAACACTTTAACCATTTTTGTTAAGGTTTGTGTAAGAAGAAAGAAATATCAACAGCAATGGGCTAAACATGGCCATGAATCCATCACAGCAGCAGCTGTTTATGTCCTTTACAAGCATAAGAAAACACACTAAAGCAGCAACCGCCCAACACCAGCATGAACCCACAAGACAAAGACATGCCTAATTTGATGAAGCTCTCCAGCTAGCTTGAAATCACGAATTTGGTTTGTAGATTGCCTTTTTTGGGTCATTCTCCGTCCACTATTTGCACAACTATTTGTATTGGAGATGCTTTTTTTTATTTTTATGCTTCTCAGTGAAAATTTGGATTAAAAATACTACAATTTATAACTTTTTTTAATACAATAAAATAAAAATAAAATTAATTTGGATTAAATTAAAGCATATCATTTCACACACAGCTGATCTCCATCTTTTTTCTTTACAAAAACCTAATTTGACAGCTCATAAACAAAACAAAATCTAACAACCAGTTTAAAACTCTCTTTAAGACACACAGCACATCCCAACCCACAGGCAGCTGTTTCCCATGCACGACAAATCAATGCCAGGAAACATAAAGGTAACCCAAAATAATAATAATAATAATAAATAATAAATAATAAATAAATAAATAAATAAAACACGCAAGACCCCCTGATTGATTCTTTTTATACCAAATTAGCAACAAAAACAATAATAATTATAAGTCAGATTACAAAATAAAATAAAAAAAAATCCAAAATAACAAGAGCACAATGACATTAAAGAGAAAAACACAAAGTCGCCGAGTAAACACCATTCCACAAAAATAAAATAAAAAATAAAAATAAAAATAAAAATCCTTCTCTCTTTAATCACATCTTAATCCCTCAAAATAACAAAATTAACAGAGATTATAATGGTTAACTCAGTAATTATCTGTGAGCCGTGACAAGGGTCTCGATAAACCTTAATCCATCAAATCTCGGCGCAAATTTCTCCTTATTAGACCCACCACTTTTCTCCATTGAGGATGATCTTGATGAACCCTTCAAAACAACAAACATATCAACGGTCAGGATTTACATCGAGTTAAACATCAAATGCTACAATATCTTCTACCCAGAAGAAAGAAAAAGAACCTCAACCACAGGAGAAGAAGGTGGGGCTGATGATGATAAAGCTACAGTGGAGACAGTAAGAACAGAAGCTACAAGAGTGCACGAACCCTTCATGTTTTCTTGATGGGTTTTTCTTTTTAATGTGGGATTTGAGTAAAGAAGAGATTTTAAGGCTTAAAAATGGGCGAAATCCGACGAGTCGTTCTCGCCGGATCTCTACCACAACCAGACGTCGAGAGATATTGTGTTTCTTGAGTTTTGTGACCTTCGTTTTCAAGTTTTTGGCCTTTTTTATACAGCGGTGGAGGGTATCCCAGGTTAATGGAATTTAATTTTGCTTTAAGATCCGTCTCACGTGGATTTTTAATGTAAATTTATTAGCACTAAGTTAATATTAATTTCTTATTTTAATAGGTCTTATCTCCTGCTCCTACTACCTACCATAATCCATGAGATTGTCAACGTGGCATCATGAAAAATGCGATGAGGTTTGATACAGGCTAATTTTCTAGTGAATAAGATGAAATATTGTTGGTGCAGATCAACAGATGAGATTTTATATTTATTTTTTTTATAGATTACGTGTTTGAGTTTTGTAACTCTTAAAACTATAAAAGCTTATATGGTTTTAATTTTAGAACTCATAAAATTAGTTGAGGTATGTACAAACTAATTCGAATATTTATATAAATCTAAAAGAAAAGACCAATATTAACATTTAATTAATCTAATTCAAATTCAATCGGGTTAATATCAAATAAAATAAAATCATATTAATAAAAATAATTAATCCAATCCTACCAAATAACCTACTTGTTAACTCAATAATTTATTATATATTTGATATTATGATATAGAGTATTTTTCATTTAAAAAGTATTAAAATATATTTTTTGAGTTTTTAACACGTTAAAATTATTTAAAAATTATTATTTTAATATTTTTCTAAACTAAATATACTTTTAAAATCCAGTAAAAAAAACAGGTAAAAATACAATAACGATCATGCAGTGTTCCAAACCCTTTTTTGGATCAATCTTTGATTTAGAGGGTATTTGAATGAGAGGTAACTTATGTTTTTTTAAGCAAAAAACATTTTTTTATAGTTTTTAAAAATATAATTTATACTTAAAAAGTATTGTATTTTTAATAAAAAAAAAAATTATCACACCTCCAAATCAAACACGACGTAAAGATCTGAGAAGGGATTAAAGAGTTAGGTGGTGTAGGGAATTAGTGGGTAAGTAAGAAGGAGGTTTGTGATTTTATTGGTTTTGTGTTTTTTTTTTTTGTTTTTAAAAAAGAAGGAGGATAGCTTTGATTGGAGAGAAAGGTGCAGTTGCTGACATGTTGGCAGTTGGAAAGGGTGATGGTTTTGCCTAAGCTCGATGCCGCTCAATTTAGATTCTCCCAAGTTTTTTTTCCCCCTATTAATTGGAAGGAGAGCTCTGTGATATAATAACGACTACGATGATGCATTGCCGTAAAAAGGTATGTTATTTGTATATTTTATTATACAAACATTCTTGGTGTTTGCCTCTTTCTCTTTCATGTTTTATAAGTAAATTAGTTTGATTCTCCGAGCGGGATGAAGCAACTTTTTTCAACACAAAACAATGATTTTTTTATTTATTATTATCAACAAAAATATTAACTGCAAATTAAAATTTAATGCGAGTTGAATAAAATTATATATGTTAATAAATATTATATTTTTATTAATTTAAACTAAAAATAAAATAAAAAAGATAAATAAAAATATATATTTAGCTATCTAATCTCATGTTCCGCTTTATTTTTTTAGTTAAAGTAATAAAATTATTTTTATAATAGATAAATAATAAATTAAACTCTATCAAAAGATATTCTAGTATAGTTTTCCTCCATTTCTTATTAATATACAAAAAGAATTAGTATAAATATATATCAACAGCACTAAGATCATTGGTTTTGGTTGCTGGAAAGTGACCAACCAACAACTTCTCTCTTCTTCATTATTTTGTAATGAGATTCTCTTTTTTATCTCAACCTAGAGATTAAAAATAAAATAAAATAAGTTTTTGAACTTAAATGATCTTTTGTGTGATTTTTAGATTGAACATGCTTGTTTCCTTGGTTTTTTTTTTATTTTATATTTGGTCTTTTTTCTTTGTATTTTGTTTTTCTATTACAAATTCCACCAATAACTCATTAAATTGGCCACAAAAAAATTTAATTAGAAAAAATCAACAAAATTGAACTTGGTTTTGCCAAATCAAGCAGCAATCGAGTTTCATATTTGTTTCCTAACACCACAAAAATCCCCATACCAAATTAACTAAAACAAATCATCAAATCTAATGCTATATTAATATAATAAAAAAGGATCAAATTGAAAAAAAAAATCAAATGCCAAATAAAAAATAACCTGAAAGGATTTAATTAGAAAAAAAAATTCAACAAAATCTAATTTGATTTTTCCAAACAAAGCATCAACCAAACACATTTTTTTTATTGACACCATGAGGTCCCCATACCAATGTTCATTAATTTTTTTTATTAATCTTTCTTTAAATGAAGTGCATAAAGTATACACATCACACATATATTACTAAAAAAATATAGAAATCGTTTGACACCTAATTGATAAAATTTTATAAATTTCGATGCAATTGAGAATAAGTCTCTATGTGTCTATATATAACTAAACTGAGATTTCTCATAGTTTTTGTTGTACTTTTGGATTGTTAACCTGAAAGATTTGCAAATCCAGATTTCAAGAGAGCTTTGAATTTTGTAACATATATACCCATGAAAAAATAATTTTGACATCCATGATGTTTTTAAAAGCTTACTTCCATCAAAGTGAAAAGCAGGATTCCAAAAAAGAAGAAGAACAATACATCATGATATTCATGGAATAATATGATCCACACGTTCTAGCCATTTTCATGGCTAAAATCAATTATTTTGGACACAAAATTAACCTTTTTCTTCATCAGATTCATTATTCTTTTTACGTTTGATCTTTATTATTCTTCAAGTACGAGCAAAATCACATTCTAAAAAAATGAATTGACTTAAATTAAATAGATCGAGAAATTTTGTAGTTTCTTGCTAGTTTAGTCTTGCTTTGATTATACCCAAGTGGGAAATTTTCTAAACCCTAAACGAATAAAAGTAAATTTAGGTTGTTCTAATTAGCTACGGGATCGAGTTGGCAACCATGTGCTTGCCAGGAAGTTCATGCAAGGAAATTTCCTAAGTAATTCAGGAATCTTGTAAGAAAGAGTGCTTGACAAGTACATGACCGACCTTAAGTTTTCCCCTGCGGCAAATTAATCTTATTTCTTTTCGGACAAGGTACCTTCTATATAAGGTCACATAATTCCAATGTTTTGTCACTCACGCTAATTTTTGCTCGAAGAACTTGGAAATTATAGCCTTTTGTGACATAATGTCGTCTGTTTTTGGTTCAGCAAGTGCAATTTGTGCTGATTACTTTGGTGATGAATATGGGGTGCCTCTGCTCTCTTCCACGATCAAGAAGACAGGTGGTCACATAGCAAAGGAGACGGAGAATTCAAAAAGGATAGGTCACCTTGCAAGCAAGAGCAAGCATGGTGACAGCAAGCCATCAATGATGCCATGGGCTAATAATAAAGAGGAGCAGGTGACACCTGCTCCTGTTAGCTTCTTGGATGGATTACACATGTTCTTTGAGATTAATTTCTAGTTGGGATTTCTAGCAGTTCAAGTGTTCAACATAGTTTTAAGTCTGACCAATGATCGTTCTAAGACTATCATTCAAATAAAATAACAATGTTTTTGAATAATTCTTTTCAAATATCAAACGATGTAGTTTTTAGATAAGAATTTTTTTAAAAAAATCTTGGAGTTTTGCTAAGATTTACTTGGGTATTTTTTTTTTATATATTTACCAGATTATTGAAATTTAATCGTGTAATTTTTAATTCAATTTAAAAAAACTCGGTTAGATCTTGAGTCAACCTGATAAATTAAGCAAAGTTTAATAATATTGTTTTTAATACAAAATTCTCTTGGATTTTGAAAATTGCATCTCTTTCATAGAATTAAGATTAATCAAGCAATCTAGATTCACATTTTTCAATTTCTTGTTGTTCTATATATATATATATATCTCTTTACCCATAGAGTGTTTGAAATGCAAATCAATAAAGAGATTATATACATATCAAAGTTGAGAAAGACTCGCCAAGAGTGTTTGGGGTGGATGAATTAGCATGAGTCCAATAATTATCACTACGTACATGCTTGTTTTTTTGGTATATATAGTGGAAATAAAAGAAACAAAAACTAATCTCCTCTACGATATTTAGTGTCCATTGAATCTGCAAGCTCTTAAACCTAGAAGATGAGCTCTTAAACCTGGCTGTCATGAAGTCAGCACATGATATGGCTTCTCTCAATGCATGAAGAAGATGAACCTCCCACTCTTTTCAAAAAAGCTCCTTGATATCCACGATAACAGCCCCAGGCTTATGAAAAATTAAATCTCCATCATGAATTAGTCTCAAGGCATTTATGGCGTTCGAATTGCAGATGATCTTCCTGTAGCCTTGGTTCCAAGCTAGAACCAACCCATGTTTAATTGCGAGAAGCTCTGAAAGCAGGTTAATGCCAATTCCTCCAAAGCCTGATCGCTTGCTTCACCCAAGCATTGCGAAGACCCTCATTAAAAAGAGATGAATTTGCTTTATGAGCCAATTGTTACCTGCACAATTCTCCCCATAAGCAATGATGTTCCTTCACCTCCAGATCCACCAAACACCCGAAAGAAAAAGGAACGAATCATTAGAAGAAATTAACCATATGTCTACTCCATTCCATAACATTTATGTTCCAAAACCCGTGAGCATTTACTCCCATATTTGTCCATATGATTACAGCAAAGTGATAGTCCTACAGGCAATGCAAAACACTTTCCTCCTTCTGGTTGCAGCAGCTATAGATGGGAGTATTTGTCCATATGATTCTAGCAATGTGTTGTTTGTAGTGTAAAAGATTTGTAGGAAGACGATCAGGAATAATCTGTCAAACCATCATCCCAACTTTCTCATTATCTTTTATCTTCCAAACCTAGATCCAAATTGGATTTCCTTGCAGCGTTGTAGATCTGTCCAGTAGCCAATGAAAGGCAAACTTAGAATTGTAAACACGAACATCATTAGCCTCCCAAATAATCCTGTCATCTGGACGTGGAGCAGCTGGAATAGGGACAACCATGATAAGGGCGTTAAATAGTATCCCAATTCACAAGATTGAAACCACGACCTGTGTCAGAGCTGCTCTAAATGAAATCTCGAATGATTTTATCAATACCATTGCATATCGCTCGAGGAAGCCACAAAATCTGCATATGGGGATTTCATTAATCATCGATTTAACAAGTGTGACCCTCTTTGCCCTATTCAACACTCTCTATTTCCAAGTTGCCAGCTTAGTATGAACCCTATCCATGATGAAATTGAGAAGTAGGACGAACTATCAAAGCAGAGGCAACCACAAGCACAAGTTCTGTTAGAAATATCTTGTCTAACGCTACAAAGGATATCATTGTAAACAACCCTCCTCAAACGTTCCCCACAGACGTTTTTTTTTTGCCTTCTTTCCACTTCCTAAAAATTGAAGAATGACAATGGAATATTTCATTGGTATTAGAATTTCCCGACAGAATTGCCAGCAGAATATTGTCATCAAAAAGTTAATCATTGGTGATTTTATTTGGTCGATGATTTCTAATTCCGACAGAATCATTGGCAGAATATTTTGTTGTCAAAATAAGCTTTTACAATCCATTTTTTGTCAAACAATCCCTTAGCATTAGAAAGGTGCTGACGGAACAAACATTGATGAAATCGCTAATAAAAAGAATATTTCGTCGGTGTTTTTTTTTAGCATCTCACAACCAGCATAAAAGAAATTCTTCATCTTTTTCATAGATTATAACATCTAACAATCAACAAAAAAGAGAATCAACATAAGAGAATAATACCTAGACAGATAAAACTTGTAATAAAGATAATAGAAGGGTAAATTCCTTATTTTGTACAAAGTTTTAAATTGTTTGATCGATGGTAAACAATCTCTAATCTATCCCAATCCCATATTAGTAAGTCCCAACTAGTCTTGAAAATTACATATAAACATGCAACACTGAGATTTTATATTTCTAGAATTTCTTTATGTTCAATATTTGGTACAATAAAATGATAATAAAAAATTAGAAACTCGGTCTAGTCAACAATAATGTTTCTGTTCATTTGTTCATATTGACATGTAAGAAAAAAACAATGCAAGATAAGCAAAACAAATCCTACTACAGTATTGAAATTTCAAGCAGATGATCATCAGGATGCATGATGCTCGAAAATTAATTCTAACAATCAAAACAATCACAATATTAATAATTAGCATTGATGAACAAAATGATGGAACAGTAAGTGGAACATTGAGCATGTTTTGTTGCTTGAAAATACTAAGCTTACTGCTTTCTTAACACGACAACGTGACACAATTCACCAAATATTGCTTGAAAAATACAAAAATAAATTAATAACTTCCATACCACAAAACCAATAAAGACTGTGAAAATAATTAAGATCAAACACAAAAGAGAAGTTAGAATTTTTCATGATTGTTTATTATGAATGCATAGTATTAACATAAATACAAAAAAAGTATATATAGGTTAAACTGAAAATACTATTATACCTTTAATAAATAAGACTACATAAATATTATTTAACATTTCCCCTCAAACTCACGATGCGGCAACTACAAGCATCAAGAGTTTTCCAACTAGAAAACGAAAACGAGAGTTGGAATGCGTCTTGGTAAAGAAATCTGCAATCTGCAAGGAAGAAGGAACAAAAGGCAAAGTAATGTGCCATACTTGAGATGATGACAAGTAAGATGACAATCGATCTCAATGTGCTTAGTTCGCTCATGAAAATCGAGCTGTGAGCAATCTGAATAGAACTCTAGTTGTCACAATACATAGGAGTAGGATGAGAAAAGAAAACTCCAATATCAACAAGTAACTAACGTAACTAAACAATCTCTTTGGTAGTAGATGTCATGGCACGATATTCTGCTTCGGTGGATGATTGAGAAACAATAGATTGTTTCTTACTCTTCCAAGAAATAAGAGAATTACTTAAAAAGATATAGAACCCGGTAACGGACTTGCGATTTGTGGGATCACTATCATGATCAGCATCGGAGTATGCACGCAGCTTCAAGGAAGAGGTGGATGAAAGTAAAAGACTATAAAAAACTGTACCCTGAAGATATCGTAAAATACAAAACTACCTAATGAACAATAGTAGGAGAAGCAACAAACTGACTAACAATATGAATAACATATGCAATATCTGGACGAGTAGTGGTGAGATATACCAAGCTCCCAATAATAGCACGGTATAAAGTAGGATCTATCAAAGGTAAGCCATCAGAAGAAGAGTACCTTGCGTTAACCTCAATAGGAGTATCTGCAGTCTTGTTATTAGTAAGTCTAGCTTGCTCAAGAATATATGCAACATATTTCGACTGAGAAAGAAGGTAACCTCCAGGTGAGTATACTACCTCAATACCCAGGAAATATAAAAAATAACCCAAATCCTTCATTTCAAATCATCTAGCTAACTCTATCTTCAAAACTGAAATACCATCAATGTCATCACCAGTAATAATCATGTCATCAATATATAAAGACAATGATACGACCTGCATTAGTGCACTTAATAAAAAGAGTAGAATCATGACTATTAGAAACAAAGTTAAGAGACGAGATCACAATAGAGAATTTCTCAAACCAAGCACGGGGGGGGGTGCTTGCTGTTGAGACATATAATGCTTTCTTAAGCTTATAAACATATCTAGAGTCGTGTGAAATACCAGGAGGGTGGAGGGTTCTGCATATAAACTTCTTCTTGAAGATCTCCATTCAAAAAGGCATTTTTAACATCAAGTTGAGAAATATACCACTGCTGAATCGATTTTTGCAACAGGGACAAATGTCTCCTCAAGTCCATACCATACTGTTGAGAGTATCCTTTTGCAACCAGCCTAGCTTTGTATCGCTCAATAGACCCATTAGAATTAGTCTTGATCTTATACACCCAACGACAACCAACAACA
Source organism: Populus simonii (assembly GCA_007827005.2). Taxonomy (NCBI): domain Eukaryota; kingdom Viridiplantae; phylum Streptophyta; class Magnoliopsida; order Malpighiales; family Salicaceae; genus Populus; species Populus simonii. Next base: position 49,173,199 of record CM017464.2, on the reverse strand, counting down.
CTCTTACCAGGAGATAGAGGAACCAGATCCCAAGTATCTGTCTTATGCAAAGTAGAAAGTTCCTCATCCATAGCTTGCTGCCAAAATAGATCAAGAATCACCTCTTTTTAGGAAGAGGGCTCAAAGAGACAATGAATAGAAGTTAAAAAGGAAGTAAATGATGAAGAATAACAAGAATAAGCAAAATCTAGTAGTTTTGTGGACTTCCAATACGAATGGACTGACGTAGAGGTGGATCTACAATCTCAGATGAAGCTTGAAGGGCTGTAGATGAGAATGAAGCTTTAAGTGTGCCAGAGAGTAAAATATCAGTACCTGCAGAGTTATGAATATAAATTGGTCGAACATGGGGAGAGGTATCATTATCATTATCATAATCTTCAGAAAAGGGATTTATATGAATAAGATCAGGTTTAGTCAGGCTATGAGTAGTGGATGAAATAGAAAATAAAGGTATATGATCAAGAAAGACAACATAATGAAACACATAAAGTTTCTGAGTTATTGGATCAAAATAACGATACCCTGTTTTACCTTCACCATAACCTAGAAAGACACAAATAGCGGATCGAGAGGATAGCTTACTGCATTCTACATGAGGATAAAGAACGAAACAAGTACAATAAAAAACTCTAAATGAGGAATAATCAAAGACATGCCCATAAACTTTTCAAAGGAGATAGACCTGAACTATAAGAAGATGAAATTGTATTAATCAAACTTACAGCAGTAAGAACAACTTCACCCCAAAACTCACTAGGAATAAAAGAGACAAAAGAGAGAACGAGCAGTTTCGATAATATGCTATGTTTTTTTCAGCAACACCATTTTGCTCAGGAGTATTTGTACATGAAATTTGGTGGATGGTTCCATCTAGGGCAAGCAATTGACAAAATTTATTAAATGTGTATTCCCCACACAAATCACACCTAAAGCATTTGATCACAGTAGAATGTTGAGTTTTGATAAGAGCTCGAAAAGCTACATATATCTCAAAGAATTCAGAATGATATTTCATTAAATAAACCCAACAATAACGAGTATGATCATAAATAAAAGAGACATAATATCAGACCCTTTTTTTGTGGCAACAGGAGAAAGTCCTCATACATTAGAATGAATCAAGTCAAATGGTGAAGAAGAAATAAAAATGCTTCAATTAAAAGGCAAAGCGAAAAATTTTGCCAGTTTACATCCACTATAATCAGAAATGTCACAAGTTTTCAAATTTTCTAAAGCTCATGTGGATGCCAAAAATCTCAAACGAGAAGACGAAACATGTCCTAAATGAGAATTCCATAAATAAAAACTACAAGATGAAGGACTCAAATGAAAAAAAGACAAATCAATAGTAGTAGCAGCAGCAGCGGGAACTGACACTTTTAACTTATCCAAAATATATAGTTCATTCTCCCTATGACCTGTCCCAATCAGCTTCTGAGACTGCAGATCCTGTACATAACAAAAAAAAAGGAAACAATAACTAAATAATCATCAGAATCACATAATTGACCAACAGAAGTAAGATTCAATTTGAGATTTGGAATAAGATAGACATTAGAAAGAGACAAGTGAAGTGTGACAACAGAACCAACACTTGCTAAGGGCATGTGAGTGCCATCAGCAGTCATAACAGAAATGGAGGGTGAAGGGGAAACATAGGTAAAAGATAAAGAATCTGGAAACATATGATGTGAAGCACCAGAATCCAAAACCTATTCAAAATGTGACATACCTTGTCGCACCCGACATCGCGGCGGCCCTAAAAATAAATTCTCGATTATGGAAAAAGAACAGATATCTGGCATTTTGTTCTTTTAGGGGAAAATGTCTTGTCTAAGAAGTTGCCACCTAGTATTACGGTCACTAGGAACCCTAACTGGTCATCATAGATTCTATGGATCGGGACTGGTTACGTAAAAGGGAATATATTATCATCCCTTAAACGTTCTGCCTGAGGCAGACTGCATTGTTGGTTTTGTCTTAAATTGCTAAATATTTACTAGTTTATGCTATGATAATTTATTTATAATATTCCTGACTTTAGTGCCAGTGAATATTTAACTACAGATAATTCCAACTCTGGCGTTGGTAAATATTACGTAGCTATAAAATAAATTTAGATCAACATTTTTATTCCCTACTCTAGTGCTAGTGAATAAATAAATAAAAATAAATTTATTTTTAAGCATGCACATATATTTTATTTTTCTAGCTAAATAAAATAAAGTACAACGAATAAAAATAATATAAATTTAAACCGGTATTTTTATTCCTGACTCTGGTATCAGTGAATAAACCAATAAATTTACATTATTTTTATTCATGTATACAATTTGTTTTTTATTTTTCTGTTTTTTATTTTTTTGGGTTGGGCCCAGCTCAGCCCACATGGGCTAGGCTAGACCCAAACCAGCCCAAGCCAGTACCAGGCGGCTTTTACCCGCCAGCATGCGTGAATTGTTCACGCACGCTGGCAACAGTTAGTATGTAATTATATTTCTAATGCACAGTGTTGGGGTGCAAACTAGAGACACTTACCTGGGAGCAAGATGGAGGCAACGGCGTGCTGTTCCTCTCTTCGTTTTTTAAGCTTTTCCTCTGGTTTTGGAAGCCGGCGCCGGAGAAGAAGAAGCCAATTGTGATGCTGGTGCTTTCGTTTGTGGGTTTCTTATTTCCCTATCCTCCTCTCTGCCTCTGTTCTCAAAGGAAGAAAGAAAAGCTCTGGTCCCTATCTTTCTATTCTTGCTTTTTTATTATCTCCTCTTCTTTGTGTTCCCTTGGTTGCCCTTGTGTCTGTCGGTTCGGGGGGAAGGGGTTGTAACCTGAATTGCGGCTAACACTGGTCTGGAAGAAGACGATGATGAAGGTGCAGTGGCTGGCCAAAATTTACTCTCTCCTCTGTATAATCTCCCTCCCTGGTTCTGTGATTTTTTTGTGGCTTCCCCTCTCCCCCGGTTTTGTGATTCCTCCTTTGGTTTTTCAGCAATTTTTTCTTTCTCTGGTCTTCCTTTTTTTTCGTGTCTGGGCTTAGCTTCCCCCCTGTTTACTGGGTTTTTTTTCGTCTGGGATTTTTAGCCTCTGGGTATTTTTTTCCCTCCCCACGTGCATGGACTATCTTTGGCTTTTATAGCTAGAGAACAAAGCCATTTCTTCAAACCATAAATTGTGTTAATTGTAGGTGTAATGGTGGGAGCAGCGGTAGGCGTCCGTTTCAGTCGGGAAGAAGATGAACAGTAGCGGGAAAACGACACCGTTTTTGGTGTTTTGTGTTTTGATCCTTGACATTTTGAATTTTTGCAGTGCAGTCCTTGGGTAAATTGTTATTGAACCCTTGCATCTCAGCGCCATTTACATATTGGTCCTTGGGTTTTAATTTCTTTCAAATTTGATAAGAATCAGCCCTATACTTTGATAATTTTTCAATTAAGTCCCTGATTTCAATTAATTAAATCCAAGTCCAATTAAGTCTCAAAACTTATCAATTCTCCAATTAAACCCTTAATTAGATTAATTAAATTAATTCCAAGCTTAATTAAGTCTCAAAACTTATCAATTCTCCAATGAAACCCTAATTGGATTAATTAAATTAATTCCAAGCTCAATTAAGTCTCAAAACTTATCAATTCTCCAATTTAACCCTTGATTGTATTAATTAGATTAATTCCAAAGTTTAATTAAACCCCAAAACTTACAATCATATTGCCTTTAACCCAAATTTTAATTCATTCTTCATTTATTTCATTTTACTTGTTTTTCATCATTAATTATTTTTTTTAAATCCTTTTCAGTAAATAAAATAATAATAATAATTAAAATAAAATGGTCAAAAATTGGGTTATGACATACCTGAGGAACTATGAGACAACTGAATGCTTAAAAAATAATTGATCCAAGTAATGATCTTTGCATTGTTTGCTTCCCATGCATCTATCAAAGCAACATCCTTTTTCTCAGTATTTTTAGAGACCATATAGGTTCCACTGACATATCCCTACATCTTTTTACCCTTAAGAAAATTTCTCATTACATAGCTCCAATATAAATAGTTTTTCCTATCCAACCTCACACTCACAGACTAAAGCGAATCATCTCTTTTAATAGCCATAATCAACAATCATAGAGAACCAAAATGTAAAAGTAGCAGAAAACAAAATACCAAATTGTAAAAACTAAACAGAGATTGCAAAAACTAAACAGATATCTTCTTGAAGTTATATGATTACTCCAAAACACAAAACAAATTTGCAGAAACTGAATGCAAATACCAAATTACAGAAGTTGAAGGGAAGACGAAATACTAAATTTTGCAAAAGGAAGACAAAATATCACTTCAAAAAAATTTGTGTTCTACCATTAATAAATAAGACTACATAAATATTATTTAACAAAGACAAGCATACAAGATTCAATCAAGACAACAAAAGTTAAACTTACACTTATATTTCTTCTCGAACTCGCTAGTCAGAGATGCCTTTTCACAAATAAGTTTCTTCATTGGGTTTCCTTCATTGGATTCCTTTATTGAGTTCCTTCAAAGAAATTAGTTCACTCCATTAAGTCCCTTCAATGTAATAAGTTTCACCACTAGGTTTTCTCCATTGAGTTCCTCCAATGAAATGAGTTCCTCACATAGGTTCCTCCTAGCCATTAGAAACATTTTTTTAAGTATGGATTCTTTCATGGTCTCACCTTATCCTTTGGAAAAAAATTTGAAGTATGAATTCCTCTACACGGGCTCTTCAGTATATTACCCAGGATTTCCACTCCTCTTCTCATAAAAAGAAAATTCGACAAAACTCGTCATGGTAACTGGGTATTTTTACAAGTCTTTGTGTATTAAAAACACAAAAACTTGGGGGCTATTGATGAATCCAAATTTAACGGGCTCAAAACCCCCAATAGCCTAAAAAGAATACATCCAGACACTGCCTGGAACCAATGACCATGGGCCTTGGGCAGCGTGCCTAGGCCTCTTTTCTGCCTCTAACAAGTTTAAGCAACTCGCATGAGTCCAACACTTCCTCGGTAAATTTTCAGGACCTTCATGCCGGTCCCTCAATATTTTATATTAACCCAATACATATTATTTTTAGTGGAATACAACTCAAAATATCACATGGATGAAATGACTTTTCTACCCCTCATCTACACAAAGGACAAGATTCATGAGCTATAAATACCCTATGAATCCTTCAAGCTCCAGGTTTACAATGTCTTCATTCTCAATATTTTTAGCACATATTTTTAGAGTTCATCTCTCTAAAATATAACTGCACTTTTTCTCTAAAAATATACCTATTTAAGCATGAAAATCTTTTACAGGTATTAATCACCTTTGCTAGAAAAAAATGAATCAGATTGCTAGAATAATAGATTAATCTATTATCCAATACATAAACTTTATATAAATTATTTTCTTCATATATGATACTATTTTTTTTTTCATTGGAAGTTAATTTGATCTTATTCTTAATTCTCTAAATTCTTGCAACCCACCAACCGAGCTGATTTATGCCTCCCAGATCATTTAACCTTTCCAAAATCCAAGCAAAGGACATCTTGGACCGACAATCGACCGACAAACATGATTTGCTAAGGATTTAGGAAAAAAAATAATTTCAATAAAGAAAAGTTGTCTCACGAATACTAAAAGCTGTTAATAGAAAAATGATAATGTTTAAAGATGTCGATTCTAAAACACTACAGTTTTGACATAGATATTTCAAGACGTCATGAGTGCAAATTTGTTAATATGATAATATAAAATCAATATATAATTATCATATCAATAAATATGTGAACATAATTATTGATAAGTATCACGTGCATACGAATAAAATATAAATTTACCGAACTCTACCCAGCATCATTAGTACTGTTTTAAAATCTGATTGGTGAATTAACGTGTATCTCTAGGTCTAGGTCTAGGTCTAGGTCACGCCGGGTTTTAGAAAAAAAAAGAAGTGAAAATAGTCTTTTTTTTTCTTTTTTGATAAAAAAAATTGCGTTAACCAAATACTGATGAATCTAAAAACATTTATGAAAACCTCATTAAAATTCATTGATTTTTCTTTTTTTAAAAAAATAATATCATATATTTTTTCTTACAAAAAAAAATAAATTGACTGAAATTAACTCATGTAAACCAATCTAACTTATTATCTTAGGTAACCCCGCGTCAATCATGGTAGGATTTAAAAACTATGGTAACTTGTCAGCAATCATGTCCTAAGAACGACAACAATAATATAATGAACAAACTAATCCTCGATCAATAAAAGTGGCAAGAGCATATTTTCATCTTTTATATTTTCCAAGTCAAAAAGATAATTTGAGAATTGAGATTTGAGATTTGAGCTTAGCATCTCCAATTCCCGAGCAAGTAAACATACTTTGACAAGACACGCGCCTTTGATCGTGGAACATGTCAGTTGGTCTCCCCTAGCAGGCTAGCTACCCCACAAGAAGCGGTCCTTACCGCCTTTGAGCCCCCAACCATTCCTACAGCGAAAAGGAAACAACTTGGAAGTTAAAAGGCTTCCCACTCTCCAAAGGATGCCAAGGTTCCTTCCTTATATATAGTTTTTCTTGAAATTGCTCCTCGTCAAATACCTAAACACAGCAAGAAAAGCAAACTAGAATCTTCCTCTCTGCTTTCAAAGGGTCTTCTACTACTTTAGATTTGGGGCGATCAAGATCTTCTTGAAGAGACCATGAATTCTATGTTCAGTTCTTTTGATGCTTTGTGTGCTGAGTTATTGGGTCAAAAAGTGAGGTCTTCACTCGCTCTTACAACCATGGATTGCAATACCAAGAGGGTTTTGACTGCTGGTGATGATAGTAAGGTGGCAGAAGATAAGTTGATCAAGAATCGAGAAGGAAGCTCCTCGAGATCGTTGGCTAGGAAACAAGAGAAGAAGGTGCCGAGGTTTGCACCAGAGCTTGATGGACTCAACTGCTTCGAGACCATTGTTAACTATTGAGATTCGATGACATGACGCAATGAAGTTGTGTTTTTATTTATAGAGATATGTAGATAAGAAAAAAGGAGGAATTATTCTTTGATTGATCCATCTGAAGTGGTGATGGTAATGTTAAAATCTAATTCTAATATAATTTTTATGACTAGAATATTCTTTTTGTTCATCTTCTTGAAATAATTTTGAGTTTTTATTAATTGATGGATTAATTCTCAAAACCATACTCAAAGCTATGATGTTGCGGGTGCTAGGTAATCATGGCAATCATGTTATTCGGCTACTTCTATCAGAGCCAAGATCCCCTGTATTATAGCAGCTCTAATCTCCCTGTCTCTGTAGTTTAAACCCTCATTAAGAGAACAATTATAAGCAGTACACTTAGCATGGTGGTCAATCTAAATTCAGATTAACAACTTAATCCTAGGCTTAAGGATCTCCTCTGGTCAACAACTTGCAAAACACCCAGGCTCTAACTTGCTAGCTATTCTCCGTGATATCAGTCTGGTGAATACATGGCGATGCACAGCTGGTGCCAAAACCATAGAGAGATCATCCCAATTTAGGCCAAGTGGATGGTTAGCCCATGTATATCTGTGTTTTTCTTTCTTGCTTTGATATCAATCCACACAGTAACTTCAGCTATGGCATCACAAATCAACACAATCCATAGATATAAGAGCCGACCTGATTCAAGTCCAGCTTGCGAGTTTGGTGAATTCACTTAGTTGAATTCAAGCTTTGATTTTTTTTTATAAAAAAAATCCAAAAATAATGTTTTAATAAAAAAAATGAGTTTTTTTTCACTCATTTCACTTGAGGCTAGCCCTAGTTCGGTGGATCAACGATCTTGTAACAGTGACATAATATCTTCCTTAGAAGGGTAAATCAACATAACAAGAAAATGTAGGATATACTCTTCTTTTTTTCTTAAAAAATAGTGTGTACTTGGTAATAGGAGTTAGGGCACATAATTTTCAACTGTGGAGTTTCATTCAATGAAATTTCCAAAGGAGTGCAGGAGAAGACAACTTTTGTCTTCTCCTTACTGTCTAATATCTAATCCCATTCTTTTGTCACTCACTGAGTTTTTGTTACAAATACTCGACAATTGATCTATAGCTTTTTGTGACACAATGTCGTCTGCTAGCAAGAAGAACGAGCATAATGGTGATGATATGCCATCAACAATGTCAAGGGCCAATAATAATAAAGAGCAGCGTGTGCCACCAGCTCTCGCACCCTTCATGGATTGACTATCCATCTTTTGAAACGATGGCTCTTCGAATGATTTCTATTAGAGTGGCTTGAACATTGTTTTAGTCTCACTAATTGTTTTTGTTTTTTCCTTTCGATCTGGAATTTTCGTTGTTTTTGAATTGTGTAATCTTCAAATTGGGGATTGAAGCTATGTATATTTGAGTTTTTGTTTTTTTTCTTAATTCTTGTTGGTAGATCAATAATAATTTTTCTTTACTCATCAAGGTTCGCAGATTGTTTTATTACCCCGTTACTCCTTATCATACTTATTAAACTTTGGCGAACTCGGCAGGTTAATCTAGAGAGTTGATGACAATCAACCTGATTGATTGAATTTTGATTCAAATTATTTTTAAATATTGACCTGATTAAACTCAATTAATTTAAAAAATTAATTCACGAAATGATTGGCCCAAGTCACAAAATGAGCCCAGTCAAGTCAACTTCAAAGAAATTTTTATTAAAAATTAAAATGTTGTTATTTTAGGAAAAAAGAAGAAGATATACCTAGTTAACCAGATGATCCATATGTTGACCCAATAATTTAGTGGTGCAAGTTCTAAATTATGTCATATCTTAAACCGGTTCTAAAACTATGCCCTGCCTTGTTATTATTATTGTGTACCTACTAAAGTCTTAGAATTTTAGTTATGGGTCAAGAAAACGGTTCAAAATCCTATTACAAAAAAAATACTAAAAGAGCTCAGCCTTTCAATGTACACACACTCACAATTTACTATGAATTTCTAAATAAAAGTTACCATTTTGCCCTTGGTAGTTTAAGTTTTATAGTTTGCTTGCAAGGGTAGCATTGTATTTTTAGAGACATTTGTTATTACAAGATTCATGGGGGTAAATGAGTCTTTTACTATTAGATTTGCACAATGTAATATTTAAAATACCTTCAAAAGTTGAATTTCCTTAACAATAAAACCAGGGGTGTATTTTATTTTTCATTCTTTTTTGCAATGTATAGTCACTAACATACCTTTAGAGTCAAATAATCTATAGCTAAGCTTTAGGGATTTTTTGGTCTTTTTATCATATTTTTCCATTAATATTGTGTGGGTAAAGGGCAATTTAGCATTTGCATAAATAAAATTAAAAAAGAAAAGAAAAGTTATTGGCGTGTTTCTTGGACAAGCAAACAAATGGGAGGCGCATGGGCCCTTAATTTAGACGGTGCCTGCGATACCTTCTAGTGGCGAACATCACATTACGGGACAACTTTCGATACTTCTCGTTGCCCCCATCATGGTGGACCGACGCATGTCTCTACCCAATGCACGGTGGAGCTTTAACAATGTATTTTCTTCCCCCCTCTCTTTCCTCTCTTTTTAACCTCGAAAAATATGCAGTCATTGTAAAAAACTTAGAAAGGGTGTGTGATTTGTTAAGTTAATCACATTTGGTCGTTTGTTTGTTTGTATCAAGTTTTATTTATTTTATTTTCAATTTAATTCTTTGTCATTTGATTTTTCTATCGAATGTGTCGTATTATTTTATGATGTTTTAAGTTTGAATCTTGATGTTTTGATTTCTAATTTCGATTCTAGACTCTTTCATCAAATTTTAATTTCTTTTTAATTTCATCATTGGATCCATGATTTTTTTTATTTTTTTTTATGTTTGGTCCTTATTCTTATTCTCATTCTTTTGATTTTTATTTTTGCTTTGGTTCTCTTGTGAATTTGATTTTTCTTTTCAATTTTGCCCTTCAATTCAATATTTGATGATATTTATGGTTCGACCCTTAATGGTTTGATTTTTAATTTTGATTCTTAGCCTTTTTATCAAATTTTAATTTGTTTTCAATTTCATCTTTAGATCCATAATCTTGATTTTTATTTTTTTTTATTTTGGATTAATTTGTTAATTTGATTTTTTTTTCAATTTTTCCCTTCAATTCAAATTTGTGTTTATCCCCTCAATTTTTCGTTTTCAAATGAGGCCCTTATTCTCATGATTGTTTCTTTGCCCCACCCGGGAGTCAATTTCAGGTCACAAGTTGAGTGGGTTGACTTTTGTTAACTCAAGTCAACGAAATAATTTTTTATAAGAAAGTCAAAATGATACTATTTTGAAAAAAAACAAAGATAGTTAATTGGTTTGGACTTGATTTTTACTAGGTTAACCGAAGCATAGATCAACCCGGTCTTATATCACATCAATTCTCCTTCAATTTCTCTTGAAACTCGGTTCGGTCTAAGCCAAGGGTCACCCGAGTTGTCATAACCTATTTATGGGTTATTTCCCAAAATTATCTTCTTCCTTTTCAAAATAAAAAATCAAAAATAAAATAAAGACTGATATTTTAGAAAAAGCAAACTGGGAGGACTTCAAATATAGAAAAAATCAAGTTGCAATTTCAGATGGAATTGAGACTCTAATTGTACCCTATTTTACCCAAAACATGAGAGACAATGCAGATTTAAAGTCAAATTAAATCATTATTGGACAAATCTGAATAAAAATTAAGTATAAGGACATAATTAGATTTTTAATAGGCTAATTTGATTAATCATGGGTCAAATTAAAGTTGAATTATATTTAAGAATTAATTTGGGCCCAAATGAAGGATTTAATTAGATGTAAGAATTTAATTATACTTTAAATTAGTCAAATTAATTTTATTACGGGCTTAATAGGTAAAAAATTAAGTTTGAGAGTCCAATTTGGGCTTAATAGAGAAGATTGAAATTTTAAGAAACCAAATTTAATTTTTAGCTGGTCAATTGATTCAAATCAGGGGTTAAATTGCAGTTACATTTTCTTCATATATGAAACTATTTTTTTTTCATTGGAAGTTAATTTGATCTTATTCTTAATTCTCTAAATTCTTGCAACCCACAAACCGAGCTGATTTATGACATCATTTGTCCTAGATCATTTAACCTTTCCAAAAACCAAGCAAAGGATATCTTGGACCGACAATCGACCAACAAACATGATTTGCTAAAGATTTAGGGAAAAAAATAATTTCAATAAAGAAAAGTTGTCTCACGAACACTAAAAGCTGTTAATAGAAGAAATGATAATGTTTAAAGATGTCGATTCTAAAACACTACAGTTTTGACATAGATATTTCAAGACGTCATGAGTGCAAATTTGTTAATATGATAATATAAAATCAATATATTAATTATCATATCAATAAATATGTGAACATAATTATTGATAAGTATCACGTGCATACGAATAAAATATAAATTTACCGAACTCTACCCAGCATCATTATTGGTGTATTAATGTGTATTCCAGGTCTAGAATACAGGCTGATTTTAGAAAAAGTTAAGAGAAAAATATTATTTTTTTAACTCGGGAAAAAACTTGGGTTAACTAGAGACATGATTAACTAAAAAAAACATTATAAAAACTTGATTACAATTCATTGATTTCTCTTTTTTTTTAAAGTATTTTTCAAAATAATATCAATATATTTTTTCTTACAGAATAAAAAATAAATTGACTGAAATTAACTCATGTAAACCCATCTAACTTATTATCTTAGATTTACCCCGCGTCAATCATGGTAGGATTTAAAAACTATGGTAACTTGTCAGCAATCATGTCCTAAGAACGACAACAATAATATAATGAACAAACTAATCCTCGACCAATAAAAGTGGCAAGAGCATATTTTCATCTTTTATATTTTCCAAGTCAAAAAGATAATTTGAGAATTGAGATTTGAGCTTAGCATCTCCAATTCCCAAGCAAGTTCGTTGAACATGGTCAGTTGGTCTCCCCTAGCAGGCTAGCAGCTACCCCACAAGAAGCGGTCCTTACCGCCTTTGAGCCCCAACCCATTCCGACAGCGAAAAGGAAACAACTTGGAAGTTAAAAGGCTTCCCACTCTCCAAAGGATGCCAAGGTTCCTTCCTTATATATAGTTTTTCTTGAAATTGCTCCTCGTCAAATACCTAAACACAGCAAGAGCAAACTAGAATCTTCCTCTCTAGCTTTCAAAGGGTCTTCTACTACTTGAGATTTGGGGCGATCAAGATATTCTTGAAGAGACCATGAATTCTATGTTCAGTTCTTTTGATGCTTTGTGTGCTGAGTTATTGGGTCAAAAAGTGAGGTCTTCACTCGCTCTTACAACCATGGATTGCAATACCAAGAGGGTTTTGACTGCTGGTGATGATAGTAAGGTGGCAGAAGATAAGTTGATCAAGAATCGAGAGCGAAGCTCCTCGAGATCGTTGGCTAGGAAACAAGAGAAGAAGGTGCCGAGGTTTGCACCAGAGCTTGATGGACTCAACTGCTTCGAGACCATTGTTAACTATTGAGATTCGATGACATGACGCAATGAAATTGTGTTTTTATTTATAGGGATATGTAGAGAAAGAAAAAGGTAGGAATTATTCTTTGATTGATCTATCTGGAGTGGTGATGGTAATGTTAAAATGTAATTCTAATATACTATTATAAATATATTCTTTTTGTTCATCTTCTTGAAATAATTTTGAGTTTTTATTAATTGATGGATTGAATTCTCAAAACCACACTCAAAGCTATGGTGTTTCGGGGGGTGCTAGGTAATCATGGCAATCATGTTATTCGGCTACTTTTATCAGAGCCAAGATCCCCTGTATATTTCAGCTCTAATCTCTCTGTCTAGGCTTAAGGTTCTCCAATGGTCAACAACTTGAAATAATTTTGAGTTTTTATTAATTGATGGATTAAATTCTCAAAACCATACGCAAAGCTATGGTCTTGCGGGGGTGCTAGGAAATCATGACAATCATGTTATTCAGCTGCTTTTATCAGAGCCAAGATCCCCTGTATATTTCAGCTCTAATCTCCCTGTCTCTGTAGTTTAAACCCTCATTAAGAGAATAATTATTAGTAGTTCACTTAGCATGGTGGTCAATCTAAATTCAGATTAACAACTTAATCCTAGGCTTAGGGATCTCCTCTGGTCAACTTGCTAGCTATTCTCCATTATATCAGATTTGGCAAATTTGCATCATTTACTAATTATTTATGATGCTATAAACAAGAATAAGGATTACACTGTTAGCCTCCAGTGCTTTATGTCTGGTGAATACATGGCGATGCACAGCTGGTGCCAAAACCACAGAGAGATCATCCCAATTTAGGCCAAGTGGATGGTTAGCCCATGTATATCTGTGTTTTTCTTTTTTGCTTTGATATCAATCCACACAGTAACTTCAGCTATGGCATGACAAATCAACATAATGCATAGTTCAATTCACTTAGTTCAATTCAAACTTTGATTTTTTTCTTAAAAAATAATCCTAAAATAATGTTTTAATTAAAAAAAGAGTTTTTTTCACTCACTTCACTTGAGGCTAGCCGTAGTTCGGTGGATGAACGAGTCTTGTAACAGTGACATAATATCTTCCTTAGAAGGGTAAATCAACATAACTCAACAAGAAAATCTAGGATATACTCTTCTTTTTTTCTTACAAAATTTAGTGTGTCCTTGCTAATAGGAGTTAGGACACGTAATTTTCACTGTGGAGTTTCATTCAGTGAAATTTCCGAAGGAGTGCAGGAGAAGACAACTTTTGTCTTCTCCTGACTGTCTAATATCTAATCCCATTCTTTTGTCACTCACTGAATTTTTGTTACAAATACTCGACAATTGATCTATAGCTTAGCTTTTTGTGACACAATGTCATCTGCTAGCAAGAAGGACGAGAATAATGGTGATACTATGCTATCAACAATGTCAAAATAATAAAGAGCAGCGTGTGCCACCAGCTCTTGCACCCTTCATGGATGGACTATCCATCTTTGAAACGACGGCTCCTTGAATGATTTCTATTAGAGTCGCTTGAACAATGGTTTAGTCTCACTAATTGTTTTTGTTTTTTCCTTTCGATGTGGAATTTTTGTTGTTTTCGAATTGTATAATAATTTTTCTTTACTGATCATGGTTTGTAGATTGTCTTTTTACCCTGTTTCTCCTGATCATACTTATTAAACTTTGGCTGACTCGACAAGTCAATCTAGAAAGTTGATGGCAAGGAACCTAATTTGGGTGGGTTTTGATTTAAATCATTTTGAATATTGACCGATTAGATCTAATTGATTTAAATAATTGATTCACGATCCAATTGACCCTGTTAAATTTAAATAAGACCCGTTCAAGTCAACTTCAAAGAATATTTTTATTAAAAAATTATAACGTTGGTATTTTAGAGAAAAATAATATACCTAGTTAGTCAAGTGATCTATATGTTAACCCAATAATTTAGAAACCGTTTGGGAACACGGTGCAAACCGCGTTTTAAAAAATTAAATTTTTTTTGCTAAAATTTAATATGTTTTGTATGTTTTGGATTGTTTTGATGTGCTGATATCAAAAATGATTTTTTTTAAAAAAAAATTATTAACATACATTTCAGTACAGAAAATTATTTGAAAAACAACTATAACCACAATACCAAACATACTCTTAATGATGCAAGTTCTAAATCATGTCACATCGTAAACTAGTTCTGAAAACTATGCTCCTCATTAGGTAGGCCTTGTTAATGTTATCGTGTACCTCCTAAAGTCTTAAAATTTTAATTGATGGTTAAGAAAAAGGTTCAAAATCCTATTACAAAAAATAGTAAAAGAATTTAGCCTTTCACTGTCCATGCACTCAGAATTTACTGTGGATTTTTAAAGTAAAATTATCATTTTGCCCTTGGTGGTTTAAGTTTTATAGTTTGCTTGCAAGGGTAGCATTGTATTTTCAATGGGATAAGTTTGCTATTACAAGTTTCAATGGGGGTAAATGAGTCTTTTACTATTAGATTTGCATAGTATAATATCTAAAATACCTTTAAAAGTTGAATTCCCTTAAGAATAAGACTGGGGTTGTTTTTTTATTTTTCATTCTTTTTTGCACACTATAGTCACTAACATACCCTTAGAGTCAAATAGTCGATAGCTAAGCTTTAGATATTTTTTGGTCTTTTATCATGTATTTTTCATTAATATTGTGTGGGTAAAGGGAAATTTGATATTTGCATAAATAAAATTAAAAAGAAAAAGAAAATTTGCTGGCGTGTGTCTCAGACGTGCCAACAAGTTGAAGGCGTCTGCGCCTTTTGGACAGTGCATGCGACGCCTTCCAGTGGCTAAACATCACATTACGAGATGACTTTCAATGTATTTGCCACTCCCATCACGGTGGACAGGCGCATGTCTCCGCCCAATGCATGGTGGAGCTTTGACAATATTTTTTCTTTTCCCCTTCTTTTCTCTCTCTTCAACCTTGACAAATATGTAGCACTTGTAAAAAATTAGAAAAGGATGTGTGATTTGTTAAGTTAATCACATTTGATAGTTTGTTTATTTGTATGAAGTTTTTTTTATTTTTTTTTTCAATTTGATCCTATCATTTGATTTTTCTATTGAATTTGTCCTCTTATTTTATGTTGTTTTAGGTTTGACCCTCAATGTTTTGATTTCTAATTTTGATTCTTGGTTCTTTTATTAAATTTTAATTTCATTTTCAATTTTATTATTGGATCCATGATTTTTTTTTTCATGTTTGGTACTCATTCTCTTGAATTTTATTTTTGTTTTGGATTCTCTTGTGAATTTGATTTTTCTTTTCAATCTTACCCTTCAATTTAATATTTGATGATATTAATGGTTTAACCCTCAATGGTTTGATTTCTAATTTTAATTCTTAGATTTTTATTAAATTTTAATTTGTTTTGAATTTCAGCCTTAGATCCATAATCTTGATTTTTTATTTTATATAAATTTAATCATTATTCTCTTCATTTTTATTTTTATTTTATTTTAGATTCATTTGTTAATTTGATTTCTTTTTAATTTTTCCTTTCAATTCAAAATTTGTTTATCCTCTCAATTTCTTTTTCAAATGAGGTTTTTATTCTCATAATTGTTTCTAGGCCCTACCCTGGAGTCAATCCATGACAATTATTGAGTCATGGGTCGAGTGGGTTAACTCGAGTTAATTCAAGTCAATCAAATCTTTTTTGTTTTATAAGAAAGTAAAAAATGATACTATTTAAAAAAAATTTAAAATAGTCAACTGGTTGTAACTGAATTTTTCCATGGTTAACCGAAGCATGGGTCAACCCAAGTTTTGACCATTTTACACTACATCAATTCTCCTCTATTTATTTTAAAAATTAAGTCGGTCTAAGTCAAGGGTCACTTGGATCACGAGTCAATCCGTCAGGTTGAGCCAAGTTTTAAAATAGTTATGGTACTTCCAATTTAGTGGAGCAAACTCAGTCACAGCTTGCTCTCCTTTATCCGAGACTCGTCTCATTGCTTACAACTTAAAAGATAACAAGCACCGGTTTGAATCTTGTATAATTTTATTCAATTATCAAAAACTGATTTATATGTATATATAAAAAAACAGAGTCACTAAGTATGGAAAGTCTATAAATAAAATAAATACAAAACCAATCCTTGATTCTAGCTTGCAATAATCTTGGCATATCAACTGTCATTAGTTGGAATCTTCCATTATATGAGTTGGCATATGATGACAGTTCATTCTTCCTTTATACAACTCTACCTAAAATGATTTGCTAGTTCAATTAGCCAATTGGCTCGTCTCATGAGGGATGATTTGCTAGGTTGTTCTTAAAATTTCTGTCTGTACTCCATTTAAAAATTCAAGCAGGCCCAAAGGGTATACATGTAAAAAAAACTCCAAGTCCTGCCAAAAATAAATAAATAAATATGGGATAAGATGAGAATTTGAACACAGCAAGGTGCTAAGGTCATTAAGCACGTTGCAAGAAAGAAATAATCAATTTTAATGGTTGAAAATTAAATTTAAACAATTGAAATCCAGTGAAGTTGCGTCATTCACTTATACTTTAAATGATATAAAAATCCTTAAAATAAACAAAGAATACACCCTGGAAATACTTACGTGATTCATGGTATTTATTAAAAGTATTTTTTAATTAAAAATATATTAAAATATTATTGGAAGATCTCATTCTCAATTCTCTAATCCTCGACTGATAAAAGGACTTTCCGCCAGAAGGGAGGTGAAATTCTTTCTTTAAGTGCCAAACGCAGTTCCAAATCAAATTGTATATCAAATATATTGGAAACTCGTAAATTGTGTTTTTAAAAATTTAATTTTTTTTGTTTTACTAAAATTTAATATAATTTATATATTTTGAATGATTTTAATATGCTGATGTTAAAAATAATTTTTTAAAAATAAAAAAATTATTAACTTACATTTTAGTACAAAAAATTATTTTAAAAAAAATCCAACAGATTTAGTGGCATAGTCACGGGCACATTTTCATCTTTTATATGTTCCAAGTCAAAAGAAGATTCGAGAATTGAGATCGAGACCATGTCTTCGCTAAGCATATCCATTTCCCGAGCAGGTAAACATACTTTGACAAGGAACATGCCTTTGATCTCTGAACATGATCACATGGTCAGTTGTTGTCCTCTAGCATCCCCCGACATGAACTTACCTGGATAGGTTTGGGTTTTTTTTCTTTATGAATATTTTATTTGATTGGTAATGAAAAGAGTACCATATTTTTAAATTCGATCATGATATTTTTATATATATATTTTTTAATTCTATTTATACACACACACACACACTAATATATAGGAGGTGAGATATTCATTGTACCATAAGAGAGAATTTATTATGAATAAAAATAATAAAATGATATTTTTATCCTTCCTCAAATTATATCAGAAAACTAAGTTCAGGGTAAAATAATCTTTTTCATGTAATCTATTTGTCGGGCATGCAAATGTATTTTCATCTTTTTTTTTTAATAGTAAAATATTTTGTTGCTAGGAGCTTTTTTTGAGATTTCATGTTTTCTCGCACAATTTAATGACTACTTATCCTTTTATGTCAAAATTACTTAAGCCTTGCTTTGTGGGCATTTGCGCATTTCTTTATTCATAGCACAGTAAAACATGAAATTAACCTTCACCTCATAATTTATTTAGGCTTGATTTAGGGGCAACTTCGTGGGTTTTTTTAGTTGTAAGCAAGTTATTTGAGGAGTAGATTTATTTTTAAAATTAATTAATTTTTTAAAAAATAAGTTGTTAGCGCATGGGATAGGCCGTCTGCTTCGGTGGCGAGCGCTTGTTTTCAATTTTATCTTTCAATCAAGATTTTTAATTTGTTGATTTTTTTAGATTTGATTTTCATTTTTTTTGATGGTTTTTCTTTTTTAATTATTTTGTGGAATTTATTTTTCTTTTTAATTTATCGATTTAATCCAAAATTATTCACTCTCTCAATGTTTTTCTTTCAAATTTTATCTTATTTCTTTTAATTTTTATTTTTTCTTTTGATTTTTTTATTTTGTTTTTTTTCAATTTTACTTTTAACAATTGATTTTTTTTAAAAAAAATTGCGGTTTTTGGATTTGGTGCCTCCATCAATGGCTCAGTATAGGTTTTATAAGTTGGCATGGGTTCCATATTTTTTAAGACTTTTTTTCCTTCTTTGATCTCATTACTCGATGTTGGTTTTTTAAAAATAGGCTTCATGGTTTTCTTTGTTTTTTTTATAGAGTTATTTAATATCATTATATCTCGTAAGTTTGATAGTTACTTTAGATGATTTGTGCTTTTTTTTGCCTTTTACTAACTAACTTTTCTCTTTTGGATCCCTTTGTGTTATTGATTATTTAATTTATTGAGAATTAATCTTCGTGGGTTTTTTTTTATTTGATGCTTCTGATTGAGTTCTCACAGCATGGGTTTTATAAGCTAATAAGGGTTGCATCGGTTTTTTTTGTTATTTTTTTCCTATATCATCAATTCAACACTGGTTTTTAAAATTTTTATGTTTTTTTTTTTTTTTTTTGTAAAATTATTATTATCTCATTATAACTCGTGGATTTCACGAGTTGTTAACTGCTCAATATTATTATGATATTCAACTTATTTAATCAAAGATCAGATTCTAATTAAACTTATTCAAATTAATCACCAAATTCTAAATCCCTTGCTCTTTTGAAATATTATCATCATCTGAAAACTCTTTATATATTAAAATCTTTTTAACCCGGCGTGCACCGCAGCACAGGTCACTTATATAATTATTAGATATATCATGGCGGTATACATGTTATTGCATTAGTATTAAATAAAATATAAATTCACTAACCTCTACCCAGCATCACTAGTAAAACAATAACAATAATATAATAAACAAAATAACCCACAACCGTTTGAAGTGGCAAGGTCAAAAGAAAATTTGAGAATTGAGATTGGGACCAAGTCGTAGCCAAGCATCTTCGACGAGACAATGCCTTTGATAGTTGAAAATGGTCACATGGTTAGTTGGTCTCCCCTAGCCGCCCCCACAAGCTGGCGTCCACACGCTTCTGAGCCCCTACCCATTCCTACAGCGAAAAGGAAACAACTTGGAAGTTAAAAGGTTTCCCACTCTCCAAAGGATATCAAGGTTCCTTCCTTATATATAGTTTTTCTTGAAATTGCTCCACGTCAAATACCTAAACACAGCAAGAAAAGCATACTAGAATCTTCCTCTCTAGCTTTCAAAGGGTCTTCTACTAGTTGAGATTTGGGGCGATCAAGGTTTTCTTGAAGAGACCATGAATTCTATGTTCAGTTCTTTTGATGCTTTGTGTGCTGAGTTCTTGGGTCAAAAAGTGAGGTCTTCACTTGCTCTTACAACTATGGATTGCAATACCAAGAGGGTTTTGACCGCTGGTGATAATAGTGAGGTGGGAGAAGATGAGTTGATCAAGAATCGAGAAGGAAGCTCCTCGAGATCGTTGGCTAGGAAACAAGAGAAGAAGGTGCCAAGGTTTGCACCAGAGCTTGATGGACTCAACTGCTTCGAGACCATTGTTAACTATTGAGATTCGGTGACATGACGCAATGAAGTTGTGTTTTTATTTATAGGGATATGTAGAGAAAGAAAAAGGTAGGAATTATTCTTTGATTGATCTATGAAGTGGTGATGTAATGTTAAAATGTGATTCTAATATACTATTGTATGACTAGAATATTCTTTTTGTTCATCTTCTTGAAATAATTTTGAGTTTTTATCATTTGATGGATTCAATTCTCAAAACATACTCAAAGCTATGGTTTGCGGGGTGCTAGGTAATCATGGCAATCATGTTATTCGCTACTTTTATCAGAGCCAAGATCCCCTGTACATAGCAGCTCTAATCTCCCTGTCTAATTTGTATTTGTGCTTGTCCAACAAAAAAAAACCAAGAAAAAAGAAAAAAGAAATAATTTTTTTACCTGGGAGTTATATCTAACCTCAATCTCAATCACAACCAAAAACAAATACACTTAAAATTCACCGAGCTCTAACTTCATAGCAATTCTCCATGGTATCAAATTTGCAGAATTTCCTAGTTAGTTATGATGCTATAAACAAGAATCAAGATCATAATGGTTAGCCTCTAGTGTTTCTATGTCTGGTGAATACATGGAGACGCACAGCTAGTGCCAAAGCCATAATGAGATCATCGCAATTAAGGCCAAGTGGATAGTTAGCCCATATGTATCCGTGCTTTTGCTTAACTTCACCTTTGGCATAAAAAATCAACATAATGCATAATTATAAAACCCTTTTCGAGCATAAATTGGTAATCAGATTAATCAATGATATTATTTTGATAAAAAAAAATCGAGTTTTTTCACTAATTTACTCAGATTATTGAATCTTGATACAATAAAATTCTCCTTATCAATTGGATTTATGCACTTAAACCCGTCTTGCATAGATCTTCTCCTCCATCGGTGCCCTTCGATCACTCCATTAATTAAGATCTACTTGTTTCCATGGTCCTTATGGCATGGAATTGCAATTAGTGGAATTTGCCGATGCAGGGCTGCTTCCACCTATAACTAGCTGTGTCTAGGCTTTCTCTGGTCCTTATGGTCCCTATGGGCTTTGGGATTGGCCCTCATGGAAGGTACAACATTTGGGGATCCAAAACTAGGGAATGAACTGGATGCTCTTTCTACACAAGGTTCCTTGCTCATCCCAGGTTTCCTTGAAAACGATGTAATTTTTGGCTAAACTCATTATTTGTCCTTATAGTTTTCACTCCTTGAGTCGTTTATATTAACTTTCCTTTCTTCTTTTTTTAATATCATTACTCACCTTCATCATCCTCCCTCTTCTTATTGAATATTACCTTCTCTCTCTTTTTTTTTAACAAATTTACTCAATTAATTGAGATAAAAAAAAATAAAAGGATTTAATGGATAAAGAAAAAAAAAAAGGCCTAGTCTCTCGGGCTAGGAAGACCCAGAGCTCCTCGTCTGGCCTTTAATAATTTGGAAAAAATAGAGGCAACACGTTACTTCTATTGCCTAAATTCCGTCGATTTGCAGTCACTGAAAAATCAAGCTAGTCTGTTTTTTACCAAGAAAAACTCATTTTTAACTATATTTCAACCTGAAAAAACCATAAAACACTCTAAATACCTTGTAAAACATAGTATAGCCTTGAAAAAACAAGAAATTATCTCTAAAACCCACAATAAACTTGAAACCAAGATTGTTTTTAGGTTCAAATCTACCATTTCAAGCAAATTTAAGAAAAAACATCTTGTCTAAACTTTATTCATCAAAAAGAACTTTTTGAAACCAAAATCGTCCATTTTCATGGCTGGAATAGCTTTTAACCAAGATTTTCTCTCTATCACTATAATCCGCCCACTCTCTCTCTTATCTCTCAACTTAAGGATTAAAAAATAAGAAAAATAAAGTTTGGGATTAAAATTGAATTTCATAAATTGTTAGGGACTGAAAGATTAAAATCTGAAAAGTTGGAGAACTAGCCTCAATGTTAGCAAAACCATCTTTTTTTGTCATGTTTCTCATTTTAGTCTTCTATCTTTGAATATTGCTAGCTCTTTCTTAATAAATGTGTTTTAATTGGCCATTAATAATTGTTTTTCATTTTAATCTATAAGAGTGCAATAAAAGAAGAAGAAGAAGAGATACTAAAAATACTAATCACCATGGCAATTTACAATTATTTGTTTCTTAATAAACAATGGCATGCAAAATAGTATTTCCCCACGCCTATTATGCTTAATTGGTCTAAAGCCAGCAAGGCTGCAGAATTTTGACAGTAGTTTCTTCCCATGTCTGATATAAAGAAACTGTTTTTTACGTTTCATGCCATCAACCTTTGTTTTTGTTGTTGTTGTTTGCTTAACTAGGTAGGAAAGTATTTGATTAATCTTTGGAAGGACTGACCATTAGCCTGTCTGCAAGCATTGATTATTGGCAAACAGACGGCATTTCACACACAAGTTACAACTAGAACTTCTCTCGGTGCTCTTCTAATTTGTTTCAGCGGGCACTTGGAGGTTTCCTGTCACAACATTTCAAAATAATTTTCTGAGTTTCATGACGATGCATCCTTTCCTATTTCTCAGTAGTATGGGCATTGTAAGTTTCCGCTTCGGTTTCTCTATTCTTTTTTTTTAAAAAAACTGTAGGTATCCGGGTCAACTTATGCCACTACCAGAAAACCGGAGAAAACCAACGGAATTACCGACGGACTATTTCCGTCGGTAATATATACCGACGAAATAATTCCGTCTCAAAATCTGTCGGTATACGAAGGAATAACTCCGTCGGCAAAACGGTCGGTAATACCGACGGAATATTTCCGTCGGTATATACCGACCGTTTCGCCGACGGGGTATACAGTTTGTCTGAAAATATGCAACGGCGTGGTGACGTCAGGCGATTTTACTGACGGAAGTACCGAGGGATTCAAACTGAGATAGTCGTACAGTGACGTGGCACTTTCACCGATGGAATCACCGACGGGATCACCGACGGATTACTTCCGTCGGTGATTCCGTCAAAAAAATACCATTATATCCCCCGTTCTGCCGACACTCTCTTCCTCTGTTTCTCCTTCTTCTTCTTTCCCATCCCACCTCTCCCCTTCCAAACTGCAGCTCCCCTCCCAAACTGCAGCCAAACACCCATCCCAACTCTCCACTATTCTCAACACGAGCACTCAAGTTTCTTATATCTTGTACGTGGTCACAATATCCATTTCTTGTAGATTTTATCATTTTTTTTAAGTAAATTTATCCTTTTTAGTTTTAATATTAATTGTGAATTTTATTGTTTTAGTATATATTTTGTTAATGTTTGTACTTGTTTAATTGTTATTTGTCAAAGAAATTTTTTTGTATAATTTTGTAGTTGTTATAGTTTGTTTTAGATTTTGTCAAATTATATTTGTTTGTAAATTGTTGAAATTTTGTTTGAATTACACTTAATTAAATGTGTCGTTGTGATGAAATAAATAATTAATAGCTTGTTTAACGAGTCTTGTTTAATTGTTATCAATTTCTATTCAAAGTTGTGATTTCTGTAAATTTATATATGTATAAATTTGTATGTATGAACGTTGATAGTTGATAATTGATAATGAATATTTAACATAAGTGTTGTTTTAGTTTGTTGGATAATGTCGGGGAAAACCAATATTTTTGTTATGTTTTATAGAGGTTCAATAGAAGTCATGGATGATCGTTCATGGATGTATCGGGACTCACCCCAAGGATTGCGGAGGATGGATTATTGTAACGGTGTCCAGGGTTTTATTAATTTCGCAACATCTATTCCGAGGAATTTTACTGATGGCGGTATTAGGTGTCCATGCAGGAAGTGTAAAAATTTAAAGTTTCTGCATCAAGATGTTGTAACGATGCATCTTCTAACCAAAGGGTTCATGGAAGATTACCTGTGTTGGTATGCTCACGGAGAACTATTTGTTCCTGATGAGAGCATGGAAGAACAGGTGGTTGGGTCAACTTCTAGTGCTAGCAACATGCATGAAGTTGGAAATGAGAACAGTAATCCTTACAGGAATATGGTTATGGATGCAATGAGAATGAGTGAAGGTAATGTCAGGGAATGTCCAATCGTAGAAGAAGAACCTAATGCAGATGCAGCAAGGTTTTTTGATCTGTTGAGAGATTCTGACGAACCATTATGGGATGGCTGCACGAACCACAGTAAATTATCAGCCGTAGCACAGGTGTTCACCATCAAGTCAGATCACGGGTTGAGTGAGGCCGGTTATGACAAGATTATTGAATGGGCGAGAAGCATTTTACCTGAAGGGAACAGGCTGAAAGAGAACTTCTATGCTGCCAAGTCCATGATGAAACCCCTCGGTTTAGGATACCAGAAAATTGATATATGCCCTAACTTCTGCATGTTATACTACCTTGAAAATGCTGAGATGACCGAGTGCATGACATGCGGGCATTCCCGTTACAAACCCAGAACTGGTAGAGGGAAGACTCTCGTGGCATATAAAAAACTTAGATACTTCCCAATCACACCTAGACTGCAGAGGTTATTCATGTCACCAAGGACTGCTGAGCACATGACATGGCACCAATCACACCATGCGGTTGATGGAGTGATGGTTCATCCTTCTGACGGTGAAGCCTGGAAACACTTTAACAGTATGCATCCTCACTTTTCAGCTGAATCAAGGAACGTGCGTCTTGGGTTGTGTACAGACGGATTCAACCCATTCGGGTCATTTGCTGCTCCTTATTCTTGTTGGCCGGTCATACTGACGGTTTATAACTTGCCACCGGGGATGTGTATGAGGCCGGAGTTCATGTTTTTATCTATGGTCATACCAGGTCCGAGCAGTCCGGGGAATATAGATGTTTGTCTTCGTCCGTTGATTGATGAGTTGACGCAGTTGTGGTCCTCTGGAGCTTTGACTTATGACATCTCGAGGAAACAAAATTTTGTTATGAGAGCGGCTTTGATGTGGACTATCAATGATTTCCCAGCTTATGGAATGGTTTCTGGTTGGAGCACGCATGGAAAGCTAGCATGTCCATATGTATGGAGAACAACAAGGCATTCACGCTAACAAACGGGGTAAAGCTTCTTTTTTTGACTGTCACCGTCGTTTCTTGCCACATAACCACAGGTACAGAAAGAACAGAAAGGATTTCTTTGTTGGCAGAGTTGAAAATGATGTTGCACCCCCGCGTCTTTCCGGTGAAGAATTGTTTGATGTTGTGTCAGAGTACGGTGAAATTGTGTTTGGTCTCCAATCAGGTAAGCAGAAGTTTCCTGGTTTTGGTTTGACCCATAATTGGGTGAAGCGAAGTATATTTTGGGAGCTTCCTTATTGGAAGACCAATCTTCTCGCCATAACCTTGACGTCATGCACATTGAAAAGAACGTGTTTGAGAACATTTTCAACACCGTCATGGATGTGAAGGGGAAGACAAAGGACAACATCAAGGCTAGATTGGATGTAGCGCTGTTCTGTAACCGTAAAAATATGGAGTTGGTTTGTGATGGGTCACGGGTCGCAAAACCAAGAGCAAGCTTCGTGCTAGAGAAAAACGCACAACTACTAGTCTACAAATGGCTTAAGAGTCTGCGTTTCCCCGATGGACATGCCTCGAACATATCAAGGCTGGTTAATACGGAGGAATGCAGATTATATGGAATGAAGAGTCATGACTGCCATGTGTTTATGCAAACACTCATCCCATTAGCTTTTCGTGATTTGTTGCCAAAGGGGATATGGGATGCACTAACGGAGATTAGTCATTTCTTCAGAGACATATGCTCCAGCAAGTTGAATGTTGATCACATTGAAAGGCTTGAAAAGAATATCGTCGAGACAATATGCAAACTTGAGATGATATTCCCTCCATCATTTTTTGACTCAATGGAGCATCTACCCGTACATTTACCGTTTGAGGTAAAAGTTGGAGGACCGGTCCAGTACAGATGGATGTATCCATTCGAGAGGTTAGATATTACAGTTGCTATGACATTTATAATTAAATGTTTTTTTTATTTATTTTTAATTATAATAATAATTTTTTAATTATAATATAATTATATAATTATAATATTTTTATAATGTTTAATTGATAATTATATATATATGCAGGTACTTGTTTAATCTTAAAAAAAAAGGTTAGGAACAAGGCGCATGTTGAGGCGTCAATATGTGAGGCGTATATTATTGAGGAGATCTCAACATTTATCTCATACTATTTCGAACCTCATTTGAGAACGAGGATAAACCGTGTTCCACGGCATGATGATGGTGGTGAAGTGCATTCAAGTGGGAACTTGTCGGTATTCCGTCGGTGTGTGTTTTTTTTTTATTTGCGACAGACTTAGCGACGGAAATGGAAATTACCGACGACTGTTATACCAATGGACGTGTTCTGTCGGTGATGCCGTCGGTAATTATTTCACCGTCGGATTTCATTGCTTTCACCGACAGAATTAGTCCGTCGGTGAAACTGTATAATGTTGTAGTGTGCACACCTGAATTAATCCCCCGATACCCTAAAGTTAATGACCAGATAAATTTTTAGTGACCCTGAGGTTTGTAGCACTCGAAATAGTAATTCCTGGAAAACAAATTCAAAACCTAATCAATTAAACTACACCTTGATAATTCCATTTCTCCATTCTTGAGCATGTGGGTGGAGGAGGAGCTCGGGCTTTCGGTCAATCCAATTTGGCCTCAGAAAGTGCATTTATGCTGACAAGCTGTATTTCATAGACCAGAGGACATGTTGCCAGGGAGAAACCGGAGGCATGGGGTCTCCTTGAAACTGCCAGTTAGTCTCGTATCCTTGATACTACAGTTAAAGCATTATGTCATAATTCGAATTTTATTTCTCCTGGTAGATTTCTGTTCCTCAGTGGCATTCATCAACTAGATTGGGCCTGCGCACTCTGCAATTTAACAACTTGGCTACTTGGCCAGATTCAACCTGAAGCAGCG
The DNA here is from genome assembly GCA_007827005.2 of Populus simonii. NCBI lineage: Eukaryota > Viridiplantae > Streptophyta > Magnoliopsida > Malpighiales > Salicaceae > Populus > Populus simonii. The sequence goes on along the minus strand of CM017464.2, from coordinate 49,146,166 downwards.
CATGCATGTGACTATTTCTGGTGGCCAAATTCAACCTTTTGCGATGTCTCTTAATTAATGTGGCATGTCATTCTTTTTCACATGGGGTAGTTCATGTAGGATGATTTATGACAGTCTATCGTTAGCTGTCTTTTTTTTTTCATTTTTTTCTTTTCTCTCTCTTTTCCTTGAAATTCATGATAGTCATTTAAATTTCAGAGTTATCCACTTATTGTATTGTCATTTCAAATTAGGTCCACATTTTTTTAATTACTAGATGCTTGTTTTTGATCATTTTCTAAAATTTAAAATTGTTTATTATTCAATTAAAAAAGTATAGGTTGTCCTCTAATTTCTTTTTTTAAAAAATTGGTCTTTATTTTTTTAAATGCTATTTTCTTTATCCTTTTGAATTAATTTTTTTAATTTCAACCTTCAATCCAAAGATATAAAATGCCCTCTCATTTGTTTTAATTTCTAATTTGATCCTCATTATTTTCATTGTTATTTTTTTTAGGTTCTTTTGCAAAATTGATTCTTTTTTCAATTTCATCTTTTGACATGAGATTTGTTAGGAATTGAGTTTTGTGTTTTTCTTGATGGGTTTTCTAGTTCCATGACCGGAGTTGCAGACTCAAAAACTTATCCCAAGTTAATAGTGTTCTTTTTTTTTTAGGGTTGAATCCTTCCACTTTGTGTTTTTTTTAAAAAAAATTAGGCTTCATGATTTTCTTTGATTTCTTTTATATTTGATTATCTCGATCTTATCGCTCGTGTTGTGGGTTTGATGGATTAGCTTGGATGACTTGGGTCTTTTTTTGGGTTAGTTTTTTTTACTTTAATTTTTTTTTATTTTATCTTTTAACATTGAGTTGTTTTATAATTGAGCTTTGTACTTTTTTCTTATTTGTCTTCTATTGAATTATCTCATTCGCATAATCCGTGTAGAGTTTGGTGGGCTTGCCTAGTTTGCTAGTGTTTTTTCTATCCTTTTTGTTAATTGACTTGTTTTTCAATTACAACATTTTATATTGGATTTGTTTGAAATTAGGCTTCGTCATGTTTTTCTTGCTTTCTATTGACTTGTCTTGACATCTTCACTTAGGTTGCAGATTTGGCATGTTTATTCATGTTAGCTCATATTATTTTGTATTTTTAAAAAAATTATGATCTTTTTATTGGGTTAGCTAAGATTTTAGTTTCATTGTTTTTTTAAAAAAAATTTGGTGTTTTTTTTGTTTGTTGAGGTTCTTATGATTTTTTTAGTTCAATTTTGTTTTTTATCTTATTAAATTATATTTGACGTAGTCATTTTTATGCCTTTCATCGTAGATTATTTTTCATTCTGGCGTTGTATTTTTTTAAAATAAAATTATTCTAGCCCACCACAAAAACGCGGAAACAAAAATCTAAGTAATAGTTATCTTTTCTATCATATCGAGTCCAATCCAGTATATTCTCGCTTCTCTAGCCCTAGTGACCAGGGGTGTCAGAAAACATAACTGAAGAAATCAACTAAAATATATTGGCTCGTGTTTCTCAGGAGTAAATAATAATTTTTATTTTAAATGCAAAAAAAAATATAAAGTGTAATTTGAAGTGCTTTTGGTTTGGTTGCGGAGCAAATCCAATAAGAGAAATGAAAAAAAATAAAGAGAAAAAAATAAAATTAAAATATCTTAAAAGGAAAAAAATTAGTTTCCGGCGCTGCTTTGCTATGCACTATTCATTGGTGCAATTATAGAAAATACTTTATTTGAAAATGATAAAGGTGCAAATACACTGTGCTTTAACCCAACTCAAGCATTTTTCATTTGAAAAAAAAAAATTATTGACCCGCTGCGGAGCGCAAGTCAATATGCTAGTTATTATATTATTAGAAAATGATTATTTTTTAAAATATTTTTAAAAAATATATTGAGATCATAAATTTTTATTTTTTAAAATTTCTTTTTTATATCATCATATCAAAATAATACAGAAACATCATAAAATATTAGTTTGAATTAAAGAAAAAAATAAAAAAATTTAAATTTTTTTTTAAAGCATTTTTGAAATACAAAAACAAACATACTTTGATAAGAAAATTCAACCCAACCTCAAATGAAAAAAATTATCATTACCCAACTTTTGTACAATAAAAAAAAGTCACTTCAATTTATTTTCTCTTAATATGAAAAAAAATCAATAAGAAAAAGATAAAAAAAAAATCTAAAAAGGCAAAAAAACAAAATTGAAATATATGGCGGCCCATCCAAACCCAATAGCTTTGGGTTCGGCTGCTCAGCCAGACCTAGCTCCTTTTGGAAGTGATTTGGGTATAGTACAATATTGCTTTTGACATAGAAAACAAAAAGACAACGCTTTCAAAACACTTTTTGATTAAAAAGCAGAAAAGACGATGCTTCTAAAACGCTACATTGTTGTCCACAGTACAAATACTCTATGTTTATAGTGTGATGCACGGTGCATTGAGTCTATATCAATAATATATGCACAATGTTTTTGCCACACCTTTTAAAATATAGTACAATATTGCTTTGATCTAAAAACATTTTCAAGGAGAGATTATACGTAGAAGAGAAAATTAGTAATATGATTTTTTATTAATATAAATATAATTTTTTTTATTTATATGTATTGTAATGGTAAAAATTTATTTAGAAAAGTAAATTATATTTTAATAACTAGATATGACCCGATTAACTTAACGGATCTAAAAACAAACCAGATAATTATGAATCAGCTTAATATTAAATAATAAATTGAAAAAAAAATTTAATAAAAAAAATTAAAAAAACTAACCCGGGTCAACTAGGATGAATTTGCTAAACTCATGAAAGATAATGAGATCAGGATAATTCTTAAAAAAACAAACAAAAAAACATATATTATAAAAAAATCAAATGAAAATAAAACACCATTACAATAAATAGTAGTTCGACATTTTCATAAGATATATAAAAATATCATTTTCATAATAAAAATGATAAAATAATATTTTATTGAGCACTACATTCGAAGCATGTAAAATAAGTATTAAAAATTTAAAATAATATTTATTTTTTATTTTTAGCTTTTCATTTATCTTAGATGATCTAAGAAGATATAAAGAGCGTTTGGAATGTGATAACAGTTGTTTTTTAAAATATTTTTTATTCAAAATATATTTAAATAATATTTTTTTAATTTTTAAAAATTATTTTTGACATCAGCATATTAAAATAATCTAAATATTAAAAATATGTTAATTTAAAAAAAATAAAAAACCCTTCCCAAACAATGAAACACTACATGGCTATAGGAACCACAACTTAATCAATTCCACAGGTAAATTCCATCTCCATGTGTAAATGCACTGTGGGGGACCTGTAAATGTCTAGCTCTCTCTCTCTCCCTCCCCCTCTCTCTCTTTTCTTTTTCTTTTTTGGTTTTATCCGGTGGACAAACGGACAATGTCAAACTCGTGCAATGGCAGAAACTCGTTAAAAAAAATGCCTCAACTAATCAAACAGAGTTATTGTAGAATTGTTGACCCAATGCAAGTATATTTATTTAAGCCTCCACCTACCGAGAGGAGAATGATCATTTCTAGGGCCAGAAGAACAACGCATGGGCAGTGAAGAGTGAAGACCAGTTTAAACGCTAGACATCCAAAATTCTAGCTCAGACATTACAGATTCTTTGATGAGGAATGTCGAGTGAGATGCATCACTTGCCTGGAAAAGACGTCATAGAATTATAGAACTCTTGCCTGATATTATTTACTTAGGAATCCGAATATGTCCTTTGAGCCCCCGAAAGGTAATCTGACTATGAGTTACCTGTGTTTTTAACATATGCCATGCGCATCCACAACCACCCTTTCTCTCCGAGACTTAAATTATTTCTTATGAGAGTATGTCGAACCTTGCTCTTCTAAGCAGAGGATTATCACCGACTCTGTTTTCTTTTTATTTAAACGAAAAGGCATTGATCAAAATGTCTGTCTCTTCAAAAACAACATGGACGGATGTGTGAACTCATTTTGGTCCAAAATTAAAAAGTCAAAAGCAGTTGTTGGCAGGGTTTTGCTGACTTGTCTATCATAGAAAATTGCTTTCTGCACTGCCTTGTCTATTTCAGTCGTAAGACTTGCCGAGAACCTCCATGTTTGTTGAATTATGGGCAAAGAACGTCTCCAGATTGCCATACATGCAATGACAACCATGCTAGTTATGCAGGAGGATTTTGTTTTTGGCCCGGTTATTAGCAAAACTTCTCCTTGAACTAAGTTATGTTAGCAGAAGGGGTACAGCTTATTTGAAATTGCGGTATTTTTTGTTTTTGAATTAGTTTTTAAAAAATATATTTTACTTTAAAAATACATGTAAACAATAAACAAATCTACACAAAAAATAATTTTAATATACTTTCATGCAGAAAGCATTTTTGCACCACATTACTAATTTCCAAACATAAAATAACATGATGGGTCAATTTTTTTTGGCACTACATACGGAAAAATGGAACCAAAAATGAAAAAATAAATAAAAATAACAGCATTACTGAATGAATCATGGCATTTTAAATCAACAAGAAAAGAACCTTGAATCTTGTTATTTCTGCAGCTTGAGATTCTTTGATGACATTGAATTGCTAAACTTAGTGAATACAACAGTTTAAGGAACTTTTCTCGTTTTCCGTTCTGAAGCTGCGCTTAAGCTCAAATAGGGAAAAAAATGGAAGTTTATGTTCCTTCTGAAAGGGTAAGGAGATCAGCAATGGACTATTTCTCACTTCACGGCTTCAGCAATCATCTATGTCCAGTGCTTTCGGAATGAAGTTAGAAAAAAGTCACGTATCACATCCTCCTTCCAATTGCAAACCTTCTGGCGACTCCAAATATAAGTGCCTTAGTTGCGAGCCCCCGGTCAAGAGTACAAGCAAGAGCAACAGCCCCACCAATCACTAAAAACTTCGGTATATTATTCCCAACACGTTTCTCAGGTGTTTCCTGAGATTCAATCTCTAACATATCACTACTAGTCCTGCTCTCCAAAGATCTCAGGTAGTCTGCACTCACTTTGGTGTTGATCTGAGCCATGAAAGCACTACGTGAAAGTGGAGCTGCAGATGCTCTATGTTTCTGATATGCACGTAGACCAGGCTCAATCTTCTTCACAGCTCCCCACATACCCTGTCGGACTCCAAGCTTTGCAATTTCCCAAGGAATACCCATGTCTTCATGGTGGAACAGCATCACCTCACAGGCAGTCAGCTGGCCATCCCCTCTTTTTGATTCAACTGGTTCACATCCAACAGAGACATCTCAATCACACAAGGAACATGCTAGGCGACTCATATAAAAAGAAATGTACAAACGTGTATAGTTTGGAAAACTGAGGATAAGTTACCTGCACGAATGCACCAGCTTGAATAGTACAAATCAACACGCCTTGGTTTGTTGCGCCTCGCACAGAGGAGCAAGGAACTCCCTGGAACATGAAGAGACATGCTATTAAGTTTCTAAAATGAATAGAAGCAACTAGATTGGAGAGCAACTGGTTTTTATCTTTTTTCATACCTTCGTAACACAGTAGTACATTCGACCTGACTCCCAAATTCGACGGCCTATGATGTATTCTCTGTCACTACAAAAGAAAGGAAACTGTGACAGAAAAACCATAAATTCAGTAAACAAGCCAACGCAAACAGAACGCTTCAAAGAAACAAATGATAAAGCGGATGCTCTTCCCACCTTGCGCACCCACTGGACCAACATGGTTCCTGTGGTAGGGCAATCCTCCAAAGTTTCAGCGTGTAAAAGCATGTCGTCCCACTTTGCTCGAAATTCATCATCCCAAAAGAAGTCCCTCACCAGTTCAGGTGTGACATCATCCTCGTAAACAGTTCTGCTACGATATTGTGGAGGGCCAGTCTAGAAATTTCAATGAAACATAATCCATATCAATCACAAGGGTTGCACAAGTCTACCAAACAGCAACATTGTAAAGCAAGAACTAGCATTGATAACTAAAGGTTTATTACCAAGACAGCATCAACTAGTCCCGTTACGCTAATTCACAAAACAACACCAATTTGACAAAAGGAGACCTACCTCAGGATCTCTGCGCCAAGCTTGATAGCTCATAGTAGGTGTTGAACGATCCATCATCTGAATCCAAGCAGGACCTCCATCTGTCACTTCCACCAGCTTACTCAAATGCTCCAAATCATCTTCCATCACAAGATCTGGTTTTTCCTTTTTCATTTTTGATGAACTGCCCAGTTAAAGTCAACCATATCAGTTTCTTCCTTTTTCTTCAATTCAATCAAATGCCACAAATTCTAATCATAATCCATAGATAAGAGCATCATACTAAACACGCAGGCTTAAAATGCATGTAATTGCAAACAAAAGTCATAAAGACATTTACTTTGAAGCGAAAACAACTGACCTGCATTCATAATTGAGGGTAGGTGGCAGAGAGAGAGTCCTTTTGAATCCCACCATCATCAGCAACCCAAGAAACACAACTTGGCAACTGAAACTTCAAAATATTGAAACTTGGAATCACAGAACTTGCTGTTGTTGCTGAAAATTCTCCTTCTTTTTTAGCCTCCTTTGAAACCTTGGAATCCAACAACATTTCTCTACTCAAATTACCAGCCCATCTAGGCTTCCATGCCCACCCCACAAGAACCCCAACAGCAACAGCAACCCACAAAGGAATCACAAAAATCAAAATCTCACTCAACACTTCCCCAATTGTAGGTCTTTGCAAAATCTCCAATAAAACTGAACCTAAAGCCATCTTTAACCAACAAAAGCAAAAAGCAAAAAGAACCCAGAAATCTCCAATTAAACCCTTGAAAATAAAAATCAAACAACAAAAACCCTCGATTTAATCCAAAAATAAACCTTTAAAGCACAGGATTATTCAAGGGTTTTCAAAATAAATAAATAAAACCCACAAACCCCCTCCAAAACAACCTCCACGGTCCTAAAGAAGATATGGGTTTTGCAGAGAAAATGCCAGGGAAGTGAAATAACAAGTTAAAACTCCGTTCTTGTTGTTGGAAAAAGGATAAGGATTCAGAGATAAGCGGTAGAGAGACGTGCTGTTTAGATTATTGTAGGGCCAACATGATTTTCTTTGTTTTTTTCTACCTTGCACCACACAAACTGTGTTGTTGTAATAATACAAGCAGTTACAACTTACAAAATATCAGGGTTTTTCTCTCCTCTTTCTGGACAAGTTAATTTGGAGAAATGTTGAGAGATAAATGGGCACAGAATGGATAAATTTTGTAGGCTTCTATTACTATGCTAGAGGAGAATGATGAGGATTGGTGTCTTCTGTGTTGTTATGTGTGAGGAGTTTATGTGGCCAAGTCTCTACGGCAAGGCCAACGAGTTCCCGTGCTTTGTTTGTTGAAGAGGATATGTGAAGTGGGTGTCTTTTTATATATGGAGAAGTGGTCTGTGGTCTGTGGTCTGTGGGCACGCTGCTAGCTAACGCGTCTGTTTTTTCCACGTCTCATTTATCACGTTTTACCGTTTGTTTTTTTTTCTTTTTTAATATTTTCCTTTACCGATATCTTTATATCTTTTTAAAAAGTAAAATTAATCTGGTTTATTTTTATTTTATAAAAATATATTAGTACTTTAATCGCTAGACCAACTACTGCAGAGATATTTAACCATTTATCTTTGATGATGTTTTGGATTTCTATATGTTTTTTTATTTATAAATATATTAAAATAATTTTTTTTAAAAAATTATTTTTAACTTCAACGCATCAAAATAATCCAAATTATAAAAAAATAATTTAAAATAAAAATAAAAATTCAAAAACTTTTAAAAACTAAATAGATAAATGGATAATTTTACTCTTACTTTATATTATTGAAAGATTGATGTAATTTACAACTTAACCAAAATCCAAAAAACTAGATAAATACAAAACTTTTCTTCTTTTGCCTGTCCCTACATCTCTCATCATGTAAAATAATAATATCAATATAAACAAAAAAGCTTGGACTTTCCTTAGCTATTCATCATAGATTGCATTATTCCACTGCATCGCAATAAAAAGTTTTTAAAAAGTACAGTTAGGTCCTACAAGTATTTTTTTTTCATTATTTGGTCCATTTAGTTTTGTATGTTTACGTCTCAGTCCTAAAACTTTGTTTTTTTATATTTCAATCTTGCATATTGATCACTAGAAAGATCATTCTTTGTGTTAATAGGCTCGCCTTGGAAACTAAAGTTCAATTCTTTGCATTATTTGATCCTTTTAGTTTTATATATTTACATCACAATTTTAAAACTTTATTATTTTACGATTCAGTTCTTGCATATTGATCATGAAAAAAAACCAATTTTGATGTTAATAAACTTGTCTTGGAAGAGAAGTTCAATGTAAGTGTTTTATTTTATTTTATTTGATTTTTGTTTTATAGAGTTATTAGATGATGGTGTTTTTTAAGCTTAAAATGAGTTTATTGAGGTTTTTATGTTTTTTTTCTGAGTATTTGCTTATGATATTTAATGAGAATAAAATATTTATTTTTTATTTTTTATTATTAATTTTTTTATATAAATTTTACAATTAATTATTCATTTATTTTTTATACATGTAAAAATTACCAAGAACAAATTATTTTTTTAATCACTGCAAAACATGGTCTTGAGGCGTAAGTATGTAAAAACTAGTTATATCGAAGTTGATTGAAATTTCACATATTCATAAAAACAAGATGGATCATATTCGCAAGATCTTAACTACCAAATCAATTTATTTTAAAATCAAATAACTTCCTAATTATATTTTTGAAGAACTATCAAATATCCATGTATGAATGCAAATCCTATCCAGTGATATGATTTCAAGAATTTGATTTGAAAAAACATACTCGACCATGTTCCTAATAATCATGATCTCTACAAACATTTAAGAAAGTGTTAAACTCATTAATTCATACAATAACCAGAAAAATATTCATAAATTTAATATTTAAGAAAAGATAGTGAGTGTACACATATATATTATGGGATTTCAACAGCGGTAACACTGATTTTCTCACACATGGCTGTGTGGGAATGTTTTATGTGAAAAAAAATTATTAAAAATATATTTACAAATAATTATACACATAAATATCCAATAAAGCTACTGATAATTAACTATAGGATAATTAATTCAACCGGTCAAGTCTTGGATCGATTTACTTCCTAATGATTAGGAGTTTGAATCCTCTTAAAGTCAATGAAGATTTACATGGTTATTAATTTTAAGGTCTATAAGATTAGTCGAGATAAACGCAAACTAGTTCGAACACCCACCTTAATTAAAAACAAATAATACTGATAATTTTTTGGTGAATACAGTAGCACCTGTTGCCATCAATATGCAAATTGCAAACTGATCAATTGGGTATTTGATTAACTTAGAGAAACACTTTAAACTGATTGACGAAGACTCGGATTTAACTTAATCATACTTGTTAGAATGTCTTATTTGACTAATCTGGCTGCTCATAAAAGAACGAATCATTAAGCTTTTTTGGCAATGAATTGTTCTTGGTCATGGCAATTAATACTGTTCAACGATTTTGACCTGAATGTTTCAAAAGGATTGCTATGGAACATGTTCCATGACTCTTTTTTTTTTTTTTTTGAAAGGGTTCAAACTTGAAATTAGAAAGAAAATAAGTCCTCGAGTGATCCAATAGATCAACCCTTTTTAAAGTTAAAAAAATAAAAAAAAATTAAGTAACATGACATGATCATAAATGTTCTTTGATTTTCTTTAGTTTGACAAGAGTAACAATGAGTTTTGAATTATTCAATAGGGATAGTTATTTCCTCCTCGTACCTAACTTCCATTCAACTCTTTCTAAAATTTAAACCTAAAATCTTCATGTAGAAATATCAAACTTTAATGGTGATCTTTTCTTGAATGTTCACTGGGATAACAATTTAGTTTGAACGTGAACCCAAAAAAGACAGGAAATTCTTAGATCCGATTGGCTGAGAGTAAAATTCGAAGGCAAAATATTAGTTTTCAAGTTAGGTATGGATATATACCGGTCTATACAACCTGACCTGAAATAAATAAATAATTATAAAGTTTTAAAAAAACTACATGTATATCAAATTATAACATTTGAATTTGAATCATAAATTCTTGTTGAGTACCCAGAACCTGGTCAGGTTAGAGAGAGAGGTAGGGATTTTAGCTGAAGCATGGTGAAAGGTGAAGAAGTTAGGCAACGATCGATCTTTTATTCATTTACTACACACATCTAAGTTCTTCTGAACGAAAGGCATCATCAACCTAAGTATTTAAAGAAAGAGTTTGGGATTAATAACCATCTAGGTGGTGGCCCAGTGATAAGAGTTTGGGATCAAGAGATTTGCTCCCTTTGTGGTCTCACGTTCGAACCTGTGATTGCTCATATGATGGCCACTGGAGGTTTACATAATCGTTAACTTCAGGGCCCGTGGTATTAGTCGAGGTACGCGCAAGCTGGTCCAGACACCCATGTTAAACTAAAAAACTAAAAAAAATAATAAAAAAGACCACAACCACTTAATGTTTCATAGAAAAAAGCTAAGATGATGTAATGATATTGATGATGGGGACATATCTTGCATCTCCACCGGAAGCCCACCTAATATTCTTTAAGTAAAATAATGAAGTCCATGCCTGAAACCATCGTTCCTCCCAATATCAGAAATACTGAAACCAAAACATGGTGCGTTTTTTGTTCTTTAGTGCAAGCTTATTTACTATATGTTGTGAGAAATTTGAGGAAGATTTCTGGTTTTATTTATTCTCCAATCCATATGCTGGTTCACACTTTATCGTGACATTCTGCGGTTCTCATGCAAAGTCTTTTATTATGAGTCCAACATCCTTTTTCTTCTTGTTCAAAGCCATCTATGGCTTCTCAGCTCTACCGACCGATACTTGATCCTGGGTCAATACCATCATTGTTTTCGAACCGACATATGATTCGTTTTCATGGTTAGGAATCTTTCAAAATCCAATCAAAACTATGATTTTGTTAATAAAAGAGAGTGTCCCTTCACTGTGAAAAGAAATTAAAAAGAAATTATTATTATTATTATTATTTATCAAAACTACATATTACTTCATTTTTTTAAAAAATATTCATTGATATGAAACTTTGTTGAATCAATCAAGTAATGAATTTATTGTGTTTTGCCATGTTAATATCATTTAAAAAAAAAACTAAAACTAGATTTATATTAGATTTCATCTCGCTATCAACTTCATGGTAAAATCTAGTTGACTAATTATGTTCTTGGTAGACATCACATAAGCTGACCATTGAAAAAAAAAATTAATTCTTGAAATTTAAGCATATTTTCATATTGGATACTTGGAAATTATTACTAAGCCCTCAAAATATTTCATAATGTTAGTAAAACCTCGTGATATTTTTACCTTGGCCCTCCCAGTAATTCAATTAATCCACCCTCTGCCCCTGCGAGGAAGTTGCGTGATAAGAGAAAATTATGTCCATTACATGGATTCAAATCCAAGTATCGTAATTTGAATTCTTGGGGTATTAATTACCTAAAGATTGAGTATACGTATAATATTATCTTATTATGTGAATTAGATAATTTCAACTTATCTTTTCCAAATTAAACAACTGATCAACGTATGCAAGAAATGTTGTGTTCAACCCAAGTAGTAAAAGACGTATGAAGCAGCAGCTAGCACCGTGACATGGTTCTCTGCCAAGCTAGCTAGGAGATTTTTCAGGAAAAAAAAAAAAAAACATGTGAACGTGGAATAAAAATCAAGTTGTTAAACGGGTTAATCAATTTAATTAAAATTGATCTACGTCATTCAAAACAACATAATTTCAGGAGTTTTAAAACATTAAAATATTATTTTGAAAACAAGTTTAATTTACCGGGTTGTAAATTTACTTACTAGATTAATTTTTATATTATAAATTTAAAACTTTATCTAAACCAGTTTCTGAATTAACCCACTAAGTCGGGCTAGCTTGTTTGACAGTGTGGTTGCGGTTGCTTTTTAAATAACTTTTTGTGCCAAAATACATGCCAATGATTTTTTTTTTAAAAAAATTATTTTTAACATCGGTATATCGAAATGATTTGAAAACACTCAAAATATATTAATTTGAAATTAATAAAAAATAAAAAAATTTAATTTTTTTAAAAAACGATTTTGAAACGCAGAAACAAACCCATCACAAAATTAACTAGGGATCTTGCAGCAAATCTCTTGATAGCTGCATGTATAAAAAAGTGAACTGGCCAGACTCAATACATGTGTTCATCATGCAATTAAATTTATGTGTTTGTGATACTGATGTCGTAGTGCTCCTTCAACATGGCTGGAATCTTGAAAAACCTTTTTCCCTTAGTGGAGTTCAACACTTTTACTGCAGCAACATAGTTTTTGTTGTCAGGAATTCCTCATGCTTGCAATAGTCTTCTTCATGCGTTGCTGCTAATGGAGGTTGGGACCCAAAAAGAAAAAAAGGGAGCGCATGTGGATGGTCCCTTAGCCTAACATGCTAATCGAATTGATATGTCCAATGGAAACAGTCTTCTTCAAGGGCTGCCAATCTCCCAATGGAGGCTAATGGAAGCTGAGTTGACATCCAGCGATAGGCCTAACAAGCTCTAAGCAAATGATATCAAAGTGTATGCGGATGGTCCCTTGGCCTCCAATTGGCCATGGATTTATAATCATTTAGATTCTCAGGAAATGGACAAGAAATATGAAATAGTTGGCGTATGAAAAAGAAGGTACCTAAATGATGCTGAAATTAAGGTAAAGGAGGTGTTTGTTTAGTGTATAGTGTTTTACTTGAAATATATTAATATATATATTTTTATTTTTAATATTAGTGTATCAAAACTATTAAAAATAAATTAATTTAATATATTTTTTTAAATAAAATAAACCAAAAAACAGAAACGTTGGTTTTTGGTGGATAATATCCCTAGATCATCACTAGATTGAATTTAGAGTGGGATCTCATCACTAGATCAGCATGTTCAATATATGAGATTTTCATTTAATTGGTAAGAAATTTAGAAACTTGAATTTGAAGATTTGTTGAATTTCTTTTTCCTGAATTTACTTGCCAAGAAATTTCAGTTATTAGATTTATGGGATTCATTAGCTTGTAGGATCCATATATTCAACGTATGAAATTCTCATTCGATTTGTAAATTTTTTTTAAGAGGTTAATTCAGGAAACATATTTTGACAAGATCAGGAGTGTTCAAAACTGAATTAGTATAGTATAAATTTGATGTTGTGTATCGATCTTCACATCCTTTTTTCTTCTTTTTTTGGTTATAGAATTTATTGTGAATATTTAAGAATATTACCATGTCAAATAAAAATAATTTTATCTACATAAATATTTATTTCCTTAACATACAATCTAATAACAAATAAGATACAACAAGTGGCATTTAGATAATGTCTATTTATTCATATATAAAATCAAAGTTCTCTGGCATTAAAAAAAAATGAGATTAAAGGAAATTTCAGACAAGTTTTAAACGTGAAAGTATTCAACACTTCTCCTCTCTTAAGATCCAAATTCCATACCCATGAGTGCCTCACCAAATATCTGGCTTAGAACATATTTTAAGTTCTGTTGATTTTAAACGTGAGCATCTTTTTAATATAATTTTTTTTTTTGTTTTTATCTGGATATCTCATATTTTTTAAAGGATAAAACTAGTCCCGTTTGGGATTCGTGATTGCCTCTCCCAATAAGTACGCTTTCTGGAGATTAAACTTGTGTTTTTATCCTTGCAGGGATATAGTAATATCTTAACCGTTATAGCAACACTTCATAGACACAATCTAATAACATATAAAATACAACAAATGCATTTTTTTTTTTGTGTTGTCATCTTTGTTTTACTAAAATATGGGCTATGTCACATGAGTTCACAGAATTTGAGAGTGCATACCGTCTTTACAAATGCTCACACGCAAAGTAAATAAAATAGTTGCATGCCTTAAAATGTTGATAGAATGAAAGGAGGGATGACAATGAGTATATATACTATATTCATATTTTATTTATTATTTAACGGGATAAAGATTTAGATATTTATATTTTATCTGCTGGGTTTCACATATTTATATAAGTATTCATTATATAGTAAGTAATTTTCTTCCAGGTTTTGGTAGAATTTGGAGAATATCAGGCTACATTCTATCATGTTTCATCCACGTTTTGGTAGTGGATATAGTGAGTAATTTTCTTTATGTCTGGGTTAGAAGCGAGCTGTGAATCTTTGGAACTACACCATATTTCTTTTCCTGACTTGATAATCTGTATGTGAAGTAATTAATTTAATCAGGCACCAAATGTCCGAGGCATCGACAGCAAAAATCGGGCAGATGGTGTTGTCTAAACCAACAGCTTAAATCACACACAAAAAACTATATTACAAGAGGAAAAGTTTCAGAAACTTGTATGCCAGATTGCTCCCTCACCTTCCCCACATCGCTGGTGTACTTCCTCCATTCTTTCCACTGACTTACAAATGCCACTGCAGCTCCAATCAAACGATGCAGCACAAGGATTACCTGCCTGGGCTTTCCACTCGCAATCTATCACAATATGTCAACAACATTAGTGAAAAATCTTTTATTCAACTTCGCAGAGACACCATTTTGTGAAACATGCAAGAGTTTTTTGTACAAGGGATAAAAAATCATGCTTAGTATAACAATTTGCTCCAGTTAATGTGCTAGAACTGAGGCTATCAAAGTATTAAAAGCATGCCATGAAGGAGGGGAACAAAGAAATACATATTTGCATTTATCTTACCAGGTGCAGTCCCACAGCAGAGGCTTCGATCATCAATATGCTCAACGTCAAGACCAATAAACCAAGAACCTAGAGAAACATCTTCATTTGCATATCTATGAAGTATGTGTCTGCAGATTAAAATGCCGTACATCAGCAATATAGAAGGAGGATATTATCTAAATAGAATTGATGGCACAAAACTCAGGCTTACCGATTTACTGAGATATAGGTGGCCAAGTCTTTAGAAATTGCATATATTTGCCCAGTTGCATGCCGAAAATACTTGTTCCCCTCCTCACCAAATTTCCAATATTCTGGCTCATGGTACTTGACTCCTCTGCAAATAGAATGCAGAAGTAAACGTGTTAACAAAGTTGAACATCGTACGGTCAGAAAATTTGCTTCCATTTGAATGCTTACGTCTGTGCTAGTACAGGTCCAGACTTCATACAACCCATATAAACACGAGGCTTTGATCTATGACGGGCCAAGGTAGATCCGACCATGCCTGCCAGATATTAAAATCAGATGACTGCCAAAAGACATCCTTCTGTGCTCCATTTTTGTGAGGTGTAAAGCATTCAAGTAAACTAACCAAGATTTATGTGCACATCGTCATCAACTTTAATATAGAAGTCAGCATCCCACTTAGCAACAGCTGTTGAAAAATATATTTGTGTTTTCGACGATAATTCATGATAACCTTCTACATGATTCTGCAACAAAGATTACAGTAACTCTGCATAAGCAATTGAAAACTTGTTGCGATTACCATACACCGCCTCCAAATACATTTCAGAAGCTTCTCTCTCCCAAACCAGTAGCTCTGGCTTTTGAAAATGACCAGCTTCTTCAATAATGTCCAATTTTTATTTATTTTTTTCATCCAAGTGTAGAAAGATTTTTTATCCTTAAATGGGACAGGAACTGGAAGACTAGGCAAATGTTTCTGCTTGGTGTTCAAGATAGGTAAGGCAAAAAAGGCAATTAATAAAATGATTTTGCAAATAGTTTCATAGCCTTTACTTGGTAGCTGGTTACAAAACATTTTATCCTGCATAATGCCTGGTTATCAAACAGGTCCCGCAGAGTTCTAACCATAACATACCAGTCTCAGGAAATCCTTGTGTTGATCATCTTCTGCTTCAATAGCACGGTCCAAAACACCACCTGGAGATGCACTGTCAAATACAAAAAAAATTAATCATGCCAGACATATATATTGTCAAACTGTTAACACTGAGCTACTAAATAACCACATGCCCTTTGAATAAACATACCTGTGTCCTATAACAAACCGTATTATAATACCCTTCTCTGTTTCCAACTTTTTTAACTCCTCTCCTAGAATAAAAAATAATCAATTAAGTGTAAGCATCTACTGACTCGTAACAGCTACTAATGGCTTAGTTCAGAGAAGGATTGGTATGATATGGATTTAACCTTTGGGCATCCAGGTTTCTCTAATCGAGTCCCTTCGCTTCCTGCTGCTGAATGCAGTAATTACTCCCATAACAAAGAAAACCTTTGGTCGCTCCTTCAAATGCTCGGTTCCTGATTTTGTGACCATCGGAGATCCATCCTCATTGATAACTTTTGCAGCTCTTGCTGAAGCTAGCTGCATCTCCAATGAGGAAATTGTTTTGTCCAGTGTCCTGTAATCATCATGGTGGGGGTATTACATGAAATGATACTTCAATGCTTCTCTTGAAGGTTACATTCCAAATTTACAATACCTATTAAAGTAAATAGCCCTTTTTTTTTAAATTATAAAACAATACATATTTATTGAATTACATAAGTGATCCAGAGTTCTTTTTAAAGCATAAAACACCGGGTTTTAGAACCTCACATGATCACATCATGAGTTTGAGAAACCCGAGAAAGGATGTCTCCTGCCTGAACAGCAGTTTCCTGCAATATCATAAACATTATCATCTACACGAGTTTACTGCTGGAAACAGAGCTTATGAAACACTATTTTAGTAACTAGACTTGCCTGCTTCTCACAATTAACTGTGGGATGATCTGCTGTTAATTGATCCTTCTTCACAGATGAAGCTTCCTCATCCATTTTTGCTGGATCAGGAAAATCCCAAAACCTATAAAATACATGTAAGTGGCACATCAGACTTGAGCAAAGTTGCTGGAGGGCTTAAAGATGAAGAAGAAGAAAAAGTGAAATGCAGTAATAGCTTACAAGCTATCCAATATATAATCAATAGAATGCACCGGATTAAACTATCATACTACATTACGGCCAGCTGCTAGAGATACGGTGTTAATTGATGTGTTCTCAACACAAATGCTGGATGTTGATGAAGTGCTAGTAAAATGGCAGCACAAGTTGGACTCCATTTCACCGGTTTATTCAAAGTAGAATCACTTAGCGCAAGTCTTATCTAATATTTTGCCTTTCTTCCACAACATAACTTGATTCAGCTTTTTGGCTTTACACGCCAATTCTCATCGTTTAATTGATATTTAATAAATAAACCCAAAATTTGGTATTCAAATACTATAGCTAATTTCTCTCAAAAGACAACTTGGAAGCATCTCTACGCATCAAAAATTTAAGAAACAGCTCGATTTCCAACTTGGCAGACATTCATTCGGTACTTGCCTGTTCAAGGCATCAAAAGACCAGAAATATTTCTGCACCTGTTCAACCACCAATATCCAATCAATACCTCTTCAGCAACTTGACATTAGCCTATTCACCAACCCAATGACCTTCCATTTGAAACACATACTTAACCACCCAAATCAATACTTAACATATTCTCCTTACTGGGAATTCATCTCCGCGGTTAGAACTAAGCTCGTCCTTCACTTCAAGTATTTCAAAATCATTCAATCAGTCTCCACCACTCCACCTATAACTTGAAATTCTGTAGACCCAGAAGGCCAGAACAGCAAAAAGTCCCAATATTTTACATGGATTCCAAGAAAAAAGCCCTCAATGTCATAAAATAACGGCCAAAATCTACACAAAAGGATTACATTTTGCATATGATTTCATAAGAGAGACCATGTAAGATTCTCCATACATAAAGCAACGAAAGCACAAAAACAGAACCACCACCAAAGTTAAGCTTTCCAAATCCTACTAAGATAGGCAACAAATCTAAACGCTGATCACTTCAAAAAGACAAGATCTTTAAAAATTCCACACAAGAGAAAAGGAGAGAGAAACAGAACCTGTTAACAACAAGAACCCCCAAGAAGAAACTGGCAATGCAGAAGAGATAAACCCATCTGGTGGGAATTCCATTACTGGACTTTTGAGGTCTGCTTATACCCATTTCAATCTAACAAGCTTCAGCTTTAAGAAAGCTTCCTTCTTTCTTCTTTAAAACCTTTGGGGAATGGTACTACGCTACAAGGACAAAACAAGTGACCGCATTTCCTACAAAGACCGAGGAAGATAAGAGAGCACAACAAAACCAATGCCTGAACTTAATTGTTGTCTTAAACAATAGGAAACTGAAGAACTATGTTACTTTGTTCTTGCTTTGTTTCATTTTTCTTTTCAAATCCAATGAAAATGGACAACAACAAGATGTAAAAATTTATGCTCGCCTTTACTGTTTTGTCACAGAGAAATATTCTATAAAAAATAATGCAATGACAAAAGTCACAGCTACCTAAAACTGTCCTTGGTGTGCCTTCCTAGCCTGTGTGCTTTTTTGTTTTTTCATTGCTTTTCTACTTGGAGTCACGCATGGACCACTAGCTAATTCCTTTGTTATACTACTTTACATTAACCTTAAAAGGAAGCTTAAGGTTTAAAGAATCTATTATTTTGGTGAAATATGTAATTCATGAGAGATCATGTGTAGATTTCTTGTTAATGTCTCTTGTTATCTGATGTCATCTGATGTAATTACTCTAACCCATCTTGTTCGTCCCTGTCCAAACATGTTTATGATATCCAATTAATGTGCATGAATCCATTTGTTTAATAGTTTATTAATAGATTCGGTAATAATCCTGTCAAAAAAATTTATGGTACTTAGTACTTATTAATTATTTTCTGGGCTTAAAACATGCATTAATATTAATAGATCATTAGGGAAAGATGCTAGTTTTTGATATTTGGATGGATTTGTGCTTTGATGATGAAAATGATGATAGCAAGTGTTTTTAACTTCCTTATTAAGGACAAACACAAATGAAATCAAGAGACAAGAAATCTAGTTATGTGGATTAATGTACAATCCAAAAGATTATTACATCTTCTAATTAAGTAAATCATATCATATTATAAGCAAATTATTTCCGTATTGTTGAGCCAGCTTGATCCTTTTCAGATTTAGGGGCTCGATGGGCTCCGTGTGCTTAAAATTAATGATCGAAATCTTATGATATACAAATACAACTTGCTGCTTGACCCATTTGTTTAGTAATTAACTTGCCTTATGATATCATGACTATTAGACTTTTGTTTTGTTGGTTTTGACAAGTAAATAATTTTTTTTTTTTGCCTTAGCTACTCTTCTTCGAATGGTATGCTGCCAGTAATCAAACTAACATAATCTAATCTCCTCGACATTAGTAAACTAATTTGTATTTTAGCGAAGTTAAACACAGGAAGTTACAAGTAAAATGATTTTGAAGTAAGAGCAATAGAAGGAGATACTATTGTTGCTATCTTCAAGGAACAAGATGGTAATGACACGACCAGAATACATTGTAAACTATATAGTTTCTTTGGTTTAGGGAAACATTAGACCAAAACATGAAGAACTTAAGTAGGCATGGGAATATGCTCACATGGGGCTCACAATTCTGTCTAATAACAGGACTCTTTCGGTGTAAAGTTGTGAGATTTAATTAGTCTAATGATAATACTAACATGGGTATTTCATTTTTTTATTAACATGGGAGCCAAATTTTGCGATGCTTAATAGCTAATTTAAAAATGTGATAGTAATTAATTTTTATTTGAAAATATATTAAAATAATATTTTATTTATTTATTTATTTATTTTTATTTTTTTAACTTTAGTAAATTAAAATTATTTAAAAACTAGTGGTTGATCAGATTTATAGTCTGAGTTGAATTTCTAAAACAAAATATCATTTTAGAATTGATTTGACAGGTTAATTAATAATCCAATTCCGATCAACTTGATATCCAGCTAGTTGACCGAACTTTTAGTCTGAGTTGAATTAAAAAAAAAACATCTTAGAATTAATTTAATAGATTAATCAATGACCCAATTAAAATCTTATTTAAATCTATATTTTTTTATAATAATGTTATTTTGATTGATCGGGTTAATTACTAGATCTTGAGTGGTGTGGGTTTAATAATTTTAATTTCAAGTTAAAACAATGCACTTAAACTTAGAAGGGAAGAATATAACACAAACAGTTAAAAAAAATGTCATTATTTATTTGCATGATTAAGAAAAGAAAAGTGCAAAGACGAAAAGGAAAAGGGGAGATTCCCGTTACAAATGTCAACTCGAATCAACAGAGAAATTTGAATTCAAATGAAAAAAAAAACTTTGTTATTAATGAGGAAGTAGCTAGCTGGATTCAAACGTTCGAAAAAAAACCAAAATAAATTGTTTCCTTCGTTTGAAATGCGAAGCTAGCTAGGCTCTCATTCTACATATGCTTGATTTGAATTACAATTGAATTATATTTTTGAAAATTTTTAAATTTGTTTTAGTTTTAAATTCTTCTTTTCGCTTGTTATTAAATTATTTTGTTGTGTTATATCAAAAATAAATTTTAAAAAATAAAAACTATATTATTTTAATATATTTCTAAATTAAAAAATATTTTAAAAAATAATATTACAAGACAGTCCAACCTCTATGCGCCAAATTTCAAAAATTCGAAGAGAAAGTCAATGGTGGAGGTGAAAAGAGTGAAGAAGGACAAGATGGGTCCATGGGGGAGGATGGTGAGTGCACATCTTCTATCACTAGTCTTCTTCTTCATCTTCATCCAGGCATGAAAACTATACAGTAAGTTGAAAATCAATGTGTCCTAACATGAGACAGGGAGACGTGAAGACATCAAGAAGACCACTTCTGATGGGATTTGGCCACCTTGCATTCTTTTATTACATAACACCTTCTCTCACGGGATCTGATTTTATTTGGGCCTATGCCTATGCACGGAACTCTCTCTAGCATGCCCCCCCACCAGCCTCTCTCCCTTTTTTCTTTTATATATATATATATATATATATATATATATATATATATATATATATATATATATATTATTGTTGATATGGGCTTACTCTAATGCCATGCTTGTTGTCCAAGAGGTCAAGGCTGGCACATGAAAGGAATTTCTGTTTTTTCTCAGCCTAATTGAAAAAAATTATTTAAATAGCTTTGTTAATTTTTATATTAGATTCTATGTATAATTGCTTTTGAAATTTTATTTTTATAAGAGCTAAAATAAATATTTTTTTTATCTTAATTAATTTCCCAATAGTTGTAATTAAATATATATTTTTCTAAACCTATTTTTTTAAAATTGCAACTAAAAGTTTTTTTTTTTAAATCACAACTTAAAAAACTATCACAATATCAAATACACATTTAATGATACACTATATATCTCTTTATTATAATTATTAAATTTAATTTAAAAATTGATATTATGTTAATTAACATATTATCAGGTTAATAGGTTAATATGTTAATCCTACTTGCATATCAATCACAAATCATGAAATCCATTATTTTATTGAAATCTAGTTGTTTTATATTTTATATTTTTTTAAAGTTGACCTAACCAAGTTTAAATCAGGTTGACCAAGTTAATTAATTAAATGACTAAAATCTTGTTAGTCAACCAAGTTTTACAGGTTTAATGTATTTATTAACTAGTAATTATACATTTATATATGTGTAAAATCTTATATTTTGAACTATTGATTATCTTACACATAACGCATAACATATAATAAAAGATTTCCGATTTAGCCATAATTCTATTGTTGAGAGAAGAATGTAAAGAGGGTCATTAATGTTTTTAATGGTAACTAGAGTCATATTACCCATGGCATTTTGAAGATAATAAAGTACATAGAACTATATTCTAATTAATTAAAAGAGGATAAATAAGGTAACTTAATCCATAGTTAAAAAATATTTTATATCAAATATTATATTTGAGATGAATCGATGATTAAAAAATCATGAAAATGATCTATGATCCATTATCTCCTCGTATGATTCCAATAGCAACAGGTCATGTATTTTTTTTTTCAATTTTTTTTTAATATAATTTCTCTCTGTTTTTTTCTTTTTAATTTGGATATATCGAAAATAGTATTAAAATTTTTATAGAGCAGAGAGAACAACAAGAAATGAAGTAGAGAAGCTACATTTAAGATTGTATACAAGGCAAGATATTCACAGGCTGTTGTGAGGATGAGATGAACTCGGCCGTCTAACATGGCATACGACTATTGGCAGAGTTTTTTTCAAAAAAGCATAGTGAAAAAAAAAACCTAAAATAATAAAATTTAAAAAATAAATTTTAAAATAACACAGTTTAATAGGTGACACGAGTTGTATCTGCGTGACTTAAAAGGCACAGGTCTTACCTGCGAGTCTCAAGTGCAAATTTTTTACCGCATGATTTTTTTTCTCTTTTATAGTTATTATTTTGTTTGTTTGTTTCCTCAATTTTTTTATATTTAATTAATTTTAGTTTTATTATTATGATCATTTCATCCGTTGTTTTTCTGTAATTTTTTTTTTAACTAAAGGTAATATTTATTTTCAAATGAGATTGCTAAAAATAAAAAAATACTTATTTTTGGCCCATCTTAAATAAAAATAATCTTACATGATAATAATTATGGAACTAAAGGTAACTAAATATAAAACTTGGGGGACCAAATGGGATAGTGTGGTAGAGAAGAAATAAGAAAATAGAAAGAAAGAAATAATGAGACGCCGGACACATTGAATGATAATTATTTTTTCAAGTCGAACATATACAACCCGTCCAACACATTAAACAACGCAAGTAACTTGTGTTATGTTAACCATCTAGGTGGTGGTCCAGGGATAAGAGTTTGGAATTAAGAGGTTTGCTTTCTCTGTGATTTCACGTTCGAACCCTATGGTTGCTCATATGATGGTCACTGGAGGCTTACATGGTCGTTAACTTCAGGGTCCGTGGGATTAGTCGAGGTGCGCGCAAGCTGACCCGGACACCTACGTTAAACTAAAAAAAAAAAGTTGTGTTATGTTTTTAAATATTTTTTCTATTATATTATTTTCAAAAAGAAAACTCACTATTAGCATCAGATTATTTAATTATAAATAAAATCTTTTAAAATATTTAAAAACTCTGTGTGTGTGAGAGAAAGAAGTATGGTTGCGGTTGGTTTTCAAAATATTTTCCATAAAAGTATTAAAATAATATATTTTTTTAATTTTTTAAAAATTATTTTTGATATCAACACATCAAAATGATTTAAAAACACCAAAAAATATTAATTTAATGTAAAGAAAAAAATAAATATTAACAAATTCTTTTCAAAATGTGTATATATGACAAGTGTAGTTGCGGTTGCTTTTCAAAATACTTTTCACTTAGAAAAGTATTAAAATATTTTTTTTATTTTTTAAAAATTATTTTTGATATCAACGCATCA
The DNA here is from genome assembly GCA_007827005.2 of Populus simonii. Classification (NCBI taxonomy): domain Eukaryota; kingdom Viridiplantae; phylum Streptophyta; class Magnoliopsida; order Malpighiales; family Salicaceae; genus Populus; species Populus simonii. The sequence goes on along the minus strand of CM017464.2, from coordinate 49,122,692 downwards.
AAATGAATTAAAAACACCAAAAAAATATTAATTTAACATAAAAATAAAATATTTTAAAAATATAAAAAACAGTTATTATTCTTATCGTATTCAAGTCAACATCAAGACGACGCCGTCTTCCCATGCTACTATTTTTGCACATCTAGGATTCTCTTTCTGTGCTTTTCCATTACTTTAACTACAGATCCATCGTATTTAGGAATAATCAACGAAAGGACATAACTCAAGGTACAATGTTGCTACCCACCTCCCTTTTTGTTTCCTTTACCTTTTGATTTTTCTCTTTCCATTTATGTCAAACACCCAATCAGCAAATAGGGCACTCACTATTCCCATCATCATTTGTTGGCGATCTTATATTTTGCTTGCCCTAATTATGAGCCCAATTATTGTATATGATTGCATTTAAAGTTGCTTCATGCTCACATATTGTTTGGTTTTTCATATTATTCCATTCTATCCTCTCTTTAATTTTAAAGCTTAGATGCTAACTTGGCCAGCATATCTAATTTATCAAAGTTTTTAAACTTTAATATTCTGTTTAAAACTTGAGTTACATGTTGGATGAGTTAGCGTAAATTAGTAAAAAAAATTGATTTAAAATTAAAAAAATAAATTTACAATAACCTTATTTTGATTTTTAGAATTTGATTGGATAGATCAAGTAATATGTTGATTTACTGAGTCAATTGAGAATCCTATCGAATTAATTTTTACTCAGTTTAATTTAAAATCTAATCTTAATATAAATATTCAGAAACTGGATTGATAAATTATTATATTGACTTGTGATTGAGTTTAATAACATTAATTATTAGTGAGTCAGCTTGGTACAGTCACAACAAGAAACAATAATAATAAATATTGATGTATTAATTTGTTTTGTTTAATTTAGAAGTATTAAACATAAGAAAACTGAATGATTTGATCAAATCTAAACTTCTTTATTTAATACTTATCTAACCTCAGCATCTTTTACTACTATATTAAACTAATGCTGCTTACATTATTGTCTTTGGCTGCATTTTGGCTTTAGAAAGTGAAATCCATTTCTGGGTTCTTTTCATGTTTTCTAGGACTGGTTTAGCGAAAGTGTGACAATGGTAAGGTACAGTTATGTCTATGGGAGTGAGAGGGATGAGCTTGCAGTGCCATCTCAAAGACTGATAGAGGCTGCTTTGAGTGGAGATGTAGAGTTTTTGACAGAGAGTTTGAAGTCTAAAACAGTAGATGTGAATTATACAAGGACAATAAGCTTGAAAGTGATGTGTGTTGAGAGAGGAAGAGGCTGATGAGTTTGAGATTCATTAAAGGGATTTTGTCACTGATGTCACTCCACTTTTTGCTGCTACTCATTCAGGTCATGTTGAAGTTTCCAGGAAATTGCTTGTAATATGTTGAAAATTTTGGATTGGAAAAGGCATTTATAACCTTTGATGAGTAATTAAGGGTATAAATATTTGAAGGTCATTTTGAGTATTTTATTATTATGTTTTGATAAATATAAATATAAAGTAAAAAAAGAAAAAGAAAAGAAGAAGATCGGTTCTCTTGAGATTGAGAACCGAAAGAAAAGAAGAGGGGAAGAAGGAAAAAGAAGAGAAAGGAGGAAGAAGAAAGGAAACAAAAAGTAAAAGTTACAAATAAGGGTTTCTAAAATAAGATCATGATGTTCTTATGCTTTAATATGTTAGTTAAGTTTGATTTTAGGGTTTGGATAATTTAAGATGTTATCTTCTATGGGTTATTTTTGAGTAATTTTTGTATTCGTTATAGGTTCTGCTAATATTTCTCTTAGCGATTTTCAATAGTTTCCAATTCTACATTTGTTTATCTTTTTTACTTTGTTTTTTGAGTGAGTGAGATCATATATATATATATATATATATATATATATATATATATATATATGAGTACAATTGATTAATTCTAGAATATTTATATATGTTATTTTATTTTTCAAGTATCCATCCATTCTTGAATTTATATTCTTATTTTGTTGAATTAAATTCTATTCGATATGATATTTATTTGTTTTGATAATTATGTGAATATCTGTTATGTCTTGATATTATGATACTTGTTAGAAATTCCATACTAATAGAGAGTAGTTAGTCTATGTGCATATAATAGTCTGTATACCTAGCTGGTGAGAGAGATTCTTAACTTATGTTAGCATGTTGACTTTGTTGAGAGTTATTGCTTCTTTATTATTTTTGGTTGGTATGCCTTGTTTCCATTAGGTTTTTCTTTTAGGCCCCGTTTGTTTGCTGAAAAGTAGTTTCTTTTTGAAAAGTGAATTTCAAGAAAGTGAATTATGGGAAAGTGAATTATTTTATGATGTTTGGTAGCGTAATGGAAAATAAGTTGGAAAATATTTTCCAGTGTTTGGTTATGTCATGGAAAATGAGCTGGAAAATAACTTATTAATGTTTTATTTTTCTCAAGTTTATTAAATAATGAGGAATAAATCTTACAAATTAAAAAGTTGAATGAGAATGAAATTGAAAAAAAATATAATTTCATAAATTATCTCAAATAAAATAAATAATAATCAAAATAATAGAGATCAAATCTAAGAAATAAAAAAAAATGAAAGATGAAGAAATTAAAATAATAATAATTAACCTTTCATAAATTATTTCAAATAAAATAAGTAACAATCAAAAGAATGAGGACCAAATTTGATAGATAAAATATTTCAATAAAAAAATGATAAGGAAAAAGTAAATAACAATTATAAAAATGAGGACCAAAGTTAATGTAAAAATTAAATTTTAAGAGATGAAATTGAAAAATAAATATTCAAAACAAATATATATAGCAATCAAAAGTTTGAGGATAAAATTTGATATAATCAGCAAATAATATGACATTTTTAAATTTTTTACAACTTCTAGAAAGTATTTTCCGCCCAGATTTTCCAGGAAAACATTTTCTTAGAAACCAAACTAAATTTTTCTTTGACTGGAAAGTGTTTTCCGTTGACCAACTTTTCTAATGGCAAACAAATACAGAAAAGTTTGGAAAATGGTTTCCCGGAAACCACTTTCCGAGAAACAAACACAGCCTTAATCTTAATTTGATGTCTTAGCTCTACTATTACATTGTTTTTTTAAAGTTTAGATTTTTATATTGTAATAAGTATTATTTGATTTTATTAGTTTTGAAAAATATTTTGAAAGTTTACGAAATGCTGTAAAATTTTATATAATTTATTTTATGAGAATTATGTTTGAGGTTTAACATAGATAAGACATTCTCATAGCACCGCTCTTGCGTTGCTAGTCACAGACCCAGAATCTGGGTCGTGACATTACTGGTATGATTTTTTTTTTTTTTTTAATTTGGTTTGCAAATTTTATGAATGGTTTTCTTCTACTTCATGTAGATATTTCTTTTCCTGACTGTGAATAGCTAGCTCCCTTGTTTGCTGAGACTCTAAAAATTTTTGTTTCGATTTTTTTGGGACTTCTCTTCTCTGTTTAATGGTTAATTATGACCTAATTATTCAAAGTTTGTGTAATTTGCGCTGCTATAATTATGAAATGCTTTTCGTGCTTAATTGGAGGCTAAACAAGGGTATAAACAAAACAAAAATGGCAGAATTTAGCTGCCGCGGATTTGTTGATGTTGCCACCACCTTAATCCAGGTGCAAACTGAGTATTTTGGCTAGTCTAATTTTCAACTGGAAGCATCTGGTTAACCCAATTCTCCATTGTTTGTTGTATGGTTATCAAGTTGATTCAAGGACCGAAACTGGTGACACAGCCTTGATGTTGGCTGCCAAAGCTGATCAAGCTGGTTACTTCCTCGAGCTTATTGAATCGGGAGCTGATTTGGGTCTCGTCAATAATAATGGGGAGACTGCAGTACAACTGGCAAAAAGAAGTGTGTTTGGGTCCTCTTTGGCAGATATTTTTCGACATGCTATTACCACTGGAAGAAAAGTCTACTCCTCCAATCTTGAGGTGTTTTCTTTGCTGCACTTTGTAGCTGGAATCGGAAATACAGAGCTTTTACAGATTGATGCTAGAGCTGACATCAGTGAGAAGAGCAGGGATTGTCAGGCAGTGGTGTCTCTTTTGCAGAATCACGCCGGTTCCAGTTTGAGGAATCGATTTGAAGAGATATTGCTCGATGCTGTGCTTATTCACAAAGTGACATGTCATTCTGAATTTAGAGCTTTGCACTTTGCGGCACGTGTTGGCAACTTGCCTGCGATAGTTCAGCTTTTTGAAATGGGATTCCCCATAAATTCTGTGGATGACAGTGGGCATTCACCCTCATGCTTGCGTCCAGGTAAGGCCACGCTGATGCCTGTAATCTCTTGTTGCAAAGAGGTGTTGATTGCAGGATGGTCAATCTGAGAGGAGAGACAACAATATCTCTAGCTAGGAAAATTAGTAAATGTAAGGCTGCAGAGGGAGTGATATTCGATTATTTGGCTCGTTCACATGTGATACTCGGTGAGGACCTATGGAAGCACACTCGCGAGGCAAGGGGTTCACTGCATGTGAAGGTTGTTCGTATAAATTTAAAAGAAATTTACGTCATTTGAAAATTCATTTTCTTGTTCTTAGATATTGTTTTAGTATTACTTCAATTATTAAAATCAAAAAGATATTTTATAGTACAGATATCTTTATAAATCTTGTCAAGAAAATTCAAAGAGTAAAAAAATAAAAAAAGAGAAGAAAAGAATCATTATCTTTCAAAGTAACTCCTCAAAACATTTGGATCAGGTCCATCTCTCATGGATGGACCAGACATGACCCAATAACTAACATCTTCCACTCGCTCATGAATGATTGAATCTATCTAATACATTATATTTCAAACTTGCACAAGAATTTCATACTAGATGAACAGATCGTGCAACATGAAGCATATAGTGAAATGAGCTCTAATATAGAAACTTAATATAGGCCATATAAGAGATATTAACCTCATAATTAGTTACTTCTTAAAGTGTACTATTATACCCCAAACATTTCTAGTTATACATGACTGAATATGATTCAATCCCTTAAGAATTTCATACTCAATCCATTTTTACAATTACAAATATTCTAAATTATATCAAATTTATTCGAGTGATATGATCTCGACTGGTGAATACAAGTAACATGTGTAGAACTAAATTACCTTTTCTTTCGCTTTCATATCAATTAGATCTGAACTAACTCGTTTTCTTAGGAGTATTCCTTTAAGTCAAATTATTCAATGACTATAGGATATACTCTTAAAGTAGTGATCATTTACACATCACCTCATGATATAGTTAAAAGTCACAAAGGGTAAGATATTGAGATCTTATACATGATCTCCGGGACTCATATAATAAAGAAGCAGAGATCCATTTTTTTTTTCCTGTAATGGTTGTCAACACATGTAGTATGAAATACATGTTATAGTGGAGCTTACTCTTTTCTTATCTAAAGACAAAGAGTGTATGTCGTTTCTCTCATTGTTAGAGGAAATACACCATATGATTCTTAGTTTTGTCGCTAAAAAATATAGACTTCAAACCAGAAATTCTCATTTGTTCACTGTTATTAGTGGCAAATGAATAATTTCATACTCGATTTCAATCATAATAGACATATGAATGGTGAGAATTCATTTATGTCGATTATTTTATTTAAGAACATCATCTTGATCCCAACTAAGGTGACTTTTTAATAATTACTTTGAGTTAAAATTGCTCCCACTGTGCCTAAGTCGCTTATTGAGCATTAAAGCTCAAATAGTCTCATCTCGACCCACCTTACAAGTATTAGAGGTGATTACTCATGTGAGTGAGCCAATCTAAGTCTATCGATATACTTTAACAAATTTTACTATACGATAATCACAATATATTCCATAAAACAAATAATGAATAACATGATATCACTATTATTAGTAGTGCTAGAACTTTGAACAACATAAATAGAAGCATCATCCTTAATAGATACATTAACGGTGTCTAACACTATAAAACTATTTAATACAAAATCAGAACCATAAAAATATTATCCAGATATATTTTTCACACATCAACCAACAAATACAATATAAAAGCCTAATTATAGTAAAGCAAGAACAAATACAAGATTTCTTTAAACTTCTATACATCATAAAGATAAAGTGTGTGACTGCCCCTCAAATCCAGTTTGCAGGTATCAATCCCAAGCTCAACAGTGAAAGCATTATTCCCCATGTATATGTATCTACTTCCCTTTGAAATTCAAAAAAATACTATAAAGGTTGTTCGATACCTTGCTATATGGTTGATTGCTTCTGAGTCTACAATCCAAAAGGAAACAGATTCAACAAGCATTAAACAACTGTTAACGTATAAGTTAGATGGATGATTGTCGTTAAACATTACCTTTGGCTCAGTGCAATCATGAGCAAAGTGACCAGGTTTACCACAATTGAAACAATTCATATTCTTGCCTTTATTACCACCGTGTTTCCCACAATTGGGCTTATGTCCCTTACCCTTGCCCTTTTTATTTTTAGAGCCATATGTTCATCGCATCTTAGTCTTAGATATGAAAGTCTCATTTACAGGCTTCTCAACGTGAAGTCGATTTTCTTCAAGCTTAACATGACGAGCAACATTGTCAAATATCTTGATGTTGTCATTGTAGGTAAGGTTAACACACATGTGTTTCCAATTGCTTGGCAAAAAATGGATCACAACTTAGACTTATTGTTCATTAATCATCTCATACCCAACATCCTTTAATTCACTAATCATGTTAGATATGACTGTAAAATGCTGCCTCATCATCTGATTTTTACGCTTCTTGTAACCATCAAATTTAAGGGTTAATTAACAAAATCTAGTAGTGGAGGTTCTCCATACTAAATCTTCATAGCATCCCAAACTGCTTGGGCTGAACGATGCCTTTCAAAACGCAACATTATATTATTTCTCATATTGCTCAACATCAAAATGCGAGCTACATGATCCTTGCGCTTATAGGTTTGATATGCTTCCATATTAAGCTTGTGCTGAGCAGTGTTTCCTTGCTCAGGTTCAATCATCTATTGTGTGATTGTTTCCAACATTTCTTACTTTTCTAGGAGATACTCAATGTTACGATGCCAATCATCATAATTCTTTTCACATGGTTTGTCTTCATGGTTCAAATCAGTAATAATACTATTAGATGTAGCCATATCAAGCGCTATTGATACCAATTACAAATATTAGTACCTAGTAAAATTTAAATGACATTTATTGTTACTCTATTCTAAATTAAATAAATAATAATCTAACACATATAATAAAAATAAAAATAATGTTAAACACTTAATCAATTTTCATTTGTATTGTCTAATTATTATTAGAAATTTAAATGAGTGCAAAAATTATAATTATTAGTTTCAACAAACAACTCCCACTGATCAAATTGTAGATATTTTCATATACATGGATATAATGTAATTAAACCTTAAATTATAAAAATATGCAGTTCAACAAAAAAAAAAATCAACCAATTATCTTAACAAAAAAATACTGAAATAATAATAAAAATACAAAATTAAGAATAATAAATTTTAGAATTATTTTATATTGGAGGTACATAATTAAGGTCTCTAATTACACCATCTACTTCATCAAATTCATCTCCTCCAAGTTCATTCTGGTCGAACCATGGAATGAATTTAGCAGCAGCATCTAAACGACCTGCGCTTCTTTCAATGCATCGTATATCCTTTTCGGTATACTGACGTTCCCTCTCAAGCAACATTTCATCACCGAGATTGTTGAAGCCTATATTATAATAACAATCGCACCGACATCCATTCCTCAGGTAGAGAATTGAGAAGGATTAACATTTGATGCTCCATGTAGAACTCATAAACACCACTCATAGCCAGTTTACTCATCCAATGATACATATAATCAATGTGCTCTTGAATTTTATGAACATGGTTAATGGTATAACTCAATAAATATTCAATTTATTGTTAGCTGTTCACTACAACAAAAAATATTCCAAAAGCACATAAATATAATAATCAATGGTATAACAAATAGGTTTTGACGTGTGAAAATCACTATCTTTAAGGTATTAATTGCCCTCACTATATTTGATGTAGGGTTAAAGCAATATACCTTCAGGATACAATAAAGCCTTGAACTTATAGATAAAAACTTCTATAAGTTTATTAAGAAGTTCTGTTTTGTTTCTGATAAACATAAATAGAGAGTTTGTAGAGAAAAATTAGGGAGAGAAGAAGATTATTTTTTTTTCCTGTCAACATCAAACCGATAATTATAAATAAAATAACATTTTTTTAGACTAATGTGTCTATAAAGTTTAGAGGCACATCTTTTCAGACCAATATGTCTGTAGAGTTTAAAAGCATACATTTTCAAACCAATTTGTATGTAGAGTTTAAAAAGCAACTCTTCATTCAAATTATTTAAACAATTTGGCAGGAGGTGTTATGCATAATTATTAGATTAATTAATTTTAAAAATTTAATTAATTATCTTAAATTAATGAATTTCAAAAATAATAATAAAAATTATTTATGCTAATAATGCCAAATGCCATCATAGCCATATATTGGTTTTTAAAACCATATGGTAGTTACACAACTGCCATTTTGAAGCAGTTATTAAAAAAAAACAATTAGAAACAAAAACTTTATGATACAATCAATATAGTCAAAAGCCAATGTCTTTGTTTTCAGAAATGCAAATTTGACAAACGTTTTTAGAATCCCTCTTTTAAATAATACATGGTGTAGTCATCGATGCAAACAAAGAACTAATATGTATTCATATGTATCAGAAAAAAAACATTTGTACAATAATAGATGTACTGCATAAAATCTAATAAAAGACACATCTTAAAACCAAGTTCTGATACCATTGTAGATTTAAAGGAAACTTATTGGTGATTTGAGAATTCACTTTCTTGTCCCTAGATCAATTGCTTTAGTGCTACTTTAATTACTAGAACTAAAAAGATATTCCATAATACAAACGTCTTTGTAAATCTTGTCAAGTTAATTTAGAGAGTAAAAAATGAGAGAAGAGAAAGAGAGAACCATTATCTTTCAAAGTAGAAACTACATCTTAATATGGGTTATGTCCCCATATATATATATATATATATATATATATATATATATATATATATATATATATATATAGAAAAAGCAGTTACTTCTTTTAGTAACTCCTCTAAACATTTAGATCACGTCCATCCCTCATGGGCAGACCAGGTCTAACCCAATAACCAACAGTTCGGATGCTCAAATGTGGCTTGTTAACATAGGGAAAGTTGAATCGAAGGAATGTGGCATGTAAGGAAGCAATGGAAGGACAAAGTCCAACCTTTCTGAAGAATAAAAGGAAGGTGAACGAGGCTGGAAATGAGATGGTTTTCAGGGTGTTGACTTAGTCAGGGAGAGAGATTCATTTTGAGGCAAGCTCTGCTACTAATTTGGAAAGTTTGGTTCATGGCATTGACCTCATTGCAAAGGAAGCCACTTCTGGTGTTTGGTGACAAAATTCTTTAGCCTAAAGTGATTAAAACTAAACTAGTATATATAGATATTGCAATATGATCTCAGATAATTCATTTTTTTGGTACCCTATGTTCTTTGTTTCAAAGATTGAATACAAGTATAGTGAATTGAATGTAAAATAAAATTAAATAACTCTCATGTTAATCTCTTATAGATGACCATTGATTCTATAGTGATGATTGACTGATGACAGTGTTGTTTCTATGTTTCTTGGTATCCATCAAAATGGCTTATCTTTTGAATATATTTTGCCACTCCTCTTGCTCTTAAAGACTTCTTCTGATGCAAACAGAAACAACACAGGAACAACACAAGAAAGACAGTAAATATAAAGAAAGATAGGATTTTCTAAAAAGAATATCAATTGCAATAATCCCAATTCAAGTTTTTATTACTCAATATATATTTTCTCCATTGAACACTAAAGATTAAAGCTCTTCTAGGCTAGTAGTACTTATATACTAGAAAAGATATCCTAACAAAAGCTAGAAAAATAATAAAAGATTTATAAATTTAATACAAAAAATTCTAAATCAATTAGAAAAATATAACAAATCTCGAATAATAATTTATAAACCTAATTTGGGGTCCTTACTAACCTCAAATTACTATAAAAATAAGATTCTATGATGAGTTGGGTCTTTAAAATCTTCTAAAAATATTTCAGTCCGATCGAACGGTTAAATCAAGATTTATATACTAGTTTGACCAAAATGTCTTGCATCATCTTCCTTATTTGCTGCATATTTATGTTGTAGTTATTGCCCTTCATCTTTTATACTAGCAGAAAAGTCGATACCCCTTTTCCTAGCAGAAAAGTCTAGCATGGAGAATCATAAAGAGATCAAGGTAAACATTGTTCATCATATATAACGTGTGATGTTTTGAAATAAATGAGTAAGAAAAGGCAATAAAGCCTTTAAAGGCTTAAAAGTGAGTATAAATTAATAAAGGGGTATTGTGGTAATTGAATAAACATAATAAATATATAAAAAAAGGAAAAAAAGAAAGAGGAATCTAAAATTTTAGTGTGAGGGACGGCAGGAGAGAAGGGAGAAAGAAGAAGAAGATGAGAAAAGAGGGAAATATAAGGGAAATAGAAGGGAGTTAGAGAAAATAAGTTTAAAGGTAAGATTTAGGTTTTTTTAAATGTATAAATGTGTGTTCTTTGAGCTTTAAATTTCTATTTTGTTGAATGTTAGGGTTTTGAATATTGTGTTTTGGGTTTATTGATGAATTGATTTGAATGTTATGGGTTGATTGTTATGGGTAATGAATTGTTTAGGTGATTTTGGAAGATTGTAGGTAAAGATGATGATTTTGAGTTATAATTTTGTTTAAATGGTGAATTTGAGTTAGAAATCTTGAGATAACAGTAGGTTATCTGTGGAAAGTCTGAGTTTGAGGTTGAAGATGATGAAATTTTGGTTTGGTTTCTCAATTTAAGAAAATTACACTTTGATCCAAAAAATTTGATAAAATTCCAAAATGGTCCTTGGAGCATAATTTGAGATTCTAGATAGAAATGAGGGTGAATTATGGATAGAATTCCACTATAGTTATGAATTTATGATATTTTTAGTTTGGTCCTCCAATTTGACAAAGTTCAATTTGACCCCTAAAAATATGATGAAATTCCAGATTGGTACCTAGTGTAATATTAAATTTTTCAGATTGGTTTGATGAGTAACTGAGGGTTATTTAGTGAATTATTATCAAGTCTTACTAGTTGTTTTATTATGAATTAGATTTCGGGGAAAACTGTTTAGTTTTTTTTTGGTTTTTAGAAAAAAATGACTAGTTAGTTCAAAAAGATATAGGGTTATGAAATAAACCCTTAGTTAACTATATTAAATAGGTTGTATGTTCTTTCGATTCATTCTTGAATATGTCTATTTTGTATTAAGATAATCCTGATATTCTACCAACGGGACATCAGTAGGATTTCATTCGATATCTGCTTTTGAGTGCCGTTTGCTTTCAAGTCAGGTGAGTGGATAATTTTTCATATGCATAAGAAATATTATAAACATGAATTGGATTATACTTCTTGATAATATATATGTTGATTATTATCCTTGTTACGATAAAACGTGATCAATTGTTGAATCTGAATTCTTGATATGAACCACTATATATTTTGAATTGACTTCTGAATTGATAGCTTCTCATTTGATTGATGTCATGAGTTAAGCCTTAAGATATGAATATGTCTGTTTGATCATGATTATAAACCTATGGTATGCCAGTCAAAATACACATGTTAATAGGGTAGTGTTAGTCTTTGTGCATATCGTATCTGAACCCTAGTTGGTCGGGGGAGTCACCAACCTTTGTGGACTGATCATCCCACAATACGGAGCCTCATGCTTATTGCATTTTGATTTTTTGACGAGCTTTACCTTATGATATTCTTGTTATGACATATTTGAGAAATCTTTTTATAAGAACCTAGAGCCATATATATATATATATATATATATATATATATATATATATATATATATATATTCCTTATTGTTGTATTACCTAGTGTGTGTATATTGAACGTATCTACTCACTGAGAGTTGTTGAACTCACCCTCTCATTATTTATCTTTTCAACCTTATAGTTTGTTAGCGGGTCACTTTTGTTAGATATTCAGAACCTGCTCTTTTGTTGAAATTTCCCTTTATGTCTAGTTAGTGCTCAATAACTATGAATTTATATTAACTCTTGTATTAAGACAATCAAATTATATTATGAAGTTAATTTTGTTATTAGTGCTGCGTTGAACTCCGATTGAGTTATTTAATAGATTAGTTTGTATGTAAATTTGGGTTCGCACAGGTATGGAACCTTGAAGGGGAACCTTACCTATGTGCCGGTCATGGATCCAGGAATCGGGTCGTGACATATTGATTCATATTAAGAGTGGATTAGTGGTATATAACATCTTGGTAAAACATAATCCTCTATGCATGCATGTAAAGAGCCCTATACTGAAGAGAAATTAACACTTCCTCCCATCTCCACTCTTCCATGTTATGACTGTAATACTGACATAAGAATACATGAAGTTGTTTGTCTTCAAACCCTTAACCTGACTGGGATATGTTGTAATTGTTAGAGAATAATATAAATTATATTTCGAGTTTTACCTAACAACTTAAACTTTTGGGTTAAATTGGCTTTTTGATGACCAAGCGGTTATGAGTTCGAATCTCACCATTCTTATTTATTTGATAAAACTTAAGCACAAGGTAGTGTGAACTTATATAAGTTTCAAGCCAAAAGGGCTTTTACTTGATGGAGTATGTTAGAGAATAATAGCTTAAGCTTTTGGGTTGAATTAGTTCTTTAACATGATATCAGAGCTTTGATGACTAAGCGGTCACGAGTTTAAATCTAACTATCCCTATTTAGTTGATAAAAATGCACACAAGGTAGTGTAGATCTAATAATATAAATCATATATTGGGACCTCACTTAATAACTTAAGTTTTTGTGTTGAATTGGTTATTTGACGCAGTATCAGAGCTTTAATGACCAAACGGTTACGAGTTTGAATCTTATCATCCTCATTTATTTGATAAAAATTAAACATAAAGTAGTATGAGCCTTTATAAATTTTAAGTCCAAATAGCTTTTACTTGAGAAGGTGTGCTAGAACATAATATAAATTATATTTTAAAATCACATCAGAAATTTATAAATTATATATTAAATAATAATATAAATTTTTAGATTAAATTAATTACGTAGCCGAGATAAAAAGTTTTGCCAGGGATGGATAGAAGAGTCATCGGATACCCTAACTTTTTGCAAGATTGGAGAGGAATCTTGGAGAGCCATTGAGTACACAAGCCCCAGTAGAGATTTTTTAAAGTAACAGAACATCAGGTGTTAAAAAGAGGCATTCATTTATCATTATTATTCTCCAATTATTGCATGATAAAAAAAAAAAACGAAAGCTTTAAAAAGTATAAAACTGACCTTTATATATATATATATATATATATATATATATATATATATATATATATATATATATATATAAAATCAGAATCTCTAAACAATCGGAGAAATTAAATAGAATATAAAATTAAAGATGAAAAATTCAAAACTAAACATGAAAATAACAAAACTTTCAAATTAAAATATAATATTCCAAGCATTTTCTGACGGTCTTCTCTACCTAATTTAGCATGAACAAATTTGTTTGGGCTTCAGGATGTAAACTCTTCACATGATACAATTGGAACAATCTGTTTTCAGAAATGCTCTGTACTCTTGCATCACATAACCACGCCTAACTCGATTATTTTTTATTTTTTGGCATTTTTTCATGTTATTGGAATATCCAAGTATCCTTCAAGGCAAACAATCTGGAAAATTAGGAAAAAAGATTTGGTAAGGAACATACTTGTTGCCTAACTATCATGTGGTTCCCAACTAGATCCCAAACAAAAACAATTTCCAATTGGATCCCCCATTGAACCCCGCTATCTGGGTTATTTTAAGACAAATATGTTCTTATGTCTTATGATTTAAAGGAGAAAAGTCCTAAGGTGAGGGTTAGCTGGGCAATGTCTGATAGATGAAGGAGTTGACTGGAAATTGTTTTTGTTTGGGGACCTAATAGAGAATCGGATGATAATTGGAGGATGAATATGTCCTTTTACCCAAGAGTTTTTAAGAAGTATGTGATGAATTCAAAGTATCACGTTGGATGTTCATATCTATCTTCAAGAATTTCTCTTCTCAATCCATCACAGAAAACAAAACCATGAGCTATATTGGAACCAAAATGTGCTATTTTTAGTCCAATCTCCTAAACTTTTAACTTGTCTTCTTTTTTTGAGAATGACCATTCACATGCTTAGAAATAAAAAGGTTTCTTGGTTTAATTGTACTTCCATACTAAAAACTAATCCAAGAGGCACATGAATTGTCAAGCTATAAAAAGACCTTTGTTAGGCTTACCTCCTTAGCCAATTCATGACTAATCTAGGAGATTAACTCTCCTTAAGGTTCTGATCAATCCATCGAGCTAGACTGAGTTTACAGAATACATGTTTTTGCCTTTGTATTGGTGTGGAAGACTTTTGCTTTTGCTGTACAAGATAAACCAATACTCAAGTAGATACTGTTTCAAATTCCTTAACAACACAAGAAGTGGTTAGCTTCAAGAAAAAAAAAAAAGTGAGTGGTGTGCACTCGTTTTGCTTTTTACCCCATATAAAAGCTTGCCGCTCTCCCACTAGCAGGGCTTAAAAGGTAAGTGATGTTAACTTCTGCTCATAGACTATTCATCTTGATAGAATATAGCTAGCCAGTCTACCAACTCTGATTCCATTTCTTGCAAAACTGCATTGAAGTTTCAATATTTTTGGTATTTAGCTTAAGGTGCAATGCAAGATATTTCTATTTTTTTCTAGTTCCAAGTTCTATATCTTTTAGCAGCTTGAGTCTTCCTCTTTCAGAAACTTTGAAAGAAAAATATGGGAAAACCAAGACCAATATGTGCTCTGGTTTGTCTTTTTCTCTTTCTCTCTGGCCAAGTCATCTTGATGATCACGAAGGTGGAGGCCACTAGCAATGTAAGTAAGCCCTTCAAGAATCTGCAAGAGATTTCTGTTCCTCCATGTTAAATTTAATTTTCAAAGACAATGAAAAAGTTAATCCATAAATTCTTGTGTTATTCAAGCAGGTCCATATTGTTTATCTAGGAGGAAAGCAGCATGATGATCCTATGCTAAAAACAGATTCACATCATGATATGCTTGCTTGTGTTGTGGGGAGGTATGGTAAGCTTTATTACGATAGTTGTGAATCAAAATCATAGTGAACTGCTTGTTTTTTACTAGTCAATGTTATTCTGCAGCAAGGAAATCGCCTCAGAATTGATGGTGTACAGCTACAAACATGGTTTCTCTGGGTTTGCAGCCAAGTTGACAGAGTCTCAGGCTCAAAAAGTTGCCGGTAGCTGCACAAACAAACATTACATTTTGTCTCATTTATGTTTCCCCACTTTGATTTAATGCAATCAATAATGATATGATCATGTTATAGTGTTAGCCAGCCATTAGATTGTCATTTGTTATATAATCCTATGTTTTGATACACTGAACCTTTTCAGAATTGCCCGGCGTTGTTCGAGTTATACCAAACAGTCTTCACAAGCTACAAACAACTAGGAGTTGGGATTTCCTAGGCCTATCTGCTCATTCTCCTGCCAATACTCTTCATAACAGCAGCATGGGTGATGGAGTTATCATAGGTGTTCTTGACACAGGTAATTCTCTCTGATGTTTCTTATTCTGTCTATCACATGTTCATTAAAGGTATATTCTGAAGAAGTAATCTGCCGCAAACAGGAATATGGCCGGAGGCTAAAGCGTTTAGTGATAAAGGACTTGGACCGATCCCATCCCACTGGAAAGGTGTTTGTGAATCCGGAAAGCGCTTTAAGGCTAAAAGCCACTGTAACAAGAAAATTATTGGAGCCCGTTGGTTTGTTGAAGGATTTCTTGCTGAATATGGTCAGCCATTGAACACATCTGGGAACAGGGAGTTCTTTTCCCCAAGAGATGCAAATGGACATGGGACTCACACAGCTAGCACTGCAGCTGGTACTTTTATAGACAATGTTAGCTACAGAGGCCTTGCACTTGGAACTATAAGAGGTGGTGCACCTCGTGCTCGGTTGGCAATATACAAGGTTTGTTGGAATGTTCTTGGAGGACAATGCTCTTCTGCCGATATATTGAAAGCTTTCGATGAAGCCATACATGATGGGGTTGATGTGTTATCACTGTCCATTGGGTCTTCAATTCCTTTATTTTCAGATATTGATGAACGTGATGGCATAGCTACAGGTTCCTTTCATGCTGTGGCCAAGGGAATCACTGTAGTATGTGCAGCTGCAAATGATGGACCTTTTGCTCAGACCGTGCAGAATACAGCTCCTTGGATTTTAACCGTTGCAGCCAGCAGCATGGATCGAGCCCTTCCTACTCCTATAACACTTGGGAACAATAAAACTTTCCTGGTATGGAGCTTTTCCTACTTCTTGGATTTTAACCATTTCAACCAGCAGCATGGATCGAGCTTAAAACCGTTGCATTCAAAGTTAAATTGTTAACTGTAGAACCGATGATTTCAGCACAGGCTACAACATTGAATTTTCACACAAATCTTGCAGGGCCAAGCCATATATTCTGGAAAGGAAATTGGTTTCAGAAGCTTAATTTATCCAGAGGCCAAGGGACTGAACCCCAACTCTGCAGGGTAGTTTGATTCTCATTACAAAATGCAATGTCTTTTTTGACAGAAATAAATTTCATTGTCTAACCTGGTTTGCTTGCAGTGTCTGTCAATTTCTCTCAGTTGATAATTCTATGGTAGCCGGGAAGGTGGTTCTCTGCTTCACCTCAATGAATCTTGGCGCTGTAAGAAGTGCTTCAGAAGTTGTGAAGGAAGCAGGTGGAGTGGGGTTGATTGTTGCTAAGAATCCCAGTGAAGCCTTGTACCCCTGCACTGATGGTTTCCCATGCGTTGAAGTCGACTATGAGATTGGAACACGGATTCTGTTTTACATCCGGTCTACGAGGTAACATCGCCATCATTCATGATTACGAGAACTAGGATATCCCTCTTTTGATTCTTAGACCCTGTATGTTTGATTGGCAATATGCAGGTCCCCTGTTGTAAAGTTGAGCCCTTCTAAAACAATTGTGGGCAAGCCTGTGTTGGCAAAGGTGGCACATTTCTCATCTAGAGGGCCTAATTCAATTGCTCCTGCAATTTTGAAGGTAACATTACTTCAATCAATGACCTGCAGAATGTTTTACATCTTAACTGAGCTTAAAGATAATGACTAATCATTTGGGAACAAGTTTCATAAAAATTCATTCCTTTTAAGCATGACATTAGTAATAATCAGGAGAATTCATAACCTTTTTCTTCAAATTAAAGGGTGTCGGTATCCTAAAAACAAATTAAAATGAATGCAGCTTGTCTTATTTATCCTTCTATTCAAGTTAGATAAGTCCCATGTCTTCAGTCATATGGCCATGTTACCTGCAAGTTGCAGGTTACAACTTGGGCCATATTTAAGATATTTGAGCATAATTTGAAAGCATTGTGTTGCATAATCTGAAAATTTCTGTGTGGCAAGCCTGATATAGCTGCACCTGGGGTGAACATTTTAGCTGCTACTTCGCCTCTTGATCGATTCCAGGATGGTGGATATGTCATGCATTCAGGAACATCAATGGCAACTCCTCATGTCTCAGGCATAGCGGCTCTTCTTAAAGCAATGCATCCTGATTGGTCGCCAGCAGCAATTAAATCTGCAATTGTCACAACTGGTATCCATTCTGTTACCTTTGGCAGTCTGAATTGTCTTAGTAATCTGATCACAATTACAACGCTATCTACGCAGGTTTCTCTGACTGTATTTAATCTTCGAAATCTTGATGCAGCATGGATAAATAAACCTTCAGGTTTTCCAATATTTGCTGACGGATCTCCCCAAAAGTTGGCCGATCCATTTGACTATGGAGGCGGCATTGCAAATCCAAATGGCGCAGAACACCCAGGCCTGGTTTATGACATGGGTACAGATGACTACGTGAATTACCTCTGTGCCAAGGACTACAACAACACTGCTATCTCTAGGCTCACAGGAAAGCCCACAGTATGCCCCACTGAAGGACCATCCATTTTGAACATTAACCTGCCTTCCATAACCATACCAAATCTTAGAACTTCCGTTACCCTCACCAGAACTGTTACCAATGTAGGAGCCTCCAACTCCATTTATAGAGTTGTGATTGAGGCTCCATTTTGCTGCAATGTGTCAGTAGAACCTTATGTCTTGGTCTTCAACCATACAACTAAGAAGATCACCTTCAGCGTGACGGTCAACACAACCTACCAGGTGAACACAGGATACTTTTTTGGGCGCATCACATGGATTGATGGAGTGCATACTGTGAGAAGTCCCTTGTCTGTCAGAACTGAAATCTCACAACCTTACATTGATGAAAAATAAGAAGTACTTGTTTCCATGAGGCTCATTACCTCATGAATCCAAAGTCAGTTTAAATAACAGTTTTTTTAGTTTTCTTTGGTCCATTCATTCAATGTTTCCACATTCTGTGTGCTCCCTTAGTCACGTCACAAGTGTAGCTTCAAAGAAGTTAGGCCTTTATACACCCTGTATCCCTCTGATTTACTCTGTAGATGGTCCAATTTTCAGCACAAAGGTTTAGCAATGACCAAAGAACAGAATTGTCAATATGAATTACATTAATTTCATCCCTTCAAACCATAGTTATTAAATCGGCTGGCTCGGCAAGTTGATCATAGGAAACCTCTGTCCCAAGGCTTGATCCAGGCCAAGTTTCAAGCTGAACCAAAAAACACATTGACTTGGTGAAACCTGGTTGACACAGTCAGGTTTTTAGTAACTTAATTGACTTGTTCAACTCAGTCCAAACCCGGTCGGGTTAACTTCAATGATTTTTTTAAAAAGAACGAAATGATGCCTTTTTAATAAAAATGATAGACCTATGTTGATCCAGTAACCCAGTGATCTAGGTTCTTCTCCAAGTCGGTACCCGAGATGGTTCTGACAGCTGTGTTTTAAACGGATAATAGAAGCAGAATTGTTAACAGAATTAAAAATTCTGATAATTGATAATTATTGTCTACTCTAATCTCTGAATTGTTTTAATAATGTTGAGATTCTTGATTTCTGATGTATCAAGAAAAAACCAGGAACATTATCCAACATTTTTTCCGATTTAAACCTCCCATTTTATCATTTTAAGATGGAAAGCATTCTATTACACTTAGAAATAGAAGAAAAAGAAAAAAGAAAGTGAAAAAGTCTTCAGGCAGGTTAATCTGGATGGCTAATTTCAGCACAGCTTATTTTAACTTGACTCTTTCAGAGTTCTTACTCTTCTTATTGTCTTTTAGTGATATAGAGATTGGATTTTTTAGGTTTCCTCTTCTCCAAGCCGTTCAAATATTCAACACTGGTGGGTTCTAATTTGACTCCTGAATTTTCTGGAACTGTTGACGTAAAAGAGTAGAATGAAACAAAACCTTATGTGGAAGGTTAGGAAATATGGTGTGCTGATGCAATGTAATGTCCCTGAAATCTTCAAAAACCTCTGATATGTATCAATAGGTTTGATTAGCCACAAAATCTTGAATGATTGAATTTGATATCAAGTTTTAGCAGAAAGGTTTGACAATGGATGAAACTGCATGAAACAAGAAAAATAAATAAATTAATTAAAGACAGCGTAACTAGAAGAGATCTAAATAGTGGTTTCGAAATAGTAATTTCTAGTGGATAACTCAGAAGTCCTCAGTTTCTTTCGACAATTAGATAGCTGAATTATCAGGGTGTAGACTATTATCAGTCAAGAAAATTTTAAGCAGTCTCTATCCTTTGCAGACTTAAGAAATATCATTTTTCTATTAGAATTTTTTATGGTAGATTCATCCTTAGTCCTTAAGCATCCTCTACATTCAACATTCGTTTTTCTTAACTTAAACTAAATTTTAGTAGAGGGTGACTAATAGTAGTCATTATGACTATAAATTATCCAATCCCAGAGAGTAAATTCATCACTGTGTTGACAGTTGCCTCATTTGCTGCTGAAGAAGAGGTCTTCGATGCTGTGAAGATTGAGTCAAGATTGGTTCCAGATTGTTAGGATGTTAGTTGCAAATAAAGCTGTCATAGATCAGCTCTTTCTCTGTTTTTATCTTCTCAATATTTTTCGGAATTCTGTTATCAAACTCTTCTATAAAAGAGTGATTTATCAATAAAGAAAGTATTCTTCTATTCATAACATTTATATCTTTATCTTATTGCTGAGTTCTTGCCTGTTCTTATACAATTTGTTTCTGTCATAAACTACAAATTGGTATCAGAGTACATTGATTTTAAAGGGACCAGCTTGTGAGAAAGAGAGCAACCTGTGAGAAACCCTTCTTCCACAAAAAAAAAAAAAAAAACCACAAAACACCAAAACCAAAACCTTTCATCATTCTTTCAAATGGCATCCAACACTTATTCTCTTGCAACACCACCAGTATTTACTGGTGTGAACTACCAAATGTGGGCTGTGAGAATGAAAACTTACTTACAAGCCTGCGATTTATGGGATGCTGTTGAACAAGAACATGAACCTCAGCCTCTTCCTGCAGATCCAACCATAGCCCAAATCAGAAATAATCGTGAGGAGAGATCAAGGAAGTTCAAAGCCAAAACTTGTCTCTATGCTGCTGTTTCTGAAGCAATATTTCCAAGAATAATTGCTTTTGATACAGGGAAACAAATATGGAATTATCTCAAGGAGGAGTTCCATGGTAATGAGAGGACAATTCAAATGCAGGTTTTGAATTTGAGAAGGGAGTTCGAAATGCAGAAGATGAAGGACTCAGAAACTATCAGAGATTTTTCTGATAGATTACTCTCCATAGTCAACAAAATAAGACTATTGGGAGAGGAGCTTTCTGATCAAAAGGTTGTTGAAAAGATCCTTGTGACTTTACCCGAGAGGTTTGAGTCAAAGATATCCTCATTAGAAGAAGCCAAAGATCTGTCAAAAATATCTTTGGGAGAATTGTTAAATGCCTTACAAGCTCAAGAACAAAGGAGAACTATAAGGCAAGAAGAATCCATGGAAGGAGCTTTCCAGCAAAGGTGCAAGTCCAAGAAGGTGACAAAGAGAAAAGGAAGAACATCAAATACAAGGGAGCAGGCAGTAGCAATCGAAGAGTTGGAACCTTTCCCCCTTGTCAACACTGTAAGAAAACAAATCACTCACAAAACTACTGTTGGTGGAGACCTGATGTTAAATGCAGGAAATGCAATCAGCTGGGACACATGGAAAAAATCTGCAAGAACAGAACAAATCAACAACATGAAGAGGCTCAAGTTGCTGATCAACAACAGGAGGAACAATTGTTTGTGGCCACCTGTTTTGTAAGCAAACATGCAAGTGATTGCTGGTTGATAGACAGTGGTTGCACAAATCACATGACAAATGATGTGAATTTGTTCAAACATCTTGATAAATCAAGTGTCTCAAAAGTCAGAATTGGTAATGGCGAATATATTCCTGTCAAAGGAAAAGGGACAGTGGCCATCGAAGGGAATTCAGGTATTAAATTCATTTCAGATGTCCTTTTTGTACCTGAAATCGATCAAAACCTGTTGAGTGTTGGCCAACTTCTTGAAAAAGGATACTCGGTTGTTTTCAAGAACAAGCACTGTTTAATTTCTGATCCTACTGGATTAGAGATTTTCACCATAAAAATGCAAGGGAAAAGCTTTTCTCTAGATTGGATGGAAGAGGAGACAGCAGCAGTATCAAACACAACAAATGAAGCTGACTTATGGCATAAGAGGATGGGCCACTTCAATCAAGCAGCTTTGGTTCATATGCAAAGAAGGAAGATGGTGAGAGGGGTGCCCAGCCTAGAAGAAAAAATCACGGTTTGTGTTTCTTGTCAATATGGCAAGCAACACAGACTTGGATTTCCTCAAAACAAAGCTTGGAGAGCAAGTGAAAAACTTCAGCTTATTCACACTGATGTTGCAGGCCCTCAGATGACAAATTCGTTAAATGGAAGCAGGTATTATGTTGCTTTCATTGACGATTATACAAGAATGTGCTGGGTGTATTTTTTAAAATCCAAAACTGAAGTAGCAGGTGTTTTTTTGAAGTTTAAAATCTGGGTTGAAAATCAAAGTGGTCATAAAATTCAGATTGTGAGGTCTGATAATGGCACAGAATATACTTCAAACAAGTTTGCCCAGTTTTGTCATGATGCAGGGATTGAACATCAATACACTACACCTTACACACCTCAGCAGAATGGTGTGAGTGAGAGGAAGAACAGGACAATCATGGAGATGGCAAGATGCTTATTATTTGAGAAAGATTTGCCCAAGAAATTCTGGGCAGAAGCTGTGAACACTGCTGTGTTCTTGTTAAACAGGCTGCCAACAAGAGCATTACAACACAAAACACCTTATGAAGCTTGGCATGGTTATAAACCCTCACTTCAAAACTTAAAAGTGTTTGGATGCTTATGTTTCACTCATATACCTCAGGTGAAAAGAGATAAGCTTGACAGGAAGGCTGAAGCTGGAATTTTCGTTGGCTATAGCAATGTCACAAAAGGCTATAGAGTTTATCAACCTGCAATAGAAAAAGTCATTATCAGCAGAGACATCAAATTCGTTGAAGCTGAAAAATGGAATTTTGAAGATACAACAAGCAATGCAAGTAAGGAGATCATGCAAGATTTTGATGAAGATGTTGATGACACACCAGTCAGAGGTACCAGACTTCTTGCAGACATTTATCAAAGCTTCAATGTAGCTGTGCTTGAACCTGCAGAATATGAGGAGGCCAAAAATGATCCAAGATGGGTCACAGCAATGAAAGAAGAGCTAAGCATGATTGAGAAGAATCAAACATGGGAATTGGTGGATATGCCGACACACAAAAAACCCATTGGTGTAAAATGGGTTTACAGAACAAAATTGAATGCAGATGGCACTATCAACAAACACAAAGCTAGAATTGTGGTCAAAGGCTATGCACAAGTCTTTGGTGTGGATTTTTCAGAAACATATGCCCCAGTAGCTCGTCTTGACACCATCAGAATGTTGCTAGCAATTGCAGCTCACAAAGGTTGGAAAATATTTCAACTTGATGTGAAATCTGCATTTTTGAATGGTTACCTGCAGGAGGAGATTTACGTGGAACAACTTAAAGGTTTCATGGTAGAAGGAGAAGAAGACAAGGTTTACTTATTGAAGAAGGCTTTATATGGACTGAAACAGGCTCCAAGAGCCTGGTATAGCAGGATTGATGAGCATTTACTCAAACATGGCTTCAACAAAAGTTTGAGTGAATCGACCTTATATATCAAGAGTTCAAACACTGGTTTTATGGCTGTTTCACTTTATGTGGATGATTTATTTGTTACAGGTAACAATTCAACCATGATAGACATCTTCAAAGCTGAAATGATGAAAGTTTTTGAGATGACAGACCTTGGTGAAATGTCCTATTTTCTTGGCATGGAAGTGCAGCAAAATCAGCTTGGGATCTTTGTTGGCCAACAAAAGTATGCCAAAGAGATTCTGAAGAAATTCAAAATGGAAGACTGCAAATCAATGACCACACCTATGAATTTGAAAGAGAAGTTCAGTAAAGAAGATGGGGCAGACAAGGTGGATGAAGCAATTTACAGGAGCTTAATTGGGTGTCTTATGTACCTTACGGCAACAAGGCCAGACATCATGCATGCAGTGAGCTTATTATCGAGGTTCATGCATTGTGCTAGTGAAATACACTTCAAGGCTGCAAAAAGAGTGGTGAGATACATAAAAGGTACACTAAACTATGGCATTCAGTTTAGTTGTGCTGAAAATTTCGAGCTACAAGGATATGCAGATAGTGATTGGGCTGGCAGCTGTGATGATATGAATCTGGATATTGTTTTAGTTTTGGATCAGGAATTTTCTCCTGGTGTTCCAAAAAACAAGAAGTTATTGCTCAATCAACGGCAGAAGCAGAGTATGTTGCAGCTACTGCAGCTGCAAATCAAGTCTTATGGCTTAGAAAAATCCTAGCAGATCTGGACATGGAGCAAAGGGAAGCTACTAAAGTTAATGTTGACAATCAAGCTGCAATTGCAATATCTAACAATCCAATTTTCCATGGGAAAACAAAGCATTTCAAGCTCAAGTATTATTTTCTGAGAGAAGTTCAGAAAAATGAAGAACTGCAACTGATTTATTGCAAGACAGAAGACCAGCTTGCTGATATATTAACCAAGCCATTGCCAAAAGCAAGGTTTGAAACTTTGAGGAACAAGATAGGAGTCTGCAGCAAAAGATGCAAGGAGGAGTGTTGACAGTTGCCTCATTTGCTGCTGAAGAAGAGGTCTTCGATGCTGTGAAGATTGAGTCAAGATTGGTTCCAGATTGTTAGGATGTTAGTTGCAAATAAAGCTATCATAGATAAGCTCTTTCTCTGTTTTTATCTTCTCAATATTTTTCGGAATTCTGTTATCAAACTCTTCTATAAAAGAGTGATTTATCAATAAAGAAAGTATTCTTCTATTCATAACATTTATATCTTTATCTTATTGCTGAGTTCTTGCCTGTTCTTATACAATTTGTTTCTGTCATAAACTACACACTGCCTCACCAAAATAACAGACATCATGGGAACTCTTTCCATGAGAAAGAACAGAAACACAACTTCAATGTTTGTGTTACTTAGCACTCTCTTTATTCTCAATGACCGGAACAGCTTGGTTGTGTCGGCGGATAACACAAGAAAAGTTAGTACCTCCAACTGTAAGATCTTCCTTTACTTTAACATATTTTTGAATAACTCATGAAGCCATCCAACAGGTTCACATAGTTTACATGGGTGAGAAGCAGCATAGTAATCTCAAGCTCATTACTGCTTCTCATATTGACCTGCTCGCGTCAGTTGTTGGCAGGTATGTCTCATGATATAGTAATGCCATTCGTTCTCGAGATATATGATTTGATTTCTTGATTCCAAGTGGCATGAGAATACAGAAATCAGTATGGTTTTTGTGTTTTCCTTGTATATTATAGATGAACTTCATTTTCAGCACTTATACTGCAGCAAGGAGGCTGCTGTCAAGTCAATGGTTTATAGTTACAAGCATGGCTTCTCTGGATTTGCAGCTATGCTTTCAGTGGATCAAGCAAAGATGATTGCTGGTACTTTCACATTAAGTGTTTTTCTTTTTTCTTAATGTATAACTAATTAACCCCTTTAAAGAGTGACTTGATCAAATGTAAGTTCCATAGCAAGATTAGTAATTCTTATCAGTACTATTGGTTAACATCTGTCACTTTTTAGAGCTACCTGGAGTTGTTCATGTTACACGCAATCAGCTTCATTCGCTTCAAACAACTAGAAGTTGGGACTACCTTGGCCTTTCTACACATTCTCCTTCTAATCTCTTACATAAAGCCAACAACGGTGATGGAATCATCATTGGTTTCTTTGATTCAGGTATTTCTCTCTCTCAATCTCAATAGCTAGGCACACAAATGGATGTATTTAGAAAGAAAGTTTTAATGGTCTCGAAATGTTGACAGGAGTGTGGCCAGAGTCGAAAGTATTCGATGACGAAGGGTATGGACCAATTCCAACACGTTGGAAAGGTCACTGTGATTCAGGACAACTCTTTAATGCCACAACAGATTGTAACAAAAAACTAATAGGAGCAAAGTGGTTCATTGATGGTTTCTTAGCAGAAAACAAAGAGCCATTCAAAACCACTGAAAAACCAGATTACCTGTCCCCTAGAGATGTTGTTGGACATGGCACACATGTTTCTACTATTGCCGCTGGCACTTTTGTCAGTAACACAAGCTTTAAAGGCCTTGGTCTAGGATTAGCAAGAGGTGCTGCAACCCGTGCTCGCATAGCCATGTATAAGGTCTTCTGGAATGCGGGACCAGTGATATGCTCATCAGCTGATTTATTGAGAGCCTTTGATGAAGCAATACATGATGGAGTTGACCTGTTGTCACTTTCTATTGGCAGCATTTTCCCCCTATTTTCAGATGTTGACGAACGCGATGGGATCGCTATTGGTGCATTTCATGCTGTGGCCAAAGGTATTCCTGTTATTGCTGCTGCTGGAAACACTGGACCTGATGCTCAGACGGTACAGAATACAGCACCTTGGATTCTAACCGTTTCAGCTTCTACTGTAGATCGTTCCTTTCCGACACTCCTTACACTTGGAAACAATATAACCATAATGGTATTTTCTATAATCTGACATACTAGTATCAATTCTAATTTTTATAATAACATGGAAATCATTGTTATGGATTGCTTTGTTGAACAATTCCAGTGAAAAATCATCTTCTTGTAGGGTCAAGCCTTGTTTGCTGGGAAGGAAATCGGTTTTACTGGTTTGGTGTACCCTGAGACCTCTGAACTTGTCTACCCGAGGTAAGCAATGGAGTTCATTTATAGGCTTTTAATGTGTTCTCCTTCATGAAACTTCATTCATCATTAATGCAAAGCATCAATGCTGGCCATGAACCCTGATTAGTGACTTTGTAAAGCATTGTGAAAATATTCCTGTTGAGAAAAACCAGTTACCAAACCAAAATTGTCATTGCAGCTTCTGTGAGTCACTTTCCAGAAGTAGATGGAAAAGTAGTTTTGTGCTTTACAACAGTAGGTGCACGAGCTGTTCTAACAACAGCTGCGTCAGCTGTGAGAGAAGCTGGGGGTGTAGGAGTGATTGTTGCTAGAAATCCAAGTGACATGCTAGGATCCCGTGGCAATGACTTTCCATGTGTCGTAGTAGACTACGAGCTTGGTACCCGGATACTGTTCTACATCCGCTCTGCCAGGTATCAGAATCATTGTCAATGTTATCATTATCATAAATTTCAATTAACATAAGAGTTTTTTTTTATGTAATTAACATAGACATTTATTGCTTGTTTTATGAGCACAGATCTCCTACAGTAAAAATAGGCCCTTCTAAAACTCATGTGGGGAATCCTGTGGCAACCAAGGTTGCTGACTTCTCCTCCAGAGGACCTAGTTCCATTGCCCCAGCCATTTTGAAGGTATCCATCTATTTTCAGTGCTTACCTTGTTGTTAAGGTTATGTAGCTTCAAATGGGACAAAAACTAGTTAATTAATGCCTTTGTGCTTCACAGCCAGACATAGCGGCACCTGGAGTAAGTATATTGGCAGCTAGTTCTCCTGCATATCCCTTTGAGGCTGGTGGGTTCTCTATTCTTTCTGGGACATCATTTTCCACTCCCCATGTCTCTGGAATTGTGGCACTTCTTAAAGCAATTCACCCCTATTGGTCCCCTGCTGCTATCAGATCAGCAATTGTCACAACAGGTACATCCATAACCTCAACAACAAGAAAACATTCTTCTAGTTACATGGACAAAGTCGATTGCTGTAGCATGTGGATTTATCATAAATGGCTAACCGTGAGTCACGATTCTTCTTTTCATGGAAAACTGATCCATATGGAGAGCCTATATTTTCTGAGGGATCCACTTGGAAACTGGCCGATCCATTTGACTTTGGAGGTGGCTTAGTGAACCCAAACAAAGCTGCAGAACCTGGTCTTGTTTATGACATGGGCACAAATGACTACATACATTACCTCTGTGCTGTAGGTTATAATGACTCATCAATCTCTCTTGTTGTAGGAAAAGTAACAATTTGTCCAGGTACCAAACCGTCTATTTTGGATGTGAATCTACCTTCCATTACCATTCCAAACCTGAGCAAGTCAGTGGTCCTGACAAGAACTGTAAAAAATGTTGGTTCTGTCAACTCCATGTACAAATCCTTGATCGAGCCTCCCTTTGGCATTTCTGTATCCGTCAGACCTAAAACTTTAATTTTCAACTCTACCACCAACACAGTCTCCTTCAAGGTTACTTTCTCCACAACCCACAAAGTGAATACTAGATTCTATTTCGGAAGCCTGACCTGGACAGATGGTTTTCATGCTGTGACAAGTCCTATATCTGTAAGAACACAGATTATACAGTCATACACTGATGATAACTGAAAAACCAGCCTTCTGAGGCATTATGTAGTAAAGATAGGGTGTATTCTCATGATGAACACAGTATAGTATTCAAATGCCCCTTTCTGGTGGATTTCTTTGTCTTCAGTATATGACAGATGGCACTCAAGTGACCCTCTCTGGGTTATAACAGTTTTTCTCTTAACATGTAGACTAAGCAATAGCACTAAGCAGTACATGGTGAGACAATTCATATATCAAGGAGAACTGGGCAACAATATCTTAAAACCATGAAAATTGAAGATTAATCTGAGGGAAACTCACTAAAGTGTTGAACCAAAATGATTGAACTGTCAAGTAAAGGAAAAAAAGGATTGATGGAATGCAGTCAATGAGGTAGGTTTAGGTAGAGTTGCATTAAGAACATCTGAAGAAAAATCAAGATACATATTTATCATACATTTTTATTTTGACTTCCCATCTTATCATTTCAAGAAAGTAAGTATTCTATTACTAATGGAAGAAACAAAAATAATCTAGCAGGTCAGCAAGCAACCTGCATGCCAAATTCAGAATTTGGCTTGTTATTTAGTCCTAAACAATTTGTTGGTCTTTATTCATGTTGAGATTGGAATTTAGAGGCCCTCCTCTTTAAGTTGTTTTGCTGATCATGGAATCTTATATCTGTTTTGAACCTTATATATGTATTCAATGATTATGATTGGCTAAAAAAATGATTGATTGGCTTAATATGATATCAAGTCTTGGAATGAAGGTTTGAATAATTAAAAAAAAAAGACTAAGTTGATTCTGGAATTTGCTTTCTAGCGTTATTGGATAAGGGGTTTATCTGTCCAAGTCTATCTTCATTAAGAGCACTTTTTTTATTTATAAAGAAAAAGGATGGGTTGATGAGGAAGTGTATAGACTATAGGCAATTAAACAAGATCATTATTAAGAATAGATACTCACTCCCTTGCATTAATAATCTTTTTTTTAATCAGTTACAAGGCGTTCAATGTTTCTCAAAGATTGATTTATAATTAGGTATCACCAGTTGGGGATTAGGAAGGAGGATATTCCTAAAACTACTTTTAGGACTCATTATAGGCATTACAAGTTCTTAGTGTTGTCTTTTGGGTTAACAAATGCACCAGTGACCTTTATGAACATGATGAATAGGGTTTTTAGGTCGTTTATTAATAGGTTTGTTATTGTGTTCATTGATGACATCTTTGTGCATTCAAGGAGTGAAAAGAAACATGAAGAGCATTTTAAATTGATGCTTCAAACTTTAAGAGATCATCAGTTGTATGAAAAGCTCTCGAAGGTTTTGGTTGGAGAGTGTTAGGTTTTTAGGACATGTTGTGTCCAGGAATGGGATCTAGGTTGATCTATAAAAAGTAGAGGTAGTTAAGCAATGGCTTAGATCGACTACAGTATCTGAGATTAGAAGTTTTCTAGATTTAGTAGGATACTATAGGAGGTTCGTAGAGAATTTTTCATGAATTGTTGCTCTTTTGACTAAGTTGACATGGAAAAGTGTCCAGTTTTAATGGTTAGAAGAATATGAGAAACGTTTCCTGGAGTTGAAAGCAAGGTTAATTATGGCTCCAATTTTGATAGTACCTTCAGGGTCTAGTGGTTTTACCATGTACTGTAATGCATCCAGGATTGGTTTGGGTTGTGTTTTTATGTATAATGGTAATGTGATTGCTTATGCCTTATGAAAATTGAAGATGCATGAGCAAAATTACTCCACACATGATTTGGAGATGGTTGCAGTAGTGTTTTCCCTTAAGATTTAGAGACACTATTTGTATGGGGAGACATGTGAGATATTTTCAAATCATAAAAGTCTTCAATATATCTTTCAATAGAAGGGTCTGAATTTAAGACAGAGAAGGTGGATTTAACTGCTAAGTGATTATGATTGCACGATTTAGTATCACCTAGGCAAGGTGAATGTTGTTGTTGATGCCTTAAACAAAAAAACTATGGGTAGTTTAACTCATATTCAGGAGGTGAGAAGACCCTTGATTAAAGAGTTGCACAGGTTGCTATATGAGCGAGTCAATGTTGAGATTTATGAATCAGGAGCATTGTTAGCTCACTTTCAGGCTAAGTCAGACTTGGTAGACCGGATTAAAGTAGCTCAAATGAAGGATGAGCAACTTTGCAAGATTCAAGACAAATTAGATTTAGGGAGAGCTCCTGCTTTTGTTGTCCATGAGGATGGTGTGTTGAGATTTGGTTCTAAGTTATATGTGCCTGAAGTGGATGATTTGAAAAGAGATGTGATGGTGGAAGTGCACCAAACTGCCTATACTGTACATCTTGGTTTTAACAAGATCTGCATAGAGACTTGAGAGAGTATTATTGGTGAAATGGCATGAAGAGGGACATTGGCGAGTTTATATCTCGATGCTTGACTTGTTAAAAGGTTAAAGGTTAGCATAAAAAACCACCAGGGTTTTTGTAGCCATTGTTGATTCCTGAATGAAAATGGAAGAGGATCACTATGAACTTTGTGTCGGATTTGCCTCAAAGTCAGGAGGGTTATAATTCGGTTTAGGTGGTAGTTAACCATTTGACCAAGTTGGCTCATTTTTTGCTAGTAAAGGTGACATATAGGTTTGCAAAACTGGCAGAAATCCATGTTAACAAGATTGCAAGGTTGCACAGTGTGTTGATCTCAATTTTGTCTAATAGAGGTCCATAATTCACTTCTCAGTTTTAGGTGAAGTTTCAGGAAGCTTTAGGGATTAACGTTCAGTTAAATACTGCTTTTTATCATCAAACCGATGAACAATATGGAAGGACTATACAAATTTTAGTGGATATGTTAAAAGCTTGGGTGATTGACTTTGGTGTCGGATGGAGTAGAGTACTTGTCTTTGGTGGAGCTTGCATATAACAATAGTTATCAAGCGAGCATTGATATAGCTCCAAATGAGGCTTTGTATGGCTAGAGTGTAAATCACCTGTATGTTAGTTTAAGATTGGTGAGAGGAGATTAATGGGTCTTGAGTTAATATAGACTACTTCAGATAAGATTAAGGTGATTCGAGATAAGTTTCAAACAGTTTGGAGTAGACAAAAGAATTACGTGAATAAGAGGAGGCGTAATCTATAATTTTCAGTGGGTGACAACGTGTTACTAAAAGTCTCGCCAACTAAATGAATATTCAGATTTGGAAAGAAATGAATGTTGAGTCCTAGATTTATAAGGCCCTTTGAGATCTTAGAAATAGTAGGGGTAGTTGCATATAGGCTTACCTTGCCACCTAATCTGTCCTCCATATATCTAGTGTTCCATGTTTTGATGTTAAGGAAGTATTTTTCTAATTCATCTCATGTGTTGGAAGTTCAACCGGTTGAGCTGAGGGAAGATATGTCATACAAAGTTAACCGGTGGAAATAATGGATCGATAAGCTAGAAAACTTTGGTCAAAGCAAATCGCATTGATTAAGGTTGTGTGTAGTAGACACCCATGTGAAAAAGCAACGTGGGAGCTTGAGGAGGAAAGGCTTAACAAGTTTTGAGGAGGAAAAGCTCAACAAGTTTCCATACTTGTTTGAAGTTGATGGTAAGACTTTGGTTTTTGAAGTTCAAATTTGAGGATGAATTTCATTTCACGAGAGAAGTGTTGTAAGACCCAAAATTTTAGCTCAAATACAAGCCCAAGTTAGCCCAAACCCAACCTAAGTTAACCTAGGTATATAAGGAAAAGTTGCAAGAGAATTGTCTTTCTCCCTTTTAATTTTTGTGGCCACTGTGACCCTCCTCTCATCAAACCAATGATTTTAGTTTTTGATCTTAAGTTTTTGAATTCAAGAAAGGTGGAAGTAGCAAGTTGTTCCCTTTCATGTTACTTTTGATTATGGTTTGTTTATGAAAGAATTAAATAAGATATTAGAGTTTATAAGGATTTGAAGTTTATGTTCTTAAGATTAATTTATAATTATTAAAGGTTTAAGGCTAAAAAATTGATTTTGGGTGTCTTGTTAGAAATAAAAATTTGTGAGTTGATTTGTTATGGGTTAAGAAATTCATTTTAGCGTTGTTGGAAAATCTGGACAAAATGGTCTTGAGGTTGAAGATGATGAAATTTTATTTTGGTCTTTGATTTACAAAAATTACAATTTAGTCCCTAAATTATGGAAAATTATAATTTGACCCTTAAATGTGTTTTTGGATTCTGGGTAGTGTTATTATGAGGTTAAGGATGATGAATCTCACTTTGATAATTGACTTGGAATATTTCTAGTTTGGTCCCTCAATTTTAGGAATTTACATTCTAGTCCCTGAACTTTAAAAAATTACAGTTCGGTCCCTGGTTCATTTCTGGACAAAATTGAGGATGGTTTATAGGTGAAATTTCAGTTTGGTTATGTATTTATAGTTTGGTCCTCCAATTCTGGTAAAGTTATGTTTTGGTCCCTATTTTGAAAAATTATTGTTTTAGTCCCCAACTTAGGAGAGTTGAAATTGAAGTTGACAACATGGAGAAGCAAACAAACAATGAATTGACTTATTATTAGCTTAACTAATTATAAAGGAAAGAATTAGAAGTAGTATGGATGTAGTATGAGCCGGAAGCAGCATAAACTAAGGGAAACAAAGCTTGCCTTTGCATTATAGTACTGAGTTTTTGCTTCAGAAGCCAGACTAATAAAGAAAAGCTCTTTCCTAATTGCTGCTATGCTTCTAACTTTGAATGATAATTAAGTCGGGGTTTTTGAGAAACAGGGAGGTGCAGACTTCGCAATACAGGAGAAACGAGAGAGAGAGACATGCTTCTCTTCTGCTTCCTAAAACAACGTGATACTAGAGCACAGTAAAGACAAGCTGCAAGAACATGACAACAACGAGTCATATGGAGGTGCTTAGTTGCAGAGGAGCCACTGTCACAGGCTGAATTAATGCCATGAAAGAGCTCACTGGAAAGGTCTAATGGGCAACCAGCAAGGTTGGATTGTTCAGGGAATGCAGGGATTGTTGCTGGTGGTGATGGGTTCGGTTTGGGTAAACCCATAAAAAGAAGAGGAAAGTTATGTTGTTTAGGGACAATTCACTCTGCACACAAAAGTGACTAGTGTAGAGTGAATTAATTCACTCTACACTGTTCAGGTAAACAGTTAAAAATTTTTATTTTTTTTATTTTTTAATTGAGTTTTATTTGAAAAACTAGTGTTTAAATTATTTAATGACACTACATACATTAAATAAAGATCGCTTATGATGTAGTATTTGTAGAATTGATCGCAATCCCAATTTTGTTTTTGATTATTTTACCTGATGTTGTTGCGCGCTTAAGAAACCAAAAAACTGTAGTCCTTGTTGGATATATTTCATACGTGATGAAATTCTAGATAGTTTAATGGAACAATAAAAAATATTTTATATAAAGTATTATTATTTCATGATATAATAAAATAATTAATCTATAATATTTAAATTAAAAACCTTCAATATTAATATATTTTTTTAAAATTATTTTATAACCTCAATTTCAAAAGCATTATTAACCAAACACATTAAACTATTTTTTGTTCAACCTCAATTTTAACAACAGTTTTAACCAAACATACATAAATATCAAAGTCATTTTAATCTTAACACAGTCATATCCGAAAGGACACGGTTGATACTGTTGAATGCTGATGACAACTTAAGAACAAGCCCTTTGAAGAAAAATGCGTGATGTTTTGAAAATGAAAGAGAATAGAAGAAGGCAACAAATTCCTTGAAGGTTTAGAAGTGGGTATAAATAAATAAGGGGATTGTGATAATTGAATAAAACTTGAAAAATATAAATAGAAAAAAAGAAAAGAAAGAGGGATCTGAAATTTGAGAGTGAGAGACGGCAGGAGAGAAGAAAAGGGAAAGAAGAGAGAAGAAGAGAAAAGAGGGAAAGATAAAGAAAGGAGAAGGGAGTTAGAGAAAATAAATTTAAAGATAAGATTTAGGCTTTGATATGTATAAATGTGTTGTCTTTTAGCTTTAAATTTCTGTTTTGTTAAATATTAAGGTTTTGAAGATTTTGTTTTAGGTTGATTGATGAATTGTTTGAATATTAT